>CM038144.1:1304761-1904761 GCA_021437245.1 Aegilops speltoides
CGGACACGGCCTAGTCGACTCGGATCGTAACACATAGATGACCAGAGGGATGTCTAATCTGTGGGAGTTCATAATTTGATTAGATGAACTTAATTATCATTAACTTAGTCTAAAACCTTGCAAATATGTCTTGTAGATCAAATGGCCAACGCCATGTCAACATGAACTTCAACGCGCTCCTAGAGAAAACCAAGCTGAAAGAAGATGGCAGCAACTATAATGGATCGGGTCCGAACCCGAGGATCATCCTCATAGCTGCCAGGAAGCAATAGGTCCTAGAAGGACCGCTAGGTGACGCTCCCGTCCCAGAGAACCAAGACGTTATGAACGCTTGGCAAACTCGCGCTGATGATTACTCCCTCGTTCAGTGCGGCATGCTTAACAGCTTAGAACCGGGGCTCCAAAAGCGTTTTGAGCATCACGGAGCATATGAGATGTTCGAAGAGCTGAAACTAGTTGAAAGTGCGTTATATCGACTAGAGGGGGGTGAATAGGCGATTTTTATGAATTCTTCACTGAGGAATTTGCTGGTGAGGAAAATCCTTAGCGAAGAACTACTTGCAGCGGAATATGTACTCAGAAGTAAACATAACAGGATACAAACATAGTCATCATGGTGAAATGAAGACTAACACAGAGTACGGAAAGCGTAAACACTTGATAGCAAGATGAAGACAAACAGACTGAAGAAATTGAACTGAGGAATTTGTGAAAGTCTTCAGTCAAAGTCTTCAAGCACAGATATGAACAACAGTCAACACAGTAATGAGGAAATGAAAGAGTTGAGGAACTAGAACCAGTTAGTTGGTGAACACAATGATTTGGTAAACCAGTTCCAACTGCTGTCTCAGTTGTACGTCTGGTTGGAGCGGCTGAGTATTTAAACTCGAGGACACACAACACGGACACCCAGCCTCGAGCCGCAACTCAGACACCCAGTCCTCACCGTATTCTCCTTGAACTAAGACCACACAGGCCTCGCCCAATCACTCGTGCTAAGTCTTCAGTGACTTCCAAACCTTCACAGACTTGGTGACTCGGCGATCCACCATTCCTCTTGATGTTTCTAGACCTTGACGCCTAACCGTGCGGAAGAAGCACAATCTTCAAAGGTAATAAGCGCCGGATCCACGCAGATCAATTTCTTGATGATGCTCAATCACTTTGGGTTTGTGGGGTTTGGTTTTGGGATTTTCCTCACTTGATGATTTTCGCCAAAGTCCCTCGGAGGATGGGTTGCTCTCGATGACAAGTCTCAAGTTCTTCGGAGCAGCCAACCAGCTAGTGGTTGTAGGGGCGGCTATTTATAGCCTAGGAGCAGCCCGACATGATAAGACATAAATGCCCTTCAATGATATGACCGTTAGGTGGATAAGATATTTTGGGATAGTCGGCGATAGCAAAGAACGGTCGGAAATTTGACTCTCAAATTCCTCGGGCTATCATGTTCTCATCAGTGTAGGCAATTCAAGACTGGCGAATTCCTAACTCCTCATCGAGCAAAGTCCTCAAAGTGAATGTAAGAACTGCGTCTCATCACATCAAGAAATTGACTGAATCAGTATGAGATTTCCAATGGCTTCACTCAAGGGATTGGTAGGTGTAGGATTTTGAGTTGAGCATCACATGGAAATTTTTCCTTAGTATTTCCTCGACCCCCTTTAATAGTACGGTGTTTCCTATGACTCAAGAAAGAGAAAATGAAACTACGAAAACAAAAGTCTTCACGCTTCATATTCCTCGAATGAATATCAAGTCTTCAAGGTCACACCAATTTCTTCACTTTCAAAGTCTTCGAAAGTCTTCGAATATCAAAGTCTTCATTGAAGAACTTCATTTTAGGGTCGACTTTCTCAGTAAATATCAAACTCCTCATAGACTTATAGACCTGTGTACACTCACAAGCGATCATTTACTTAACCTATAAGTCTTCAATACACCAAAATCACTAAGGGGCACTAGATGCACTTACAATCTCCCCCTTTTTGGTGATTGATGACAACATAGGTTAAGTTTTCAACGGGATAAACATATGAAGTGTAAATATTGATATTGAGGAATTTGATTGCAAGATATAGAAGAACTCCCCCTGAATATGTGCATAGTGAAGAAATTGCTTTGGAGGCAATGCACATTTGAAGAATTTAATCATGGAGATCTCCCCCTATATCTTGTAATTCATACACGCATTTGATATATAATATGAAGAATTTGAAATGCATAATGAAATATGGTGCCTGATGAGATTCAGCATGCGTGCAATAATATTAACGAGGAATAAGCATGCAGAATATCACATCAAAAGTTTCAGAGCTCAGTGCATCAAAAGCATCAGAGAACGACCAAAAGTATCAAGGCACCATCGGATTTAAGATTACAACTCGATCCAATAAAAGTTTCAGTAGAACGAGAGTTGTAACTTAATAAAACGCCCATAAACCCGCTTGAAGACTAACTCAGATTTCTCCCCCTTTGTCATCAAATGACCAAAAGGATCAAAACTGAGGACTAACGCCCCTAAAGATTTTCAAGTTGATGGAGGAGCGCCAGCGTTGTCGGGGTTGTTTGTTGAAGCAGGGCCTGCCGCAGTGTCGTCCAAATCTTCATGTTCATCAGTTTCACGCGATGAAGAATAAGAACTGGCCACCAGATCAGGAACTTTGACTCTCTTGACTTTCTTCGGAGGTGGTGCAGACCAGTCAAATGCTTCCTGGAGACCCATAGTCTTCAATTCTTCCGCGGAATATACATGCGTGAGAACAGCCCAGGTGCGGTTGAGGGTTTCATGAAGGTAATACTGATTTTTCTTCACTGCATTATGTGTTGAGGTCATGTCGTGAAGAATTGCAGCAAATTGACGCTTCACCCATTTCTGATTGCGTTCAACCTTCTGATGAATTCTGAGGAGTAACTCACGGTCAGTCATCACCCTAGGTGCTGTTGCCTGAGGCTTGTGCTTGGCTGAGGTATTTGCGGTAGTGTCATGTGTTGCAGAATCGTCATTGGTAGAGTAAGAAGTAGCTAGACGGAATTGACCATCCAATGGACGAGTGCCTTCATCAATCACAGCAGCTGCCTTGCCCTTATCATCAGATGATGAAACTGGTCGCTTGAGGACTTCAATGGGCGGCAAGTAGCTACCATGGTTCAGAGTGTTAGCCTTGTAATTCAGTGAAGATCTTGCCCTTATGAATCTCATAATCCAAGGCGCATAGGGCTTCAGCTCAAAAGGTGACATTGCAACATTAGCCAGAGTCCTCATGAAGAAATCATGGAAGTTGACGGGAACGCCATGAATGATGTTGAAAAGCATGTTCTTCATGATGCCAACGACATCTTCATCATTTGAGTCGTGGCCTTTGATGGGACTCATTGTCTTCGTCAGGATTCGATAGACAGTCCGAGGCACATACGGCAGTTCCTTGACGAGGAATTTGGTTCGAGGGGCCTGCCCTGGATTGAAAGGCTTCATGAGCACTTGCATATAATGATCAGTCAGTTCACGGTCATTGTAGATGCAACGTGCACTTTCATGGGGAGGATCAAGAGGAAGGACACGAAGCAATTCAGTTCTTTGGTGCCTTGTAGTGAGTTTTTCGTCATCCAATCCAGCACCCATGAATTGACATCTTCAGCATCTCCGGTGATATGCAAAGTGGCATAGAACTGAAGAATGAGTTCTTCATTCCAATCACAGATATCAGTGCAGAAGTTCAGCAGCCCTGCATCGTGAATAACTCTGAGGACTGGCTCGAAGCACGGCAGAGATTCCATATATATCCACATGAGGAATATGCTCATGATCGAAGATTTTGTCCTTGTCAAAGAGCACTGAGGAATAGAAGTTGGCTTGAGTAGCAGTCCAGAAGCGTCTTTTCCTTATGCGAGCAGAGTCATATGGATTGTAATCAGTGAAGAACACATGCTCAGAAAAGAAGTCTTCAGCCTTGAATTTTTGCTTGCTCGAGAACGGATTCTTCGGTTTGGGCAGAGGAATGTCAGTGATTTGCAGCACAACCTCAGGAATCGCGATCTCAGGTGCTTCAGGCTGAGGAATTTCTGGTTCCTCTTCTTGTGCAGTTTGGGGATCAAGAAGAGGTTCTTCAAAGACTAGCGGCTGGAATTTCTTCCTGAACAGATGATGTGGGATGAGTTTCTTCAGAGCCCATTTGAACAGTTGTAGCCGGGGACTGAGGAATTTGTTGAATTGGAGTGAAGAGAGGAGTATTTGGATGCTGACTTTCCCAAAAATCATCGTTCATCAATGGTGTAGTGCATCAAATATCCACGTCTTCTTCTTCTTTTTCAATTTCCTCAACACCAGCCTCTTCAGCTGTGAACTGAGGCATGGGTGAGGAAACGACTGGAGGTGAAGGGAATGCTTCCACTTCAATTTCTTCATCAAACTGTTCTGAGGTAGCAACAGAGTGATTTTCTTCATCAGATCCGCTTGGGATCTTGTAGTCTTCTCCATAAGGAACAATTTCCTTAGACGACATGGAGGAAATGGGAATGGCATCAATGGGATTTTCAAGCGAGCTGGTCATCGGCTTCATTTTCTTTGCAGCCGAAGAATTTGACGCAGCTGATGCCTTCCTTTTCTTCACTGCAGCTCGCTCTGCAGCCTTTGTCTTCTTCACTTCATAAGAAGAAGGAAGAATTGGAGTTGGTATTGGCGCAGGAGGAGCTGAGGACTGTCGTTCATTTTCTTTAGGCGCAACTGGTGCAGTTGCCCTGATCTCTTCAGTTTCTTCAGGCGCACCACTAGTGGATGCTCTCGGAATTTCTTCAGCGGCTGGAATGGAGTCGTCAGCCCTGGAACTTGTATTCTCATCAGCAGGTTGAAAGTCATCAGCAGTGCTGGCATGTTCTTCAGCAGGCTGAGCAGAGTGTGTAGCCTGAGGATTTTCTTGTTGCGATGGGGCTGCAACAGTTGTCATTTTCTTCGTCAAATTGACGAAAATCTCACCTTGGCTCCTTGCCAATCAGCATTGTAAGCATCAAAATCCCTGCTGAGGGCTTGGATTTCAGATTGAGCTCTGAGAAGTTCTTGAGGAGTCAGGTTGACGATGTTCTTCTTCAGAAGCTTCTCCTTTCTGGCTTGCGCTCTCTTTATTTCACGAGCCTTTTCAAATTTCCATTTCTCTTCAGCGATGAAATGGTTCAACATATGACTTTGACCAGGAGTCAGAGGCAGATCAGGCATGGGAGTGTTTGGATCCTGATGCCATAAGTCGAGGATCTTCTTCTGATCCAAAAGCAGAGGCACAGTTGTTCCTTTGGCTCTAGCGGCCTTTGTTAGTCTGTCTCTGATGATTTCTGCAAGTTCTTCATCAGAAGCTTCGTCATCAGAGGGCACGTTGAAGGAAACCTGTTTCTTTCTTGGACTTGGCCGAGGACCGCGTCTAGCAGTTGCTTTTGTCTTCAGCAGAGTGGGGCCTGATGAGGACATTGGTGCACCGAGGAACTTGCCGAGACACGTAGCAATCGAGAAACCCCGAGTCCTTTGACAGTAGCCGATGCACATGAGTTGAGGACTTGGAGGGAGCTGCTGAGGACTTTGATGGAGCAGCAGTAGTCTGAGGAATTTGCCGTGAGGGCGCGGCTGAGGAACTGGGCCGTGAGGGCGCTGATGGTGAAGCACTTGGCTTGCGAGCAGGCTTCTTCGGCATTGATTTCCTCGGCTTGACCGAGGTCTCAGCAGCAGCAGCAGCAGCAGAATCCTCATTGAATTTCCTCACTGCCTCCTTGGCCTGTCTTGCCAATTTGGCTTGGCGCCTGGACCATTCTTCAAGAAAGTCTTCACCACGCTTGATGCTGGTGGGATCAGCGACTTGGCCAGGTGCCAATGGAGCTCTTGGGCATGGAGGGTTTAAGGCGAATTTCTTCATGTAATTTGGAGTAACATAGCGATATTCCCTCCATTCTCGTGCCCATCTTCGTTCTATCCTCTGGATGCGCACTTTGCGCTGATTTTTGTTCTCCTTGCCAAACTTGGCTTCATCAGGTGTGCAATAATCTTTGTATATTTCATCAGGGATCTCGAAGGCAGTCATGACCTTCGGTTTCTTTCCTCCTTTCTGCGGTCTCTTGCCCTCTGCCATTTTCTTCAGATGAGGAATTTGAACAATAGAACACTCTTAAGAAGTATGCAGTTTTTCTTCGAGGAACGCTGCAAATGAGTTAAGTTGATGAGAACCTAGTGATTCAGCAGCGGACATGAGTACCTGTGAACAGAGTGTAGGTGCGAGGAATTTGGAGAGGTCATATGCGTTCCCAGAAGATTTTTCAAAAAAAAGTTTTGAGGAATTTGACCAGTTGAGCCTTGAGGAATTTCACTAAGCTGCTCTGTCTTAGGTTCCAGAGTTATGCAGATTGAAAATCCGCACAATTGAGGAATCTTGAAGAAATGAGTGCTTAGAGAGATGAATCAAGAACATATAGTGTGTGAGGTGTTCATATGTGAAGATTTGAAGAATAAAAACACCTTTGAAGATTTTCAGAAAAGTTTGAGAATCAAAGCGAGTAATAAAAGTGACTTTTAATTACCCGAACTGAAGAACACGACGAACAGAGATGAACCATGGTGAGGTTCGTCACGTTAGATCTCCCACGCCCTAACTTGGCAGAGGGAGACAGCTACGACGGCGGCGGAGTGAAGATTTCCGCAGCCGGCGCGAGTACGACGGTGACGAGGTCGAGGCAGTGAAGCTCTTCCTCACCGACGGCGATGGAGTAGCGGCGGCTCTAGGGTTTGAGGAGAGCTCGAGCGAGAGACAGCGACCGAGCAGAGTAAATGAAGTAAGGAAGGGAGAGGGGTATTTATAGCCACGGTAAAAACTGTTCGCCCGAAGATTTTGGGACAAACATGCCCCTGCCCTTTCTTCTTCACGCGACATGTGTCACCCACGCACTGTGCAGATGAGATCGTGTAAGATCGTGGGTGAATAAACTAATGTATCGTGGGATGCGGAATGGTTTGAGCCGTAAAACCGAAAATCTGGATAAGATTTTTTTTTCAAAAATTTTGTTCGCAATTTCTTAAGCTGTCAAGGACACAGTGAAGACTTTGAACGAGTTTCAATCAGAACGCACATGAAGAATTTGTGAATAGATTGGGTTGAGTATAGCATAGAGGGGGAAGGGTCCGATCACATTCACTTAGCAGAAATCGCAACTTGAAGAAATAGCAATAAGTGAATGCTGTAGAGGACATAAACTCACATATATATATAGCCAATGAAGAAAAACGACGGAACCATTGAAGATTTTGCAAAGTTGAAGAATTTGAAAAACTGAAGAATTTTAAAAATGAGGAAAAACTCAAATTGAAGTTTTTCAACTTTTGTGGTGGTGTAACCCACCGTATAAGAATGATGATTTCAGACACCGCGTACAATTGTCGTAGGGTTCTGAGAATCAAATTCTTAATTAATTTCTTCACACTTAGAGTGTTATTCTTCATTGATTGAAGAAAAATGTTTCTTCATGTGTTGCACATCTAAGTCATCAATTCTGCATAAGGGTTAGGATGTGTGTCCTTTTCAAAGAACATTCGAAGATTCTAAGATATTTAGCTCACACCGCAACTTGCTAAATCTCTTCTCATCCAAGGGCTTAGTGAAGATATCCGCTAGTTGTTCTTCAGTCTTCACATGCTCGATGGAGATATCGCCCTTCAACACATGATCACGAAGAAAATGATGACGAATCTGGATGTGCTTAGTCTTCGAGTGCTGAACTGGGTTGTGAGCAATCTTGATGGCACTCTCATTGTCGCAGAGGAGAGGCACATTCTTCACATTGACGCCATAGTCCTTGAGGGTTTGCTTCATCCAAAGCAGCTTGAGCACAAAGATGAGCCAGCAGCAATGTATTCAGCTTTAGTAGTAGACAGTGATACACAGTTTGCTTTCTTCGAGGACCAATGCACCAAAGATCGTCCGAGGAAATGACAAGTGCGGATGTTGACTTGCAGTCCACACGATCACCAAAGATAGTCGAGTCGAATATCCAATGAGATCAAAAGCAGAGCCCTTGGGGTACCATAATCCTAGTGTGGTGTGTGAGCTAGATATCAAGAATATGCTTCACAGCCTTATGGTGTGATTCCTTGGTGCAGCTTGAAATCGGGCACACATGCAAACACTAAGCATTATATCCGCCTAGATGCACATAAGTACAATAAGGAACCAATCATGGAGCGGTATACCTTGTGATCAAGTCAATACCATTTTCATCAGTGCATAGATGGCCATTTGTGGGCATAGGAATTTTGACGCCTTTGCAATCTTGCATGCCGAATTTCCTCAGTACATCTTTGAGGTATTTCTCCTGAGATATGAATATGTCATTGCGCTGCTGACGAATTTGAAGACCTAAGAAGAATTTCAACTCTCCCATCATGGACATTTGATATTCTTCACTCATCATATAGGCAAATTCATCACTATATCATTGGTTAGTACAGCCAAAGATAATATCATCAACATATATTTGGCACACAAACAGTTCACCATCATATGATTTAGTAAAAAGAGTAGGGTCGAGTGAACCGGGTGTGAAGCCATTCTTCACGAAGAATTCCTTCAATGTATCATACCACGCCCGAGGGGCTTGCTTGAGGCCATAGAGGGCCTTATTGAGTCTGAAGACTTTGTCAGGATTCTTGGGATCTTCAAAACCTGGGGGTTGAGCAACATATACTTCTTCCTCAAGCTTACCATTGAGGAATGCACTTTTCACATCCATTTGATATAAGATGATATCATGATGGTTAGCATAGGCAAGTAAAATGCGAATAGCCTCAAGTCTAGCAACATGTGCAAAAGTTTCATCGATATCAATTCCTTCAACTGTGTGTAGCCTTGAGCTACTAGTCGTGCCTTATTCCTCACCACAAGGCCATTTTCATCTTGCTTGTTGCGGTAGATCCACTTTGTGCCAATGATATTATGCTTATGAGGATCAGGCGATTGACCAATTCGAGAGAATGTTCAGCTCGAACTGATGTAATTCTTCTTGCATAGCCTGAATCCACTCCGGCCCGAAATGCTTCATCTACCTTAGTGGGCTCTGTGATAGAGACAAAAGCATAGTGCCCACAAAAGTTAGATAAATGCTGAAGCTTTTGAGCTTGTGAGAGGACCCGTGCGCTAATGTCATCGATGATCTTTCCACTTGCACTTCTTTTGCAACGCGTGGATGAGTTGGTTGTCGCCGAGGATTTTGATCAGCATTTTCTTCAAAGACCATTTTCCCCATCATGTTCTTCTGTGCATCACTCGACGTTCTTCATGAACAGGAATAAATTCTTCAAGAAATTCTTCAAGAGGAATGACATCCTCGTTGTTTTGAGCTTGATAGCATCCTCAGGTGCTGGTTCATCTAACACAGAAGGTAGGTGCTCTCTTTGCGAGCCATTAGTTTCATCGAACCACACATATACAGTGTCAACGATCTTGTGAAGAACAATGTTGAAGACTCTGTAGGTGTGCGAGTCCTTTCCGTAACCAAGCATAAAACCTTCATGTGCTTTTGGTGCAAATTTAGAGTTATGGTGAGGATCTCTAATCCAACATTTAGCACCGAAGACTTTGAAATAACTCACATTGGGTTTCTTGTCAGTGAGGAGTTCATAGGCAGTCTTCTTGAAGAATTTGTGATGATATACTCTATTGATGATGTGGGCAAGATCAATTGTATCAATCCAAAACGCCGAGGCGTTTTGTATTCATCAAGCATAGTGCGAGCCATCTCAACAAGAGTTCTCGTTCTTGCGCTCCACGACGCCATTCTCACGAGGAGTATAGGGAGCAGATAACTCATGAGTAATACCAAGTTCATCAAGATAGGCATCAAGACCAGAATTCTTGAACTCGGTTCCATTGTCACTTCGATATGCTTGATCTTCACACCAAAGTTGGTTGAAGCCCTCGAGGAAAATCGCTTGAAGACTTCCCGCACTTCATGTTTGTAAGTAACAATGTGTACCCATGTATATCGAGAATAATCATCAACAATGACAAAACCATATAAAGATGCATCATTAGTGACTGCTGAATAATGATTAGGTCCAAAGAGGTCCATGTGAAGCAATTCGAATGGACGGGTAGTGGTCATGATAGTCTTTCTTTGGATGCTTGGCCTTGGTCATTTTTCCGCTTCACATGCTCCGATAAGTGATCCTTGAGGAATTTGACATTCTCAATGCCAATGACATGCTTCTTCTTCGCATGGCGTGTTCAAATTCCTCATGCCTGCATGACCAAGTCGTCGATGCCATAGCCAGCCTTCGAAGCTTTGCAAGTAGACACACGGCTGGTTGTGGTCCCTGAGAGAAATCAACAATATCTGGTCTCCTCTCCTAAAGCCTTCAAGACTTTGGAATTGTCACTTCCATAATCACAACACAGCGATATTTGTCAAGACAACAACCATATCAAGATCACAAAGCATTGAGACTGACATGAGATTGTATCCTAAGGACTCAACAAGCATGACTTTGCCCATGTGCTTATCCTTAGAGATAGCAACCTTACCAAGACCCAATACCTGACTTTTGCCTTTGTCAGCAAAGATGATATGCTTCAGAGGTGACGGTGATAAGGGAGCATCCATCAATAGATTCTTGTCACCTGTCATGTGATTTGTACATCCACTATCGAGGACCCATTTAGTGGTTTTGGGTTGATCAACCTGCAGATGAATTAGTGTAGCTTACAATCTCATATACTTCCTCAGTGAAGAATATGATATCAAGTTCATCAGAAGAATTTCATCAAGCAGTAAACAGATATAGCAGTATGAGGACGTGTGAAATGAAAGTTCATTTCATCATGATTCGCTCGTCCTTTCAGCATTTTGTGTCGTCCCAAAGCAAATTCTTCAGACGTTAAGGCACGTCTGGAGACCTGACCCTGCAGAAGAGATTAGTTCTTTTTCTTCACCACCCACATCTAGAGGGGTGGCAAAGAGTTCATCATCCTGCGAGCACCATGTGAGAAAGGTGGCAAAGATGCCAAACCATT
The DNA here is from genome assembly GCA_021437245.1 of Aegilops speltoides. NCBI lineage: Eukaryota > Viridiplantae > Streptophyta > Magnoliopsida > Poales > Poaceae > Aegilops > Aegilops speltoides. The sequence continues at coordinate 1,315,792 of CM038144.1, forward strand.
TCGCTTAGCATAGGAGGGGTTAGGGTAAGCATATGAATAAGCAGAGTAATTCTTCGAGGACTTATGAACATAATGGTTTGAAGAATAATGCACATATTCATAGCCCTTAGCTCTACCCTGCGAGACAGAGTTGTTAGCACGATGATAATCATATGAGGACTTTGATCCAGTTGAGGAATTTGATCCATGTGAAGGATTTGATATGTATGAAGAATTTGATCTGGGTTCCTGTTCTTCACAGGTGGTGTCATGAGAACATTCACCTGAAGACTTCCAACGCAACTTTTGGGAACCCAGATTTTCTTCATAGGGGAACCGTTCCTGCAGTTAGTGCCAACATATCTAGCAAATACTTCACCATTCTGATTTTTGAACAGTTTATAGTTGGAGTCAAATGACTCATCAGAAGAATGAGAAGATTCACACGTAAAGCCAGATAAGTTAGATGGATCAACCTGGAGGTCCTTTGCAGCAACCCATGAGGTTTTGGGATACTGCTCAGGTTTCTGATATGTTCCATCGGCATTGAGTTTCCTCTCAAAGGCAACACCCTCTTTCCTAGGGTTTCTGTTGAGGATCTGCTTTTTGAGCACATCACAAAGTGTCTGATGCCCTTTGAGGCTTTTGTACATGCTCGTCATGTACAATTCCTTCAGCCCGCATTGTCAAGGTGATACTAGCAATGTCCTCGATGAGGAATTAGTGATAGCAGAGGCAGATGAAGAATTTGTAATATTTGAAGCATTTGAACATTCAGGTGAAGAATTAGCAAATTCACGTTCAATGCACTTTAAGCATGGAGGAACAAATTCTTCCTGAGAGCGCTGATTTGTTGAGCTAGTAATGAATCGCGCTCCTTCTGAAGATCTTCATAACATACTCTTAGCTTTTCAAGATCTTCCTTTCTTTGAAGAGCTTCAAGAGAAAGCTTCTCATGATCTTGCTTTTCTTGAAGAAATTCATAAGAAAGTTTCTCATGATCAGACAAGAGAGAGTTATGATGACTGTCGGTGTCAAAATCGGCGGATCTCGGGTAGGGGGTCCCGAACTGTGCGTCTAGGCGGATGGTAACAAGAGACGAGGACACAATGTTTTTACCCAGGTTTGGGCCCTCTCGATGGAGGTAAAACCCTACGTCCTGCTTGATTAATATTGATGATATGGGTAGTACAAAAGTAGATCTACCACGAGATCAAGGAGGCTAAACCCTAGAAGCTAGCCTATGGTATGATTGTTGAGATGTATGTTGTCCTACGGACTAGAGCCCTCCGGTTTATATAGACACCGGAGAGGGCTAGGGTTACACAGAGTCGGTTACAATGGTAGGAGATCTACATATCCGTATTGCCAAGCTTGCCTTCCACGCCAAGGAAAGTACCATCCGGACACGAGCCGGAGTCTTCAATCTTGTATCTTCGTAGTCTTGGAGTCCGGCGGATATTGATAGTCCGCTATCCGGACACCCCTAGTCCAGACTCCTCAAGAGCCCCTAACCAGGCTTCAATGACGATAAGTCCAGTAGCAGATATAATCTTCGGTGTTGCAAGGCGGGTTCTCCCTTCAAATTCCATGTACCTGCCGAATAGTGTCCGGCTCTATCTCGAACACTGTGTTCCTCGGCTTCTACCCCAAATAATGGCCCTCTTCCACGCGTCGCACGAATGCGAAAAGCCAGGGTGTTTTTTGCATTTCACCCCCTAATTGTGTGAGTCATCCGCCTATAAAAGAGGCAAGAATCCAGATCCAAACCGCACCGTCTTCCTCCCGCGTACACTGCATCGACGCGCCTCTGACCTAGAAATCCATTCCACCATGGGTCGTCAACGCGGCTTTTCTTCACGCGCTCCCAGCCCATCGCCGGGGAATTGGAGGTGCTCTATTTCGCACAATGAGCTAGTGAAGCTCCAAACGGAGGGGTTTCTCCCTCCGGCCTTTATGGTCCCAGTCCGGGCCGGACTAGTTACTTATCAAGGTGGGAGGCAGGCGGAGGACACTCCAAGCCCCAATAAGGGGGAGCGAGTGTGCTTTGTCCCCTATCTGATAAGGGGGCTCGGATTTCCAATACATCCGTCCCTCCGCGGGCTCCTGAAGTTCTACGGACTCCAGCTCCACCACCTCACGCCCGCCTCTGTGCTGCATATCGCGGGCTACGTAGCTCTTTGTGAGCTATTCCTGGGCATTGAGCCCCATTTTGCATTGTGGAAGAGGTTGTTTTGCCTCGTTCCCCTTCTCACCAGGGGTCCATATATCAAGTGGGCGGCGCCGAAATATGGTGCATCGCCGGGACCGGATACCTATCCGGCACTCCCAAGAAGGCGTCCAAAGACTGGCCCTCGGAGTGGTTTTATATAAGAGATGCTCCACTGCCCGACCCAGTCCGGATCGGCCTCCCGGAGTTTGATACTGCTCCCTTGAAGAAACGCCTCAGCTGGCGCCCGCGGAGCCCCCGTTTGGAGGAAGACAAGAGCGTCCATTACTTGATGGGCCGGATAAGATTAATGGCTCATTCCGGCTTGACCATGATCGAGTCATGGCGACGCAGCATCAGCGAGGGTGCAGCCACTGCAATACAGAGGCTACCCCATGTGGGATTTCAACGGGGAAGACGATGCTACCCGGCACGACCGTAAAGGGCCGGATTCGACCGAGGATCTGGTGAAGATCCTGTCCGGCCTCTACAAGGGGGAGAAGGAGGACTTCCTTCGCCCGAACCCTTTGGATGGGTTTTCCATGATCAACCCTAGAGGATGGGTTAGCGAACACCTCGAAGGGCTCTACCCGTGCTTTCGAAGTTTAAGCTTCTTACATTATTTCTTCGGCGCAGGGTCTACGCCGGACTGTGGAGGACATGGTGAGTCCTGCCCACAACCCGAGGATCGAGAGGATCCTCGGTCCGCCTCCAAGAGGATCTGGACATCGAGGTGGAGCTGATCGACGGGTGTATCACCAGCTCTGCATAGACAATGCTTTGGTCGCCATTACGGCGGACTACCCCGGGCTAAGTCCGGCTTCCCAGGTGACCACGACCGAAGTCCGAACACCGTCATCTCATCCCTGCCAATTTCTGACCTTCGCGAATGATGGTATTTTGCAGGAAGCGCCTTTACGGCAGAAGTCGAGCTGCGGGCGGCCGACCTGAGGTCAGTCCGAACTAGCAGGAGGAAAAGGAGCGCCGTGCGGACGGAAATGTCGCCGCAAAGGTATAGCTCGTGTTTGAATTTTTAGAGCAACGTTCCAAGGAAACGCCTAAGTGCTCATGATCTTTGTAGGAGAAAAAGCGCTCGCCGGACTGCGAGCGCAGGAATTGCCGACCGACCAACACCGCCAGGCTCCAGGTGCGGATTGGGGGGAGGCAAGCGCAAGACGCGAGCCGGATCCTTCTCCAACGGAGGATACCGACAGGCTGTCCGCCACCAAGTCTGAGGTGGAGAGCGCTATGAATCATAGGCGCCACGACAAGATTTCAAGAAGCGTGCTTTTCCCGAGGCATTGGATGCCTTTAACGTTAGGGGACGCGCATCTCCGTGCTGCTCAAAATGGTTTTACCAGAGCTACGGAGCAGTATGTTAAAGACATACTGGTAAGGGAATTTTAATGGTTGTATATACCAAGAGTTCCCGAGACTTAAATTAGTTATGCTAACTGATTTAAGGATCATTATAAATTTCGTGCACTTAACGAGAAGAACGCCCAACTGTCTCGGAGCTGCAAGATTGCAAGACCCAACTTGAGGTCAAGATTTGCCGCCGCAGAGGAGACGGAAAGACCCTCCTGGTAACACATTTTTACTAATAAATATAAGCGCTGTGCGGCGTGCGCGTGAGTCTAATAATGACATTGAGGTATCGCGGACAAGATCCGGACAGCAAGCATTGCTGCGCCAGACTAAAGGTCGGCGAGAGTGTGCTGAATAGGGTTCAGAGGAAAGGAACAAGCTCCAAGATGCCAACGCCAAGCTCGGAGAAGAGCTGAAAGGCGACTGAGCCGAGCTGTCCGGCTCCGTCAAGGAGAATCAACGGCTTCGTCGCGGTATATATAGTAAGTGCTTGAGCGAACTCTCTTGAAAGGAGGAGTTCGGCGAGGAAGTATTTTGACATGATATGTCTTGTAGGTATACTCACGGGTCGTCCAGCAGAGGAGATGCCCATATCAATGGGTGATCAACTTCCCGAACTGTTGCAGCTACTCGAACGAAGTTCGGCAGCAATGAGTGGCGCTGCTTCGGGCTTTATGGCCAGCCCTCACCCTGCCCGAGGGCCTCGGGGAGCTTGCGGAGAAGCTGCAAGGAGTGCGGCAGCGCTTCCGTTTGTGGAAGATTTCGGCTTGCCGTCAAGGTGCCAGGGAGGCTTGGGCCATGGTGAAGACGCGGTACAAGAAGGCGGACCCCAACCATATGGCCGAAGTTGGACCGATGGGGCCCGATGGGAAGGAGATCCCTGTGAGTTTAGTGTACATCCAAGTAGAGTTGGCTGCTAAATTTTCCCAACGGGACTGTAAACTAGACAGCCTGTAAGACGGGATTGAGGAGGAATACAATCAATAAATTTGACAATGTATGTTATCCTTTAAAGTGACATGTGAAATGCCTTCTAGCCGGATTGTAGATCGTTTGTCTTTGCCGACCTTTTCGCTTCGACCTCGGGACCCTAGAGTCCGGAGTGTGTCCGAATACCTTCTCGGTTATGAAAAACCGGGTATGCATGGAGACCAAAGCGAGGGGTCATTAGTGCTTTATCGCATAAGTGCCCAACTAGTTATGTTATATTACATGGTTAGTAAGAAACATCTTCCAGGCAGAATAGTTCCGTTAAGGGTTCCTTTCGCTGGGAGGCATGCCCTAAAGTGCATGACCGGACTGCAAAGCAAGCAGTAAAACATCTGGGGGCAGATAGATAAAATAGGTAAAAAGTCATCTTTTAAATCACCGACCGAATATTCCCTTAAGAACACTAGCTTCGGCTTCACCCACCGAGGTACACATCCGGATGACCCGCAAGAATAATCGCAGAGATTCTCCCTTTACCTCCTAGCCGAACAATCGGGAACGTAGGGGTAAGCACAGGAGCCAGGCAACCCAGCTTGGCCAAAACTTAAGTCATATCGATGCATATAATGGCGAGTAAAAGGTACATGTGGAAGCTTGACACATGTGTTGGGTATGAAACCCGTATAATTAAGCTTCTGTAAAAGAAGCCCCTAGGAATAATGAGTGCGGATGGCACATCATGCGCATGCAAAGAATGCAAAAATAGGCCCGGAAGGGCTTTTAAGTGAAAAGGATAAAAAAGAGAAACAAAAGACAGCCGAAGTATAAAAGTTTGGACTGGGGAAGGGCACGAACTCTTAGTCCGGCGCTAGGCGTAGAATCGTCGGAGGCGGGCTGCGTTCCATGGGTTCGGCTCGAGTCGGTTATCCTACGCATTTCGCAGACGGTATGCTCCGCCGGTCAGTACTTGATCGATAATGAAGGGGCCCTCCCATCTGGGCTTGAGCCTGTCCTTTTCTTGTCCGCAGCGAGAACTAGTTCACCAACGTTGTAAGTCTTGGCCCGTGCTTCTCGCTTTGATATCTTCGGCCTGCTGGCGATAGAATGCGGAACGAGCCTTCGCGACGCCCCGTTCTTCCTCCAATGTGTCCAGCTGTCCCGCCGATCAAGCTCGGCTTTCTTTCCTCATACATGCGCACTCGAGGTGAGTCATGAATAATGTCACAGGGCAAGAATGCCTCTGCGCCGTATACCATAAAAAATGGTGTGAATCCGGTAGTACGGTTAGGCGTTGTCCGCAACCCCCAGAGTACGGAGTCGAGCTCCTCGACCTATTGTGCGTCGGATTTAGTGAGTGACCTCACTAGTCTGGGTTTAATGCCGCTCATTATTAGACCATTTGCTCTTTCCACTTGACCGTTGGTTTGAGGGTGATAGGCTGACGCATAGTCGAGCTTGATGCCCATATTTTTGCACCATGACTTAACCTCGTCGGCCGTGAAGTTCGTGCCGTTGTCGGTGATGATGGTGTGGGGGACTCCGTAACGGTGTACCACCCCTGATATAAAGTCTATCACTGGTCCGGACTATGCCGTTTTGACCGGTTTGGCCTCTATCCATTTGGTGAACTTATCCACCATGACCAATAGGTATTTTTTCTTGTGGGTTCCCCCTTTAAGGGGTCCAACCATGTCAAGCCCCCAGACCGCGAACGGCCAGGTATAGGGTATGGTTTTGAGGGCGGTGGGTGGCATATGGCTCTGATTAGCAAAGAGCTGACAACCAACGCATCGCTGGACCAAGTCCTGTGCGTCTGCCCGAGCCGTCGGCCAATAAAATCCTGTACGGAATGCCTTTCCTACAAGGGCCCAGGCTGCTGCATGGTGTCCTCCTAGTCCGACATGAATTTCAGCCAGGAGGTTTCGCCCTTCTTCTTCGGAGATACACCTTTGAAGGACTCCGGTAGTACTTTTCTTATAAAGCTCTCCCTCATGGACCTTGTAGGCCTTCGATCGCCGGACTATGCAGCGGGCCTCATTTTGGTCTTCGGGGAGTTCCTGCCTAAGTAAGTAGGCTAGGAAAGGTTCTGTCCACGCGGCGATTATTGCCATTATAACGTGGGCGGAGGGTGTTATGTCATCTGCCGAATCACCGGTTGGTGCGGTTTTCTCCGGTTTGTCGCTGCCGGGCTCCTCTTCCGATAGTACGGATGGCTTGAAGAGCCGTTCCAGGAAAATATTTGGAGGGACAGCATCACGTTTCGCACCGGCGCGTGCTGTGACGCCGCCACTTGGTTATTATCTCGGGCTATGTGATGGAATTCAAGTCCTTCAAACCGAAATGACATTTTTAGGACAGCGCTGCGATATGGTGCCATTTTCGGATCTTTGGCGTCAAGTCCTGCTTATTTGGGATATTGCAAGGTTTGAGTCCCAGCGCACTCTAGGCGTTGAATACCCATGGAGACCGCCATCCAGAGACCATGTAACAGGCCTCATATTCGGCTGCGTTGTTGGAGTCCGTACATTATTTGAAGTACATCTTGGATCAGATCTCCGTGGGGACATCAAGACGACGCCAGCCCCATCCGCCAACATTTTGGAGCCGTCGAAATGCATGGTCCATTGAGTATGCGCCGTACTCTTTAGGGAGTTCGGCGGTCCATTCGCGCACGAAGTCAGCCAAAACTTGTGACTTTATAGCTCGTCGAGGTTTGTAAGTGATGTCGAATGGTAAGAGCTCAATGGCCCATTTTGCTATCCCGCCGCGCGTCGCGGTTATTTATAATGTCATTGAGTGGTACTTCAGAGGCCACTGTTATCGAGCACTCTTGAAAGTAGTGCCGGAGCTTTCGAGACGCCATGAACACCGCATATGCTATCTTCTGATAGTGGGGTAACGGGATCTGCAGGGGGTTAACACAGTGGATACATAATACACTGGTTTTTGAAGAGGGAATTTATTCCCTTCTGTCGCTTGTTTGACGACGAGGACTGCGCTTACAACTTGATGCGTTGCTGCGATGTATAACAACATTGGTTCGCCCAGAGTGAGCGCAGCCAGGACCAGATTTGTTGCCAGTATGCCCTTTATTTCTTCGAGTCCGCCAGGCAAGATCCGCCCACTCAAAGTGTTCGTGCGCCGAGGAGGCGATAGAGGGCAACGCCTTTTCTCCTAAACGGGAGATGAAGCGGCTTAAGGCTGCCACGCATCCTGTTAATTTTTGTATTTGTTTGAGGTCTTTTGGAATATCCAACTGTGACAGAGCTTGGATTTTGGCCGGATTTGCTTCAATCCCTCTACCGGATACGATGAAGCCCAGCAGCTTTCCGGCTGGTACGCCGAAAACACATTTTTCTGGATTCAGCTTGATGTCATATGCTCTGAGGTTGTCGAATGTGAGCCTCAAATCGTCTACTAAAGTTTCGACGTGTTTTGTTTTGACGACTACGTTGTCTATGTATGCCTCAACTGTTTTGCCGATCTGGGTGGCCAGACATGTTTGAATCATGCGCTGATATGTTGCGCCGGCGTTTTTGAGTCCGAAGGGCATCGTGTTGAAGCAGAATGGTCCATATGGAGTGATGAATGCCGTTGCGGCTTGGTCTGCTTCCGCCATCTTTATTTGATGATAGCCAGAGTATGCGTCCAGGAAGCACAACGAGTCGTGCCCTGCTGTGGCATCGATAATTTGATCGATGCGGGGGAGAGGGAAGGGATCCTTTGGGCAAGCTTTATTGAGGTCTTTAAAATCGACACAGAGGCGCCAGGATTTATCCTTCTTCGGTACCATCATCAAATTTGCTAGCTTGTCCGGGTGCTTGATATCTCTAATGAATCCGGCTTCCAATAGTTTGGCTAGCTCTTCTCCCATTGCCTGTCTTTTGGGCTCGGAAAATCGTCGAAGAGCCTGTTTGACTGGCTTAAGTCCCTTTAGGATGTTTAGGCTGTGTTCTGCCAACCTGCGAGGGATTCCGGGCATGTCCGAAGGATGCCAGGCAAAGATATCCCAATTTTCCCGAAGGAATTCACGCAGTGCGGTGTCAACTTCGGGGTTCAACTGTGCCCCGATGGAGGCCGTCTTTGTTGGGTCCGTTGGATGGACCTGGAATTTTATTATCTCATCTGCTGGTTTGAAGGAGGTGGACTTGGATCTTTTGTCGAGTATCACATCGTCCCTGTTCACCGTAGAGCGTAGCGCGGTGAGTTCCTCTGCCGCTAGGGCTTCGGATAGTGCCTCGAGGGCTAGTGCGGCTGTCTTATTTTCGGCGCGGAGTGCTATGTCCGGATCACTAGTGAGAGTGATTATTCCGCCGGGCCCAGGCATTTTGAGCTTCATGTACCCGTAATGAGGTATTGCTTGAAAAATTGTGAATGCCTCTCGTCCTAGTATGGCGTGATACCCACTGCTGAACGGGGCCACCTGGACCGTGACTTCTTCGGACCTGAACGGGGCCACCTGGACCCACTGCTGAAAGAGGGCATGCATGTAGTTCCAATTCAGCATAGCTTTGCAAAATAAAAATAAAAAATGAATAGCGAGTAATACTAACTGTATGTCCTGTAGGAATAATGAGGAGGTTGCAGGGAAGCAGGTACGAACAGGGGCTGCGAAGAAGAAGGTACGGACAGGGGGCGCGGCGTCGAGAGAGCAGATGTGTCCTGCCAACGTGCAGAGCACCAGCAGGCGATTGGTGTGGCTGGCTGTATAAGGGGAGAACACGGCGACTCTCGAGCAGCTCCACTGATTAATGGGGGAGAGGAATTGCATCGGTTACCTGGGCAGGGGAATTAAATCCCTCCGTTTAGTTGGAGAAAAGTAGTGGGACTTAACTGAGGCCGGAGAAGATGAAGAGGAAGAGGCGTTGCAGTGGAGAAGACAGAAGGCAGCGAGTTTACTTTGGGCGTGAAAAGGGCGCTGCCGACCGCCATGGAGAAGGGTTGAAGCAGCGTTGCCGCGACGGGGATTCCTACTCTCGTGTGGAGGGCCAGCCTTTTGGGGGGAGAAAAGGGAGGAGGCTAGCGAGCGGTCTCGTGGGCTAGATTTCGGCGTGTGATGGGCCCGCGTTTTGAGCGGAATAAAGAAAGGGAGGCGAGCGAGCGGACACGAAGCGAGGACAAAAAAATAAATTAAGTGACGACCCATGACGTGGCATCAAAAAATTGCATGAAAATTTCTTAGTGGCAGGTAGTTATTTAAGAATAGAGGATGACATGGCACATCGCTGATGTGGGTAGTGTGCATGATGAGAGAACAGAAAATAGTGGGGAGCAACTTCTTAAGAATGGTAGATTCATAGGATGGGGCTTATCCCATAAATGCATACATTTGATTGTTACAATTGTGCAGAGCAAGTTGAGAGTAAGAGAGATACACGGAGGTTTACAAGAGAGTTAAAGAAGAGAGTTACATGCATCAACTTCTAATAAACCATGTACGTTCAATCTTGATCTTTAACTAGACATCCGTAACATCCGCCACAAGATATCCATAACAGCCGCCATAATATATCTTTAACAATTCCAATTGAACATTACATAGTTGCAATTATCCACAGACCACATTGCAAACACAGGAAGGTCTATAAAAGCAGACTAATCTGAATTCTTGTCAGACTGAAGCCAAACTATCAGATGCATAACCGGCAGGCATATCAGATTACTTTTTGAAGAACACAATTGACGAAGGTAAAGATGAGTTAAATTTCCTCATAATTAACTCCCAATAAATTTAGGCGTCCACATGGAAACCTCTCCCAGTACCTCACAATACAGCATGACCCACCCAATTCACATACACATCTCTCTCCTCATGCACGCTCCTCATCCAGCCACGGCCTCGCCCGCCCGTTCCACCTTAGTGATTGGCTGGCTCGACAACCACTTCCATATCCAGCGCTCAATTGCACTATCGAACCTCACCTTCCTTTCCAAGGAAACACACCTTCAGCATCCTGGACGTGGATACGGCGGGAATGTGGGTGCGGGTCTTGACGAGGCAAGCACAAAATAGTTATAGCTCAACACTAGAGAGGGGAAGACACACTCGTATGCATCCTGGCTGGCAGGGGAGGAAGAGCCGCAGAGGGCGCAGATCCCCGTCTTGGCCTCAATGAGCATGGGGTCCGTAGCATCAAGGCTCGTGGAGTCCTTTTTTTAGAAAAGGGACACTTTATTGCTTAAAAGATTTAAGCATTACACCCGGCCTCTGCATAACTAAGATGCACATAGTCAAATAAGGTCCTTTCGCGCAAATGAAAAAAATGCGAAATAAAAAAAGATCCATATAACGCTTAAAGCGGAGGGGGGTCAATCCTAAGATCATGCTGCCACCCATATTGGGTAAAATTCCCTCACAGTAGCCTCCAATCGTGTACACACCTCCGTAACTAGGTGCCGATTCTCCTTGTGTTGTAAGGGGAGTCCGGGTACATCTGTAGATAACCTGCATTAGAGAAATACTTTTACAATTAAAAACCTTATCATTTCTACATAGCCAAACCAACCAAATAACAGCAAGCGCTCCCACCCTGAGAAGAGTTATAAACTTGTGATCAATCACATGTAACGAGTGGCCAAATACATTAGCAACATTACAAGAAGGATACAAGGCATAAGCTATTTGGATGATTGACCATATAGAACGAGCCAATTTGCATTGGAAGAATATATGTTTTATTGTCTCATCATGGTGACAAAAAACACATTGCGGACTTCCATGTCAATTCCTTTTAATAAGGTTATCTTTAGTAAGAATGACTCCGCGACGAAGATACAATGCAAAGATTTTATTCTTAAGAGATATGTGCATCTTCCATATCTTCTTATTATTATCAATTGCCACACCAGATTGGAGCAAAGCTCTGTACATGGACTCCACTGAGAATTGACCATTCCCATGTAGGTTCCAACGAAATACTTAAGACTCATGTGACAATTGCACCGTGGACAACCGTTGGAGCAGGATGTTCCATGATTGGAGTCTGGGTCCAATTAAATCTCATCTGAACATCACATTTGGTGGAAATGATTCCATTACCATGGCGGTAGTATCACCCTTGTGACGCACAATGTTGTACAGAGCTGGATATTGTTCCTGGAGTGTGGCATTTCCTAGCCACTTGTCCTCCTAGAATCTTATTTCCGAGCCACCCTTAATTGAGAAGGATCCATAGCATAAGAAATATTTCTTCATAGCCATTAGACTTGCCCAAAAGTGGGAATCCCTAGGCTTCCAATATACTTGGGATACCGCCTTGGAACCCACATATTTCCTCCTTAGGACGGTTTGCGATAAACCATCTTCTGGCAGTAATTTAAATAACCATTTCCCGAGTAGGGCCCTATTCTTAACCTCAAGGTCATGAATGCCAACCCGCCTTGGTCTTTGGGACGACAAACCACATTCCATTTAGCTAGTTGATATTTAACTTTCTTGTTATCTCCTTGCCAAAAGAATCCTGATCAGAAATAATCCAATCTATGTAAAACTCCTTTTGGCAATTGGAAGAAGGAAATAATATATAGTACCATATTAAATAGTACTTAATTTATGAGGACCAATCTTCCACCCGGAGACAACAGTTTACCTTTCCAACTGCTAGGTCTTTTTTGCAGTCTCTCCTTGACGTGTTTCCATCCAGCATTTGTGAGTCTTCGATAATGTATCGGTATCCCCAAATATGTGATCGAAAACTGGCCCAACCTGCATCCAAACAGTTCAGAATACAGGTGGGCCTCGTCTTGAGCATCACCAAAGCAAAACAATTCACTTTTATGAAAATTGATCTTAAGACCCGAGAGTTTCTCTAGTGCCGATAAAATTAGTTTCATATTTCTCGCTTTCTCGAGGTCATGATCCATGAAGAGAATCATATCATCGGCATATTGAAGTATAGAGAGACCACCATCAACTAGATGATTTACTACCCCATCAATTTGGCCATCAACCTTGGCACGCTCAATCATGACCGCTAGCATATCCGCCCCTATATTGAATAGCATGGGCGATACCGAGTCACCTTGTCGCAATCCCTTCTTCGTTTGGAAATAGTGTCCAATGGCATCATTGACCTTAATGGCAACACTACATCCTGAAATGAAGTTATGCATCATAGCCGTCACTCTGCAGAAAATCCTTTCATTCTGAGAGTCTGTTGAAGAAAGTGCCACTTGACTTTGTCATAAGCCTTTTCAAAGTCAATTTTTAGTACCACCCCATTCAACTTTTTCCGGTGTAATTCATGGACTGTTTGATGAAGGATAACAACTCCATATAGGATGTGTCTGCCTTGCATAAAAGCTGTGTGTGAAGGACGAACCACATGGTCAGCAATCGAATTTAGCCTAATAGTCGCAACCTTCTTCAATATTTTAAAACTAACATTAAGGAGGCAAATAGGTCTATATTGTTGTATCTTTTCAGCCTCATTAACCTTAGGTAATAAAATAATCTCACCAAAGTTTAAGCGAAACAATTCTAGTTGGCCAGCATAAAGGTGACTAAACAAAAGTAGGAGATCTGGTTTGATGACTTCCCAGAAGTTATGATAGAACTCTGTGGGAAATCCATCTGGACCTGGGGCTTTGTTATGCGCCAATAGGAAAACCGCCTTTCTAACTTCCTCCTCGGAGTATGGGGCTGTTAGAAGGTTATTTTCCTCATGAGAGACCTGGGGGGTGTCATATGTTCGGGATTCATCCATCGAGAAGTTTCCTTCCTCAGGTGCTCCAAACAGAATTTTGTAATAATTAGTGATATAATATTTAAGTTGCTCATGTCCCTCAATCGTGCCCTCATCCTGTTGTAGTGAATGAATAATTTTCTTCCGGTGTGTGCCATTGGCGACTCCATGAAAATATCTAGTATTCGAATCTCCTTTCAGGATAAATTGAGAGTTGGAATATTGGCACCATTTGAGTTCCTCCTCATGCAGCATGTTAGCTATCTGTGCATTCGAATGATTCTTGATCTTGATTTCATACTCAGATAGAGGTCTAACCTCTGCCAAAGCTTCTAATTCATCGATGATAGATGAAAGAAGAAGCTTCTCTTTTTTGAGGAAGCCCACCGTATGCCTAGCCCAACCACCAAGGAGTTTGCGTAATGCACGCATTTTGATATTCCATCTGTGTATTGGGGTAGACCTGGCCACCGGTTTCTCCCACACCTCCTTGACCCTGTCGTGGAAGCCCTCCTGAAGCAACCTCCCAAGTTCGAACTTGAACTTGCGTCTATGATGTGGTCGTGGCAAACCAGTAGTTAGGAGAATGGGTGTGTGGTCCGATATAGCCTTGGTACGAGGTAGAGCACGAACAGACACCGTACGAAATTTTGATTCCCAATCGGTATCAATTAAAACGTGATCTAGTTTCTCATATGTCGCTTCCGGAAGACTGTTCGCCCAATTGGATTGTCTTCCAATCATGGACACCTCTCGCAGATCTAGACTGTCGATGACAGCATTGAAAAGGAAATGCAAATTATTATCAAACCTAACGCGGCTTTTCTCATTTGGGAAATGAAGAAAATTGAAATCCCCACCTATAACAATGGGATAGGGATTATCTTTTGCCAGGCCAACCAATTCACTAAGAAAGTCGGGCTTGAACTCATCTCGGGCTGCCCCATCCAGGGTGATAAGGGTCCATGTGAAGTTGTTGGCCTTGTTGCGAATGTGGAGTTTAACGTGAAACTCACCATCCGAACTAGCCAAAAACATCCATAGTCTCTCTTTTTGCGCCAAGTAAAATGCTCCCAGAACGACCTCTAGGTGGTTGTGAAACCCATGTAAAGTCGATCCCTCCCGAAAGAAGGTTAAATAGATCACGTCTCCCCGTTTCAAAATAGCCAAAAAATACCGGCCTCCGCATCTCACGAAGCTTGCCGCCACCTGCAGCCACCACATCTCGTGGATTCTGTTAGATGTGTATAGTCTCTTTTCGGTATATCCCCATTGTATAAGGGGTTCCTTGCACTTTACCACACATGTATATGTATTGGCCTTTGGCTATCAGTAAAGCTCAGTTGATCTTTATCCAACATGGTATCAGATGTTAGGTTCCCCTCTCCCCCGCACGCTGCAACTCCGTGCTAGATTTCTCCCGATTCCGGCCTATTCCGTCCCGGATCCGGCTGCCACGCCCAGGTCCGGCTGCCCCGGCTAGGTCCCTCCTGTCTCGCGCCCAGCCGGCCTCGTCCACGACCCCACTACCTCCCCATCTGCCTCGCCGGCACCCGTTGTCGGCCGCTCCCTCGCGCCTCAGTCGCCGCCCGGTCCAGCCGCTCCCCTCGCTCCCGCCGAGCTCTGCTCTAGCTCTAGCTGCTGCCGCGGCCGCTGGGCTCTGCTCGCCTGGCCTCGTGAGCGCGCGCAAGGGCGGCTGCGAGAGCCAGCAGCGTCTTGGCGGCGGGAGGCTCATGAGCGAAGCGCCGATCCATGCTCGAGGGACACGCTCTCCTCGATCCAGCTCGCGAGCGAGCACGCGAGGTGCCTGATCCCCTCGATCTCGCGTGAGCGTACTGGATCCCCTCGATCCAGTGCGTGGGATTTCCTGTTTCCGTTGACTCCAAAGAGAGAGAGAGAGAGAGAGAGAGAGAGAGAGAGAGAGAGAGAGAAAGACAATCAGCATGTCTTCGTCTGGCTATGTAGCTATTCCTCGGTGCTCGGTGATCTTCGATGGTACCAACTATGCTGAGTTTGTGGGGTTCATGCGTATCCACATGCGCGGACTTCTTCTGTGGGGTGTTCTCTCTGGCGAGGTACCCTGTCCATCCTGCCCTGTTGCTCCGGTGGCTCCTGTTCTGCCGGTACCACCGGTCCTTGCTCCTAATGCTTCTCAGGCTGATCGGGATGCAGCCAAGGCCCTTGATGATGCTGCAGTTGATGCCTATGATCAGTAGGTATCCGCTTACTCTGATGCCCTCTCCGTCTACCGGGATGATCTGTCTGCTTACACTCAATGGTGCAATGATGATGCTCGAGCTGCTGTTGTTCTCACTGCCAGTGTCCTTCCTCAGTTTGCTTCTGAGTTCATGGCCCTTGGCACTGTTGCAGCGATGTGGTCCTATCTTTGTCAGCGCTATCAGCCCTCTAGCGATGCTTTATACCTCTCTGTGGTGCATCAGGAGCATGCTCTTCAGCAGGGTGACTCGTCTGTTGATGAGTTCTATTCACAGTGCTCTACCATCTGGCGTCAGCTTGACTCACTGCGGACAGTTGTTTGTGGCACTTGTCGTTGCTGTCAGACTACGTGGTCTGACTTGGAGTTTCAGAGGGTTCATGAGTTCTTATCTCGTCTCCGCTCTAAGTTTGAGCCCAGGCGTGCTCACTTGCTTGCTCGTGGTCGTGTCCCTATCTCGGAGGTGCTTGCCGAGCTTCGTGCTAAGGAGACACGCCTTCGCTCTGCTGGGTTGCTTCTGGTTCCACAAGATACTGCCTGACTCTGTGTCGCCCGCCGCCTCACCGCCTCCGCCGCTCCTGCCTACTCCTCCAGGGGGGTGAGCTGTCCTTCTTATGCTGAGAAGGGCATGTCGCGCCGTGACACCGTATGTGGTTATTGCTCCCGGCAAGGTCACCCAGAGTCTGATTGTCGCCAAAAGAAGCAAGACCAGAGGCGCTCCTCCTCCAGCGGGCCTCCTGTGTCTTCCTCGACTCCATCATTCACTGACCAGGACATTGTTCGCCTCAAGCGTCTCCTTGCTTCCTCAGGCTCCACGTCGACCTTCTCTGCTGCTGCTGTGACTGTATCCTCCTCCTCACCATCGCAGGCATCTACACAGTCAGGTACATCTTTGTGGGTTCTGGATTCTGGAGCCTCTTTTCATATGTCTTCTGATTCTTCCGTGTTGTCTTCTCTCCGACCTCTTGATTTGCCTGTCAATGTTCTTACTGCCGATGGCACACCTCTTCCTGTTGCTATTCATGGTATTCTTTCAACTCCATCTTTTTCTGTTCCGAGTGTTTCACATGTTCCTCGCCTTACCATGAATCTTTTTTCCGCTGCCCAACTTACTGATTCTGGTTGTCGTGTCATTCTTGATACCGACTCTTGCTCCATTCAGGATCGTCGCACCAAGGCTTTGGTTGGTGCTGGCCCCCGGCGCCGTGAGTCAGAGGGCCTTTAGGAGGTTGACTGGCTTTGTGTTCCTTCCGCTGCCACCACTGATGCCATCTCTCATGCTCTTGCCGCCTCTTCATCTGCGTCCTTCCAGCAGTGGCATCATCGCCTCGGTCACATCTGTGGCTCTCGCTTGTCTTCCTTAGTTCGTCAGGGCCACTTAGGGTCTGTATCTGGAGATGTCTCCTTACATTATCATGGCTGCAGACTTGGCAAACAGACTCAGTTACCTTATCCCACTAGTGAGTCTGTATCTCAGTGTCCTTTTGACTTAGTTCATTCTGATGTCTGGGGTCCTGCTCCCTTTGATTCGAAAGGTGGTCATCGCTACTATGTTTTGTTTATTGATGATTTCTCTCGCTACACTTGGCTCTACTTTATGAAATCTCGTAGCGAGGTTCTTCCTATATACAAACGCTTTGCTGCCATGGTTCACACCCAGTTTGCCATGCCGATTCGTACTTTTCGTGCTGACTCCACTGGAGAGTATATCTCTCAGCTGTTGCTTGGTTTTCTCGCGGAACAGGGTACTCTTGCCCAGTTCTCCAGTCCGGGTGCTCATGCTCAGAATGGTGTTGCCGAGCGGAAGCATCGTCATTTGCTTGAGACGGCTCGTGCGCTGATGATTGCTGCTTCCCTTCCACCCCATTTTTGGGCTTAGGCTGTTTCCGCCTCCACCTATCTCATCAACATTCAGCCATCGACTGCTCTGCAGGGTGGCATTCCTATGGAGTGTCTCACCGGTCGCTCGCCTAACTACTCAGCTCTTCGTATGTTTGGATGCGTCTGCTATGTTCTTCTTGCCCCCCGCGAACGCACCAAACTGACTGCTCAGTCGGTCGAGTGTGTTTTCCTTGGCTAGAGTGATGAGCACAAGGGCTATCGGTGTTGGGATCCAGTGGGTCGTCGCTTGCGCATCTCACGTGATGTGACCTTTGATGAGTCTTGTTCCTACTACCCACGTCCTTCTTCCTCGAGTCTCTCTGTGGATGATCTCTCTTTCCTTCTCCTTCCCGATACACCATGCTATGTGCCTCCTGTGTCATCCATTCCTCCGGCATCTCCCATTCCTTCACCTTCACCACCGACACCATCTTCTCCACCCTCCTCCTCCACCTCTCCACCATCGTCTCCAGTTCGTCACCCTCTCTCACCGTTTCCTCTCCACTATACTCGTCGCCCTCGTCTTGAGGATGTCTCCTCTGACGCGCCTTCCACCTCTGATGCACCTCTCCTCACGCCTTCCCCGGTTCACAACCTCCGGGCTCGGCGTCGCCCACCGCCTGATCGCTACTCTCCTGATCGGTATGGTCTCTCTGTCATCACTGAGCCCACTTCCTATCATAATGCCATGACACAACCTAAATGGCAGGTTGATGGCTGAAGAACTTGCTGCCCTTGAGCGCTCTGGCACATGGGAGCTGGTTTCCCTCCCTTTTGGTGTTCGTCCCATCACCTGCAAGTGGGTCTACAAGATTACGACCCGCTCCGATGGTTCTCTTGAGCGCTACAAAGCTCGTCTTGTGGCCCGTGGTTTTTAGCAGGAGCAGGGACGCGACTATGACGACACATTCGCTCCTGTTGCTCACATGACCACTGTCCGCACTCTCCTTGCCGTGGCTTCTATTCGCGAGTGGCCTATCTCTCAACTTGATGTCCAGAACGCCTTTCTTCATGGCGAGCTGCGTGAGGAAGTTTACATGCAGCCACCACCGGGGTACTATGCTCCTGACGGTATGGTCTGTCGACTTCGCCGCTCACTCTATGGTCTTAAACAAGCCCCTCGCGCTTGGTTTGAGCGCTTTGCCCCTGTGGTGATTGCAGCTGGTTTCTTGCCCAGTGATCATGATCCTGCGTTGTTTGTTCACACGTCTCCTCGTGGTCGGACTCTTCTCCTTCTTTACGTTGATGACATGATCATCACTGGTGACGACTCTGACTACATTGCCTTTGTTAAGGCCCGCCTTCACGACCAGTTCCTCATGACTGATCTTGGTCCTCTTTGCTATTTTCTTGGAATTGAGATCTCCTCCACCTCTGATGGCTTCTACATCTCTCAAGAGAAATACATTCAGGATCTTCTTGCTCGAGCTGCTCTCAGTGATGACCGCACTGTTGTGACTCCTATGGAGCTCAACGTTCAGCTTTGTGCCTCTGATGGTGACCCTCTTCCTAATCCCACTCGCTATCGTCACCTCGTTGGTAGCCTTGTCTATCTTGCTGTTACGCGTCCTGACATCTCCTATCTCGTTCACATCCTGAGTCAGTTTGTTTTAGCTCCCACCTCTGTCCACTATAGTCACCTCCTCCGTGTTCTACGATATCTTCGTGGCACGATCTCTCAGTGCCTTTTCTTTCCTCGCCCGGTTCTCTTGAGCTCCGTGGTTACTCGATGCTACAGGCTAGTGATCCTCCGATAGACGCCATTGTGCGCCATCTTGTGTCTTTCTTGGTGGCTCTCTTATTGCTCGGAAGACAAAGAAACAGATCGCAGTTTCTCGCCGAGTCTGAGAGGCTGAGTTGCGAGCCATGGCTATGTTGACAGCTGAGGTGATCTGGTTGCGATGGTTACTTCAGGATTTCAATGTGTCTGGTACTACCTCAACTCCCTTACTGTCAGACAGTACTGGTGCTATCAATATTGCGCGTGACCCGGTGAAGCATGAGCTCACCAAGCACATCGGTGTGGATGCCCACTTTGTGCGTCTTCTTGCAGGCAGATCGGACTCGCTCTTCACTATGTGCCCTCAGAGTTACAGTTATTGACTTCTTCACGAAGGCACGACTCGGCGCAAAGATACTGTTCCCCCTCCAAACTCAGTGTCGTTGATCCACCATGAGTTTGAGGGGGGGGGGTGTTAGATGTGTATAGTCTCTTTTCGGTATATCCCCATTGTATAAGGGGTTCCCTGCACTTTACCACACATGTATATGTATTGGCCTTTGGCTATCAGTAAAGCTCAGTTGCTCTTTATCCAACAGATTCTACCGCCACTGCGACCTCCACATCTCATGGAGCTTGCCATTGATGCACGACCACTGCTATCCTCGTCGCCGGATCGCCGCACCTTGCCTTCGGCGAGCACAACACATGCCGGCACGCAGCCAGGCACCTCTTGACATGGACAACGCCTTCGCGACACCAATCACCATGCCATCACAATCTCGCAGCATCGCACCGCAACATCCCACCGGCAGCATCGCCCCGCCGCCGGCCATCACCTCGCGCCGGAGTCCTCCACCTCACATGGAGTCCACTGATGCCAATTTTTGGCGCCGTCTCCTTGCAGCGCTGCTTCTTCTTCTTCCACCTCTCACTTGTTGGTGCTAATCTTGTTACAAGGTCTGCCAAATGTTGCATTAGACTTTAGCTCCATGCATTAGTTCAGTGTAGACTAGTTTGTACCTGCATGTGTTTGTTCGTGCATGCATTGGCTTTCCATTTAATTAGTTTGCATATGTAGCAAATAACTAGAACCTGTCACGTGTGTGTGCATGCACAGGATTAGATCTGGTCGTAGATGAGTTGGTCAGCCTCCTGGCGATCCTCCGTGGGATGGCACGGGTGAATAGGATCGTGCGGAGACTTAGCATGTAATGGCCACGTTCTGTTGGGCGTGCAGCCGAGAGAATAAATGAAGAAAAAACAGAAAAAAGGACCGCAGTTGCGCCTCGCAAAATACTGGTGTCTTCGTCTACCTCTCTCTCGTTCGTCTCCCTCGTGTCCATGTGTGTACTCCGGCCGGCGATCAATCATAGTATCCAAGAGGAATTTCAAATGTGGATTAGAGCCAAGATAGGTGGACTAGCGAGAGGAATCACCTAGGCAGGTTTCTGTGGACTGCGCTGCGCTGATGTATTATCTTGAAAATTATTCCCCTTCCTTCTTAAACGAAAAAGCGCGCAATCCTCTTGCGTGTGCTTGAAAAAAATGTTGTGCTTGTTCATACCGAGTCTGCCAAATCCAAAGTTTATAAGTCTGAAAGAACAGAGTAGCTGGCAATCTTTATTGATTGGCCGGATTGATTGAGTACGCGTTAATCATAGCGCAAAAGCTGTCTCTCCACTGCATTAAATCCAGGCTGTGCTACCCTATTCTTCCTTCCACAACCGAGAGCCTAAACTTCATTTGATTGTACTACTGAATAATCCGGCCTAATTAACTTTCTATGATGTACAGTTACAAACCAATCTCAATAGGAATTATTGCATGCAGGTTCTCAAATGATTGTGCAGCGACTGTAATAGGAATACCACTTTACTATGAAGAAACTGAGACGTAATGAAGAAGCTGAAGCAATGAATTGAAAGTGTGGGTATATCAATGCCGGGCAGCAAGCTATAATGCCTGGCAGTGTGGGTATAAAGATGCATGATGTCCATGTATCTAGATATTCTTTTCATTTTGGGTAGGGCAAAAAAGGGATCGCGAATTGTGCCTTTCCTCTGATATAGTGATCCGGAAAGAAAATATGATATGATGTACTCATTTGAAACTTTTGCTTTGAGCTTTTGAGCAAATTTCAGGCTTGAAAATGAACTTCATAAAAGTGAATTGTTATATTTGGGAGAAGCCAAGGAGATGGCTACACCATATGATGACTTGTTTGGCTGTGCACAAGGCCAATTTCTGATTAAATAATTGAGAATTCTGATTCATCATTGGCGTCTGACTAATGCGGAGTGAAAACATGTTGAGGATTGATTGGAGAAATGGTAGAGCAGTTTGAAAGGCAAGTTGCTCCCCATTGAAGGACGACTAGTTTTGATCAATTCTGTCCTCGCAAACATGGTTCTCTACATGCTCTCATTTTTCCAACTTCCCAAAAGGGTTCTGCAAAGACTAGATTAAATCAGATCCAAATTCTTTTGGCAAGGAGACAGCAAAAAGGAAAATATAGGCTAACCAAATGGAACGTCGTTTGTTGGCCGAAAGACCAGAGAGGCTTAGGTACGGTGTTCAAGATCTCCAGGTCAAGAATGATGCCTTACTTAGTAAATGGTTGTTCAATCCACCATCCACTAGATCTCCTATGCCGGAACATGAACAGAGAAAGCTAAGGATGAGAACCGTATACTTGGTAATAATTGCAACGGCACATGATGGCAACAAAAAAGTGAAGAAGGACAATGTCGCTTGTAAAGCTCTTTCGTCGAGTGCGCAATCATAACAGGACTCGAGGAAGAAGCCCCAGTTAACTCCGTGCCACTCAGTAATTCATTATCTCACTACTAAAGTCATCCCTAGCCCGTTTCTAGTTGGCTACGGCGATCAAACCACTTCTATTTGCTTGAATCTTGTAACATCTTCTTCTGCTTTTGCCGCGGAGGCGCGAAACCCGTTTCTTTGGATTCTAGTTTCTATTCATGTACCTGAGCCATTCCTTGGATGTCCCACCCACTCGATCACTCTTGGTTATCTTGTCTTGTCGCCGGCCATTTCCCCTACTATGCTTTCCTTTCCGTTTTCTTTTCTAGACTCCTGTATGATTCCTAAAACTCTCCATGGGTGACCATATGTGTTAGTTTGCTCTGTAGTAAGGGAAAGATGGATGTCAAGCTAGCTAGTCATGGACGAAGTGAGATCCAAGGGTGTAGAAGTATATATGTACAGTGGGAGTGCCTCTCTATGCGATGGTTGTCAACCATGTATTGCGGCAACATTTAACATATGAAGATGCTAACCAACAAAATTCCATAGTGATTGCACCATTGGCCTTCGAACAAGCATGCCAACAGACACTTGGTTTGTGCTGCTAAATCACATAATTCTGCTGTGTCCGAGGCCTGGCTGTTTCCCCACTAAAGCTATGTAACCACGTGCGCTCATCCAAACGGAAAAAAGTTAGATGGTCGCTTGTAACCACACGCTCCTCACTAAAGCCGCGGCGGTTCACACACCCACCACACAGACCCACCATTTCTCCCTAGCTCGATACCGTCGTTAACCCTTTTCCCACTATTGGGATGACACATCTAGCTCATCCGCAACACTGCAAGCACTAGTCTTTTTTCGCTATCACTGTATCATAGTTCAAATACCTTTATTTTACTGCTCAATCAGATTTCTGCTGCCTCACAATCCCACCACCTAACTATGTATCAACGACGCCCACACATAGATGGTATCCATGGAGAAATTTAATCATGTAGTGAAGTGGCAACCACAACCTCTAGAGTATAGCTGCCTAGGAAGGCCAAGAAAGGTGCAAGCTAGCATCAAGGACTAGTGTAAATTTATAACGGCCATGTAGTGATGTGAACGATCAAAGCTGGCCGCGGGTGCATGAAAGATGCAGTACGGTTTGCAGCCATTGGAAATCTCATCCTTCACTCACCTACCTTCTGCACGTACATACGTATACAGCTTGATTCGCCTTCCTTCATTTTCACATACTACTTATTGCTTGATTCGCCTTCATTCATCTTCACATATTTGCCAAAGCTAGCCCTAGTTAACCACATGTACGCAAAGATAGACAATCTTGGACCAGGAAAACGCCTCGCGTTGTCTCTCCTGGATGACTCGGGGCCGCCACTAGGTTTCCTCCCCTCGTCGCTGTCGGCGGCGGGCGCCGGCCAGCCCGTGGCAGCAACGAGGCCTCCCTCTCCTCCTCCTCCTCCTCCCATCCACACTCCAAGCCACCTTCTCTTGGTGCTTCATCGCGCACCGACGCTGCCCTATTCTAGGGGGCTTGAGAGGCCACGTCCGGTCATGCAACTTTCTTCCCTTGCCCTCATGCCTGTCTGTCAGCGATGGGGTGGAGATCTCGGCCTGGTGCTTAGACTTGAGGCTCCATCGTCCGCACAGGCAGTTGGCCGCAGATCTGAAAGGGGGTGATCCATGGCCTTGATCGTGTTATTGGGCTGTGCGGATCTGAGCGGCGTCAGTTCAGGCCTCAGATGGTCATGGTCAGCTGGTGCTTGGCGCATACAAGTAAACAACAACTATCAAACCCATTTGCTAATTCCCGTGCCGTGGTGGAGCTGCCTAAACTTCTTTTGATTCTACTACTGAAGGATCCAGCCTAATTAAGTCCTTTATTTAGTACAGTTACAAACCAGCCCAGGGTGTGCATTTCTGCATGAAGGTTCTCTAATGATAGTACGTAGAGCGACAGTAATAGGAATACCACCACTGTACTATCAACCTACCAAGAGGTGATGAAGAAGCTGAATCAATGAATTGACAGCCTGGGTCCATGAAAGCCTGCCAAGGTGGTAAGATGCATGATGCCCATGTATCTTGTCTTCCCCGGAACCACATGTAACACCACGCCACGAATTTTATCATCTCTAGATCTCACCATCATTTGAATTTGTATACCTATGGTAAAAATAGTAATACTATGACTGCGGATCGTTTGGCTTGTCATTCTCTATGATTTCTTATAGTTTCTACTATTGATATACAGTTACAAGTCAATGTGGGTGCTATTGAATTATGTAGTACAGCAGCTGGTGCACCATGTGTGGATCCACCGCTATACATCAAATTGTGTTGCAAGTGCAAACCGGGCCACATGTGTGCACTGCCCTGTTTTCGCTCTGTTCTAGTTTCAGAACCTGAAATCTTGCTGTCAAGTTTGTTTCTTTCCATTAAATTGTACTCCCGGAGGGCGAACCAGGGAGCATCAATTGCCACAACCTATATTCCTTTCCATGGCATGCAGCAACAATCTTAGCTATATTCAATGAAGTGATGTAATAATTAGTAGATCAAGCCTGAGAATAAACCTTCCAGAGACCGAACAGATACAAGACGACCCGTCCTGCGCCTTCACCCCGCTCGCCCTCCCCGCCCCCGCCCCCCTGCGCGCCCGTCACGGACGGGCTGCGGCTGGTCCGGTGGATCCAGCGATGGACCCCTCCTGGCCTCCTCGCCTCCGACACCGCAGGTCCCTGCCGGGAAGAACCTCCACTCGGGTGCCCCCACCCTCTGTCCACCTCCGACGCCGCCGGTTCTTGCCGGTAAGGACCTCCACTCGGCAGTGCCCCCACCACCCTGTCGTGGTACAGCGGCCCCCGCTACTCCACTACCCCACCTCGTCTCCACCCTCATCACCGGCGGCCTGCTCCACTCGTCCTTCCTCGGTTCACCATCCGCCTCACATGTCTGTCTCGGTCCTGTCCTCTGTCGCCCCTCGACTCCACTTGAATGGCGGCCCACCATTGACGGATGTGCTGCGGGAGAAATCCCCACTGACCTTCTCAGCTGACCACGGCGGCGCTACTCCAGCGTCGCTTACCCTCTTGGGGGCATGGCTCATGTGCCACTCCTGTCTCTCGGTCCGGATTCCCAGCTCTCGGCTCTGTGCTCTGGGAATTTAACCGGTTATGCTCCAGGCGAAAGCTCTGTGACGGCGTCATCCTCGGATGCCGTTCACCTTCTTGAAGGCGTCACTAGGGAGCTCCTTGCCGCCATTCATCCTCCGTTGCCCTTGGGGGTTGGTCATCCTCTGCTCTTCTAGCTCAAGACCCTCTCATGTCTGTCGTCTGTTTTGGTGAGCTTCGTGCTCTTCGTGCTATCTCGGTTCATATTTGCTCAACACCGACGCAACGATGCCTCCCCACCTTGCTAATCGTGTCGGCTTGCTGTATGCGGAGCTTCCAGTTAAGGTTCGTGATGGGTCACTCGTTGATTGGTGCTGCTCCTCTGTTGTGCCAAGGGGTTGGTACGCACGCCGGTGTGGTGCGTTAGGATAGTTGTTTAGTGTTGGTATTGTGATTCCTCGATAACACACCACTTCCACTCGACTTTTATGGTGGTGGTCTCTTGGCTTGCTGGCTAGGTAGTGCCTTCTTCGGGGCGTCTCCATATGTTCTCACCCTATGTAATCCTTCCCTTCTGTGCGGTTTTTTGGCCCGGTTTCCCTTATAAATGGGGTCAGCATGTTAAGGTTTTCTATCCGGTTTTCCTTATAAACTGGATCAAACACTTGCATTTTGGCCACTTTGAGCAATATATTCAGGTGGGGACTCCCCGGTGACCGTTCAAAATTTTTTTTAACTTAAAACCTAAAATTGTACTAGTACAAGTTCCTACATTTTAGACATAATACAAAAAAAAGGTTGGGAGATGTAACCTAGAAAGATAAGTTCAGGCCTCGATTAGCAATCCGAAGTCTCTAGGAAAAATCTCCAGAAAAGGTTTTCCACCACACTGCCCTGTTCCAGAAAAGAGTGGTATTTTTCAGGGAGTAACCCCTTATATTCCTGGCCTTTTCCCACAAGAAGCAAGTGCAGTCAACAAGCTAGCTGCGGAAGCTTCTCTAATCAATTTTAGACAGACAAGTCCCAGCCCTTTCCGAAGTAACCTTCTAACTACAGTATTTAGCATACGGGAGTTGGCAGCACATCCATTCTTGTCCATTGAAAAGATCATCAAACTTGCCCGTACGCCACTGCAGTACAGGAGCACCGGCGTCAGGTAAGTCCGCAAGGAGGATCTCGCACGGCTGCACCAAGCCTGCTTATCATGCTGATCATGCTTATCACGGACGCACGAGGGACGGCAAGATCTGCAGGTACACACATTCATAAAAAGAAAAGACGCACAGCTACATACATTGATGCTTGCAATTACAGTTTCATGTCCTGATCCAATATGTCCTGATCTGGTTTTCATTTTCGTTTCGTGATAGTTTTCGAACTTGTGTTCTTTAGTTTACTTGCCAAAAAAATGATTGTGCCGTATCTTTTCTTGAATAGCCGGCAACATACAAATGGGTCGAACAAGACTGGGAATTGCTCATAAGAATGGGGGCACTGAATAATTCATCGTTGCCCGTACGCCACTGCAGTACAGGAGCACCGGCGTCAGGTAAGTCCGCAAGGAGGATCTCGCACGGCTGCACCAAGCCTGCTTATCATGCTGATCATGCTTATCACGGACGCACGAGGGACGGCAAGATCTGCAGGTACACACATTCATAAAAAGAAAAGACGCACAGCTACATACATTGATGCTTGCAATTACAGTTTCATGTCCTGATCCAATATGTCCTGATCTGGTTTTCATTTTCGTTTCGTGATAGTTTTCGAACTTGTGTTCTTTAGTTTACTTGCCAAAAAAATGATTGTGCCGTATCTTTTCTTGAATAGCCGGCAACATACAAATGGGTCGAACAAGACTGGGAATTGCTCATAAGAATGGGGGCACTGAATAATTCATCGTATCAAAAGTACAACACTAGTACATTGCTACATAGTGTTCCAGAGTCAGAATTTGTAACACAAGTTAGTTGCTTCCAACCACAACATATATAGACAGAGCCCCAGAACAAACCTGAACTTAATCTGATTGCACTGATCGAAGAAACAACAGATTGCAGGACCATACTGACAGCAGGATCTCACCACCATTTGTTTGGTCCAGTATACATCACTCCCAATTCCTATGACATACAGTTACAATTTAGCAGCCGGGAGCTTGAATGAACTACACTCTCTGACAGTCATTTGTGTTGTTGCAGTACAAATTAACAGCTGAAATACTAGTATACTATTGACTGATCTATCAAAAAAAAAACATACTTTTTCGGAGAACCAACGCAAAACACCCGTGAAAAAGAAAAAGAAAAACGCCACTATGGAGAAGCTGCAACCTGAGCTGCTTTCAGAGAACAGAGCAGAGCCGAGCAGAGTAGCATAAACTCCATTAGTTGCTTGCACTACACAAACGACAGACTTGTCAAGATCACCATATTTCTGAGTCCGACAAGAAGTTTACTTCTCAAGAAATTAGTGTGGTGTCTGAATCTCTGCAGGTAAGTGTATATGGCATTATGGCTGATGCTTTCCCTGTATCCCTGCATGGATTTGATTAGCATCTTAACATGAGATTCCAATGGTCAGGGCATTATTAGTAAGAAGTTGTAACAGCAGACGTACTTATATATCCTTGCATCATATGGTCCTTCCTCGTTCGGCTGGAGTTTCAGCCTACTCCTCTTCTTCGACCAATCGATCCTGGCAAGCAAAACAAAAACAGTGGGAGATATATTCAGCTATCCTATATCATACTGATGAAAATAGATATCCATGGAACAGACAACAATAAAATATTACTAGCTAGATTGAAAGAGAGAGAGAGACCGAAGTATTACCTGATGAATATTTGTCTGTATGTTGCAGGATTCAGCTGTGTAGAACACGTGCCATTTCTTCTCATCTGCTCCATCCTCTGCATAAGCCTCGACGTGCTTGATATGACTGAACTTGTCCCAGTCGTAGCTAAATTCACCCTCAGCCATGGAAGTGAGTACTTCTAGGTTGCAGGTCAGCAGCAAATGACTTGGCTTTACAGTCTGCAGGTAGACTGGAAGTTGATTTTCCCAGCTGAAAAATCTCAGCTCGAGTCTCCGTAGTGCAGCCATCTCCTGCAGCCTCTCGAGCTTTCGGCAGTACTTGATTGTAAGCTTTTGTAGTTTTGGAAGATTGGAGATGTTGACCAATTCAGGTATGTCATACAGGTCGAGCTCAACTACAGAAACAAAGTTCTCTAGAGAGTGGAGACGTTGGACTCTCCCTATTATTATCTTCTTCAAAGCCATTGCGTGGGACATAAGTCCTGGAGGCATACGACCAAGTTTGCAACTACTGATGCGAAGTTCCTCCAATAAGGGCATAGCATTCACTTCCGTCTCCCAAACCCACTCCTCCCATTCCTCCATTCCGTTAAAATCCAACTTCTGGAGTTTGGGAAACGTAGCAGCCAGCTGAGATGAAGGACGGTGCCGCTGATTGTACTGTTGGACGAATTCAGGGCCAACACACTTGATTACGGGAGCATTCAACACTTTTAGCCACTCCAAATACGGGAGCCTACACAAGCCATCTGGGAGTTGGGTGCAGCAGGGCAGATGTTCGAGGACTAGAATCTTCAAGCTCTCGAGAGGCACCATAGCTGTGGACGCCATCCATCCTGGGAGCCGAGGACCAAAATATCTTTCTATGCTGATGTATTCTATGCAAGGCTGAGGGCATAGCACATCAAACACCGCCTCAATTATTTGCTTCTCAGAATCAGAGACTCCTCCTTGGACCAACCCATCTCCCACTATACCACCACATCTCAAACCAAGATAGGTAAGTTGTTTTTTTGCATTTACCCTTGCCGTTGCAGCCAACAAGGCACTAGATACATTTTCTAGGCTCTCTAGTAAAAGTTCATTGAGCTGGGAAAGAGATCCCAACTCTTCCAAACTGCACCAGTCACCATCACTATAGGCTGGAAACCCCGATAGTGTAGTCAAATTTGTAAGAGCTCGGAAACCCCTAGGAATACGGCTTATACGTGTGTCCTCCATACCAAGATATCTCAACCCTTGCAGCTTGATAATACTATCAGGAAGTTTCATAAAACTTTTAGAACCTTCAAGGTTAATATGCTGTAGGAATTTCATCTCATGGATGTTGTCTGGTAGTCTACAAATATCAGTCCTCTTTAATGCCAAATATCTCAAGTGCTTGAGTTGGTAAATAGATTCAACTAGTTCAGCAATATTTGCAGATTCTATATGCAGAAGGCGAAGACTTGGGAAGTGAGTCAATGAATCCCCCGGCTGAATTTTTAGGTTTCCACTGAATATTAGTGTCCTAAGCAATTTCTGCTGTTTTAAATATCTCCACTCAATTTCATCCGATCCCACTCCTTTGGTTTCTATTGACAATCTAAGAAAATTGGAGGATATAAGGTTTTCTCTAGCGGTATCTCCATTGTGAGCTACTAGTGTTTCATCCCTAGCCATAAATTGACCAAAGGAGCGAATGATATCATGCATGTTGCAGATAAGTTGGCTTGGATATGATGGATTTACCTCTATAAGGTTCCTTAATATTAGCTCTTTATAGTTCTTTCTCCCTTCTTCTTCTAAGCTATTTGAACCTCCTTGAACCAATCCTTTACAAATCCACATGGACACAGTTTCATTGACCTCTAGCACTACCCTTTTTGGTTTAAGAGAGAAGTACAGGAAGCATTGTTTCAAGTAATGGGGCAAATCCCGGTAGCTAATATAAATTGCATAGTTCAGTTCATCTGACATTGGAGATACTGACCATATGTCATCATTCAGGACATCTTCCCATGCAAACCGTGACTTCTCCTTGCTGCATAGAAGTCCCCCCATTACTTTTATAGCGAGTGGTAAACCGTCACATTTTTCTACAATTTGCAACCCAATTTCCTTTAGCACATCAACCTCATGTCCATTCTCCTTTGTAGTGAGTACCTACAAGCAGTTTAAATGTATAGCTTGAATAAGGGAACATAACATCTGAAAGTGGTGATCAGCTTATCTCTTTATTTCATTTACTAATAATATGTTAGTTCAGCGAACAAACCAAACTAATACTCCTTCTGACTATAAATGTATTCTGGTTTGTATATGGGCATAGTTTTCATGGTGAAACAAGCTTTCTGAATCAAATGAAAATTGTTGCTTCAAATGAAAATATATTGCACATGGATGTAGTAGTGTCAATTTCATGTTATCAACGTGGGTAAAATATCTACAGTTATAGCGATGTTTTGAAATATTTGACTGACCCAAGTCCTAACATAACCTATATTCATAAGGAATAAAAGTTATGCACCACCAAAATTAAATGGCAGTAGAGAAGTTTAAAGCCATTCGCTAATTTCTTATCTACTAAAGCTGACATCATGCACATGCATATTATTCATTTATGTAATATGTATTTCAGTACGTTGTCTTGTTTATTATCATGCAAAACAGAGGCTTAGGCACACACACACACATACAAAATGAATACTTCATCGGTTCCTGAATATAGTTTCTTTAGGATTTGACACGGTCCTGATGTCGATACATTGAACATGAAGTTATGTGCATGTTAGGTGCCTCACATTACTTTATAAAATTATGTTTTATAATGAATATTATTGATGTTTCAGATGATAGTATTTTCTTTATAGATGCTCAAAATTAGAGACACTTGTCTCGTAAAATTCTAATAACGACCAAGATTTTGGATCATAGGTACTACTAGTTAATTACTATTTATACAAACAAGTAAATATATGTGAATGCTATTTAGGTGCACTCGTGTTAAGACTGAAAGTTATAGCAAGGGCATTATAGTTGCAGGGTGTACAATGGTACCCATACTATTGTTCTGACAAACAATTATTAGTAACTAATACTAGTCATCAATCAACTGAAGACATGTACAATGACGCACTAGACAGTATGGAGGGACACAATAAATTATCTTTAAATTGATTGTAACGCCATATAGTCAAAAGTACATCTCACATATGTTAACCTGAATCACTGCGTATTGATCCAACAAACATACATATCTAAAATTCACAATCCAACAGTTTGGGGCAGTGCTGACCTGATTCTTGAGCAGTGACCATGCATCTTCATGCCCTAACTTGTCAATGTGGTGGCAGTGTGCAGCTTTCATGTTTCTCGCGATAGTTTCATGTCTTGTGGTGATGAGGACTCGGCTGCCGTGGCCACCATAGCCAAAGGGAGTCATTAGCAATTTGTTCCATGCATCGACTCCCCACAGATCATCAAGCACAAGAAGGAATTTCTTGTTCTCGATGGCAGTCTTGAGAGCATCGACAAGTAGGGCCCTGTTTAGAGGCCCACTGCCTCTAGGAAGGTCTCCCCCAGCGGCAGTGATGGATGTACTTAATAGCTCAGCATCGGTGAAATCTTGTGTGATGCTAAGCCATATCTTCTTAGTGAACTTGCCTTTGATAGCCTCGTCATTGAAGATCTTCTTGCTGAGGGTTGTCTTGCCAATCCCGCCAACACCAACAATGGCGACCACCATCAAGCGACCAGTCTTGTCGCTGCCCGCCGCCCTTGTAAGAACCTCCACGAGTGCTCTTGTATCCTCCTCGATCTTCTCGCCAACAACACCAGACCGCTCCACCAATGAATCTGTTTTGCGGTCAGTGGCGAGAAATCGAGTCGTCTTCGTGTCTTGGTAGGCATCTAGCTTGGCAAATTTAAATTTATTGCCCCGCTCGCAGATGTTATCCAGCTCCTTGTTCAATGCCTTGATGCGGGTGCCGATGTCGTGGGCATGGAGGGGATTCCGCATGCAAACAACCAGAGGGTTAAGGCACCCCCTGTCCTTTGTTTGACCTTGCTCCATGGCCTTGAGCTGACATAGGTCGACGATGTCGGTGGCGAGGTACATGGCACGCTTCAGTTCGCCCACCCACCCCTGCACACTCTCATCGGTGATGTTCCTCCTATCAGCATCAACAAGGAAATTCTTGAGGTCCCCAAGCTTGATGCTCAGATCTCTGATCCCATCAGACACGCCGATTAGCATGGCCACCTCCTCTTTGGCCATCTCGGTGAGCATGTTGGTCACGTAGGATGCCAAAGCATCCAGAACCCCCGCCATTGGTTGCAAGGTTTGCTCACGCTTGAACTAGTACTGAAAAGAAGCATGGAAATAAAAATTAGTCCTTTGTATTACTACCTCGCTTTTTCACATCAACAATCCCATGCTAACAGGAAGGATAATCAGATTCACTCACTAGAGGCTAGTAACAAATCCAAAGGAAAATGTGGCTTGCAAAGACAGTGCGTAGAAATTCGGCTCGAAATAAAACCGATATAGTATTACCTTGAACAAACACCAACAATTGAAACGGAAAGACACACGATCAGCTCTTTCAAAAAAGAAAGGATAATCAGATTCACTCACTAGAGGCTAGTAACAAATCCAAAGGAAAATGTGGCTTGCAAAGACAGTGCTCAGTAATTCGGCTCGAAATAAAATAGATATAGTATTACCTTGAACAAACACCAACAATTGAAACGGAAAGACACATGATCAGCTCTTTCAAAAAAGAAAAATAGCTAGAGTAATTGTTGTGTAGCTGGATTCAGCTATGTACCTTGAATCGACTACAGAGATGAGAGACGGATCTTGTTGCAGAGATAGATATCCCGTGCTGTCTCGCAAGTAGTCGCAGAGTCCTGTGGCTTGAGCTGGAACTGAAAACAAAGGATGCACACAAAATGAGTCCTCTTTATTACTACCTTTCACACATCAATAGTGACATGCAAAAAAATGGAAAAGAAGGATGGTCATGTAGATTCACTCAGCAGAGACTACCAACAATTCGTTGTAAAGGAAAAGCATGGATTGCACACAAAAGAAAGTGCACACTAAATAGAGGTGTCACACGGTGCTGCTGGAATCGATGAATTACCTTGGATCGATTGGAGAGATGATAGAAGTAACAGTGAGCAGAAAGCGAGACCCTTGGCCTAGATCTGGGGATCTATATCCGGCAGTCAGCAATGGTCCTAGTACTTGCGGTCTAGCACAATGCTGCGTGAGGTTGCCATCTCTGTCCTACATTGCAGAAATTAAAAGCTTGTTATTAAGAAAAAGATCCGAGCTTAATTCGTAGTTCAGAAATCAAAATGCAAGCTTTGTAGTACTGAACAAAACGGAGCCTCTGTAATAATCTAATGTGTGAGCTTAATGTGTACTGTAGAAGTCAAAATCCAAGCTTTGTAGTACTGAATGTGTGTGAGCTTAATTTGTACTGCAAAGTGCAAACCAGAGTTGTAACAACTACTAGGTGCTTTCTACTAAAAATCTCGTAGCTTCCTAGGTACGTACTGAAAGAAGATCTGAGCTCAACTTGCACAGCACAAATCAAAATAAAAGCTTTGTACGTACTCAACAAATCGGAGCTTTCTATGACTGCGCAAACCCGGAACCCGGTGCTTTCTTCTGCGCAAACCCGGAACCCGGAGCTTGCTGCGGCCCCATTCAGATCAGATCTGAGGATCCGCACCTTGCTAGGACGAAGAGAAGAGGAAGGGGGTCCTCACCTTCTTCTACTTTGGTCGTCGGCGTCGCGCTGTGCACGGCCGGCTGCCGGCGGCGTAGAGGAGAAAGAAAGAGTGGGAGTGAGCAGAGTGAATTAGCAGACGGGAAGGGTGAATTTAATTTCGGTTGGCGTCTGCAATGAGCAGAGCAAAGGTGGCCGACCAAGAGTCTGTGGCTTCACGAGGGCTGAGGTCCCAATCAATCAGCCAAAGGTGGTAGGCTCCCTCCGGCCACATCGCCGTCTCTGTCCAGAGCAGTGAGCTCTGCTTCATTGATTCATTTGATTGATTGAGGTCCGAGCCAGCGTGCGAGCTAGCGCCACCTTCATTGAGTGAGTAGGCCATCCACAGTCGTACTTGTAGAAAATTATGAGATGGATGAATATTGTGTTGTTTCTGTTGTATTGATCCGACCCTCATATGGGGTATATATAGAATACATTGTGTGGGAGAGAGACTTGGAGTAAAGGGCAAGTTGTGCATGTTAAACCTATTCTATCTTTAAATCCTACCTCTATCTTAAACACAATTATATTCTAACAGTACTAGTGTAGCTAGCTATCCAGATCCAGATCGGGGAGCTACAAAGGATCCAACGGGATGTGGCAATCAACGTATTGATCCCCCAAAGAAAAACGTGTGAGCAGTACTTTTCTTTTTGAAACAAAAAAAAAAAAAAACGTGTGAGGTGTACTGTTACGCAGAGTGCTTTACTTGCTATCTACCAATATGCACCTCGCAAATGTAGTAATTAGTTAACACTGATCTTAGCTAGTTGAGGATGCGCACACCAATCCTACCTATATGCTTCTCATTAATAAAGTTGTTGCGAAAGAGAAAATAAATAGAGAAAGAAAGAAAGAAAGCCCATGAATAGTAGCAATGCAATTATTGAAGACAAACTACCTTGAATTAGTTGAATTCCTCTGTCTTCCGGTGTTGCTGTAGTCTTGTCAATACAGTTGTGGAAACTCCAGAGGACGGAGCTTCGTTTATATAGGCCATTGGAAGTTGTAGCCATTAGTTTAAAATTTGACGACGACTCGCACGCTTAGCGGCAAGTCTAACGGGTCAAGCTCCGTCGAGTATTTAACAAAAAACTACCACAATTCGTGAAACCGTGCCTACAAACTACCACTTTACAAATTTGTGCGGAAAACTACCATTTTCTCATTAATCTTTGACGAACAACTACCATGTCTGGAAAGTGTCTGACTTGGCTCTTTTAAACGCATTTCGGACTAGTTGAGCCCACACATAAGCGGGCTAAAAAAGCAATCGGGTCCCTAGATTTTCTTCAAAAAAGCAATCCAGTCCATGAATGGGACTTGTGCGGCCATGGTTGGCTGGCCACAGCCACGGCTGGCCGGGGGCCAACGGCCATCCACCGCCGCACCAGCCTCTCGCCGCCGACCTCCACCCATTGTCAAGCGCCGCGCGCTGCATGCCCTCCTCCGTCGCGCCATTGCCGCCGCCATGGCGCTTGCCGCCATTCATGGATTTGGTGCAAGCAGTGAAGGACTGCAGGGCGAGATGGAGGACCCAAACCATTGGGGTCACCGCGGCGGCAAAGAAGGCCCCGACGTGCTACTCGACGACCACCTCCTCCGGCCTCGACAACGACAAGGACTCATTGCAAAGAGCATTGTTCCCGTCACGGCAGAAGCGGTGTGGAAGGAAGAGGTCGGCAACGAGGAGGAGAAGGAGGCGGAGGACCAGGACATGGAGCCGCAGGTGGAGGTCCGGCAGGTGGTCGTCCCTGGTCCCTCCGCCGCCGCCTTCGCTCTTCACCACCATCCTCATCCTCCTCCCGCTGCCGCTGCTACAGGACTGTATTGCTTTTTTGATAAAAATTAGGGACCTAATTGCATTTTTAGCCTGCTTATGTGTGGGCCCAACTAGTCAGAAACGCGTTTAAAAGAGCCAAATTGGACATTTTTCAGATATGGTAGTTTTTAGTCAAGGATCAACGAGAAAATGGTAGTTTTCTGCATAAATTCGTAAAGTGATAGTTTATAGGCACGGTTCCACGAATTGCGGTAGTTTTTTGTTAAATGCTCAGCTCCATCCGTTGGGTTGAACCATTAATTACGGAGTGGTTACAAATACACACGTGGAACTATAGCAAGTAGCATCAGCTGTGTTGTACAGCTAGTCCTTCATGTGAACGCTCGATTGAATCCAAGACCGGGGTTTGTTAATTAAATTATTAAGAAACTCTGTTTTTTTAGCAAATTCAAATTATCTTTGCTTTATATATAAAGCAGGACGAAAGCCTTTTTTGGAACTCGAATTATCTTAAGCTGTGTAAGCTAGCTGTCACTTACTAAGATGCTTAGATGAGATGCTAAGTGCATTAGGCTGGTCATAGTGGGGAGTAACTTATACTAGTGTCATGCATATGACACTAGTCTAAGTTACTACCTTCATAGTGCAAAGTAACATAGTAGTATTGTCATATAGGACCTCATTAATTAGCTTGTAAACTCATTTTGCCTTGGAAAGCGCTATGTTACAGTAACATATTATGTTACCACTTCTCATTAACTACATGCCACATAAGCAAAAATTTCTCGGAGTGCGCTATGTTACTTGCTAAGTTACTCCCACTATGACTAGCCTTAAATGCCTTTGCAAATCAACTCCCCAATGCATAGGTGCTTAACCTATTATTACTGCTAAGCATACTTTATTTAATAAGTTAGCACCTAAAGTCGCTGAATAGTTGGCTTATTTATCAGATCCATGCATCTATTAACCAGTTATTAATTGTTACTGGTTCCTTACAACCCACCGAACAAAAAAATAATGGAGTAAAAACGGTGGCCGGTGGCCAGCGATGCCAAATGATTGTGATCTGGCTCTCTAGAAGGCATATGCATCCATCCATGATCCATCAAAATACGTACAACTACTCACTTAAAGATTTGCAAGTGAATGGCCAACTTGAAACATAAATCAATATACTACAATTTATGTATGAGCATTCAGCCAACAACTCCTGGCAATGCAAGAGAAGAGACCGAAAGGAAGCGACAAGAGAGGCGCGCGGTTCCCCTGCCCCACAAATATAGTAGTAGCAAAGATAAGCAATTCTGAGAGGAGGGTGTCTCTGTCGAGTGCAGATTATCAGCTGTAACAGTAAACAAAACTACATTATTTTAATAGTATTAAACTACAATATGAGTTTGGCAGCCTGTCGCAATCTCATTAGGGACGACTGCAGAAGTACGCTCCTCTTAAAGTCTTCCTGGCCATTAGTCATTTTTATTTCTGTGCTGACTCGGACCATGGATGTGCATGTGCTGCTACCACTCTGGAACCCGGTCTTTGATAGGGAAATATTGATGGATCAACGGCCAGTACGCAACCTCCGTATAGTATAGATGGGACGGAGGGAGTAGTATTTAGGTGCTAGATGAAATCAACATACGCAGACGTCTCGCTATAAGCAATTGCAGGTTAGGTTGTGGGTAGCTATCTCAGATTAGTTTAATTTTGGATTGTTGCCATTAGGTTCATTCATTCATGTGCTGGAAATTCAAGAAACAGGTGTCATCAATGACATATGGAGGGAGGGTTGATATATTACTACCTCCGTCCGGGTTTATTATCCCCCTCATATTTATGATCATATTTTGACCATGATTTTAACTAATAGAACATAAGTTATACATAGCAAAAATAATAGGATGCCGATAACTGCCATACGTGTGGGCGTTCAGAGGGTCTTGCCGCACATCCCGTGTGGTATCTACGTGAAATAGCCTGCACACCTACGTCCCGCACACCTACGTGCGGGCATAACGGATAACCACCACACGTCCGGCGTCCCACCTCCCGGCCCGCACGCTCCTCCATCCCCACAAAACTGGTGCGGGTCCCCCCGCGAGAGTATCAACTGAATTGCTTGAGAACAAGCAAATGTTTAAGCTTGGGAGAATTGATACGTCTCCATTGTATCTACTTTTCCAAACACTTTTGCCCTTATTTTGGAATCTAACTTGCAAAATTTGAATGGAACTAACCCGGGCTGACGTTGTTTTCAGCATATTTGCTATGGTGTTATTTTTGTGCAGAAATAAAAGTTCTCAGTATGAGCTGAAACTTCACGGAGAATATTTTTGGAATATGTAAAAAATACTGACGAAAGAATCAAGAACAGGGGGCCAACACCCTGTCCACGAAGGTGGGGGCGCTCCTACCCCCTGGGCGTGCCCCCTGCCTCGTGGGCCCCCTGAAGCTCCACCGACCTCAACTCCAACTCTATATATTCACGTTCGGGGAGAAAAAAATATCAGAGAGAAGGATTCATCGCGTTTTACGATACGGAGCCGCCGCCAGCCCTAATCTCTCTTGGGAGGGCTGATCTGGAGCCCGTTCGGTGCTCCTGAAAGGGGAATCCGTCGCCGTCGTCATCATCAACCTTTCTCCATCACCAATTTCATGATGCTCACCGTCGTGCGTGAGTAATTTTATCATAGTCTTGCTGGACGGTAAAGGGTTGGATAGGATTTACCATGTAATCGAGTTAATTTTGTTAGGAATTGATCCCTAGTATCCATTATGTTCTGAGATTGATTTTGCTATGACTTTGCTATGCTTAATGCTTGTCACTATGGCCCGAGTGCCATGATTTCAGATCTGAACTTATTATGTTTTCATGAATATATGTGAGTTCTTGATCCTATCTTGCAGGTCAATAGTCACCTACTATGTGTTATGATCCGGTAACCCCGAAGTGACAATAATCGGGACCACTCCCGGTGATGACCGTAGTTTGAGGAGTTCATGTATTCACTATGTATTAATGCTTTGGTCCGGTACTCTATTAAAAGGAGGCTTTAATATCCCTTAGTTTCCAATAGGACCCCGGTGCCACGGGACGGTAGGACAAAAGATGTCATACAAGTTCTTTTCCATAAGCACGTATGACTATATTTGGAATACATGTCTACATTACATTGATGAACTGGAGCCAGTTCTGTGTTACCCTATGTTATAACTGTTGCATGAGGAATCACATCTGACATAATTCCCCATCATTGATCCAATGCCTACGAGCTTTTCACATATTTATCTTTGCTTAGTTACTTTATCGTTGCCACTGTTACAATTACTACAAAACTGCTACTGTTATTTTTGCCACCGTTACCATTACTTCCATACTACCATGCTACTAAATACTTTGCTGCAGATATTAAGTTTTTCAGGTGTGGTTGAATTGACAACTCAACTGCTAATACTTGAGAATATTCTTTGGCTCCCCTTGTGTCGAATCAATAAATTTGGGTTGAATATTCTACCCTCAAAAACAGTTACGATCTCCTATACTTGTGGGTTATCACAAACCTAATGCAAGAATAAGAGAGTAGAGAGTGGGATATATCTGGTTGAACAAGGGGGTTTGCTTGCCTGGAAGCTTGGTAGAGAAGGACGGGTTGTCAACACCGTAGTCGATCGGGGCAGCAGTGGCGTCAATCTCGAAGTCTACTAGAGAGAAGAGGGGGAAGAAACAATGAATACAATGTGAACAGATGTATGACGATGCATGAAAAAGCAAATAGTGGTGCTAGGTGTGCCCTAACGCGGTAGTAGGTGCTACTGGCGAAGGGGGCAAACATCCGGGAATGTATTCCCGGTGTTTGACAGTGTCGGACAGACGAACCAGAAGGGGACAGTTGCAGGTTTGCTATGCTAGGGACTTGTGACGGACCAACGGACTGCATAATCCGATTTGTCTTGTTTTTCGGAGTAACTTTCTTGTACGAAGTATTTTCATCCGAGTTACGGATTATTTTATAAGATTTTTGAAAGTTTAACTTCATCTGAGCAACTTCGTGTACTATGTATGTATGTGCGTATGTATGCGTGCATGCATGTTCTCGACAGATTTCCCATTCTGTAGCTGGCGGCATCAACGGCGAGTGGAATTTGGTCGTGGGAAAGTATAATCGATGAACTATACATCAGAGAAATACTAGAATGTGGTCGAGGAGAACCGGAGGCGAAACCGCAGCCTACTCCCTCCGTCCCACCTATATATACTACTCCCTCCGTCCTATCCTCAAGCTGGGTGATTTCAGAAAATCTCCGATGGCTCCTGGCCATCATGTCGCCGGCGGCGCTGTTTGAGGCAGACCAAATCAGATCTCCTCCCCTACTAAGCTCAGCCCACAGTGTGCTCGCCTCAGGCTCGCAACATCTACTACAAGCCCAGATTCTATTGTAGTCCCTCCCCGTACAAATACTCGCTTATAGATTTGCAAGTGGATGGCCAACTTGAAACATAAATCTATATACTACAATTTATGTATGAGCATTCAGCCAACAACTCCTGCCAATGCAAGATAAGAGACCCAAAGGAAGCGACAAGAGAGGCGCGCGGTGCCCCTGCCACACAAATATAGTAGCAGCAAAGATAAGTAATTATGATGAGGATGTCTCTGTCGAGTGCACATATCAGCTGTAACAGTGAACAAAACTACATTATTTTCATAGTACCGATGGCACTAACGATAGAAGGTTTAAGCCAGAAGATTTCAAAGGCGTATTAACTACTGGTAGTAGAGCTCATGAGTTTGACTGCAATTCTGAAGGTTTAATCTCATTAGGGACGACTGCAGAAGTACGCTCCTCTTAAGGTCTTCCTGGCTATTAGTCTTTTTCATTTTTGTGCTGACTCGGACCATGGATGTGCATGTGCTGCTACCACACTGGAGCATGGTCTTTGATAGGGAAATATTGATGGATCAACCGGCTGTACTATATTATACAACCTCCGTATAGTATAGATGGGACGGAGGGAGTAGTATATAGGTGCTATATGAAATCAACATACGCAGACGTCTCGCTATAACCAATTGCAGGTTAGGTTGTGGGTAGCTACCTCAGATTAGTTTAATTTTGGATTGTTGCCATTAGGTTCATTCATGTGCTGGAAATTCAAGAAACAGGTTTCATCAATGACATATGGGGGGAGGGTTGATATATTATTACCTCCGTCCGGGTTTATTATCCCACCTCATATTTATGGTCATATTTTGACCATAATTTTAACTAATAGAACATAAGTTATACATAGCAAGAATAATAGAACGCCGATAACGCCATACGTGTGGGCGTTGAGATGGTCTTGCCGCACATCCCGTGTGGTATCTACGTGAAATAGCCCGCACACCACGCCCCGCACACCTACGTCTTTGGCATAACGGATAACCACCACACGTCCGGCGCCCCACCTCGCGGCCTCGCTGCGCCCGGCGCCCCACCTCCCGCCCGCACTCCTCCATCCCCACAAAATTGGTGCGGGTCCCCATGAGTATCAACTGAATTGCTTGAGAACAAGCAAATATTTAAGCTTGGGGGAATCGATACGTCTCCATTGTATTTACTTTTCCAAACACTTTTGCCCTTGTTTTGGACTCTAACTTGCAAGATTTGAATGGAACTAACCCGGGCTGACGTTGTTTTCAGCCTAATTGCTATGGTGTTATTTTTGTGCAGAAATAAAAGTTCTCGGAATGACCTGAAACTTCACTGAGAATATTTTTGGAATATATAAAAAATACTGGCGAAATAATCAAGACCAGGGGGGCCACACCCTGTCCACGAGGGTGGGGGCGCGCCTACCCCCTGGGCGTCCCCCCTGCCTCGTGGCCCCCCTGAAGCTCCACCGACCTCAACTCCAACTCTATATATTCATGTTCGGGGAGAAAAAAAATCAGAGAGAAGGACTCATCGCGTTTTACGGTACGGAGCCGCCGCCAGCCCTAATCTCTCTCGGGAGGGCTGATCTAGAGCCCATTCGGTGCTTCGGAGAGGGGAATCCATCGCCGTCGTCATCATCAACCTTTCTTCATCACCAATTTCATGATGCTCACCATCGTGCGTGAGTAATTTTATCGTAGTCTTCTTTGGACGGTGATGGGTTGGATGGGATTTACCATGTAATCGAGTTAATTTTGTTAGGGATTGATCCCTAGTATCCATTATGTTCTGTGATTGATTTTGCTATGACTTTGCTATGCTTAATGCTTGTCACTAGGGCCCGAGGCCATGATTTCAGATCTGAACTTATTATATTTTCATGAATATATGTGAGTTCTTGATCCTATCTTGCAAGTCAATAGTCACCTACTATGTGTTATGATCCGGTAACCCCGAAGTGACAAAAATGGGGACCACTCCCGTTGATGACCGTAGTTTGAGGAGTTCATGTATTCACTATGTGTTAATGCTTTGGTCCGGTACTCTATTAAAAGGAGGCTTTAATATCCCTTAGTTTCCAATAGGACCCCGATGCCACGGGAGGGTAGGACAAAAGATGTCATGCAAATTCTTTCCATAAGCACGTATGACTATATTTGGAATACATGCATATATTACATTGATGAACTGGAGCTAGTTCTGTGTTATCATATGTTATAACTGTTGTATGAGGAATCGCATCTGACATAATTCTCCATCACTGATCCAATGCCTACGAGCTTTTTACATGTTGATCTTTGCTTAGTTACTTTACAGTTGCCACTGTTACTATTACTACGAAACTGCTACTGTTACTTTTCCCACCGTTACCATTACTTCCATACTACTTTGCTACTAAATACTTTGCTGCAGATATTAAGTTTTCCAGGTGTGGTTGAATTGACAACTCAACTGCTAATACTTGAGAATATTCTTTGGCTCCCCTTGTGTCGAATCAATAAATTTGGGTTGAATACTCTACCCTCGAAAACAGTTGCGATCTCCTATACTCGTGGGTTATCACAAACCTAATGCAAGAATAAGAGAGTAGAGAGTGGTCTATATCTGGTTGAACAAGGGGTTTGCTTGCCAGAAGCTTGGTAGAGAAGGACGGGTTGTCAACACCGTAGTCGATCGGGCAGCGATGGCGTCAATCTCAAGTCTACTAGAGAGAAGAGGGGAAGAAACAATGAATACAATGCGAACAGATGTATGACGATGCATGAAAAAGCAAATAGTGGTGCTAGGTGTGCCCTAACGCGATAGTAGGTGCTACTGGCGAAGGGGGCAAACATCCGGAATGTATTCGGTGTTTGTGATGTCGGACGATCAAACCGAAGGGACATTGCAGGTTTGCTATGCTAGGGACTTGTGACGGACCAACGGACTGCATATTCCGATTTGTCTTGTTTTTCGGAGTAACTTTCTTGTACGAAGTATTTTCATCCGAGTTACGGATTATTTTATATGATTATTGAAAGTTTAACTTCATCTGAGCAACTTCATGTACTATGTATGTATGTGCGTATGTATACATGCATGCATGTTCTCGACAGATTTCCCATTCTGTAGCTGGCGGCATCAACGGCGAGTGGAATTTGGTCGTGGGAAAGTATAATCGATGAACTATACATCAGAGAAATACTAGAATGTGGTCGAGGAGAACCGGAGGCGAAACCGCAGCCTACTCCCTCCGTCCCACCTATATATACTACTCCCTCCGTCCTATCCTCAAGCTGGGTGATTTCAGAAAATCTCCGATGGCTCCTGGCCATCATGTCGCCGGCGGCGCTGTTTGAGGCAGACCAAATCAGATCTCCTCCCCTACTAAGCTCAGCCCACAGTGTGCTCGCCTCAGGCTCGCAACATCTACTACAATCCCAGATTCTATTGTAGTCCCTCCCCGTACAAATACTCGCTTATAGATTTGCAAGTGGATGGCCAACTTGAAACATAAATCTATATACTACAATTTATGTATGAGCATTCAGCCAACAACTCCTGCCAATGCAAGATAAGAGACCCAAAGGAAGTGACAAGAGAGGTGCGCGGTTCCCCTGCCACACAAATATAGTAGCAGCAAAGATAAGTAATTATGATGAGGATGTCTCTGTCGAGTG
The DNA here is from genome assembly GCA_021437245.1 of Aegilops speltoides. Classification (NCBI taxonomy): domain Eukaryota; kingdom Viridiplantae; phylum Streptophyta; class Magnoliopsida; order Poales; family Poaceae; genus Aegilops; species Aegilops speltoides. The sequence continues at coordinate 1,359,114 of CM038144.1, forward strand.
CACATATCAGCTGTAACAGTGAACAAAACTACATTATTTTCATAGTACCGATGGCACTAACGATAGAAGGTTTAAGCCAGAAGATTTCAAAGGCGTATTAACTACTGGTAGTAGAGCTCATGAGTTTGGCTGCAATTCTGAAGGTTTAATCTCATTAGGGACGATGCAGAAGCACGCTCCTCTTAAGGTCTTCCTGGCTATTAGTCTTTTTCATTTTTGTGCTGACTCGGACCATGGATGTGCATGTGCTGCTACCACACTGGAGCCTGGTCTTTGATAGGGAAATATTGATGGATCAACCGGCTGTACTATATTATACAACCTCCGTATAGTATAGATGGGACGGAGGGAGTAGTATATAGGTGCTATATGAAATCAACATACGCAGACGTCTCGCTATAAGCAATTGCAGGTTAGGTTGTGGGTAGCTACCTCAGATTAGTTTAATTTTGGATTGTTGCCATTAGGTTCATTCATGTGCTGGAAATTCAAGAAACAGGTTTCATCAATGACATATGGGGGGAAGGTTGATATATTATTACCTCCGTCCGGGTTTATTATCCCACCTCATATTTATGGTCATATTTTGACCATAATTTTAACTAATAGAACATAAGTTATACATAGCAAGAATAATAGAACGCCGATAACTGCCATACGTGTGGGCGTTGAGATGGTCTTGCCGCACATCCCGTGTGGTATCTACGTGAAATAGCCCGCACACCTACGTCCCGCACACCTACATGCTGGCATAACGGATAACCACCACACGTCCGGCGTCCCACCTCGCGGCCCGCACGCCCGGCGTCCCACCTCCCTGCCCGCACGCTCCTCCATCCCCACAAAATTGGTGCGGGTCCCCCCGCGAGAGTATCAACTGAATTGCTTGAGAACAAGCAAATGTTTAAGCTTGGGGGAATCGATACGTCTCCATTGTATTTACTTTTCCAAACACTTTTGCCCTTGTTTTGGACTCTAACTTGCAAGATTTGAATGGAACTAACCCGGGCTGACGTTGTTTTCAGCCTAATTGCTATGGTGTTATTTTTGTGCAGAAATAAAAGTTCTCGGAATGACCTGAAACTTCACTGAGAATATTTTTGGAATATATAAAAAATACTGGCGAAATAATCAAGACCAGGGGGCCCACACCCTGTCCACGAGGGTGGGGGCGCGCCTACCCCCTGGGCGTCCCCCCTGCCTCGTGGCCCCCCTGAAGCTCCACCGACCTCAACTCCAACTCTATATATTCATGTTCGGGGAGAAAAAAAATCAGAGAGAAGGACTCATCGCGTTTTACGGTACGGAGCCGCCGCCAGCCCTAATCTCTCTCGGGAGGGCTGATCTAGAGCCCATTCGGTGCTTCGGAGAGGGGAATCCATCGCCGTCGTCATCATCAACCTTTCTCCATCACCAATTTCATGATGCTCACCATCGTGCGTGAGTAATTTTATCGTAGTCTTGCTGGACGGTGATGGGTTGGATGGGATTTACCATGTAATCGAGTTAATTTTGTTAGGGATTGATCCCTAGTATCCATTATGTTCTGTGATTGATTTTGCTATGACTTTGCTATGCTTAATGCTTGTCACTAGGGCCCGAGTGCCATGATTTCAGATCTGAACTTATTATATTTTCATGAATATATGTGAGTTCTTGATCCTATCTTGCAAGTCAATAGTCACCTACTATGTGTTATGATCCGGTAACCCCGAAGTGACAATAATCGGGACCACTCCTGTTGATGACCGTAGTTTGAGGAGTTCATGTATTCAATATGTGTTAATGCTTTGGTCCGGTACTCTATTAAAAGGAGGCTTTAATATCCCTTAGTTTCCAATAGGACACCGATGCCACGGGAGGGTAGGACAAAAGATGTCATGCAAATTCTTTCCATAAGCACGTATGACTATATTTGGAATACATGCATATATTACATTGATGAACTAGAGCTAGTTCTGTGTTATCCTATGTTATAACTGTTGTATGAGGAATCGCATCTGACATAATTCTCCATCACTGATCCAATGCCTTCGAGCTTTTTACATGTTGATCTTTGCTTAGTTACTTTACAGTTGCCACTGTTACTATTACTACAAAACTGCTACTGTTACTTTTCCCACCGTTACCATTACTTCCATACAACTTTGCTACTAAATACTTTGCTGCAGATATTAAGTTTTCCAGGTGTGGTTGAATTGACAACTCAACTGCTAATACTTGAGAATATTCTTTGGCTCCCCTTGTGTCGAATCAATAAATTTGGGTTGAATACTCTACCCTCGAAAACAGTTGCGATCTCCTATACTCGTGGGTTATCACAAACCTAATGCAAGAATAAGAGAGTAGAGAGTGGTCTATATCTGGTTGAACAAGGGGGTTTGCTTGCCAGGAAGCTTGGTAGAGAAGGACGGGTTGTCAACACCGTAGTCGATCGGGGCAGCAGTGGCGTCAATCTCGAAGTCTACTAGAGAGAAGAGGGGGAAGAAACAATGAATACAATGCGAACAGATGTATGACGATGCATGAAAAAGCAAATAGTGGTGCTAGGTGTGCCCTAACGCGATAGTAGGTGCTACTGGCGAAGGGGGCAAACATCCGGGAATGTATTCCCGGTGTTTGACAGTGTCGGACAGTCAAACCAGAAGGGGACAGTTGCAGGTTTGCTATGCTAGGGACTTGTGACGGACCAACGGACTGCATATTCAGATTTGTCTTGTTTTTCGGAGTAACTTTCTTGTACGAAGTATTTTCATCCGAGTTACGGATTATTTTATATGATTTTGAAAGTTTAACTTCATCTGAGCAACTTCATGTACTATGTATGTATGTGCGTATGTATGCATGCATGCATGTTCTCGACAGATTTCCCATTCTGTAGCTGGCGGCATCAACGGCGAGTGGAATTTGGTCGTGGGAAAGTATAATCGATGAACTATACATCAGAGAAATACTAGAATGTGGTCGAGGAGAACCGGAGGCGAAACCGCAGCCTACTCCCTCCGTCCCACCTATATATACTACTCCCTCCGTCCTATCCTCAAGCTGGGTGATTTCAGAAAATCTCCGATGGCTCCTGGCCATCATGTCGCCGGCGGCGCTGTTTGAGGCAGACCAAATCAGATCTCCTCCCCTACTAAGCTCAGCCCACAGTGTGCTCGCCTCAGGCTCGCAACATCTACTACAAGCCCAGATTCTATTGTAGTCCCTCCGCGTACAAATACTCGCTTATAGATTTGCAAGTGGATGGCCAACTTGAAACATAAATCTATATACTACAATTTATGTATGAGCATTCAGCCAACAACTCCTGCCAATGCAAGATAAGAGACCCAAAGGAAGCGACAAGAGAGGCGCGCGGTTCCCCTGCCACACAAATATAGTAGCAGCAAAGATAAGTAATTATGATGAGGATGTCTCTGTCGAGTGCACATATCAGCTGTAACAGTGAACAAAACTACATTATTTTCATAGTACCGATGCACTAACGATAGAAGGTTTAAGCCAGAAGATTTCAAAGGCGTATTAACTACTGGTAGTAGAGCTCATGAGTTTGGCTGCAATTCTGAAGGTTTAATCTCATTAGGGACGACTGCAGAAGTACGCTCCTCTTAAGGTCTTCCTGGCTATTAGTCTTTTTCATTTTTGTGCTGACTCGGACCATGGATGTGCATGTGCTGCTACCACACTGGAGCCTGGTCTTTGATAGGGAAATATTGATGGATCAACCGGCTGTACTATATTATACAACCTCCGTATAGTATAGATGGGACGGAGGGAGTAGTATATAGGTGCTATATGAAATCAACATACGCAGACGTCTCGCTATAAGCAATTGCAGGTTAGGTTGTGGGTAGCTACCTCAGATTAGTTTAATTTTGGATTGTTGCCATTAGGTTCATTCATGTGCTGGAAATTCAAGAAACAGGTTTCATCAATGACATATGGGGGGAGGGTTGATATATTATTACCTCCGTCCGGGTTTATTATCCCACCTCATATTTATGGTCATATTTTGACCATAATTTTAACTAATAGAACATAAGTTATACATAGCAAGAATAATAGAACGCCGATAACTGCCATACGTGTGGGCGTTGAGATGGTCTTGCCGCACATCCCGTGTGGTATCTACGTGAAATAGCCCGCACACCTACGTCCCGCACACCTACATGCTGGCATAACGGATAACCACCACACGTCCGGCGTCCCACCTCGCGGCCCGCACGCCCGGCGTCCCACCTCCCTGCCCGCACGCTCCTCCATCCCCACAAAATTGGTGCGGGTCCCCCCGCGAGAGTATCAACTGAATTGCTTGAGAACAAGCAAATGTTTAAGCTTGGGGGAATCGATACGTCTCCATTGTATTTACTTTTCCAAACACTTTTGCCCTTGTTTTGGACTCTACTTGCAAGATTTGAATGGAACTAACCCGGGCTGACGTTGTTTTCAGCCTAATTGCTATGGTGTTATTTTTGTGCAGAAATAAAAGTTCTCGGAATGACCTGAAACTTCACTGAGAATATTTTTGGAATATATAAAAATCTTGTGAAATAATCAAGACCAGGGGCCCACACCTGCCCACGAGGGTGGGGGCGCGCCTACCCCCGGCGTCCCCCCTGCCTCGTGGCCCCCCTGAAGCTCCACCGACCTCAACTCCAACTCTATATATTCATGTTCGGGGAGAAAAAAAATCAGAGAGAAGGACTCATCGCGTTTTACGGTACGGAGCCGCCGCCAGCCCTAATCTCTCTTGGGAGGGCTGATCTAGAGCCCATTCGGTGCTCCGGAGAGGGGAATCCATCGCCGTCGTCATCATCAACCTTTCTCCATCACCAATTTCATGATGCTCACCATCGTGCGTGAGTAATTTTATCGTAGTCTTGCTGGACGGTGATGGGTTGGATGGGATTTACCATGTAATCGAGTTAATTTTGTTAGGATTGATCCTAGTATCCATTATGTTCGTGATTGATTTTGCTATGACTTTGCTATGCTTAATGCTTGTCACTAGGCCCAGTGCCATGATTTCAGATCTGAACTTATTATATTTTCATGAATATATGTGAGTTCTTGATCCTATCTTGCAAGTCAATAGTCACCTACTATGTGTTATGATCCGGTAACCCCGAAGTGACAATAATCGGGACCACTCCTGTTGATGATCGTAGTTTGAGGAGTTCATGTATTCACTATGTGTTAATGCTTTGGTCCGGTACTCTATTAAAAGGAGGCTTTAATATCCCTTAGTTTCCAATAGGACACCGATGCCACGGGAGGGTAGGACAAAAGATGTCATGCAAATTCTTTCCATAAGCACGTATGACTATATTTGGAATACATGCATATATTACATTGATGAACTGGAGCTAGTTCTGTGTTATCCTATGTTATAACTGTTGTATGAGGAATCGCATCTGACATAATTCTCCATCACTGATCCAATGCCTACGAGCTTTTTACATGTTGATCTTTGCTTAGTTACTTTACAGTTGCCACTGTTACTATTACTACAAAACTGCTACTGTTACTTTTCCCACCGTTACCATTACTTCCATACAACTTTGCTACTAAATACTTTGCTGCAGATATTAAGTTTTCCAGGTGTGGTTGAATTGACAACTCAACTGCTAATACTTGAGAATATTCTTTGGCTCCCCTTGTGTCGAATCAATAAATTTGGGTTGAATACTCTACCCTCGAAAACAGTTTGCGATCTCCTATACTGTGGGTTATCACAAACCTAATGCAAGAATAAGAGAGTAGAGAGTGGTCTATATCTGGTTGAACAAGGGGTTTGCTTGCCAGAAGCTTGGTAGAGAAGGACGGGTTGTCAACACCGTAGTCGATCGGGCAGCAATGGCGTCAATCTCAAGTCTACTAGAGAGAAGAGGGGAAGAAACAATGAATACAATGCTAACAGATGTATGACGATGCATGAAAAAGCAAATAGTGGTGCTAGGTGTGCCCTAACGCGATAGTAGGTGCTATGGCGAAGGGGCAAACATCCGGAATGTATTCCGGTGTTTGTGATGTCGGACGATCAAACCGAAGGGACAGTTGCAGGTTTGCTATGCTAGGGACTTGTGACGGACCAACGGACTGCATATTCAGATTTGTCTTGTTTTTCGAGTAACTTTCTTGTATCAAGTATTTTCATCCGAGTTACGGATTATTTTATATGATTTTTGAAAGTTTAACTTCATCCGAGCAAATACATCGAGAAATACTAGAATGTGGTCGAGGAGAACCGGAGGCGAAACCGCAGCCTACTCCCTCCGTCCCACCTATATATACTACTCCCTCCGTCCTATCCTCAAGCTGGGTGATTTCAGAAAATCTCCGATGGCTCCACAGCCATCATGTCGCATGGGCAGCGCTGTTTGAGGCAGACCAAATCAGATCTCCTCCCTACTAAGCTCAGCCCACAAGCAGTGCTTCGCCTCAGGCTCGCAACATCTACTACAAGCCCAGATTCTATTGTAGTCCCTCCGCAGACAAATACCGCTTATAGATTTGCAAGTGGATGGCCAACTTGAAACATAAATCTATATACTACAATTTATGTATGAGCATTCAGCCAACAACTCCTGCCAATGCAAGATAAGAGACCCAAAGGAAGCGACAAGAGAGGCGCGGTTCTGCCACACAAATATAGTAGCAGCAAAGATAAGTAATTATGATGAGGATGTTCTGTCGAAAGTGCACATATCAGCTGTAACAGTGAACAAAACTACATTATTTTCATAGTACCGATGGCACTAACGATAGAAGGTTTAGCCAGAAGATTTCAAAGGCCGCTCCTCTTAAGGTCTTCCTGGCTATTAGTCTTTTCATTTTGTGCTGACTCGGACCATGGATGTGCATGTGCTGCTACCACACTGGAGCCTGGTCTTTGATAGGGAAATATTGATGGATCAACCGGCTGTACTATATTATACAACCTCCGTATAGTATAGATGGGACGGAGGGAGTAGTATATAGGTGCTATATGAAATCAACATACGCAGACGTCTCGCTATAAGCAATTGCAGGTTAGGTTGTGGGTAGCTAGCTCAGATTAGTTTAATTTTGGATTGTTGCCATTAGGTTCATTCATGTGCTGGAAATTCAAGAAACAGGTTTCATCAATGACATATGGGGGGAGGGTTGATATATTATTACCTCCATCTGGGTTTATTATCCCACCTCATATTTATGGTCATATTTTGACCATAATTTTAACTAATAGAACATAAGTTATACATAGCAAGAATAATAGAACGCCGATAACCCATAATGCCATGTGTGGGCTGAGATGGTCTTGCCGCACATCCCGTGGTATCTACGTGAAATAGCCCGCACACCTCCGCCTCAGACACCTACGCTGGCATAACGGATAACCACCACACGCCCAGGCTCCCACCTCATGCCCAAGGCCCACCTCCCCGCCTCCGCGACGCCTCCATCCCACAAATTGGTGCGGTCCCTCATGAGAGATCAACTGAATTGCTTGAGAACAAGCAAATGTTAATTGGGGAATGACCGTTCCATTGTATTTACTTTTCCAAACTTTGCCCGTTTTGACTTAATTGCAATTTGTGAACTAACCCGGCTTGTTTTCAACTAATTTTATTTTTTAAAAAAGTTTTGAACCTGAAACTTCACCATATTTTGAAATATTAAAAATTGAATAATCGACCAGGGCCAACCTGTACGAGGGTGGGTCCCTGGCCCCCGCCGTGCTCCCTAAGAAACCCATCCAACTTATATATTCATGTTGGGAGAAAAAAGAGAAGGATTCTAGACGAGGGCCAGCCTAACTCTTGAGGCTGACTGAGCCATCGGTTCCGAGGGAACGGGGATCATCCCTTTCTCCATCACAATTCAGATGCCACCATTCCTGATAATTTTTCGTAGCTTGGACTAGGTTGTGGATTTACCTTAACGGTAATTTTGTTAGGTCCATATCCATAATTTGATTATTTTGCTAGATTTGTATCCTAATGTTGCATGGCCAAGCCATGTTTAATTGAATTTATTTTCATAATAATTGGGTTTTGATCTTCTTGCAAGTAATAGTCACCTACTATGGTTATATCAACCTAAGTGCAATAATGACACCGTATGAGTAGTTTGAGAGTTCATGTATTACATGGTTATGCTTTGGCCGGACTCTTTAAAGGGGCTTTAAACCCTAGTTTCATAGGACACCGATGACGGAAGGTAGGAAAAAGATGTCAGAAATTTTCCAAACCGAGCTATTTGGAATACATGAATATTACATTGATGCAGCTAGTTGTTATCCGAAACGGAAGGGATCTGTACAAATTTCCCCATCGACCAATGACAGTTCAGTTTCTTGCTTAGTACTTTACGATCCAACGAACTTTACTACAAAACTGTTCTATTTTTCCCACCCTACATTACTTCATACAATTTCTACAATTACTTTCTGATATTAAGTTTTTGTTTGAATTGCAACTCAACTGCTAATATTGAGAATATTCCCTGTTCAATAATAATTTGGGTGAAATTCTACCCGAAAAATTGGTCAAGGTTTATCAAACTATGCAAGAAAATAGAGAGGGGCAACCGTGAACTTTCTTCCGGCTTGTAGAAAGGCTGGTAAACCCAGGATCCCAGAGGGCGCCAATCAAGTCCTGAGGAAGAGGAAAAAATCAACTCTTAGACGTCATTAAAGGCAATAGGGTGTATTCCCAACCGATTAGGTGTATTGGGGCAAACATCCGGTGTATTTCGTGTTTGAAATTTGAACAAACCTAAACATTCAGGTTTGCTTGCAGGGACTTGTGACGGACCAAGGATAATCAAGCTGTTTTGAGAACTCTTGTCAAGTATTTTATCCAGTAGGATTATTTTATATGTTTTGAAATTAATTATCCGAGCAACTTCATGTACAGTATTCTTATTTATGATGATGCATTTTGACAGTCCCATTTATGCGCATCAAGGGTAGTGGAATTTGGCTGAAATTAACGTAATATACATAGAAAACTAGAAGTGTCAGGCCGACAAAGGTATTCCTCCGCACCTAATTACTTCCTCCGCCACCTCAAGCGGGTATTTGAAAATCCGATGGCTCCCGGCCTCATTCCCCGCTGTTGAGGCAATCAGATCTCTCCCTACAACCTGTGCGCCTCCTTAACAATCAATTCTTTGTAGCCTAAAATACGCTTATAGATTTAATTGTTGCCAACTTGCATAATCTAATCTAAAATTTTATAGCATTAGAAAACCTCCAGGATAAACCCAAAAGAAGGAGGCTTTCCCTGCAAATATGTGCAAATGGTAATTAGATGAATGTCTCTCAGTGACATATCAGGATGAACAAAACTACATTTTCATGTCCTCATAAGAAGGTTTCCAAGATTTAATTAAACTAGTAAGCATAGTTGGGCATTGAAGGTTTAATCTCTTAGGAGACTGCGCACCTCCCTTTGGTTCTTCCGGATTAGCTTTCAGGCACTCGAATGGATGTGCATGTTGCTCCACTGGCCGGTCTTGATAGGAAAATTGATGGATCAACCGCTGATATTATAAATTCCGTAATAAATGGGCGAGGGATAGTTATGGTGCTATTGTCCAACCCCCTCCTTAAAGCAATTGCATGTTGGTACGCTCGTTAGTTTAATTTTGGATGTGATTAGTTTATTCATGCTAAATTCAAAAGGTTCATCAGACATATGGGGGTTGAAATATTACCCTCGGAACCTCCATAAATTAAGTTCCGGTTTCAATATTTATCAATTTTAAAAGGTTCCAATTCCTGTTGGGAAGAAAAGAAAATTCCTGTTATTAGGGGGAAATTTATTCCCGCTAACCCCTTTTCTGGCAAGCCGGTTTAAAAACTATTTTTCAAATTTAATTGCCACCCGCCAAGTTTCCATGTTTGCGTGTTGCCTCCTGAACCGGTTTAATTAATTACCAATAATTTTGCCCATTTTGGGCCTTTTCTATTTAAAATAATCCCGAAAACAAAGAATTTATGTTATAAACTGAAATTTTTGGTAAGTACTTTTGATATGCCAAATTACCCTTGTTTGGATCTATTAATTAAATTAACCCGGCCAAAAATTTATTCTTATTTCCTTAACCCCCAGATCAAATCACGAATTTTCCCAAAAAATACTAATCAAAAATTCAATTAGAAGGGGTTTTGCTTCCCGTTGGAAATTCCCCCTTCCAATCATTAATCTGATTTTCCAAAATTTTCCTTTTTTGAATCACCCAAAATTTGGAAGGGGAATTTTCCCGGGTCCTTGTCATCTTCAAATTTGTCAACCAATTATTTCGGGTAAATTAATCTTTAAGGAAAGGGTGAATAGAAATTTTGAAATGAAAAAATTGTTAGGGTCAAAACCTATTAATAGGGTAAAGGAATTATCCTTGGCCAAGGGGTTTCCCTAAGGGTTTGAATATTCAGGAAACGGTCTAATCCAAGCTCTGAAATTATTTATGATCAAAAAATTGGAATGATAGAATTAGTTAGGGCCCCTTTTATTTTGGGGTCTTTCGAGGTTTCTTCCACGTTAAAAGGATTTGTCGGACTTTAGACCAATTCATACCATTGTTTTTAAACCTTGACTAAATTTTAATTTAATATTGTTATTTTAAGTTGAATTTGAAATCTTTATTGTCATTATTGCGCCAGTTGATCAATTTCTCTTAATTTTGGTTTCAAATTAATCTACTTAAAATTATTGTAAACCCAAAACTACCTATTTTGCCCCAATTACCTACTCTTTTAATTTTTAGATTCCAAAACCCCCTTGATGGAGAACGAATCTATCTGAAATTTTGCCCTTGTATAAAATTTTTCCCAGCCAAAGTACCAACTTTTTATAAATCAAGAGAATAAGCAAAGATATATCGTTAATAATGGTTTCCCCCTTCATTAGAAGGGCCAGGTGACAGTCTGCCGCTATGATCCATATTTGACAAATGATCATTTAACTAAGAATAGTTATAATAGCAAAATATTAGGATCCAAGCGTCATACGTATGCTTCAAGTCTGACACATCCGTAGGTATTTGAAATAGCTTTCAACCCGTCAACACCTACTGCATACGATACTTTACACTCGGCTACTCCTGTCTTCTCTCCCATAAACGAGTGGTCATCGAAGAACTGATTGTTAAAGCATGTTTAATTGAATTGATATTACTGTTTATTTTCCAATCATTTTGCTATTTGAATCTAACTGCAAATGAATGAACAATCGCTAGTTGTTAGATATGTTTTTATTGGAAATAAAGTTAGATGAGCTGAACTTCACATACTTCGAAAGTAACATACGGAATACTCAAGACGGGCTCGCAAAGTGGCCTCCTCGCCCCTCTGGCCCCTTGCGACCTCAACTCCAACTCTACTAACGGGGAGAAATATCAGAAGATCATTATGATGCCACATAATCTCTTGAGGCTGACTGGATGCTGAAAGAATCCGCGTTATCTCAATTTCTCACACAATTTCAATGCAGTATAGCTAGAATTTACATAGTCTTCGGCTAAGTGATAGATACATGAATCAAGTAATTTGTAGGATGTCCAGTTCCATATGCTTAGTTGATTTTTATGACTCAGCTAATCTATAATTCAGATGATTTCAGATGACTTATTATTTTTAGATAGTGAGCTTGATCTATCTTGAGGTAATAGACCTATTGTAGATCGAACCAGTACATCATCGACCCTGTATGCCTGTTAGATTCATGTATTACTATGTATTATGCTTGTCCGGACTTTTAGGATTATATCCTAGTTCATAACTGCCGGAGTGGACAGATGTAAAGTTCTTTCATAGACTATGACAATTTGATAATGTCTACATTCATGTGAGGCTGTGTTACCTATTATAACTTGATGATCCTAATATTCCCTCATATCATGCCTACAGTTTTCACATTACTTAGGTTACTTATCGTCTATAATTACTCAAAACTCACTTATTTTGCCATTATCCATAATGCTATAAATATTCTGCAGATATTAAGTCGATTGGTTGAGACACTACGATCTTGGAAATCTTTGGTCCTGTCGAATATAAGTTGAATACCCTCAAAACATTACGATCTCTAACTTGTGTTATCCAAACCTGCAGAATGAGAATGTACTTACAAGGTTGCGCCCAAGCTTGGTAAAGGGTTTCAACCCTAGAAAATAGTGGCAATCAAGTTCTGAAAAGCAAACATAATACATGTAGATGTTACGATGATAAAGAAATATGGCTAGTTCTTAGTAGTAGGTGTTTTGGGAAATCCGAATATTGTTGGAATTTCGGAATATACATGGCATGGGTTGATCAGACTGTGCACCAACGACGAATGTTTGTCTGTTTTGAGACCTTCTAAATTCATCCGATACGTTTATAATTAGTATTATCGAGCAATTGTAATGATATGGTATAACTGCATCATGTTGACAGTTATTAGTCGGCATCAGAGTGGAATTTGCGAACGATATCGTGACTATCATGAATACTAATGTGTCGGGACGGAGGTAACAGCCTCCGCTATATTTACACTTCGACATCCAAGGTGATTTAATCTATGTCTGGATCAAGGCTTTTGCAGCCATAATTTTATATCGATCTAATTATCTCCATCTATAGCCTGATAAATATCAATAAGACAGACACGCCCAAAATGCAGATATGCACCTAGACAAATTCAAGTTCATAAAACTACTGTCCTATTATAGGCACTATTTTTTGTCATCCACAGAGCGAGAAAGGTCGCAATAAATGGAAGAAAAACATCTACATGCAGTAGTGTACATGTATGTGTCTAGTATTGGAATAGACTTCAAGCTGGTTTGCGTTTCCCATAGATAATTACAACTTAAATACTAGTATGGTGAGTCGGATGAAAGCACAGTGAATACCCCCGCATGCGCGCACTGCCATCAATGCGCCGAATCACACAATGATCCAGCCACCGCCTGCCTCAATAGCCGGTAATTGAAAAATTGACACTCGTTTAATTTCATAAGGCACCGTGCCGGCACACATCACATTTTGAAAAAGAAGCTGGGCCGCCACCCACACATTTGAACAGCTATTCCACACCGAATTGGGGATGGATACTAAATTATCTGATTTGTTTGCTAATTGAGGCCCGAGGCATTGATTTCATCTGATTACTGATATTTTCAGAATATATGGATTCTTGATCCTATCTTGCAAGTCAATAGTCACCTACATATGTGTTATGATCCGTAACCCAATGACAAAATGGGGACCATCGGATACCAGTTTAGAGTTCTGTATTCACTATGTGTAATCTTTGGTCCGTATCTATAAGGAGGCTTAATCCCTTAGTTCACGATGGACCCACGAGCCACGAAGGGTAGGACAAAGATGTCATGCAAATTCTTTCCTAAGCACGCATCACCTATATTTGGAATACTGCATTATTCATTGATGAACGGAGCTAGTTCGTGTTCATATGTTATAACTCTTGTATGAGGAATCGATCCAATAATTCTCAACGATCCAATGCCTTACGAGTTGTATTACAGTGATCTTTGCTTAGTTACTTTTCCAATACTATTACTGTTAACTACTCTTATTTTCCACTGCTAACATTGACTTCATACTACTTTGCTACAAATACTTTGTCTGAGTATTAAGTTTTCGTGTGGTTGAATTGACAACTCAACTGCTAATACTTGAGAATGATTCTTTGGCCCCTTGTGTCGAATCAATAATTTGTTGAATACTCACCGAAATAGTTGCATCTCTATACATTGGGTTACACAAACCTAATGCAAGAATAAGAGGTAGAGAGGGCTTATCGTTAACAGGGGTTTGCTTGCCAGACAGGTCGTGTAAGCGCGGTTGTCAACACCGTAGTCGATCAGGCACAGAGCGCTCAATCTCAAGTCTACTAGAGAGAAGGGAGACAGTGAACAATGCGAATCAGAGTATGGATGCATCGAAAAGCAACTAGTGTGCTGTGGCCCTAACGATGAGGTGCATGCTAGCAGAGATTCATCCGAAGTCATCGTTTGCATTTCGACCTATCGAACGATCAGTTTGCTACTTAGGATTTGACGTGATAACTGGTCATCCGATTGTCTTGTTTTGAGTATTTTTGTAGATTTTCATCGAAGTTAGGATTTTTTAGGTATGATACTGTCAAAGTTTGAACTTATTCATGAACTTCATGACTATGTATGATGTGTATGTCTGATGCATGTCTCGACATCCCATTCATGGCATCAACGGCAATGGATGGTGGAATATAATCGATGAACTATACATCGAGAAATCTGAATGGTCGATGGAGAACCGGTAGTAACCGACCTACTCCTCGTCCCACCTATATCTACCCCAGTCGCTATCTCAAGCCGGGTCATCTCAGAAACTCGATGGCTCTGCCATCTTGCGGCTGTTATGAGGCACCATATCGATCTCTCCCTACTAAGCTCAGCAAGTGCTCCCAGCTCGCAACATCTACTACAATCCCAGATTCTATTGTAGTCCCTCCTGCCAAATACTAGCTATAGATTTGCAAGTGGATGGCCAACTTGAAACATAAATCTATATACTACAATTTATGTATGAGCATTCAGCCAACAACTCTGCCAATGCAAGATAAGAGACCCAAAGGAAGTGACAAGAGAGTGCAGTTCCCCTGACACAAATATAGTAGCTAGCAAAGATAAGTAATTATGATGAGGATGTCTCCGAGTGCACATATCTAGCTGTAACAGTGAACAAAACTACATTATTTTCATAGTACCGATGGCACTAACGATAAGGTTTGAAGATTTCAAAGGCGTATTACTACTGGTAGTAGAGCTCATGAGTTTGGCTGCAATTCTAAGGTTTAATCTCATTAGGGACGATCCATATCCCTCTTAAGGTCTTCCGCTATTAGTCTTTTCATACTTTTGTGCTGACTGACCATGGATGTGCAGTGCTCTCACACTGAGCCTGGTCTTGATAGGGAAATATTGATGGATCAACCGCTAACTATATTATACAACCTCCTGATAAGTATAGATGACGAGGAGTAGTATATAGGTGCTGTATGAAATCAACATACGCTAGCTCGCTATAAGCAATTGAGGTTAGGTTGTGGTAGCTACCTCATTAGTTTAATTTTGGATTGTTGCCATTAGCTTCATTCATGTGGAAATTCAAGAAACAGGTTTCATCAATGACATATGGGGAGGTTGATATATTATTACCTCCGTCGAGTTAGAGTTATCCCACACCATATTTATGGTCATATTTGTGACCATAATTTTAAGCTAATAGAACGATAAGTTATACATAGCAAGAATAATAGAAGCCGATAACTGCCTATACGTGGGCTGAGATGGTCTTGCGCACATCCCGTGTGGTACTAGTGAAATAGCCTGCACACCTACGTCCCTACACCTGACATGCGGCATAACGGATAACCACCACACGTCCGGCGCCACCTCGGCTGCACGCAGCGGCTCCACCATCCCCGCCCGCAGTCCTCCATCTCAAATTGTGCGGTCCTCAGAGAGTATCAATGAATTGCATTTGAGAACAAGCAAATGTTTAAGCTTGGGTAATCCGTCTCCATTGTATGTTACTTTTCCGAAACACTTTTGCCCTTGTTTTGGACTCTAACTTGCAAGATTTGAATGGAATCTAACCGGGACGTTGTTTTCATGCTAATTGCTATGGTGTTATTTTGTGCAGAATAAAAGTTCTCAATGACTGAAACTTCACCAGAATATTTTTGAATATATAAAATCGGAATAATCAAGACCGGGGCCCACACGTCACGAGGGTGGGCCACACCCTCGGGCGCCCACCGTCGTGGCCCGAGCTCCACCGACCTCAACTCCAACTCTATATATTCATGTTCGGGATAAAAAATCGAGAAGGACTCATCGCTTACGCAGGAGTCCGCCAGCCCTAATCTCTCCGAGGCTGATCTAGAGCCCATCTGCTTCGAGAGGGAATCCATCGTCTGTCATCATCAACCTTCTCCATCACCAATTTCATGATGCTCACCATCGCGTGAGTAATTTTATCGTAGTCTTGCGGACGGTGATGGGTTGATGGGATATTACCATGTAATCGAGTTAATTTTGTTAGGATTGATCCCTAGTATACATTATGTTCTGTGATTGATTTTGCTATGACTTTGCTATGCTTAATGCTTGTCAACTAGGGCCCGAAAGCATGATTTCAGATCTGAACTTATTATATTTTCATGAATATGTGAGTTCTTGATCCTATCTTGCAAGTCAATAGTCACCTACTATGTGTTATGATCCGTAACCAGTGGCATAATCGGCCACCACTCTATGATGACCGTAGTTTGAGGAGTTCATGTATTCAATATGTGTAATGCTTTGTCCGTACTCTATTAAAAGGAGGCTTTAATATCCCTTAGTTTCCAATAGGACACCGATGCCACGGGAGGGTAGGACAAAAGATGTCATGCAAATTCTTTCCATAAGCCGATGACTATATTTGGAATACATGCATATATTACATTGATGAACTAGAGCTAGTTAGTTAGTCCTATGTTATAATCTTGTATGAGGAATCTGATCGCATAATTCTCCATCACGATCCAATGCCTTCGAGCTTTTTACATGTTGATCTTTGCTTAGTTACTTACTACTTGCCATGATTATTACTACAAAACTCCTGTACTTTTCCACCGCTACCATTACTTCCATACAACTTTGCTACTAAATACTATTGCTGATATTAAGTTTATCGGTGTGGTTGATAATTGACATACTCAACGCTAATACTTGAGAATATTCTTTGGCTCTCTGTGTCGAATCAATAAATTTGGGTTGAATACTCACCTAAAAAGTTCGATCTCCTATCTTGGGTTATCACAAACCTAATGCAAGAATAAGAGAGTAGAGAGTGGTCTATATTGGTTGAACAAGGGGTTTGCTTGCCTAGAGCTTGGTAGAGAAGGACGTTTCAACACCGTAGTCGATCGGGCAGTAAGTTGCCAATCTCAAGTCTACTAGAGAGAAGAGGGGAAGAAACAATGAATACAATGCTAACAGATGTATGACGATGCATGAAAAGCAAATAGTGGTGCTAGTGCTGCCCTAACGCGATAGTAGGTGCTTGGATAGGGCAAACATCCGAATGTATTCCGTGTTTGATGATTCGGACAAACAAGGGACATGCAGTTTGCTACTGCTAGGGACTTGTGACGGACCAACGGACGCATATTCAGATTTCTTGTTTCTCGAGTAACTTTCTCTGAGTATTTTCAGTCCGAGTTCGGATTATTTTACTCATGATTTTGAAAGTTTAACTTCATCGAGCAACTTCATGTACTATGTATGTATGTGCGATGTATGCATGCATGCATGTTCTGAAGATTTCCCATTGTAAGGCATCAACGGGCGAAGTGACATTTGGTCTGAAAGTATAATCGATGAACTATACATCGAGAAATACTAGAATGTGGTCGAGGAGAACCAGATTGCAAACAGCCACCCCTCCGTCTCCAGCTATATATACTACTCCTCCGCTTATCCTCAAGTGGGTGATTTCAGAAATTCCATGGCTCTCGCCATCATGTCGCGCGCTGTTTTAGGCAGACCAAATCAGATCTCCTCCACTACTAAGCTCAGCACAAGTTGCTGCTCAGGCTCGCAACATCTACTACAAGCCAGATTCTATTGTAGTCCCTCCGCACAAATACTCGCTATAGATTTGCAAGTGGATGGCCAACTTGAAACATAAATCTATATACCTACAATTTATGTATGAGCATTCAGCCAACAACTCCTGCCAATGCAAGATAAGAGACCCAAAGGAAGCGACAAGAGAGCGCGTTCCTGCCACACAAATATAGTAGCAGCAAAGATAAGTAATTATGATGAGGATGTCTCTGAATGCATATCAGCTGAACGTGAACAAAACTACATTATTTTCATAGTACCGATGCACTAACGATAGAAGGTTTAAGCCAGAAGATTTCAAAGGCGATTCTCTGGTAGTAGAGCTCATGAGTTTGGCTGCACTAAGGTTTAATCTCATTAGGGACGACTGCAGCACGCTCTTAAGGTCTTCCTGGCTATGAGTTTTTCATTTTGTGCTGACTCGACCATGGATGTGAGCTGCTACCACACTGAGCCTGGTCTTTGATAGGGAAATATTGATGGATCAACCGGCTGTACTATATTATACAACCTCCGTATAGTATAGATGGGACGGAGGGAGTATTATAGGTGCTACTATGAAATCAACGATACAGACGCTCGCTATAAGCAATTGCAGGTTAGTTGTGGGTAGCTACCTCAGATTAGTTTAATTTTGGATTGTTGCCATTAGGTTCATTCATGTCTGGAAATTCAAGAAACAGGTTTCATCAATGACATATGGGGAGGGTTGATATATTATTACCTCCGTCCGGTTTATTATCCCACCTCATATTTATGGTCATATTTTGACCATAATTTTAACTAATAGAACATAAGTTATTAATAGAAGCAATAATAGAACGCCGTAACTTCATAGTGGGCGTTGAGATGGTCTTGCCACATCCGTGTGGTATCTACGTGAAATAGCCGCACACCTACGCCCCACACCTACATGCTGGCATAACGGATAACCACCACCGTCGCCATCATGCGCGCCACCTCGCTACTGCACGCTCTCCATCCCACAAAATTGGTAGCCTCCATGAGTATCAGATTCGAGTACACAATGTTTAAGCTTGGAATCGGATCGCTATTTCATTTATTTTCCATACACTTCTGCCCTGTTTTGACTTACTTGCAGTTTGAATGAACTATACCGTTTTTTCACTAATGCTATGTTATTTTTCAAATAATTTCACCTAAACTTCGAGATATTTTATAAAATTTTCTAAATATGCGGCAATGCACAAGTGCTACCTGGGTCTGTGCCCTCAAGCTCACGACTAACTCAACTTAATATTCTGTTGGACTGGAAAATCAGAAAGACTATGTTATACGTCGTACCCACATCTCTCTGAGTACTAGGAGGTGTCAAAACCTCGTGCAACAATTTGATACAATTGTCATGATGCTTTAGAAGGGGTTTTTCGAGCTTGACGGTGATGGGCGAGGGTTCACCATGTATCAGTTATGGGAGATTGACCAGATCCAATGTTACTAGATGAGAAAGATTGAGCAATGCTACAAGCCAAAGATGTTAGATGCATAACAGAAATAGTGGTCTATGATTCGCAAGTCGATAGTATCTGGTTATGATCCGAAGCGTACAAAATCGGGACATGCTATGTCGTGTTTGAGGATTCATGTACAAGTAATGCTTTGCCGGTATCTATTAGGACTTTGATCTGTTTCCAAGGACACATATCAGTAGATGTCATGTTTTTCCAAGACGATACTTTATTGATATGCTATATATTATCCGAAGTTCGGATTATTCTATGTTTGATATTTGTATGAGAATCGTCATATTCTACTGATCAATGCTCGATACATGTGTCTTGCTGTACTACGATGATTTCTCATGCTGTATTTCCATGTACATCTCACAACTGCACTAAATTTGCGAATATAAGTCGTGGTTGAATGAAACTAACGAATACTAGAATGTGTCTGGCTCCCTGTGACTAAATTGGGATACTCTACCCTCCGTCCACCTATAACTGTTCCACCTATCAAAAAGGATGGATTCATATCTGGTCGGGGCTGCTGCCAGCTTGTAGAGAGGCAACGTTTCACACCTATCGATCAGCCAGCAGCGTCACTCAAGTCTACTAGGAAAAGACATAATCCAATGCTAAATGTATGCATCAGAGCAAATAGGTGCTATTGCTAAGCATAGTAGGTGCCACTTGATAAGCAAACATCGAATTATTCCTGTTGAGATGCACGACAATCAAACCAAGAGAAGTCAAGGCAGCTAGAGACGGCCACGGCTGCAATCAATATAGTACGATAAGTAATTTTTGTAGAGATTTCTCCGAGTCGAATATCATGTACATGAAAGTAACTCATCTAATTCATGTACAGTATGATAACGATAGCAGCTCAGTCCGAAGATTTCAAAGGCGATCACATGGATTGTCGAAAGTATGTGAATTCATGAGAAGTCTGAATTTAGGGAACGAGCAACCAGTACTCCTCAGTCCCCTATATACTCTCTGTCTCCTCAGCATGGTGTTTCATTGTGCTCCGACCATCGGCGTGTTTGAGGCGACAATCACTTACTGTCAGCCTGGTCTTGTAGTGCAACATCTATAGCCAGATGCTATGTAGTTACAACTCGTATAGATTCAAGATGGAGCAGACGAACTAATATATATGCAATATGATGAGCATTCAGCACACTCCTGCCTGCAATAAGACCCAAGAGGCAGAGTTGGTGTTGCCCATTAGTACCAAGATAGTAATTATGAGAGGTGTTCTTGGTGACATATCAGTGTACGGAATTCAAAATACAGTTTTCATATACCATGGTAGGGTAATATTTTACCAGAAGTTTCAACGTTATATTAGTAACTCATAGTTATGGCTGCAATTTGAATAATTATAGACTCATACGCATACTCTTAAGGTCTTCCGCATATCCATTGGTACTGACCATGATGGCATGTGCGCTCCACACTGGAGCCTGGTACTTATGGGAAATATATGACACCGCGTACAATATACAACCTCCGATACATAGACTCGCGCACGCCAGGAGATATAGGTGCATGAACCCAACATCGCGACGCTCGCATCAAGCAATTGCGTAGTTGGGGTACTACGCTCAGATTAGTTTCAATTTGCTTGTTGCCATTAGCAATGTGCTGGAATTCGAACAGGTTCACAATTGACTATGGGAGGTTATATTTATTACTCACTGGTTTAATCCACCTCATTTATTTATTTTCCAAATTTTCTTGTAATTAACTGCAAGAATTGAAGGAAACTAATTGGGCGGAGTGGTTTCCCAATCCCTGTGGTATTGTGAAAAAAGCCCGAACCACTTCCGAAATTTTGGAAAAACGGATAACCACCACCGCCCCGGCCCCACCTGGCCCCCGCCCCCCCCCCGCCCCCGCCCTCCACCCCAAAATTGGTCGGGAGAAAAAATTCGAGAAAAGCAAATGTTTAAGCTTGGGGAACATCCTCCAGTAACTTTTCCAAAATTTTCCCTTGTTTTGGCTCTAACTTCAAATTTAATGGAACTAACCCGGTGAGTTTTTTCGTAATTGCTATGGGTTATTTTTTCAGAAATAAAATTTTGAAGATGAAATTCCCAGAATATTTTTGGAAATTATTTGCTAATGACCGGGGCATGCCCAAGGGGGGCCCCTGGGCCCCCCCTGGGCCCCCAAGTCCAGATCAATCCAACTTATTATTATTTTAGAAAAAATGGAAGGCTATCCTTTTTGCAGGGAAAGGGCCACCCTAACTTTGGGGGTGATCTAACCCAGGTGCTAAGGGAACCACCCGGATACCCTTTTTAAATTTCATGATTCAATTGGGTGGTAATTTTTGGTCCCTATTTGGAGGGTTTAATTAATCTTAATTTTTTGGAACCGATCCAACGGAGTTTTGCAGATTTCATGCAATCTTTCCTAGGGCAGTGCAATTTGATCTGAATTATTAATTTTATGAATAAGTAGTTCTTGTTATCTTAAGTTATAACTTTGTTATGAGGAACCCAATGACAATAATCCCACCCTGATCCAGTTTGGGAGCTTTTACATGTTTAATGCTTTGGTTACTTATTGGGCAAATCCCTTATTTAATAAACTGCCCATCAAAATTCAGCAAATTCTTTCCATAAACAACTTTTTGGTACTAAATTACTTTGCGGGCAGATTTATTAGTTTCGGTTGGGAATTGACAAAACTCCAACGCCAATCCCGAGTTTTTCTTTGTTTTTTGACTTTAAAGGGTTAATTACTCAAAAGCTTGATTTTCCCACCGTTACCAACCCTAAATTTGCAAAATAGAGATAAAGTTTTCTGGTTGAAACAAAATTGCTTCGGAAAGGCCCCTTGGTGAAAAAAAGGGTTAAACCTACCCGAAAATCCCCCTTTTGGGCCAAACCAAGCAAGAAAAGAGGAAGGGCATATCGGAACAAGGGGTTTGTTGCCGAAGCTTGGAAAAAGGGCAAAAGTGGGGCAGGGGTTTAAGCATAGAGGAAAGGGGGCAAAAACAATCCAAAATGTATCGTGTGAAAACAAAAGTGGGCATTCCCAACCAAGGGGCATGCAAGCTAATGTAGGGTTTGACGGACCAAACCAGGGGAACAGGTTTGCTTGTTTTGGGAAAGGTAACTTTTCTTGTTTTGAAAAGTATTTTTTCATCCGAAGTTACGGATTATTTTATATGATTTTTGAAAGTTTAACTTCATCGAGCAACTTCATGTACTATGTATGTATTGGTATGTATGCATGCATGCATGTTCTCCGATTCCCATTCAGAGTCGGCATCAACGGGAGTGGAATTTGGTGGGAAAGTATAATCGATGAACTATACATCGAGAAATACTAGAATGTGGTCGGGAGAACCGGGCAAACCGCAGCCTACCCTCCGCCCACCTATATATACTACCCTCCGTCCTATCCTCAAGTGGGTGATTTAAAATCCGATGGCTCCGGCCATCATGTCGCCGCGGGCTGTTTGAGGCGACCAAATCAGATCTCCTCCCTACTAAGCTCAGCCACAGGTTTGCCTCAGGCTGCAACATCTACTACAACCCAGATTCTATTGTAGTCCCTCCCCAAATACTGCTTATAGATTTGCAAGTGGATGGCCAACTTGAAACATAAATCTATATACTACAATTTATGTATGAGCATTCAGCCAACAACTCCTGCCAATGCAAGATAAGAGACCCAAAGGAAGCAAAGAGGGCGGTTCTGCCACACAAATATAGTAGCAGCAAAGATAAGTAATTATGATGAGGATGTCTCTGAGTACATATCACTTAAAGTGAACAAAACTACATTATTTTCATAGTACCGATGCACTAACGATAGAAGGTTTGCCAAGATTTCAAAGGGAAACCCGGTAGTAGAGCTCATGAGTTTGGCTGCAAAAGGTTTAATCTCATTAGGGACGATCAGAACCCCTCTTAAGGTCTTCCGGCTATTAGTCTTTTCATTTTGTGCTGACTGACCATGGATGTGCATGTGCTGCTACCACACCAGCCTGGTCTTTGATAGGGAAATATTGATGGATCAACCGGTGTACTATATTATACAACCTCCGATAGTATAGATGGGACGGAGGGAGTAGTATATAGGTGCTATATGAAATCAACATACGCAACGCCTCGCTATAAGCAATTGCATAGGTTGTGGGTAGCTACCAGATTAGTTTAATTTTGGATTGTTGCCATTAGGTTCATTCATGTCTGGAAATTCAAGAAACAGGTTTCATCAATGACATATGGGGAGGGTTGATATATTATTCCTCCGTCCGGTTTATTATCCCACCTCATATTTATGGTCATATTTTGACCATAATTTTAACTAATAGAACATAAGTTATAATGCAAGAATAAAAAAAATAACCAAAATTGGGGGGGGTTTTCCCACTTGGGGTTAACCCTTGCCCAATCCCCGAAACTAATAAATAAGTTTACACCAAAAAGGGGGGCCCAAAACCCCCCCCCTCCCCCGGGCCCTCCCCCCCTTTCCCGGGGAAACGAACTTGAAACAAAAAAACTTGGGGAAAACTCCCGAACCTTTTCCAAACCTTTTCTTTTTGGTCCGAAAAATTTGAATGGAAAACCCGGCCCTTTTTTTAAATTGTAGGTTTATTTTTTAAAAAAATTTGTTATGAAATTACGGGAAATTTTTGAATTTAAAAAAACGGGAAAATTTTCAAGAAGGGGCCCAAAGGATGGGGCCCATGGGGCCCCCCGGGGGCCCCCTCCACCGATAATAATTAAATTTTGGGGAAAAAAAAAAGGGGCCCCCTTCCCAGGGGCCGCCACCCTTCTCTTTGGGGGGCCCCAAGCCCCGGGCTAAAATCCTCCCGTCGAAAATTTCCCAAAATTTCATGGTCACCTCGTGCGGATAATTTTATTGTTTTGGGGGGGGGGGGGTTTCCATTAAAATTAATTTTTTTTCCATTTATATTTTCAGTTTTGCTAGATTTTATCTTAATTTGCCAAAGGAAATGGGTTTTCAGATCGAATTAATTTTTAGAAAATTTTGATTCTTGATCCATTTGGGTCAATGTCCCTATATTGTTATTGGCCCAATGCAAAAGGGCCATTTTAGACGATTTAGGGTTCATGATTATATGTTTAATCTTTGGTCCTATCTTTGGAGGTTTAATATCCCTTAGTTTAATGGCCCGTCCCGGGGGGTAGGCAAAGATGCGTTTTTTATAAAGTATACTATTTTAATCTTTTCATTATAAGGGCTTTTTTTCCCTATTTAAAGGGGGGAAAACCAAAATTCCCCTTTTTCCAAGCCTTGACTTTTTAATTTATTTTTATTACTTTACGGAAATTTTTAAAAACCCATATTTTCCCACTCCATTATTCCAACAATTTGTCAAATCTTTGCTCAATATTAATTTTGGTTGGTTAATTACCTCAATGCTAATATTAAAACTTTGGCTCCCTTTTCAATCTAAATTTTTAATCTTCCCTCAAAAAAATTTATTTTGTGGGTTATACAAACCTAAGCAAAATAAGAAAAAGGGGGTCTTTGGGAAAATTGTTGAATTTAAAAACGGGTTTCAACCCTATATGGGGGGTTAACTAATCAAAGAGAAAGGGGAAAAATGTACAAGGGGTGGCGGCTGAAAAAAAAGGGGAGGGTTGCCCAACCGTAGTGTTTAAGGGGAAAACCGGAAGAGGGGGGAAAAAACAAAACGAAGGGGACGTGGGTTGTGGGCTTGTGGGCCCAACCTTTAAGTTTGTCTTTTTTGGAAACTTTCTTTTTTTTATTTCGGTTTTAATTTTTTTTTTTTCCAGAACTTTACAAACGATTATCTTGTGTTTTTGGAATTTTTTATCCCATCAAGAGGGAATTTTTGGGAAATTAAGTAACTTCATCGAGAAAACTAAATGTGGTAGGGAAAGGCAAAGCAGCCCTCCCCTCCCCATATTTCCCCTCCGCCATTAAGGGGTGATTTAAAAATTCCGATGGCTCCGGATCATTGGGGCGGGGGGGCAAACAGCTCCTCCCCCCCCCAATTTCCCCCGGCCATCCTCAAGCCCGATTTATTGAGCCCTCCCCAAAAAGCAAGGCGTGGAGGCCAACAAAATAAATCTTTCTACAATTTAGTAGAGCTTCCCAAAACCGCCAATCAAATAAAGCCCAAAGGGCCAAAACGCTTTCCCGAACCAAATTGAACAAAATAATAATTATGATGAGGGCTTCAGGCCAAAACCTGCAATGCAAAATAAACAAGGAGGCACAAGAAGGGTTTAACAAATTTAAAGGGATTAATTAAAGTTTCCAAATAAATTTCCAAAGGAAAAACCATTCCCTTAAAAGGCTCTGGTTTGGTTTTTTTTTTGGGCCACTGGGAGGCATGTTTGCTCAACCCTGGTTTTTATTAGGGAAAAATTCAACCCTTCCCTTTATATTTTAAATTTGGGCGGAGGGAATTAAGGTGCAATTGAAACAACACAAGCATCTTGAGGATTGGGGTAGTGTAATTTTATTTTTTGGGTTATTAGGGGGAAATTAAAAGGTTTCAAAAAATTTTAAAAATTTTTTTTTTCCTTTTTTTAAATTTTTGGATTTTTGCCATAATTTTTAAAATAAAAAGTTTCATAAAGAATAATGAAAAAATACTTGGGCGGTTTTCCCCATTTGGATTACTAAATACCCCCCCATTTTACCCTTTGGGGAAAATAACCCATCCCCCAACCCGGGGGGGGCTCCCCCCCCCCTGGCCCCCCAAATCCCCACAAATTTCGGGCCCCAGACAACTAAGTTGGAAAAGAAAAAAGCCCCCCGAACCCAAACCGCCCTTGGGCTCAACCAAATTTGTGGTCCCTGGGTTTTCACCTAATTGCTTGGGAGCAAAATAAAAGTTTGGAATGATAAACTTCCCGAAAATTTTAAATTTTGGGAAATAATCAAGAAGGGGCCCCCGCCACGGGGTTTTTCCCCCCCTTTTTGGGGTTGCCCCAATCCAAACTTAAAATTTTTAAAAAAAAAAGGGGAAAAAAGGGGGCCCCCCCCGGGGGGCCCCCGGCCCCCCTTTAGAAACCCACCAAATCATCCCCAACAAAAATACCTTCTGGATAAATTTTATCTTCTTGGAGGTGATGGGGGATGGGTTTAAGAATCATTTTTGTTAATTACCTTATCCATTATTTCAATTTTGCTAGATTTTATCTTAATCTTGCCGGGCCCGGGATGTTTGATTGAATTAATTTTTCATAATTTGTAGTTTTGATCCTATTTCAATAATGTCCCTATATTTTATGATTAACCCAATGGAAAAAACCCAGCCTATTTGAGGATTATTTTCATATTGTTAATCTTTGGTCCTATCTTTGGAGGTTTAATACCCTTGTTTAATGGACCGACCCAGGGTGGACAAAAGGCATGCAAATTCTTTAAAGCAGTATACTATTTTAATCTTTTTCATTAGAAGGTATTTGTTTCTAGATTTTGGTAGGAAATCACAAATTCTCCAAACCCATTTGACAGCTTTTTACATTTTTTTAAGCTTTTTCCCTTTTATTTATTTTATTTTTGTTAATTTTTCCTAATTTCCTACAAATTTTGCTAATTTTTGTTTTGTTGGTTAATTAACCAACTTAATACTTAATATTCTTTCCCCTTGTTCAATCAATAAATTTGGGTTAATACTTCCCGAAAAATTTTTTTGTGGGTTATAAACAAGTAAAATGAATTTTTGGTCTTAATTTAAAAGGGGTTTCCCGAAAAGTAACTTCCCTTTTCAAAAAGGGGAAAAAAGAAAGGAAAAGGAACAAGTTTTGAAAAAATTGGTAGGGGAAAATTTTGGGCAAAGGGCAAATAAATTTGGGAAGGGGGGAAACCCGAAATTCCGTTTGGATGAGAAACGGGGCAGGGTTGCCCCATGTGGGTTTCGAAAGAAAATTTCTTTGTCGTTTTTAAAATTTTTAAATTAATTGATTTTGAAATTTTTTGAAAAGAATATATTTGTTGTTTTTTCTTTTTAATTTTCCCATCAATTCGGATAATAGTTTGGGAAATTTAAAATTTTCAAAAATCAAATTTAGAAAAAGAAAACCCGCCCCCAAATACCCCTCGCCCAAATTTTGAAAAAACGTGTCAAAAATAGGTTGGCAAAACCCGGGGCCCCCCTTTACCCCCCCCTTTCCCCCTTCCCTACCTAACCCGGGTTTGACCCCCATAAATCCCGTTTTTGAGGGCCTCAAAATCTTTATAATTTTGAAAGAACCCCAAAACTTCCCATAAATAAACCCAAAATTTAGAGGGCCCTTCCCCCAAAATTCCAAAAGATGAAAGGGAAGAAATTTTCCCACCAAAATTTATGAAAAGGAAAAATCCCAATCAATAAAACAAAAAGGAAAAAAATTTTCCCCCAAAAAGTAGAGGAAAGGGTAAATTTAAGGGTTTAAAATGCCTTGCTTTTAAAAACCCTTTACCTTTTTTCTAAGGGGGTTTTGTTTAGGGCCTGGGAAGGGGAAATTTGGGTTTCCCAACCAATTTTTATGGGAATTTAGATTTGGGTTTTTTAAATTTTCCAAATTTTGGGCCGAAAGAAATTTTTTGGGGGTTCTAAGGGAAATTTTAATTAGTGTTTTTTCCCTGGGATTTTAAAAGGGTTTTATTAGGGCATATGGGGAAAATTAAAAATTTTTAAACTGGGTTTTATTTTTTTTTTATTTAATTTTATTTTGCATATTTTCCATTTAAAAAAAAAACCCAAAAACCCATGGGGGGGAATTTTTGGGGAAAACCCACCCTTAGGGTCTTTTTTTCTTAAATAAATCCCCTTTGCCCAAACCCCCCGGGGGGCCCGGAAACCCCCCCCGGCCCCCCACCCCGGGGCCCCAGCCCCCCAAAAATTTTCGGGAAAATTTCCCCATACCCCCCCATTTTCCCCTTGGGGTACCCCAAATTTTCCCAAACCTTTCCCTTTTTTGGAAAAAAATTTTAATTTGGGGAATAAACCCCTTGTTTATTTTTAAAAATTTTTTGGGAAATAAAAATTTCGATAATAAACCAGGAAATTTTTAAAAAATTTGGGGGGGGAAAAATAAACCCAACCCCCAAATTTTTGTTAAAAAACGGGAAAAACTTTTTGGGTCGAGGGGAAATTCCCGCGGGCCCCCTACCCCCAAACCAAATTCTTATATCCCCCCTTTCAAGGGGCCCCTTCCCAAAAACCCCTTTTCTGAGGGTATTTGGGGATTTTTTAAATTTATTTTAAAATTTATACCATTATTTGGTTTTTTTAGAATTTTATCATTTTCCAAGGGGGTTGTGATTTCCTTTTAATTTTTTTTTTCCCAAAATATTTTTCTTATTATTTTTCATAATTTTATTTTATCCCCCAGGCAAAACCCATTTTTATGACCATTTAATTTTGAAATATTGGGCTTTTGGGACTATTTAAAACTTTATATTTTTTTGGCCACCATAAAGGATTTAAAAATTTAAAGGGTTTTTCCCATAGGAAGTTTTTCCTTTTAAAATTTAAACAATTTTTTCTGAAAGGGGTGGAAAAGGGCTTTCCCTTTAAGAAATCTTAAATTTTACTGATTTCTTTAAAATTTTGGTTTTTATTTATTTTAAAGCCCATTTTCCCTTTAAAAAACCTCACTTTTTTTTTGGGTTTATTATTTTCCTTTTATTAAAACCCTTTGCAAATTTAAATTTTTCCCCTTTTAATTCAATAATTTTTAAATCTTTTTAAAATTTTTGGGTTAATTTTTACCCAAACTTAAAAATTTTTTGGGGGTCAAAATTTTAAAAGGGGAAAAAAAGGGGTTTCCCTTTTGGGGGCCCTTTAAAATAAGGAGAAGGGGGAAAAATTTAAAAGGGGGGGCTGGGAAAAAAGGAAAGTTAAAGGGTCTGAAATCAGATCTCCTCCCCTACTAAGCTCAGCCCACAGTGTGCTCGCCTCAGGCTCGCAACATCTACTACAAGCCCAGATTCTATTGTAGTCCCTCCCCGTACAAATACTCGCTTATAGATTTGCAAGTGGATGGCCAACTTGAAACATAAATCTATATACTACAATTTATGTATGAGCATTCAGCCAACAACTCCTGCCAATGCAAGATAAGAGACCCAAAGGAAGCGGCAAGAGAGGCGCGCGGTTCCCCTGCCACAGAAATATAGTAGCAGCAAAGATAAGTAATTATGATGAGGATGTCTCTGTCGAGTGCACATATGACATATCAGCTGTAACAGTGAACAAAACTACATTATTTTCATAGTACCGATGGCACTAACGATAGAAGGTTTAAGCCAGAAGATTTCAAAGGCGTATTAACTACTGGTAGTAGAGCTCATCAGTTTGGCAGCAATTCTGAAGGTTTAATCTCATTAGGGACGACTGCAGAAGTACGCTCCTCTTAAGGTTTTCCTGGCTATTAGTCTTTTTCATTTTTTGTGCTGACTCGGACCATGGATGTGTATGTTCTGCTACCACAGACTGGAGCCTGGTCTTTGATAGGGAAATATTGATGGATCAACCGGCTGTACTATATTATACAACCTCGGTATAGTATAGATGGGACGGAGGGAGTAGTATATAGGTGCTAGATGAAATCAACATACGCAGACGTCTCGCTATAAGCAATTGCAGGTTAGGTTGTGGGTAGCTATCTCAGATTAGTTTAATTTTGGATTGTTGCCATTAGGTTCATTCATTCATGTGCTGGAAATTCAAGAAACAGGTTTCATCAATGACATATGGGGGGAGGGTTGATATATTACTACCTCCGTCCTGGTTTATTATCCCCCCTCATATTTATGGTCATATTTTGACCATGATTTCAACTAATAAAACATAAGTTATACATAGCAAAAATAATATTATCAAAAACTATATTGATATATGAATCCAATCATATAATTTGTTGTGACATGCATTAACATTTTGTTAGTTAAATTTATGGTTAAAATTTGAGACAAAATACAAAGGGACCAATAGACTAGTACGTATTGTCCAAATTCACAAGCATAGGCATGTAGTCGCTGGTGTAACTTCAGGCACGGGATCGATGGTGGACCAAGGAGCACAGAGGTAGGTGGTGACTAGCCTGCTGCTTCCATTGATCCAGACGAAAATCTAACGTAGATGGGTTGGGCTAGGC
This sequence comes from Aegilops speltoides, assembly GCA_021437245.1. Lineage (NCBI taxonomy): Eukaryota > Viridiplantae > Streptophyta > Magnoliopsida > Poales > Poaceae > Aegilops > Aegilops speltoides. Next base: position 1,389,349 of record CM038144.1, read on the forward strand.
GTGATAATCTGTCACATAAATACCGTTTGATGAATAGCATAGCAGCTTGCTGAACTGAAGTTAAGAGGAGCGCAGAGTGTACAGCTGCAGTTTCAGACGCTGAAACTACATTTGTTGGTTTCCTTCCGGACAGTAATCTAAAGAGTAACTTGGGACACAGTGAGACACCATGTAGAGATCATCGTACTAGTCTTTTGCGGTGAATTTCATCATCTCTAGAGTTCATCGTGTAGTCATCTGATCTTCAGTACACCCTCTCTGAATTATTGTAGGTTCTTAACAGGCAATCATGTATCTCTGACGTTTATAACATTTTCCACCTTGACAACAACGGATCAAGATCACATTTGAAATTATTGAAAATAAGTATCACCAGTCACAACTCACAAGATGAAATTAATGTTCACCTTCGGTTGCCTGGCAGGTGGTGTGGATACAGTAGTGCTCCATTTTGACAGGCAGACATTTAGATTGAGCAAGGCAAAATAATATGACGTCTCTGTTTGATATACATCCATTCGATTGGCTCATATACAATGCGTTTACCCACGAATCTGCGATTGCCATATTTAGCCAGGATCTCACTATCATTTGTTTGGTCCTGTATACATCACTCTGAATTCCTTAATTTTTTTTTGAAAAGGGGGAAAACCCCGGCCTCTGCGTAAAAGGTCTTCACAAGTAACCAAATGTCTTCACAAGTCATAAAATAAAGTAGTGCCAACATGGTTCCAAAGGTCTTCACAAGTCATAAAAAAGCAGAAAAAGCTCACACAGAGCCAAAAGAGGCTAGAAACATCAACTAGCCAAATCAAGAGGCCACAACCGGCTGGGTAAACTAGATAGGAATATTAAATGCCTATCCTATTACATGACCGCCATCCAAACCGGTTGAAGATATCCCGAGCTACCATCTCCCAGCGGACAGACCCAGTAACCAAATGCTCCCTGGCCTTCGTCTGGGTGAGTAGCGACCACGAACGGATCAGTGCCGTAGTCCGGAATAAAACCTACAAAAAATGTATACATGATATTCTATTAAAGACCAAATCGTTTCTGCAATTCCAGATAGTCCACAGCAAAGCACAAACCCCAACCCGAATATGTCTCGCTAAGTTAGGCTCAATCCCATTAAGCCATGTCCCAAATAACGCATTAACAGAATTCGGGGGTTTGATCTTGAAAGCAATGTGGACCGTCTGCCAAAGTAACTTGGCCAGCGGGCAATCAAAAAAGAGGTGTTTAATAGTCTCATCCCGATCGCAGAAACTACACCTAGTAGGTCCTGTCCAATTACGCTTCATCAAGTCATCCTTAGTTAAAATTACTTGTTTATGGACAAACCACATAAACACTTTTATTTTCAAAGGAACTTTGATATCCCAAACATGTTTGGACGTAGGAATGGAGTTCGAATTAATAACATCAATATACATTGATTTAACCGTGAATGCTCCAGACTTAGTCAACTTCCAGCGTAATTCATCGGGTTGTTGAGAAAGATAGACTTCCATCAGTCTCCTAACTAGACGGAGCCATTCTTCCCAACGATTGCCCGCTAGCACTCGTCTGAATTGTATATTAAGGAGGGTAGATTGAAAGACCGAAGCAACGAACACCTCACGTCGTTGAACAATGCGGTACAAAGAGGGATATTGGATGGCCAAGGGTGTGTCACCGAGCCAAGTATCTTCACAGAAACGTGTACTCGTGCCGTTTCCAACAACAAACTTTGTCCTATTAAACAATGCCTGCTTGACCTTCATGAGACCCTTCCAGAAGGGCGAGTCGGTCGGCCTTATGGAGACTTGTGACACAGTTTTTGACTGGAGGTACTTGCCGCGAAGGATCTGAGCCCACATAGCATCATTCTCCGACGAAAGCTTCCACAGCCACTTGCTAAGAAGGCATTTATTCTTAATTTCGAGATTCTCAATACCTAGAACCCCTTGGTCTTTCGGTCTACAGATGATATCCCACTTAGCAAGCCTATATTTTCTTTTCAGCTCATCACCCTGCCAAAAGAACCGCGATCTATAGAAGTCCAGTCTCTTCCTAACACCAACTGGTACCTCAAAGAACGAAAGAAGAAACATCGGCATACTCGTGAGCACCGAATTAATTAGGATTAATCGGCCTCCATATGACATGAGCTTGCCCTTCCAGCAGCTCATTTTCTTCTCAAATCGGTCCTCGATGCACTTCCATTCTCTGTTTGTTAGCCTACGATGGTGGATAGGAATCCCCAAGTATGAGAATGGTAGCTCTCCCAAGTCACATCCAAACAATTGCCTATAAGCATCCTGTTCATCTTTGGCCCTACCAAAACAGAACAACTCGCTCTTATGAAAGTTTATCTTTAACCCGGTCAATTGTTCAAATAGGCATAAGACCAGCTTCATATTTCTTGCCTTAGCCAAGTCATGCTCCATAAAGATGATTGTATCATCAGCGTACTGTAGGATAGAGACACCTCCATCAATAAGATGAGGCACCAATCCACCTACTTGACCATTTTCCTTCGCCCTTCCTATCAAAACTGCCAACATATCCACCACAATGTTAAACAAGATAGGGGACATCGGGTCTCCTTGTCTTAGGCCTTTATGTGTCTGGAAGTAGTGACCTATGTCATCATTAACTCTAATTCCCATACTACCTTTTTGCGTAAATGATTGAACCTATCTGCGCCAGGCTTCATCAAAACCTTTCATACGCAAAGACTGTTGGAGAAATGGCCACTTGACCTTATCATACGCTTTCTCGAAATCCACTTTAAAAATCACTCCATCTAATTTTTTGGAGTGGATTTCATGGAGCGTTTCATGCAGGACTACCACCCCTTTAAGGATATTTCTGTCTGGCATGAAAGCGGTTTGGGACTGTTGCACCACAGAATGTGCAATCTGTGTGAGCCTATTAGTCCCGACCTTGGTGAAAATTTTGAAACTAACATTAAGGAGACAGATCGGCCTGAATTGCTCAATTCTGACCGCATCCGTCTTCTTAGGAAGTAGTGTGATAGTCCCAAAATTCAAGTGGAATAATTGAAGCTGTCCAGAGAATAGATCATGAGACATAGGTAGTAAATCCCCCTTAATAATGTGCCGACACTTCTTATAGAACTCAGTCGGGAAACCATCCGGTCCGGGAGCCTTATTATTTTTCATCTGTGCAATAGCATCAAAAACCTCCTTCTCTGAGAACGGGGCAACCAGAAGCTCATTATCAGCAGCTGATAGCTGAGGTACATCCTCAGTTCTGGACTCATCGAGCACTAGTAGAAAAAGGGTCAAACGTGCAGCATATTAGTGCCGGTTTGTATTAGAGCCGGCACTAATGTATACATTAGTGCCGGTTCGAACGGATTTGCATTAATGCCGGTTCGTGTTGAACCTTTAGTACCGGTTCGTGGCACGAACCGGTACTAAAGGGGTGGTGGCAGGCTGGCGTCAGGCCGGGGCCCCACGATCACCGGTTCGTGCCACGAACCGGTACTAAAGGGGTCTGACCTATAGTGCCGGTTAGGCCTATAGGGCAATTTTCGCATCCGATGGGAAAATGTAAAACGGCTATAAATTTTGCATACGATGTCGGAAAAAAACGTATAATATATCAAAATATTCAGCACGAAAATCCGCATCCGATGGAGACAGCCTACGGCCTATTTGAAATTATTTAGAATCCTCAAATTCCAAAAGGAAAAAAGATATGGTCAAATAATTTCAGTTTTTTTTAAAGAATTGGTTAAATTTGGTCAAACTACTTATTCAAGAAGTATTAAAGTTACTACATAATTATTCAAAAATATTAGTGTTACTAAATAATTATTTCAATTTTTTGAATTTTGGTCAAATCTGGTCAAACTATGGTCAAACTTATTCAAGAAATATTAGCGTTACTAAATAATTACTGTTTTTTAGAATAATAGTTTCAAACTCAAATGGTGAAATGTGTGACTTCATGCTCAAGCTAAACTCCTGAGGGTTAATAGGATTAACATTTTACTATTGTCAGGAAAACAACAAGTGCACACTCGGAAATGAAGGAGAATAGAACCCGAAAGTTAAGCGTGCTCGGGCTAGAGTAGTGAGAGGGATGGGTGACCGGTCGGGAAGTTAGATGATTTGGAATGAGTGATCCACACTTGAGCAGTTAAGAGAGGGGATTAGAGACTAAATCATCAAATAATTCAGAAAAATTAAAAATCGAAAAAAAAATCAATTTTTTTTCCAAAATTTTCAAAAAAAAATTTCAAAAAAAAAACTTTAGTGCCGGTTGGTAACACGAACCGGTACTAAAGGTCCCCATACCGGGCGCGAGCTCACGCCACGTGGTGGCATTTTAGCGCCGGTTCGTGCCGAACCGGTACTAAAGGGGGGGGGGCTTTAGTGACCACCTTTTAGTGCCGGTTATGGAACCGGCACTAAAGGCCCTTACGAACCGGCGCTAAAGCTCCGTTTCCTACTAGTGGAGGGACACCGTATTATCCTCCGGTGGTCCAAATAACTGCTTATAATAGTCGGTAATGTATGTTTTTAGGTTATCCTAACCTAAAATAGTACCCTAAATCTGCTCAAGCTGAAAGATTCGCTTCTTTCTCGTGTTTGCCATTAGCTATTAAATGGAAGAACTGAGTATTCGCGTCCCCTCGACCACTCTGCATTTTAGCACGTAAAGCCCACTTGATTCTTCTTGGCGGAGTAGTTCTTTTAACCTCTTCTCCACATCATTTTTAACTCAAGCTCACTGGTGACAAAATATTGGATTCGCCTTTATGTCCGGTCGTGTATAAGAGAAAGGAGTCTATCCTTTTCAATCTTATACACACCGCTAAGGTGCTTAGCCCAACCCCGTAAGAAGCTTCTGAAGTTCCTAATATTATTCTGCCACCGCTCAATAGGAGTTTTGCCTCGAACATCTCTAACCCATTCCCTGGCTATCAAATCTAAGAACCCCTCACATTCAAACCATGACGTCTCAAAGGAGAAGGTGTTCTTGTTACCCACGTGGTTGGCCCCGAGTCCACGAACAATGGGGTATGATCAGATATTCCTCGAAAGAGCTTGCACCGTAACCAGCGGGAATTTTTGTTCCCACTCCACGCTTGCAAGAACTCGATCAAGTTTTTCGTAGGTTGGGTTTGGCAGAGCGTTAGCCCATGTAAACTTTCGACCCGAGAGCTCTATCTCTCTCAGATCCAAGCTTTCAATAATGGTGTTGAACATGAAGGACCATCTGCTATCAAAGTTATCACTGTTCTTCTCCTCTCTCCTCCTGATGATATTGAAATCACCTCCAACTAAAATCGGCAGCTGCTCTGACCCACAAATTCGAACAAGGTCTGCTAGAAACTCCGCTTTAAGCTCGGGCTGCGCGGCACCATATACCGCCACCAAAGCCCAGTTAAAGCCAGCCGTCCTAGACCTAACACGAAACTTTACCGCAAAGTCGCCCATCACTACACTACGGACTTCAAGCGAATCGCATCTCACACCTAGTAAGATACCACCCGATCTTCCTCGCGGAGGGAGGCAATGCCAATCGAAATCAATACCACCAACCAGAGAGGAGAGAAACTGTGGTGCAAAGTTATCTCTACCTGTTTCTGATAGAGCAACAAAATCTAGCTTCTGCTCTAAAGCTGTCTCAGCCAGGAATCTTCTTTTAGCCAAGTCCTTTAGACCTCTGCTATTCCAAAAAATTCCTCTCATAGTTCATCATGGAATTTTTTGGTGGTTCGAATCCTAGCACTCCTACGAACTGCGGAATCGGGATAGATATTCCGTTTCCACTTACGCTTAGGTTTACTAAGCTCAGTCACCCGGTCCTCATGACCGGGTTCACAAATATTGCTAGCATCATTCTCTAGGGATACATCATCTTCCTCAGCGTCATGGTTGGTGGGTGCTAGATCCGCACACAGGCTATCAAGCACTCTAACCCCTGACGCATTTGTCTAATCATCATTCATTGGTTTAACTGCTGCAAGATTATGAATAGTCTCTAAAGCACGATCCGCCTCCAAGTCTAAAATATCATTCACCGAATTGGTAATCTCACTATCCGTAGCACCTAGTGAAACTCCTAATTGGTTTGCATTATTTATAATGTCCTCATTAGAAAAATGCAATAGGGAATTAGACAAGTTGACGGACATACCAGAAGAAAAAGCAGCCTCCTGAAGCTTGGCCGCCCTCATAGCGCACCGCTGCTGCATATCGTCCACCTCAGGGACGTCGAGGATGCGAGCACTCATCCGTCTCCCCTCGGAGATAGGGTCCGGGATCCCACCAAACGCGATCACCTCCTCCCTAGGATAACCTGGCACCGAAACCCTGAAAGGTGGTGCCGAAGTTACTAGAGAAGGCGTCTGCGGGCTCCCGATCCCCTTGGACGAGTGCCCCACACCAGGCAGTGGGGAAGAGTGTAGGACGGGGGCCTCCTGCCCGCGGCCTCCTCCCGCCACAACCGCCAACTTATACGGGGAAGCCATCGGCGAGGTGGTCCTCCTGACCATCGGTGAAGAGGGAGGAGACAGGGCCACAGTGGTTGCCACAGTGGTCCCCCCAAACTCAGCAGCTGCCACAGTGGTTGTCACCACCATCGCAGAAGGAGTCGAGGCCGCCTGCCTTGGGCTCCCACTCGCAGCAGGAGCCGACCCCCTCGGGGCCGACGCCACCGACGACACCGGCATCGGTATTGGGTCGGGGGAAGAGAGGACTCCATATCCAGAACCCCCTCCCCCACACCCCATAGCGCCCGCGATCGCCGACACCGAAGTCGCGCCCGCGGGAGTCGGCAGACCAAGAGAACCATCAAACGGCCTCCTCTCCGAATTGCCGCCCAAAGAACTCGCCTGACGATCAGCAGACAAACCAGGCTCCCTCTCGAACTCCAACGAAGGAAGCGTGTGCTCAAGATAATCACCAGACTCCACCCTATCACTCCAAAGTCTGGGAGGTGCCGAGGCTGGCCCAAAAGACCCAAAACGCAGAGTAGTCATGGGTACCGCCGGTGAGACTGTGGGCTCAGCCTCAGATCCATTCCCAGCCGACTGAGTGTGAGAACCGTTAGATCCCTCTCACATGGGCTCATCTGACGGTGCCCCCTTAGCCCCCGCATTACCATCCCGGTCGTGCATGTCAACATCATTACCATTAACGGCATCATCAAATAAGTCGGTGTCCTCAAACTCAATATCTAAGGGGAACACCTCTCCCTTATAAGTCCAGTTGACCTTATCAGGCACAAACTCAATATCTAGATCGGGACCAGCCATATTACTTGACCTAAACCCTAAACCCTAAACCCTTATCCGGCACTGCACAAAGAACTGCCTTGCCAAGGTCACCATATTACTGCACCAGCCATGAAGTTTACATCTCCAAATTCATAAGTGTATATGTCACACTTCTCAAGAAATTAGTGTGGAGTTTGAATCTTTGCAGGTAAGTGTGTCTGGCATTATGGCTGTTGCTTTCCCCATATCCCTACATGGATTCGATCATCATGTAAACATGAGCTTCCAATGTTCATGGCATTATTAGTAAGAATACTCAAAACAATGGAGTAGAAGTCGTAACAGCATACGTACATATATCCATGCTTCATATGGTCCTTTCGCCTAAAATGATATACCCTTCCTCTTCTTCTACCAATCGACCCTGGCAAGCAAAACAGAATAGTGGGAGATAAATTCAGCTATCCTATATCATACATGGAACCAACAAAGATTACATTAAGGAAGAATATTATTAGCTAGATTGAAAGAGTGAGACCGAAGTATTACCTGATGAATATTTGTCTGTATGTCGCAGGACTCAGATGTGTAGAGCACATGCCATTTCTTCTCATCTGCTCCATCGTCTGCATAAGCCTCGACGTGCTTGATATGACTGAACTTGTCCCACTCAGAGCTAGACTCACCCTCAGCCATGGAAGTGAGTACTGCTAGGTTGCCGGTCAGCAGCAAATGACTAGGCTTTACAGTTTGCAGGTAGTCTGGAAGTTGGCTTTCCCAGCTGGAAACACTCAGCGGGAGTCTTCGGAGTGCATCCAGGTCCTTCAGTGTCTTGAGATTTCTGCAGTAACTGATGTCAAGCTTTTGTAATTTTGGAAGATTGGAGATCATGGCCAGTTCGGGTATGTTCCATATTTCTAGCTTTTTCTATAGAGTGGAGACCTTGGACGTTCCATATTTCTAGCTTTTTCAAAGCCACTGCATGGGACATAAGACCCGGAGGCATATGGCCCAGTTTGCAAGAAGTGATACGAAGTTCCTCCAATACCAAGATATCTCAACCCTTGCAGATTGATAATGCTATCAGGAAGTTTCATAAAACTTTCACAACCTTCAAGCTTAATATGCTCTAGGAATTTCATCTCATGGATGTTCTCTGGTAGTCTACAAATACCAGTCCTCTTTAATGCCAAATATCTCAAGTGCTTGAGTTGGTAAATACATTCAACTAGTGCAGCAAAATCTGCAGATTCTATATGCAGAAGACGTAGACTTGGGAAGTGAGTCAATGAGTCCCCGGGCTGAATTTTGAGGTTTCCATTGAATATTAATGTCCTAAGGAATTTCTGCTCTTTTAAATATCTCCACTCAATTTCATCTCATCCCACTCCTTTGGTTTCTATCGACAATCTAATAAAATTGGAGGTTTTCTCTAGCGGTATCTCCATTGTGAGCTACTAGCGTTTCATCCCTAGCCAGAAATTGACCAAAGGAGCGAATGATATCATGCATGCTGCAGATAAGTTGGCTAGGATATAATGGATCTACCTCTATAAGGTTCCTTAATATTAGCTCTTTATAGTTCTTTTTACCTTCTTCCAAGCTATTTGAACCTCCTTGAACCAATCCTTTACAAATCCACATGGACACACTTTCATTGACCTCTAGCACGACCTTTTTCGGTTTAAGGGAGAAGTACAGGAAGCATTGTTTCAAGTAATGGGGCAAATCCCGGTAGCTAATATAAATTGCACAATTCAGTTCATCTGACATTGGAGATACTGACCATATTTCATCATTCTTTTTTTTTAGAACGAAGACGCCAGATGCGTCCGGCTTTAAATTAATAAACCCAACGGCAGCATACCACATCAAGTCTTAGTACGAATCACCAAAAGCCCTAACGGCTTAGACACGAAAGTTCAGATGAAGCTAACAAGACGCCAATCGAGATTACAGGGCAAAGCCCGTACAAAGCACGCAGGCTCGTCAGGCAACAAAATGAACGAAAGTCATGGCTCCCTAGCCATCGCATACACTTGCATTAGTCGTTGGTGGGCAGTCTTGAGCAGCTCAGCATCCTTGCGCCTCCCCAACGGACTCCACTGCTGCAATAGAAGGTTGCATTTGAAGATGATATTAGCAGGATGATTAGGAAAACATCCTTCTATAGTGAACTTGTTCCTAGTAAGCCATAAGGCCCAGAGAAGTGCCCCGACACAGCTCCACATGACCCGAAAAGCAGAGACCTTGATCCCGGCAAGGAGGTTGAAGAGCTCCGGCGCCGAGCGCGGGTCCCAAAGGACACCGGCCGCGGTCCGAACGGAACTCCATGCAAACCTTGCTAAAGGGCACCGGAAGAAAGCATGATTGGCGTCCTCCGGCTCCCCGCATAAGGCACACGGGCCCGTGGCCGGCCCATTGCGTTTGGCAACGTTCAAGGAAGTGGGAAGCCTATCGCGATACAATTGCCAAATGAAAAGTTTGGTCTTCAAAGGCATCCGTGCTTTCCACAGGCCTGCGATCACCGGCTGTGTCGGGCTTCGACACAACTTGCGATATAAGGACTTTACCGAGAATTTCCCGGAGTTGGTGAGTGCCCAACTCACCGAATCAGGCTGATCCGAGAGACCCACCGATTCAATTAAGTGCATCAAGGTCACGAGGCTAGCCTGCTCGGGTCCGTTGAGCTCTCGCTTGAACTGAATCATCGGAGGCGTCGCATCAAGCACATCGGCCACCGATGCCGCGGTGTTAACAGCAATACCGTACAGCTCCCGGAATTCAATCCAAAGGGGTTGGGTGCCTATCCAAAGGTCAGTCCAGAAGCGCGCGGATCCGCCGTTCCCAACCGCAAATTTTGCCCCCATGGCAAAGGCAGGTTTGAGCAACTGAAGGTCATTCCAAAACGGAGAACCCCTCGCCCTTCCTTCGAAAAAGTTCCCGTTCGGGAAGTACTTGGCCCTAAGGAGGTCGGCCCACAACCCTGCGGCCCCCTGGGTGATTTTCCAAATCCATTTACACATCAGCACGATGTTAAGCCACCTGGAATTGGTGATCCCAAGGCATTGAAGTCCTTGGGCGGCACACCTGTGCCCATTTAACCATGTGGTATTTATGGTGCGGGCAGTTCCTTCCCAAAAGAACTTGGCTCGCGGCGTGTCAAACTTGGCATGGACCCCTTCCGCCAGTAAAAACAGGCCCATTGCAAACATAGGCAACGAAGACAGGCTTGAGTTAGTAAGCACTAGCCTCGCCGCTTTTGACAGAAATTTACCCCGCCACGGGTAGGCCCTAGTCCTCACTTTAGCGCATAGAGGATCCCAATCCTCTATCGTGGGTCGTTTGGTACCTACCGAAAGGCCTAGATACAGAAACGGGAATTTGCCCACTTTGCAGTTGAGCAAATCTGCAACGCGCTTTCCTTCCTCGGGCTTGATCCCCATCGAGAGCACCTCACATATGAGGAAGTTGATTTTGAGGCCCGACATAAGCTCAAAACTGAGCAAAATCGCCTTGACTGCCGCAATGCTATGTAGGTCCGGATGAAACAGCAGAAGTGTGTCGTCCGCATACTGCAAATGCATCACTCCCCCTGGAATGAGATGGCCAACCAACCCTTTGGTGGCCAGCCTCGGCCGCTTTCCTCAGCATTGAGGACAGCGCGTCCACAACAAAATTGAACAGGAGGGGGAGAACGGATCCCCTTGCCTGAGGCCATGCTTATTTCGGAAGAAGTCTCCTACTTCTCCGTTCACCAAGATAGCAGTTTGTCCTCCCGAGACCAACTGCATGACGCGGTGCACCCAGACCGCAGAAAACCCCCGGCCGAGTAACACCTGGCGGAGGAAGTTCCAATTAACCCGGTCGTAGGCCTTTTCGAAGTCTAACTTTAACAACACCGCCGGTTCCTTAGTGCGTTTGAGCTCGTGTATAATCTCCTGTAAGGCCAGAGGGCCTTCCAGGATATTGCGGCCGCAAATGAACGCAGATTGGTTGTAGTGGATCACGCGATGAGCAATCGGAACTAACCTAGTGGCAGACGCTTTGGCACATATTTTAAACGGAACATTGATAAGCGCAATGGGACGGAACTGCCTGATATCGTCGGCCCCTTGTACCTTTGGGATGAGCGATAACACTCCAAAATTGAGGCGCGAGATGTCTACCGATCCGCGCATGAACCCGTCACAGATCTCAAATATCGGTCCCCTAAGTAAGGACCAAAATCTTTTAAACATGGCCACCGGCCACCCATCCGGGCCGGGGGCCGTGTCCGTCTTCATACCCATAAGCACGACATCGATTTCCTCTGGAAGGAACGCTAGCCCCAGCCCCTCGTTCTTGCAGTCCAGCACCCGTTGCCCTGCATCCCACACATCCGGAGACAGGCCAGCCCTCTGGTCCTCACACGTCCCCATCAGCTTAATATAGAACTCGTAAATATGCCGAGAAATGTCCTCTTGACGCAACAGGAGCCCCTGCTTGCAGCCTAAGGATGGAGCATTTACGTCATCGGCCATTAGCGTAAGTCTGAAAGTATTTGGTATTAGCATCCCCTTTGAGGACCCATTTCAAACCACTACGGCGACGCCAATATTCTTCCTCAGCACGAAGCGATGCTTCGACCTGACCCTCTAGGTTGTATCGATGGGCCCATTCCGTCTTCGAAAGGTCCCGAGTGTCAGCCTGGGCATCAATCGTAGCGATCTCCGCCAGGATGACAGCTCTGTGTGCTTTGTCAGCCCTCCCCAGGTTAGCACCCCATCCCTTGAGACTAGCCCTGAGTCGACCACCGACAGCGTTCCAAAATTCCATCGGACCACGCTGAGGCCGCAGTTGACTCACACACACCCTCCACTTCTCCCTGAAGAGTTCCTCAAGCCCGCACCTCTAACGGGCCGCCAAGAAAAAACGAGGGTTTCGACGCACTCTATCCTCCCCAGAGGAGTATACCAGGGGTACATGGTCTGACCCAATACGAGTCTCCGCGACCAGAGTGCAGAGGGGGAAACCCATTTCCCACTCCGGAGACATGAACACCCGATCTAGCACTGAGCGTACCGGATCTAATTGCTTGTTTGTCCATGTGAAACGAGCGCCCGTTCTAGCCACCTCCCTGAGGGCCATCGAAGCTATCGCAACATTAAACATGGCCACCCGAGGCCAGTTAATATTGTTGTTACTCTTATCCGCTCGCGACCTTATCAGATTGAAGTCGCCGCCAACCAGGACAGGGAGCCCCTCCCCAGTAACAGAGCAGACTTTGGCTTGGAGTTCTCCCAAGAACTCCGCCGATCTCGCGTGATCGGCCGGCCCATAGACCTGAATGATAACCAACTCCCGTCGCGAGGCCCTAACCCTAAAATGCGCGGAAATAAAAAACGAGCCAACGTCCCAGGCAATGATCTCATACAGCGCGCGGTTTAAGCCCAGCAGCAGGCCACCGGAGTGCCCAATCGCCGGAACGTGATGCCACTCAAAGCGCTCCAATGGATCAATGGTGAGCAACTCATGGAAACGGAAATCACCCTTGATTGTTTCCTGAAGCCCCACTATATCGACGTCCTCTCTACGCATGTACTCCTTAAGTTGCGTCCGACGCCCCGCGTGGCCAAAGCCACGGATGTTCCAAAAGATGGCCCGCATCTAGATAATCCGATTGTGGAGCCGGACACCGCGCGAGGTGACCGCCTTAGCCACGCGCCTCACCTTGCCACGGCAAGGCGAGGGAGGGAGTGCAACCCCTGTTGCCTGATCCCCCTCTTCGGGCACGAAGACCCCTCCCTCGGGCTCACCGGGTCTCTGGGCAACGCGTGCTGCCGCAGCAGACGCTAGCGCTGCCTGCGCCATCTCCTTGGCGCGCACGAGCGAAATAAGCTCCCTGACTCCACCCTCACACGCAGCCACCACACCGCTCGCATCTAACACCTCATGCAAGTGCTCATCCGAAAAGGACTCAAGAACCGTAAAACGAGGCGGGGGATTACCTGAGATCTCCATGTTCTTCTGCGCCTGCAGGAGTTGCGCCCTCTGTAGCGACGGCATGTTTCCTTTGTCCCCCTTGGAGCACGAGCTTGTGCGGACCGGAGCCGCCGGCACCGTCTTGGTTCGCTTGGCCTTGGCGATCGGCGCCGTCTTGGCCGCCGCTTGCAGCATCTGATCAGCAACGAATGGCAAGGTTGGAGCCGCCAGAGCCATGACCGACTGGCGAGGCGTGAGAGGCGCACCCCACGAGTCCATCGCACGCACCACCTCCGCGCTGACCTTGCGCACCGCCGTCTTCTTCATCAGCTTGACCGAGCCGCTCAGAGTGGAGCCATGCCCACCGGACGCCGGAGAACCCACCGAACGGTGCCGAGGGGGGGTGGGGGAGAGCGCGGCCGGCGAGCCACCACCTCTCACACCTACCACCAGGGCCGGGGCCGCGCCCAAGGGGGGAGAGGAGACCGACCCCATGTTGGAGCCATACTGGTTGGGGATCGAGAGCGACATCCCCTCGTGGCTCGACCCCAACACAGCCCGCAGCCCCGCAATTCCTTCCACCGGCGCGGCAGGGCCCGCCGTAGAGATGCCAAGCTTGTCCCAGGCAGCGGTGTTGATGGAGTCGTCCTCCTCCATGCTGGTGTCATGGTCCTTGTCCACATCCTTGCGCCTGTCCTTGTCCTGATCCCCCGGGCCCCGACCCGCAGGGGGTGGCGGAGGGGGCGGGAGAGCAGGGGCCGCCGTGCGCGGCAGGTCCACCTCCGGCTCGAGCTTGATGGAGTAGCCCTCGCCATTGAACCAAACTTGCACAGAACCCCACAGCTTGGCCGGCACCCGGCAGGCAAACTTCATTCGCACCGGGCCCGAGCGGATGAGGGACACTTCATCCACCGCCAACGGCCGGCCGATCATAGTCGTGGCCGCCATCAGCCTGTCCACATGCCGTTGCTTCGGAGGCACACCCTAGAGCTTCACCGAAACATCCGGCATCGAAAGCGCCTTAGGCTCGGTGAGGACCACGTCCCGGATGTCCGCAGTGATGTTGTTGATGGAGAGTAAAAGCTTCCGGCTGCGCGTCGCCATTCGGAGCATGACGGGGTTCGGGAACGCCACGGAGAAGCAGTCCGTGTCGAACGGCGCCACCTGCCAATCCCACTCTCCCTCGAAGAGAGGGGGGAGTTCGGCCTCGAGGATCTCCTTTGTCAGGACGCCGGGCGCCGCCGACACCAGGGCCGCGTTGGCCCTCAGCAGTCCAACCGCCGCCGCATCCGCCTCCTTCGGGTATTGCAGGCAGAAGAAGCCGCCACCCGCAAAGGCGTGGCCCATGGTTGCTGCAGAGCATGCAGAGCTGCTTGAATCCGCACTCGTTCTGGTAGTGGCCCGTGCGCCCGCATCGGAAGCACTCTGGCCCACCCGCGTCCTCGACGGGAATGGGATCCGCCGCCGTGCCCTTGGAAGCGGAGGGCTTGGAGGCCTTGGAAGGGGCCGGCATCGCCGGCTTGTGCTTCTTCATCTTCTGCTTGAGATAGGGGTCGCCGACGCGGTCCCCTCCGGAGGGGAGGAAGGACTCCTTGCGCTTGAGCTCCAGCCCCTTCTTCTTGTACGCCTCTTTCTTCTTCTGCTTTCTCTCTTGCTCCTTGAGCCACCACGCTTGAGGAGGCCCCCAGCCGCCCTCCTCGCCTGCTCGCTCCGCTTGGCCGCCGGCTTAGGCGCAGATCCCTTCATGGCATCTCTCCGCCTCCGGATCCGGCACCGCCCGCTTGTCCGCGCGCCGCTCCGCCGTGGAGCCCATGACGACCACCTCGGCAAAGGATCGAAGAAGGGGAGGAGGGGGCAGTGGGGGGGGGGAATGGATCTGGCGGATCCACCGAAGCGCCGCACCTCGGCAGGAGTGGCTGGAAACCCTAGTGTGCTGTCGGATGCCCCGCGGCGAATCCACAGCCACTTAAGTACTGCCCGCCCCGAAGACGGGCCGGGCTTGGGCTTTTCCACGCTATCCCGCACCGCTGCACAGCCCACCTCCGGACGCAGCCCCGTCTCCACGGGGCAACCGTCCCGGCCCGCGCTAGGCCCAAGGATGCCCTCTTGGCCCGCCTCCTGGTCTTGGCCCACTGGCCTAGACCGACCAGCGTCCCCAACCCTAGGCCAGAGATCAGCGGCCCACTGGCCGTCACCAAGGAGTAGCCGCGGCGGGTTGCTTGACCGGTCGCAGGTGAGATTGAAGCCAGGCATGTAGCAGTAGGACGGGCCCGTACCGAACGGGTACGGCAAGCTCAAGATGCCGCAGCTGGCGTTGCAACCCGGCATCGCTATCACCGACGTCGGTGTAGCTGCTGCTTAGCATCAGCGTCGCTGCCCCCGAGAATAAGATGGTCGTGTGGTGCGTCATTTGTCGATGATGGAAGTGTGGTCGTGTGGCTCTGTCCGTCATCTTGGCTTTCTTTATAGGAAAGAAACCACCGAATGGGCCCATGCTTTATAATGGCGGAAAAATTCTCACCCCTAGCGCCTCATGCGTGTTATCGCTTCTTTTCTTTTTCATCATTGTCAAGGATGGTCATGTTGTCCCCTACACGACCAAGCAACATTCCACCTAAGACTAGAACTAATAAAGAATTGCATCTCCTGTACGCACAAAGCCGCTGTTGAGATCATGGCCAAATATGCACAATCTAATTCTCATGCCTTGCGTTCGTGTTATATGGCTTTTACATCCTAGTAATTTAGTTCCAGTCCATGAAGGGCACAAACAAACACCAAATCCAACTTCAGCTAAAAACGATGAGTCCAAAAGCCTTGTTCACATTCTTTTTCCTCGAGACCTAAAACCCGGCATGTGCAAGGAGTTGGGTTTGAATTATTCTGGTTCCAAATTCAGTTAAAGACCTTCAGCAGCAAACCATGTTCACCTTTTTCTTTCTGGAGTCTTTCAACCCTGAACACGTATTGGAGTCTAGTTTGAACTATTCATGTTCTCCCTTATATATGTAGTCCCCTTCTAGCCAAAAGTACTCTTCTGGTCCTGGCTACATTTTTTCAACACGGTATAGACGTGAACACTCATATATATGAAAATACACTCACCCCGATGAACGTAGAGAGATGCTAGACACAGGGGGTTTATAGAGTGTTTTACCGGGTGGTTAGGATTTGAATGAACGCGAACACTCTTTTTCATTATTTTTTTAATTTTAATCTTTAATTTTAGATTTTAGAAAAATGAGCTCAATGGAGCTCGTCATCCATGTAGCATTTTTTTAGCTATAGCCCGCTATTTAAAACGATCGCTCAAATGGTTATAGTGTGGCTATATCAGAGCCATAGACGGTTATTTAGTTGATATATCCTAAAGCCATTAACAAACATATATGGCATATGATTAGTCAGTGGCTCGAGTTAGACATCAATATCTCTACCAGGAGCGTTTTAGCCTGGAATCAACAATGATAGGATGAATTGGATTTAGGGAAACGCTTCCTACCTATAGTCTGATGAGAAGCAATGCATCAGACCAGTCGATTGCCGCTGATCCAAGTTTAATCTCACGGTCAAAATTGTGTTGCTCCGTTGGTAACCCTATTGCGCATTAACTACCTCCCTCTAATCACTCCTCCTGCATAACTAACTCCCTCTAATCACTCCTCCCAATGTTTGTTGCCCAGATCCGCTCCGTCCTCCTACTACTCCATCTCCCCTCCGTCAACGCGTTTGTGACGTTCTTCACCAACAGGGTAAGCACTCCAACCGGGAAGCTTACCAGCAACGGCGGGAGATCATCAACGGGTCCCTAACATTCCTCTTCGGCATCGTCTTCACTGCTCGTGGCCACCTCTATGATCACATCGGCGCTCCTCCTTGACAACACCTGTCTACGCAAAGGTGCCCATGCTCAAGGAAGCATCTTTGCAGCGGGTGCTTCTGTGATCTCGTTCCCATGTCTCCAGGCTAGCGACATCACTGTGACAAGGTAGACCAATGCTTCCATGGTCGCATGGACGTGTCCCTGAGCCCAGCCGCACTGTCGCCATCGAGGTAGATCATGATGGTTTCATGCTAAGACGGGATAACCTAACCCTGCATCCCATTCTTTTTGTATCCGAAAGCGGATTCTGAAAGGAAATGCATTCTGTTTTTGCAAGCTACTCTTTGGAAGCAAACACTATTTTCTTTGGAAGTAATTTATTTATCTTTTGGCAGCTATGTTTGTAGAAAGAAATATTTTCTCGTTCGAAACATTTAAGCTATATCATTATAATTCTCTAATTGTTTGAATCACACATTTTCTACGTGGGAAACAAAATAAGCTGGAAACAATCTTAGTTGTCTTGGAAACAATCTGACTTGCCAATGGAAGCAAATATGCGGGCATGAAATATTTTTCTTTTCAATGGAAGCAACCTGATGCTTTCCAGACAATATAATGTTCCCAGCACACAATACTTTATTCCTTGTAGGCCAACATCATAAACAATGGAAGCTAATTCTCCCGTCGGTCGAAACATAAATTTATTGTTGTAAAGAATTTTTTAAATTGAAGAAAATTTCAATTTCGTCGGAAGCAAAATTGAATTACTATGAAAACAAATTTTGCTTAGTAAGTCTATACATGTAACTGCTGTTGGAATGAATTCCCTCTCTTTTAGACTCATATTTGCACCCTGGTTGAAGCAGGTGTGCTTTCATTTCCCAGAGGTAATATGTTTCAGTTATCTAACAATTGTGCACACAACAACAAAAAAATTGTGCACCCAACATTGCTGTCTTCTGCTTCATATGCATAAGTACAATACTTCTGTCACACAACAACCAAACGATGCAAGTTTTGGAGAACCAATATTAATCATGCGTCCAATGTTACTGTCTAATGCTTCGTATACACAGACACAGATGAATAAGCCTTGGTTTACACACTTTCACAAAACTAATATGCTTCGTACACAACTAGAGAAATTTTTTTGGTTACGTACTAATCATGCTTCCAATATTACTGCATTAAGCTTCATACACAACCTAGTAAAGCTTTCGTTATGCATTAGGCAACTATGCATCTAACATTATTTTAGTATGCATCTAACGCTGCATGGATACACCAAAGTGTTTGGCTTCAGACGTCCTTGTTCAATGAACCAACGAATCTTGAGTAATTTTCGGGAGTAGTTAACCAGATTAGATGCTTAATTAAAGGGATTCTTGTTAAATAAAGGAAATTCTACGTAATGGGCATCCTAGTAGTTATGAAGCACGCAATTAGGGGAAACATTAACAGAAGACACGTACTAGTTACCTATCCTAGCGTGGGTTCTCCACTATAGCCGATCCAACGTTCATCTTATTTCATCTGGGGGCTGGGACTAGTCTGATATGATGCAATTGTCAGTAGTCTGATGGCTAGTGCTGCCCTTGGATTTATTCATAATCAGAGAGATGCTAGACACAGGGGGTTTATCGAGAGTTTTACGGGGTAGTTAGGATTTGATTGACTCAGATTTAATTAAGTGAGGCGAGCCCATCATTTAAAATGGGGGGCGGGGGGTAATTAGTGGAGGCCACGCAGCAGGGTCCATGAATGTCCGTCTGTTTTGTACGTGTGTGTAGTATTATCGATGAACGCACACACAGAGACCATATCCTTATCAGCACCTTCAAGAAACTGTCGCGGCACATCATCCTTGTGGTCGATGAAAACGTCTCCTCCCACTGAATACACATCACCGGAAGGACTGAAATAAATCCAGGAAAGTGTGAGCGCAAGTGTCAAGTCTAGTACTTAAATCCGAGTGGGCTGAGGATAGCACTCTCCTCTTAACCATCCACTCACATGTTGGTTCGCATGTCCCCTGGCTACTTTTTCATTTGATGGGATGTAACATAACCCTCCTTAAAGTATGCAACATGCCTGCATGTATCAGAGATGCCCCTCCTTAATTTATCTTTACCTAATAATAAAGCAAATTGGGTTTCTTTCGTCCGTCATGGCATTTTTTAAAAAAGTCCCTCTATTTCAGAGAAGTCAACCCGCAGTCCTGTTTTAAGTCAAAACGAATCGTTTTTTCGTATTTTACACAAAAGTCCCTGTGTTTTCTTGAAATCAACCCGTCGTCCGGATTTTAGTCACACCCGAACCGTTATTTTATGTTTTTCGAAAACCCCCCTGACGTTTTAGGTAATTCATCCGCGGATCGTATGTAAGTCAAACAAATACTTTTTTAAATCATCCATATCTTTTAAACCGTAACTCCGATATGAACATGTTATATATGAAATTTGATTAGAAAAATATGTAGAATATGAATATGGGATTATTTTTACCTATTAAGTATTTTTAATATTATTTTGGAATATATTTAAATCAAGCAAATCATTTTCTAAATTATCCGTATCTTTTAAACCGTAACTTCGATTTTAACATATTATATATGAAATTTCATTAGAAAAATGTGTGGAATCTAAATATGATGTTAATTTTACCTGTTAAATATTTTTAAAATATTGTTTTGAAAGCAAACTTATAATTTCTAGCGCAAGATCCATTTTTCTTTCATACCTGCGGTGATCCGGATTGCAAATAAACACCCCACTATAACCATACAGGCAAAAGAAAACATCAATAACTACACATGCATATCTCTGAAAAATGTCGCAGGGAAAAACAACAGATTTCTCATCGCGCGCGCGCGCAAGAGAGAGAGAGAGAGAGAGAGAGAGAGAGAGAGAGAGAGAGAGAGAGAGAGAGAGAGAGAGAGAGAGAGAGAGAGAGAGAGAGAGAGAGAGACGCCTTAGGATTAACCATATTCAAACAAGTTTTTTGTTGTTTTGTGTGAACATCGAGGCCATCGCCGGCGAGGGCGAGAAGGAGGATAAGCGGCAACACAAATATGATGCCTCGCAAACATAAAGGAGATGGACCTATTGAGTGATGGTTGTTGGGTTAAGAGTGTGTATTATGTTTTTTCTCCCGTTGAACGCACGGGCTCTTTTGCTAGTATAAATTATATAGGATGCATGTATCTCATGAATCCGTTTAATAGCCCACATATAGAATGTTAAATAGCCCTCTCAAATCTGTTTAATAGCAACCCACCACATATATAGACTTTTCTTTCTTATTTCGTGCTCCCTTATTTCATTTGACACTGTGGACGTACGAAATGGGACTAAGTTTATCACCTGAGTATCGTCATTTTCACATGCATGGACTAGGCACTTGACTAGTTTTTTTTTTAACTTCATTGTACTTTTTTGGTATTGCAGACTTAGGGTAAGCATCCTTGAGTAGATCTCGTAACAGACTAAAACTTTTATCAGACAATCTCCGAGCAATTTGGTGTGCAAAAGCCTCACTAGGAAACGAAGCTTTGAGAAATTCTTACAGCATGGATATAAATCTTGCCTAGAATCAGCTTCAAATTTGCTGAGAGATTCTAGAAAAGAATTATCCTGGTCTGAACCGCAATCATCTTCAAGATCTCCCCTTTTATCTAAACTAGAGGCAAGGCCCCTTAGCTAGTCAGATATATCGTTTCCATCATCCCTTTTGTCGCTCTCATCTAGATTTGGAGATTCCTCTCTCCAATACGGTTCACACATCTTGCAAGGAAACAATTTTTTTTCTCAATTGATGATTTACTAAATGCATAATCTAATAATCTGACGACCCTTTGTATGCATACATGCAAGCGTACATGTGCAGTGTGCTATATCTGATTTCAGCATCTAAGAAATTTAAAATATGTTCCATTATACCTAGGAGCATCTGTTGAATATAGTGTGTACGTTTATATTGTGTCTTGGGCCACCTCCTACTTCGTCTGTATAGTTGAGGTTGTGGCCTCCCTTTGTACATCATATATATGTGCCTGGTGAAACGATCAATGCAATTTTGTTGCACAGCCTATTCTAGTCTTCTACATGGTATCTATCGCAGGTCATTGCTAGACCTAACCGCCGCCGCCGCCACTTCCTCCCTTCGCCGCCGCCACCCGCCGCCGCAGCCGCCGCCGGTCCCTCCGGTCGCCGTCGCCGTTCGCCGCCACCCTCCCACCAGACGCCTCGCCACTCGCGGCCGCCGCGACTTCCTCCTCAGCCGCCGCCGCCGCGCCCCCAAGCTTATGCACCTCCCTCCCCACCCGTGCTGCACCTCCCTCCCCACACCGCGCCGCCCCTCGCCGCCCCTTCCGCACCGAACCCTAACCCTAGCCGCCCCATCCGCGCCGCGCCTTCCCTCTCCCTCCTCGCTGCACCATGAGTTCCTCCTCCTCCACTGTTTCCAACCCCTTCGCCGGTCCCGATGACAGCCTCGTCCGTGATCTCAACATCCATGAGTGCGTGCCGGTGGTGCTTGATCAATCCACCGCGTCCTACTCCGCTTGGAAGCGGTACATCTCATTGGTGTTTCGCGAGTACCTGCTCCACAACCACGTCGACGGCACCGTGTACTCGAGCCTCTTGATTCATGAGGAGTGGATGATTCTCGAGGCCACCAACATCTGCTGGTTCTACCTCACCATCTCCAAGGACCTCTTCCACATGGTGGTGGATGATGACGACGACGCCTACGCCGTCCGGACCAAGCTCAACGGCCTCTTCACCGACAACAAACTGCAGCCAAGGTCCTCCTTCACGGCGAGTTTTATGGGTGCCAGCAGCTTGACTCGTCCATCGACGATTTTTTGCATGCGCCTGAAAAAGCTCGCTGACGAGCTCCGTGATCTCGGCGACACGGTCGGCGATGAGCTTCTCATCAGCACCCTCACCGCCAGCCTCAGTGAGGACTTTGGGAACGCCGCCTCCAACCTCACCCTCATCCCGGAGCCTACCTTTGCTAAAGTCGTGGCGTACCTCAAGCTAGAGGAGCGACGGATGAAGATTGCCCGAGCCTAGGAGACCCGCACCGCTCTCGTCGCCGACACCCGTGGGGGCCAGGCGCCGCCGCCACCGCTCCCCGTGCTAGTCCTCCCGCCCGCGCCGGCCTTCTCCCAGGCGCCGGTCGACGCCTTCCCGCCGCCCCCGCCAACCGCTAACGGGGGTAGCTGCTACCTCTTCAGCTTGCGTTGACTTTTCCCATGAAGAGAAAAGGGTGATGCAGCGAAGTAGAGATAAGTATTTCCCTCAGTTTGAGAATCAAGGTATCAATCCAGTAGGAGACAACGCACAAGTCACCAATACCTGCACAAACAATCAAACAACTTGCACCCAATATGATAAAAGGGTTGTCAATCCCTTCACAGTCACTTGCAAAAGTGAGATCTGATAGAGATAGATAAACAAAAGATAAAATATTTTTGGGTTTTTTGGTTTATAGATCCGAAAGTAAAAGATTGGAAAATAGTAGATCGGAAACTAACATGATGGAAAATAGACTCGGGGGCCATAGGTTTCACTAGAGGCTTCTCTCATGAAGGCAAATAATACGGTGGGTGAACAAATTACTGTCAAGCAATTGATAGAAAATCACAAAGTTATGATGATATATAAGGCAATGATTATGAAATATAGGCATCACATCCGTGTCAAGTAGACTGACTCCTTCCTTCATCTACTACTATTACTCCACACATCGACAGCTATCCAACATGCATCTAGAGTATTAAGTTCATAAAGAACGGAGTACGCATTAAGCAAGATGACATGATGTAGAGGAATTAACTCAAGCAATATGTTGAAAACCCCATCTTGTTATCCTCGATAGCAACAATAAAATACGTGCCTTGCTGCCCCTACTGTTACAGGGGAAGGACACTAGTAGAAAACGACCTTTTGTACCGGTTCGTAAGGACCTTTAGTCCCGGTCCGTGTCATGTAGACCGAAACGATTCTACATCTACTACTATTACTCCACACATCGACCGCTATCGAGCATGCATCTAGAGTATTAAGTTCATAAGAACGAAGTAACGCCTTAAGCAAGATGACATGATGTAGAGGGATAAACTCAAGCAATATGATATAAACCCCATATTTTTATCCTCGATGGCAAAAATACAATACGTGCCTTGCTGCCCCTACTGTCACTAGGAAAGGACACCACAAGGTTGAACCCAAAGCTAAGCACTTCTCCCATTGCTAGAAAGATAAATCTAGTAGGCCAAACTAAACCGATAATTCGAAGAGACTTGCAAAGATATCAAATCATGCATATTAGAATTCAAAGAAGAACCAAATAATATTCATAGGTAATCTTGATCATAAATCCACAATTCATCGGATCTCGGCAAACACACCGCAAAATAATATTACATCAAATAGATCTCCAAGAACATCGAGGAGAACATGGTATTGAGAATTAAAGAGAGAGAAGAAGCCAACTAGCTAATAACTATGGACCCAAAGGTCTGTGGTAAACTACTCACGCTTCATCGGAGAGGTAATGGTGTTGATGTAGAAGCCCTCCATGATCGAATCCCCCTCCAACAGGATGCCGAAAAGAATCCCTAGATGGGATCTCATTGGTACAGAAGGTTGTGGCGGTGGAAAAGTGGTTTCGTGGCTCTCCTAGATGCCGAAAAGGAACTAGGTCAGGGGAGCCCCGAGGGGCCCACGAGGGTTGGAGGCGTGCCCTACCCGCCTGGGCGCACCCTCCTGCCTCGTGGCTTCCTTGTTGCGTCTCCGACTTCATATCTAAGTCTTTTGGTTTGCTTTCGGTCCAACAAAGATCATCACGAAGGTTTCATTCCGTTTGGACACCGTTTGGTATTCCTTTTCTGGAAAACTCTAAAATAGGCAATAAAAAAACAGAAACTCGCACTGGGCCCTCGGTTAATAGGTTAGTCCCGAAAATAATATAAAATAGCATATAAATGCCTATTAAATATCCAAAACAGATAATATAATAGCATGGAACAATCAAAAATTATAGATACATTGGAGACGTATCAAGCATCCCCAAGCTTAATTCCTGCTCGTCCTTGAGTAGGTAAATGATAAAAACATAATTTTTGATGTGGAATGCTACCTAACATATTTATCCATGTAATTTTTTTACTGTGGCATGAATGTTCATATCCGAAAGATTCAAAACAAAAGTTTAATATTGACATAAAACAATAATACTTCAAGCATACTAACAAAGCAATTATGTCTTGTCAAATTATCATGGCCAAAGAAAGCTTATCCCTACAAAATCATATAGTTTGGCTAGGCTCCATCTTCGTCACACAAAATATTCAAATCATGCACAACCCCGGTTTCAGCCAAGCAATTGTCTCATACTTTAGTATTCTCCAACTTTTTCAACTTTCACGCAATACATGAGCGTGAGCCATGGACATAGCACTATAGGTGGAATAGAATGGTGGTTGTTGAGAAAAAAGAGAGGAGATGGTCTCACATCAACTAGGCGTATCAATGGGCTATGCAGATGGCCATCAATAGATATCAATGTGAGTGAGTAGGTATTGCAATGCAACGGATGCACTAGAGCATTTATGTGTTTCTAATTAACTCTACTGCCTGAAACTGTTTGCAGGTGCTCAGAACAGTGAGGAGTGAACCCGAGATTGATCTGCTGAAGGATGTTCGATTGCAAATTTTAGCAAAGTGTGATGGTTTGCCACTAGCTATAAAAGTGATGGGAGGACTATTATACCAAAAGAAGAAAGAACGGCGTGATTGGGGAAATGTCTTGAATTATACAATATGGTCAGTATCTGAAATGCCCAAAGAGCTAAATTATGCAATATACCTTAGCTATGAGGACTTGTCCCCTTCTTTAAAAAAATGCTTTCTGCACTTCTCCCTTAAGCCTAAAAGGATTTTTTTTTAGCGACGACGAGTTTGTCGGTATGTGGATTGCTGAAGGATTTATTCAGGGGAACGTGGATAGATTGGAAGAATTGGGAATCGAGTACCACAAGGAACTTATAGAAAGAAACCTTATAGAGCCGGATACATCAAAGATCGGTCAATACGTTTGCAACATGCATGATGTTATTCGTTTGTTTGCTCAATTTGTTGCTAGAAATGAATCACTAGTAGCTCATGATGGAGAAGCTGTTAATAGTAAACTCGGTTTGCAAAGTTTTCTTAGGTTGTCTATAGAAACCAAAGGAGTGGAATCCGATAAATTTGAGTGGAGATTTATACAAAAGCATAAATCACTAAGAATGTTGATATTGATGGGATGTGTCAAGATTCAGCCTAGTGATTTCTTGAGTGCTTGTCCAAGTCTACGAGTTCTACATATAGAATCTGCAAATTCTGCTTGTCCAAGGCTACTAGTATTTTTTTTATTTTTTATTTTTTAGAGTATTTATGCGCCATCGTACAAATATTGGTACAATACCAGTTATGAGGTTTAGATCATTATGTCCATAACAGTGTGTAAAATGAAAGTGGATTAGGTTCAAGTGGAGGCAATATGTGGTGCATGTCAAAAGTATACTACTAATCCAAACTTGATCTAGTTTGGACTAGTAGTACTTTCGATGTGCACCACATGTTGCCACCACTTGCATCTAATCTGCCAGCACAAGCTATTTAATCATCATCATAGTCATTACCACCAACAGTATTTATTTAATCACCACTAACACTAGTTAATAATAATCATCATAGTCATTACCACCAACAATATTTATTTAATCACCACTAACACTAGCTAATAATAATCATCATAGTCATTACCACCAACACTAGCTATTTTATCATCATAGTAATAGTGTAGCACATCATCATCCTCAAACTCATTTCTAGCTAGCTAATCACTCCTGCTGCTCTCTCTTCGATAAAATAACATAAAACATGTATAGCTCTCCTCCTTGATCAAACTAGAGCATGCAGATGAACCTGTCTCCTAATCGTGGGTAGCGCATCTGTTTGCTGCCCCTAGTACTTCTCTGCGCTCCCCCATCATATATTTGGTCCAGTCTTGCACTATTAAGCATCCATCGCTAATCTTGAATGCACTAAAGTAATATGTAGGATATCTTGGCCGTAAGCTGATAATACTCATGGTACCTTTAGTCTCGATCCCATAAGGCACAACATTCATCAGGAGTCCCTGTTGAAGAACATCGTATGGTAACATACTTAGCAATGAAGTTTAGCTTCAAAGATAATGTATGGAAAAGATGCACTGATGACAAATAGTAAAAATCTTACCATCCTTCCTAAATAGATGTGACCGTAGTTCATTACGAACACTATTGGTCGCACATTTTCAGTACTAACATTTCTAAATGCAGGGAGAAAATTTGTCTTGACAGTATCAAGATCCTCAAGCCATGAAACATAATGACTGAGCTCCTCGCAGTTGAGTTCAGCCCCAGGACAGTATACAGTCCTGTCAACCAAGAGCTGGACATGTTTGCTTGCACCGAAATAAGTTGACAATACAAATTAGTTGTCAACTATTTTTGAATAAACAATATCAAAGACATAAATATGGTTGAGAAACTTACATAATGGTATAACTGGAGGCGTCTGCACATCGACCCAGATGTCGGTATTATCTTCAATATCATCTTCCGGACGAATATCAAAGGTGATAACCATATCAGGCTCAAATGCATAAGTCTTGCATAGTGCTCGCCATGTTTTGCATCCAAAATAGGTGTAGTCGTCTGAATTGTATAATTTTGCATGGAAAATATAACCATGCTCGGTCTTCAAGTAAACTTTCTTTTCCTCCATACTATGACTGAAACCTATCTTATCCAATACAAAAACTCTTGCATGGCAGGGGATACGCTAGTAGAATAGTAAAAAAATATAAGTTGAAGCAAATGAAGCAGATGTCATGCTTAATTACAAAAAAAAGACTTGTCGTTGTGACTTCATGTATCCACTTGAAGTTCTCGTCCAGCTTGATCTTTCAAGCGCCTATCATCATCTAGGAAGATTCCGTCAAGACAGGCCGCTTTTCGTCTTTGCAGTATTTGCAAATACCGAAATCCTTTTCGTCGTCAGACATTTCCTATGTTCATAGTTAAAACATTAATTGAAAATCGATCGAAGACAACTACCAAGATACTCAACACACAAATCCGGGGCACTTGATATTTCCTACATATTCTGGCACAAGTCATGCCAAAATTCACGGAAAAATCCAGCAAGACCTTTGCTAAAATAGGACATATCGAGCGCCTGAAATTTGCCGGAACGGAAATGAATCAACACTCCGGCAAAACATAGGCCACTCGGAGCTGTAACCTGCAAACATGACTGGCCACTTGGATATTGAGAAACACAAGATATACATTTCAAAATATCTTATAGGACTCAAATTAGCATGCATTCAATAAGCAAAAGTAAATCATCTCATGCGTCCGTACATCGTCGAATATTATCACTAATACATCACGAATAGTGTCATACATATAACATCACTAATACAACTAAAACCCTAGCACACGACGGTATCGTCATGCAGGCGGTGGACACCCACAGAGAAGGAACCATCACGGGATCATAGCTCGGTGAGATCCCGGAGAAACCTGCCAGCATTGGAGAAGCGGTGCGTGCTCCAATGCAAACAAGTAGCGACGGACGTGCGCGTCCTCCTCACTGACACGGTGACGCACCACCTCCGTGGAGTCCTCGAGCCTCTGGATCGTCTCTGGCCCACACGACCGCCACCAAAGAAGGTTCGGGTCAACGACAGGCTGGCTCCTCACCAACCTGCACCCCCCGGTACATAGCGCCTCCCAGTACCACCCCGGCGGAGCCCAGTCCCGGACATGGCCGATCTGGTCAAGCAGGTGTCGTCCTCCGCCGACTCGACGACGAGGATGCGGGATAGGCATCATCCACGTCGAGACGGCAAAAATTGCTTTAACTAAAAAATAGAAACAAGTTCTTACTAACTAGTTCTATTAATTCAACTAGTTCTTACTAAAAATAAACTTACTATAAATACAAATATTCTAGTACCTAATTAGTACCTAGTTCTTAGTAACTAGTTCTTACTAATTAAATAGAAGAAGGTCAAATTTTACTCATTTTATTATGCATTACACTAGTGTTTATTCATCATCTAAGAAAACATCACCTAAGAACAAATCCCAGCCGCATCTGTATCCAATTCATTTCCACCCATAGATGAACCCTAACTAATTTGATGCGACTAAAATTTGAAGAACCCTATCTAGGCAGAGGTAGGGGAGGGGAGGAGTAGGCGTGCTTGTTGGGGAACGTAGTAATTTCAAAAAAATTCCTACACACACGCAAGATCATGGTTATGACATAGCAACGAGAGGGGAGAGTGTTGTCCACGTACGCTCGTAGACCGTAAGCGGAAGCGTTAGCACAACGCGGTTGATGTAGTCGTACGTCTTCACGATCCGACCAATTCAAGCACCGAACGTACGACACCTCCGAGTTCAGCACACGTTCAGCTCGATGACGATCCCCGGGCTCCAATCTAGCAAAGCTTCGGGGATGAGTTCCATCAGCACGACGGCGTGGTGACGATGATGATGTTCTACCGGCGTAGGGCTTCGCCTAAACTCCGCGTTGATATGACCGAGGAGGAATATGGGGGAGGGGGGCACCGCACACGGCTAAGGAACGATCCGTAGATCAACTTGTGTGTTCTAGGGTGCCCCCCCGCCCCCGTATATAAAGGAGCAAGGGGGAGGCCGGCCGGCCCTAGGGGGCGCACCAAGGAGGGGGGAGTCATCCTCTTAGTGGGAGTAGGACTCCCCTTTCCTAGTCCAACTAGGAAGGAGGAAGGGGGAAGGAAAGAGAGGGAGAGGGAGAGGGAAAGAGGGGCCGCGCCCCCCTTCCCTAGTCCAATTCGGACTCCCCATGGGAGGGGGCGCACCACCTCCTGGTCTGCTGCCCTCTCTTTCCCCTCAGGCCCACTAAGGCCCAATACTTCCCCGGGGGGTTCCGGTAACCCCTCCGACACTCCAGTTTGCTCCGAAATCACCTGGAACACTTCCGGTGGCCGAATATAGTCGTCCAATATATCAATATTTATGTCTCGACCATTTCGAGACTCCTCGTCATGTCTGTGATCACATCCGGGAATCCGAACAAACTTCAGTACATCAAAACTTATAAACTCATAATAAAACTGTCATCGTAACGTTAAGCGTGCGGACCCTACGGGTTCGAGAACTATGTAGACAGGACCTAGAACTATTCTCGATCAATAACCAATAGCGCAACCTGGATGCCCATATTGGTTCCTACATATTCTACGAAGATCTTTATCGGTCAAACCGCATAACAACATACGTTGTTCCCTTGCCATCGGTATGTTAATTGCCCGAGATTCGATCGTCGGTATCCAATACCTAGTTCAATCTCGTTACCGGCAAGTCTCTTTACTTGTTATGTAATGCATCATTCCGTAACTAACTCATTAGCTACATTGCTTGCGAGGCTTATAGTGATGTGCATTACCGAGAGGGCCTAGAGATACCTCTCCGACAATCGGAGTGACAAAACCTAATCTCGAAATACGCCAACTCAACATGTACCTTTGGAGACACCTGTAGTACTCCTTTATAATCACCCAGTTACGTTGTGGCGTTTGGTAGCACCCAAAGTGTTCCTCCGGTAAACGGGAGTTGCATAATCTCATAGTTACAGGAACATGTATAAGTCATGAAGAAAGCAATAGCAATATACTAAACGATCAAGAGCTAGGCTAACGGAATGGGTCATGTCAATCACATCATTCTCCTAATGATGTGATCCCATTAATCAAATGACAACACATGTCTATGGTTAGGAAACATAACCATCTTTGATTAATAAGCTAGTCAAGTAGAGGCATACTAGTGACGTTGTGTTTGTCTATGTATTCACACATGTATTATGTTTCCGGTTAATACAATTCTAGCATGAATAATAAACATTTATGATGATACGAGGAAATAAATAATAACTTTATTATTGCCTCTAGGGCATATTTCCTTCAGTCTCCCACTTGCACTAGAGTCAATAATCTAGATTACATAGTAATGATTCTAACACCCATGGAGTCTTGGTGCTGATCATGTTTTGCTCGTGAGAGAGGCTTAGTCCACGGGTCTGCAACATTCAGATCCGTATGTATCTTGCAAATATCTATGTCTCCCACTTGGACTTGGACCGAATGGAATTGAAGCGTCTCTTGATGTGCTTGGTCCTCTTGTGAAATCTGGATTCCTTTGCCAAGGCAATTGCACCAGTATTGTCACAGAAGATCTTCATTGGTCCCGATGCACTAGGTATGACACCTAGATCGGTAATGAACTCCTTCATCCAGACTCCTTCATTTGCTGCTTCCGAAGCAGCTATGTACTCCGCTTCACATGTAGATCCCTCCACGACGCTTTGTTTAGAACTGCACCAACTTACAGCTCCACCGTTTAATAAAAATACGTATCCGGTTTGCGATTTAGAATCGTCCGGATCAGTGTCAAAGTTTGCATCAACGTAACGATTTACGACTAGCTCTTTGTCACCTCCATATACGAGAAACATATCCTTAGTCCTTTTCAGGTATTTCAGGATGTTGTTGACCGCTGTCCAGTGATCGACTCCTGGATTACTTTGGTACCTTCCTGCCAAGCTTATTGCTCAGCATACTTCAGGTCTAGTACACAACATTGCATACATGATAGAGCCTATGGCTGAAGCATAGGGAACATCTTTCATTTTCTCTCTATCTTCTGCTGTGGTCGGGCATTGAGTCTGACTCAACTTCACACCTTGAAGCACGGGCAAGAACCCTTTCTTTGCCTGATCCATTTTGAACTTTTCCAAAATTTTATCAAGGTATGTGCTTTGTGAAAGTCCTATTAAGCGTCTTGATCTATCTCTATAAATCTTGATGCCCAATATGTAAGCAGCTTCACTGAGGTCTTTCATTGAAAAACTTTTATTCAAGTATCCCTTTATGTTATCCAGAAATTCTATATCATTTCCAATTAATAATATGTCATCTACATATAATATCAGAAATGCTACAGAGCTCCCACTCACTTTCTTGTAAATACTGAGCTTCTCCAAAAGTCTGTATAAAACCATATGCTTTGATCACACTATCAAAGCGTTTATTCCAACTCCGAGATGCTTGCAACAGTCCATAAATGGATCGCTGGAGCTTGCATACTTTGTTAGCACCTTTTGGATCAACAAAACCTTCTGGCTGCATCATATAGAACTCTTCTTCCAGAAATCCATTCAAGAATGCAATTTCGACATCCATTTGCCAAATTTCATAATCATAAAATGCAGCAATAGCTAACATGATTCGGACAGACTTAAGCATCGCTACGGGTGAGAAAGTCTCATCGTAGTCAACCCCTTGAACTTGTCGAAAACCTTTCGCAACAAGTCGAGCTTTATAGACAGTTATATTACCATCAGCGTCAGTCTTCTTCTTAAAGATCCATTTATTCTCAATGGCTTTCCGATCGTCGGGCAAGTCAACCAAAGTCCATACTTTGTTCTCATACATGGATCCCATCTCAGATTTCATGGCCTCTAGCCATTTTGCGGAATCTGGGCTCATCATCAATTCCTCATAGTTCGTAGGTTCATTATGGTCAAGTAACATGACTTCCAGAATAGGATTACCGTACCACTATGGTGCGGATCTTACTCTGGTGGACCTACGAGGTTCAGTAGAAACTTGATCTGAAGTTTCATGATCAATATCATTAGCTTCCTCACTAATTGGTGTAGTTGTCACAGGAACCGGTTCTTATGATGAACTACTTTCCAATAAGGGAGCAGATACAGTTGTCTCATCAAGTTCTACTTTCCTCAAACTCACTTCTTTCAAGAGAAACTCCTTCTCTAGAAAGGATCCGATTTTAGCAACGAGAATCTTGCCTTCAGATCTGTGATAGAAGGTGTAACCAATAGTCTCTTTTGGGTATCCTATGAAGACACATTTCTCCGATTTGGGTTCGAGCTTATCTGGTTGAAGTTTTTTCACATAAGCATCGCAACCCCAAACTTTAAGAAACGACAACTCTGGTTTCTTGCCAAACCACAGTTCATAAGGCGTCATCTCAACGGATTTTGATGGTGCCCTATTTAACGTGAATGCGGCCGTCTCTAAAGCATAACCCCAAAATGATAGAGGTAAATCAGTAAGAGACATCATAGATCGCACCATATCTAGTAAAGTACGATTACGACGTTCGGACACACCATTTCGTTGTGGTGTTCCGGGTGGCGTGAGTTGCGAAACTATTCCGCATTGTTTCAAGTGTAGACCAAACTCGTAACTCAAACATTCTCCTCCATGATCAGATCGTAGAAATTTAATTTTCTTGTTACGATGATTTTCCACTTCACTCTGAAATTCTTTGAACTTTTCAAATGTTTCAGACTTGTGTTTCATTAAGTAGATATACCCATATCTGCTCAAATCATCTGTGAAGGTGAGAAAATAATGATACCCGCTGCGAGCCTCAATATTCATTAGACCACAAACATCAGTATGTATGATTTCCAACAAATCAGTTGCTCGCTCCATAGTTCCGGAGAACGGCGTTTTAGTCATCTTGCCCATGAGGCACGGTTCGCAAGTACCAAGTGATTCATAATCAAGTGATTCCAAAAGCCCATCAGTATGGAGTTTCTTCATGCGTTTTACACCAATATGACCTAAACGGCAGTGCCACAAATAAGTTGCACTATCATTATCAACTCTGCATCCTTTGGTTTCAACACTATGAATATGTGTGTCACTACTATCGAGATTCAATAAAAATAGACCACTCTTCAAGGGTGCATGACCATAAAAGATATTACTCATATAAATAGAACAACCATTATTCTCTGATTTAAATGAATAACCGTCTCGCATCAAACAAGATCCAGATATAATGTTCATGCTCAACGCTGGCACAAAATAACAATTATTTAGGTCTAAAACTAATCCCGATTGTAGATGTAGAGGTAGCGTGCCCACCGCGATCACATCGACTTTGGAACCATTTCCCACGCGCATCGTCACCTCGTCCTTAGCCATTTTTCGCTTAATCCGTAGCCCCTGTTTCGAGTTGCAAATATTAGCAACAGAACCAGTATCAAATACCCAGGAACTACTGTGAGCATTAGTAAGGTACACATCAATAACATGTATATCACATATACCTTTGTTCACTTTGCCATCCTTCTTATCCGCCAAATACTTGGGGCAGTTCCGCTTCGGTGACGATCGCTTGCAAGAGAAGCACTCGATCTCGGCTTAGGTCCAGACTTGGGTTTCTTCTCTTGAGCAGCAACTTGTTTGCTGTTCTTCTTGAAGTTCCCCTTCTTCTTCCCTTTGCCCTTTTTCTTGAAACTGGTGGTCTTGTTAACCATCAACACTTGATGCTCCTTCTTTATTTCTACCTCCGCGGCTTTTAGCATTGTGAAGAGCTCGGGAATAGTCTTGTCCATCCCTTGCATATTATAGTTCATCACGAAGCTCTTGTAGCTTGGTGGCGATGATTGAAGAATTACATCAATGACACTATCATCGTGAAGATTAACTCCAGTTGAATCAAGTGATTATTATACCCAGACATTTTGAGTATATGTTCACTGACAAAACTATTCTCCTCCATCTTGCAGCTATAGAACTTATTGGAGACTTCATATCTCTCAATCCGGGCATTTTCTTGAAATATTAAATTCAACTCCTGGAACATCTCATATGCTCCATGACGTTCAAAACGTCGTTGAAGACCCGGTTCTAAGCCGTAAAGCATGGCACACTGAACTATCGAGTAGTCATCAGCTTTGCTCCGCCAGATGTTCTTAACATCGTCAGTTGCATCAGCGATGGGCACTGCACCCAGCGGTGCTTCCAGGACGTAATTCTTCTATGCAGCAATGAGGGTAATCCTCAGGTTACGGACCCAGTCCGTGTAATTGCTACCATCATCTTTCAACTTTGCTTTCTCAAGGAATGCATTAAAATTCAACGGAACAACAGCACGAGCCATCTATCTACAAACAAACATAGACAAGCAAAATACTATCAGGTACTAAGTTCATGATAAATTTAAGTTCAATTAATCATATTACTTAAGAACTCCCACTTAGACAGACATCTCTCTAGTCATCTATGTGATCAAGTGATCCAAATCAACTAAACCATGTCCGATCATCACGTGATATGGAGTAGCTTCAATGGTGAACATCACTATGTTGATCATATCTACTATATGATTCATGTTCGACCTTTCAGTCTCCGTGTTCCGAGGCCATATCTGTATATGCTAGGCCCGTCAAGTAATACCTGAGTATTCCGCGTGTGCAACTGTTTTGCACCCGTTGTATTTGAACATAGAGCCTATCACACCCGATCATCACGTGGTGTCTCAAGTCGAAGAACTTTCATAGCGGTGCATACTCGGGAGAACACTTCTTGATTATTAGTGAGAGATCATCTTAAAATGCTACCGTCAATCAAAGCAAGATAAGATGCATAAAGGATAAACATCACATGCAATCAATATAAGTGATATGATATGGCCATCATCATCTTGTGCTTGTGATCTCCATCTTCGAAGCACCGTCGTGATCACCATCGTCACTGGCGCGACACCTTGATCTCCATCGTAGCATCAATGTCGTTATGCCATCTATTGCTTCTACGACTATCGCTACCGCTTAGTGATAAAGTAAAGTAATTACAAGGCGTTTGTAT
The DNA here is from genome assembly GCA_021437245.1 of Aegilops speltoides. Classification (NCBI taxonomy): domain Eukaryota; kingdom Viridiplantae; phylum Streptophyta; class Magnoliopsida; order Poales; family Poaceae; genus Aegilops; species Aegilops speltoides. The sequence continues at coordinate 1,424,166 of CM038144.1, forward strand.
TTCATACAATAAAGCGACAACCATATGGCTCCTGCTAGTTGCCGATAACTTCGGTTACAAAACATGATCATCTCATACAATAAAATATAGCATCACGTCTTGACCATATCACATCACAACATGCCCTGCAAAAACAAGTTAGACGTCTTCTACTTTGTTGTTGCAAATTTTACGTGGCTGCTACGGGCTTAGCAAGAACCGTTCTTACCTACGCATCAAAACCAAAACGATAGTTAGTCAAGTTAGTGTTGTTTTAACCTTCGCAAGGACCGGGCGTAGTCACACTCGATTCAGCTAAAGTGAGAGAGACAGACACCCGCCAGCCACCTTTAAGCACGAGTGCTCGTAACGGTGAAACCAGTCTCGCGTAAGCGTACGCGTAATGTCGTTCCGGGCCGCTTCATCTCACAATACCGCCGAACCAAAGTATGACATGCTAGTAAGCAATATGACTTGTATCGCCCATAACTCACTTGTGTTCTACTCGTGCATATGACATCTAGGCATAAAACCTAGGCTCGGATGCCACTGTTGGGGAACGTAGTAATTTTAAAAAATTTCCTACGCACACGCAAGATCATGGTGATGACATAGCAACGAGAGGGGAGAGTGTTGTCCACGTACCCTCGTAGACCGTAAGCGGAAGCGTTAGCACAACGCGGTTGATGTAGTCGTACATCTTCACGATCCGACCGATTCAAGCACCGAACGTACGGCACCTCCGAGTTCAGCACACGTTCAGCTCGATGACGATCCCCGGGCTCCGATCTAGCAAAGCATCGGGGATGAGTTCCGTCAGCACGACGGCGTGGTGACGATGATGATGTTCTACCGGTGCAGGGCTTCGCCTAAACTCCGCGACGATATGACCGAGGTGGAATATGGTGGAGAGGGGCACCACACACGGCTAAGGAACGATCCTTAGATCAACTTGTGTGTTCTAGGGTGCCCCCCCGCCCCCTATATAAAGGAGCAAGGGGGAGGCCGGCCGGCCCTAGGGGGCGCACCAAGGAGGGGAGAGTCCTCCTCCTAGTGGGAGTAGGACTCCCCTTTCCTAGTCCAACTAGGAAGGAGGAAGGGGGAAGGAAAGAGAGGGAGAGGAGAGGGAAGAGGGCCGCGCCCCTCCCTAGTCCAGTCGGACTCCCCATGGGAGGGGCGCCACCTCTGGGCTGCTGCCTCTCTCTCCCTCAGGCCCACTAAGGCCCAATACTTCCCCGGGGGGTTCCGGTAACCCCTCCGGCACTCCGATTTTCTTCGAAATCACCCGGAACACTTCCGGTGTCCGAATATAGTCGTCTAATATATCTATCTTTACGTCTCGACCATTTCGAGACTCCTCATCATGTCCGTGATCACATCTGGGACTCCGAACAAACTTTGGTACATCAAAACTTATAAACTCATAATAAAACTGTCATCGTAACGTTAAGCGTGCGGACCCTACGGGTTCGAGAACTATGTAGACATGACCTAGAACTATTCTCGGTCAATAACCAATAGCGGAACCTGGATGCCCATATTGGTTCCTACATATTCTACGAAGATCTTTATCGGTCAAACCGCATAACAACATACGTTGTTCCCTTTGTCATCGGTATGTTACTTGCCCGAGATTCGATCATCGATATCCAATACCTAGTTCAATCTCGTTACCGGCAAGTCTCTTTACTCGTTATGTAATGCATCATTCCGTAACTAACTCATTAGCTACATTGCTTGCAAGGCTTATAGTGATGTGCATTATCGAGAGGGCCCAGAGATACCTCTCCGACAATCGGAATGACAAAACCTAATCTCGAAATACGCCAACTCAACATGTACCTTTGGAGACACCTGTAGTACTCCTTTATAATCACCCAGTTACGTTGTGACGTTTGGTAGCACCCAAAGTGTTCCTCCAGTAAACGGAAGTTGCATAATCTCATAGTTACAAGAACATGTATAAGTCATGAAGAAAGCAATAGCAATATACTAAACAATCAAGTGCTAGGCTAACGGAATGGGTCATGGCAACCACATCATTCTCCTAATGATGTGATCCCATTAATCAAATGACAACACATGTCTATGGTTAGGAAACATAACCATCTTTGATTAATAAGCTAGTCAAGTAGAGGCATACTAGTGACATTGTGTTTGTCTATGTATTCACACATGTATTATGTTTCCGGTTAATACAATTCTAGCATGAATAATAAACATTTATCATGATATGAGGAAATAAATAATAACTTTATTATTGCCTCTAGGGCATATTTCCTTCAGTGCTCACCTCGGGTGCCTGCGGCGAGAGAGGGGCAGGCGGCGTCGAGGTCGGGCTCGGGGCTCGGGCGCACGACGGAGGGCGGCATCGAGGTCGGGGTCGGGCGGCGTCCGGGCGGCGTTGAGGTCGAGGCGGGGCGGCGTTGAATCCGGGGTCGAGGCGGCCTAGGGTGTCTGCGAGAGGCCTTGGCGACGGAGACGACGGCGGCGGCGAGAGCGGAGGAGTTCGATTTGGGGAAGTGGCCGTGGGAAGGACGAGCGGTGGTTAAGTCGAAAGTAGCGAGCAGAGCGTTCGGAAAAGCGCTACTGCTCACGTTAGCTACAGATGCGTTACGGGATACGCGCTACTGCTACCCCTTTCTCCTTTTTCCCCTTTTTCATTTATTTTTCTTCACATTTTATTTTTTTCCTTTCACCTTCTTCTATTTCTTTCATTTTCAATTACCTTTCTATTTGCTTTTCATTTAATTTTATATCCATTAGTAGTAGCGAGTTTAGAACAAAACACGCTGCTACAAAGAAAGTAGCAGTAGCGCGGTTCTATATAGATCGCTACTACTATGTGTACCATATCGGCTAGGCCGTGAGAATTTTAGTAGTAACGTGTATACAGCCAGACGCGCTACTGCTACAAAGTTATCTGCAGCGCGGTTTGCACAGCCGCGCTACTGCTACTTAGCACCAGCGTGCTTCTTTGACCCACGCTACTGCTAAAGTTCTGTGTATAAGGTTTTCCCTAGTAGTGTGAGGACTTTGCTTCCGTAGTCGAGCTCAACCTGGGTGGACTACCGGACCTGACTAGAATCTCTAACTTCCCCAAGCTGCAAAAACTTGACATCTATTGCTGCCGGAGCTCGAGTCGCTGCAAGAGATGGATGCACTCTGGAGACTCGTGCTAACAGTTCAGTACAGCGAGAGACAGCTCCCATCGTTCCTGCAAACTGTAAAGCCAAGCCATTTGCTGTTGGACTGTTGGTCGTTCATACTCATTTCCATGGCTTTGGGTAAGTCTAGTTCCGAGTGGGCCAAGTTCAGCCATATCCAGCATGTCGAGGCTTATGCAAATGTTGATGGCATTGAAAAGAGCCATCACCTATTTTACACAAGGGAGCCGTACAACGTGGAGACAAACATTGATCTGCAGGTAATATTTGTATATATTGGTAATTCATTGCTCTTTTCCAGTATGTGTAGTTACTATGTTTTTATTAACCTCCTCTTGTTGATTCTGTCATAGTAGTTCATCGGTAACGCTAGTGCCTACTGATTCGTTTTGCTTGTCAGGAGTGGTCAGATCATGTTAACTTTCTCCAATCAGAGGATGAAGATGGACTGCCTCGTTTAGCAGCCCTGATGGAATCTGCGGATGAAGATGAGGAGGATGCAGACAACCCAGAAAAAATAGAGGAGGAAAGCATGGGCCAAGGAAGGGAGGAGTAGCATATCATGGAGGCAACAACATGGATCCAAGGATATGTATGCATGTTAATTTCCTGCTGCTGTTATATGTTCAATGTCAACACAGTCGGGGATCACAAGGTCCATAAGCATATTTTTGTATTTCCGCATTTGATTTGGTGTAATGTATAGAAAACTAAGTACAGCTACGCTATGGTTGATTTGTGCATGATGATCTTTGCTTGGTTTGTTTGCCACTCTATATATATGGCAGAATATATATGTATGGCAGAATATTTATGCTTAATATATATGATCAATGCTTTTCTTATGCCCCAGTGTCTGTGTATTCACTCTGTTGCCGCTGAACATTGCAATTATTCAGTTATTCTACTGTGTTTGTTAGCACAGAAATCCAAAGGAGCACATGGGTATATAACTGTCGACTAAGAAAGAAAGAAATGGCATATCGATCGCACAAACTAGTGTAAGAGAGATCGACAAAGATTGATATCCATGATCAAACTGAATCTGGTGCTCCTCTTGTGCATGCAAATGCAGTGTAGTTAGTCAAATGAAGTTGCTCCTGCTCTTGATTTCTCTGGACTATGATTGCAATGCGTGGAAGGAAAGAAACGTGGAGACAAACTTCAACCCCAAGGTAATATATATAGTGAATTTTTTTCTTTAAGTTCTTGTTGTTGATTGCATTCCATATTAGTAGTTCAATGGTGTATATGCTAGGGCCTGAATATGCTCTTGCCACTGTTTCGTTTTGCTTCGTGTATAGGAGAGGTCATGGTCTGAAACAGAGTCTGAAGATGTGGAGGATGTACAAGACGACCAATACCAAAATGACCACGCCGTGAATCAAGGAGAAAAGGAGGAGCAGAACTTTTCATGCAGAAGGGCTTACAGTTCACAACTTGGCATGCAGCAAGACTAGCTGGACTACTGGATCGTGGATACAGAGCAGGTAGGTACACCAAGTTGGAACAGAGATGTAGCTTGCTCGCTGTTTTGGATCCCTCCCTGTTTTCTTTTGCTTCTAGTACTAGACGTAGTTATTTAATTTGGCCAGCATATAAGTTAGCTTAGCTAGATACCTGTTGCCCAAATTGAACTCGCGACTTAGTGTGGCTCGGCATTTCATCGAACACCTCATGTGCATAGGAGGTGAGCTAGAGTACCACAAAGCTCTCCCTCCGCCGGACAAAAAAAATAAAGCAGTGGAGTGCTTTGCTCGCGGGCGAGGGGATATATATAGGCACCTCATTGGTCCCGGTTCGTGGCTGGAACAGCGACTAAAGGCCCCCCTTTGGTCCCGGTTCCAGCCACGAACCGGGATCAATGGTTGTGGGCCAGGAGCGAGGCCCATTGGTCCTGATTCGTGTCTGGAACCAGGACCAAAGGGGACAGAAGAACCGGGACCAATGCCCCACGAGGCCCGGCCGGCCCCCTTGGCTCACGAACCGGGACCTATGCCCCCATGGGTCCCGGTTCGTGACTGAACTGGGAGTAATGGGCTGGCCAGGCCTGGACCAAAGCCCTGTTTTCTACAAGTGTTTGTTGAGAAACCTTCTTTCACCATGAACATCATTTTCATATGCAAATCAAGATAAATTTATGTTTAGAGGGACTATTAGTTTTAGTTTGTTCCCTGATCTAACATATTATCTATAGATGAAATAACTACATTAGCTAATCACCACTATATGATGTTATGGTCCCCTTATTGATGATGTAGCTTTCAACTGCTTGTAGGCACTCACAGCAGAGCAAAATGGACATGAGGTTGATGTGCTTAAGGATCTTTGTTTGCAAATTGTAATAAATGTGATGATTTACCACTTGATATAAAAGTAATGGGGGGACTTCTATGCAGTAAGGAGAAATCATGGCAGTATATCTTAGCTACCAGGACATGCCCCCTCACTTGAAACAATGGTTCCTACACTTCTCCCTTAAACTCAAAAAGGTAGTGCTAAGTATCAGTGGAATCGTGTCGGCCAATGGACATGACCCAACAGTGCATCTCTCAAGCTCTCGTGCTCAGCATCGCCCCTTGCAATACACAGAGGGACACTCTGGAATGGATCCAATGCCTCTGTCACTGCGCATCATAGAAATCAATACAGTAGAGTTCTCTTGAATAAAATGCAGTGCGCACCATAGAAATCAAAACAATAGAGTTGTCTTGAATAAAATGCACTGTGCATCATAGAAATTACGACAACAAAAATGATCCAGAATGTTCTCTTAACAAGAATTATAGAAATGAAGTTTATTATTTATGAGCATCACAGTCGAGTGAACATGAAAAATCAGTACAATTGAGTCCAATTAATTGTTCGATATATACATAGCTGCTTCTAAAAACACTTAATACAATAAAGTTTAGCATATTTTTCATAAAAAATAAATACAAGTCTGCGCGTTTAGAGCTAACAATCATGACAAGGTTGCATCATACATAGATCAAAATCCATTCAGACAAAAGCAGAACTACCGAGGGTATCTCGAGGATAACATAAACTCTTCTTCTAGGCTATAACATCTGCTCGTTTCACTTTGTTTTGCTCTTCTGCTCGTAGATGGACAGTTCAATGATGGAGTGGCCAAATTACCCAAGACACGGTTCTTAGGTGGTTGGAGAGCTTCCATCGCCATTTCCACTTGCCTCATTGTTGGTCGCTCTCCTGCTATCAATTTCATGCATGACACAGCTAAAGTAGCTACTTCTTCCACTTCATTACCTCCCTCCTCCACAACCTGTGGATCCAGTATATCGACCAGATTGCCATCCTCATGTAATTCAACAAACCGAGTGACAATCCAATCCTCTTCGGAGGACATACACAATGATGGTCTCTTTCTTGTAAGCAACTCAACAAGAAGGACTCCAAAGCTATAGACATCGCTACTTTCAGTTAGTCGTCGCGTGTAATAATACATAGGGTCTAAATATCCAATAGTTCCCTGCACTGCAGTTGTTGTTCCTGTTTGATCTATGGGAATGTACCTTGAAGCTCCAAAATCAGACACTTTGGCTGTCAAGGTATCATCAAGAAGTATGTTGGAAGGCTTAATATCTCTGTGGATTATGGGGACTGAAATGGCAGAGTGAAGGTAAGCAATAGCTTTGCTTATTTCACCTGTAATCCTTAGCCTATCTTTCCAAGGTAGTGATCTTGGTTCCTCCGTGTGAAGATGGTCACTTAATGTTCCATTGGAAATGAACTCATAAGCGAGTAAAGGAACTTCTGTCTCAAGACAACAACCTTGAAGCTTAACAATGTTCTTATGGTTGATCTGCGAGAGCATAGCAACCTCATTTATGAACTCATAAATTTCTCTCTTGACCACAATATTTGATTTCTTGATGGCCACCACATGCAGATCTGACAAAATGCCTTTGTAGACAGTGCCATGCCCTCCACCACCAAGCCTACGAGCTTGATCAAAATTGTTGGTCGCTTTCTCTAGCTCCTCTAAAGAAATGAGCATCCTCTCTGCGATGTCTGCCCTATGAGATACCAATTGCGTCAGCATTTGTCCACGGTTTTGACTAAAGAACTTGTGTCTCAACGCCATCGTCTTGCGTTGCTTAAGATCGCGAGTTATTAGCAGTGCACCAAGAACCAAAAGCAGGATGCATGGGCCACTAGCAACCGAGAAACCAATGATTAAGCCCAAGTTCCCTGAAAATTAGGAAATAGGCATACATATGTTTACTATTACATTTGACCAAGCATGTACAGGTAGAACGGATGACCCAACAAATTAATTGTTTCATTGTTTGCACACACTCGCAGTAATCGACAGGCTAGTGAAGTGGTGATCATCATACCTGACTTGACGCAGCCACCAGGTATGGTGGGGTCGCCACGGGTTCCTCTAGGGTAGTGGCACCGGAAAGATCCCTGCAGTTCCTCACAGTCGCCTAAGCAGCCATATGTTCCGTTCTGATCGCAGTCTTTGACTTTGACTTCTACAAGTACACAATCTATGTCATCTTGTCTTGTTTAAGAGTAAAGTTAAGCAAAAACAGAATCAAGTTTACAAAAACAGCGATACGTAAACAAAGCTACCTTGGCATCCTCCGCTGAGGTAAGGGTTTCCCTCATAGCCCTTCATGCACCTGCAGGAATAGGCGCCTCCGTATGCGGCCTGTTTGCAATCGCTGTTGGTGCTCTTGCAGATGCTCTGGGCTGTGTGGTCCGGGCATTCCACTCGGATGATAGGATAATTGGCTGGGCCGTGAATCACCCCCCACCCGAGACTCACGGGGACAGTGAGCTGATCAGCCTTACCCCGATCTTTGTCGTCGCTGGTAGTAATGTTCAGAACCACGTCCAGATACTGCTGTAAGTCGAACCAACCGGTCTGGGCGATGAGCACATTCACGGGCAAATCACTGCCCTTGGGATTGGGAAGGCAGTAGTTGAGCCGCTTGAGCTCCATGCCCAAGGACGTGCTGGCAGTCACGATGGGTGACTTGCAGTAACCAATTGTGGTGCAGGCACTGCCGTTGCCGTTTGGCCGACAATAAATGTCGGGCTTAACAGAACCAGCGCCGCACAAAGAGGTGCAGCCGCTGATGAGGCTCCCATTCCCCCTTAACGTTGCCTTCACATTGCAGCCCGTGAGGATGAGCTCGTTGTATCCCGGTTCCAGGAAGTATGACAAGCCACCGGTGGTCTCAGTGCCACCGAGACTCCACCGGCCGGACCAGCCGTTCTTGTTTACAGACTGCACCGTGTGGATGGTGATGGTGCTGGAGTCGAGGGAGATGTCGACGACCTCAAGCATGCCGGCATGACCGTCGCCGAGCAGAAGCCTTGGGATATTGCTACTTCCGTGGTCGCAAGTGAGCTTGAACCCCGGCGACCGGTAGCAACGGGCCGGGCCCATTCCAAACGGGTAAGGCACAGTCACGTTGCCACAGGTGGTGTTGCAGTTCGGCATCCCTATCACCATTGGTGGATCTCCGGTGGCGGCGACCGCTGGCACCGTGATCAGCAGCAGCATCATCATGGCAATGGATGCCCAGCTGGTTAGCATCACGGTGGGAGTACGGGGATGTATCATGTCTCTCTACTCAATGTGCTTGTGTAATGAGATTATTTAAGCGTGTGTACCGCTAAATATATAGGGTTGTGCTTTACCGTCACTCGATCGATAAGATGGGTCATCTGGTACCAAACAAAAGAAACGTCTAGTGGACAACACTAGCGGACAAAGCATCTAACTTTTTCCTCTCCCAAAAACCACCGAGTTTATATTTATGGGGAATAGCAAAATAACATAATTTGCTGCAGTCCTCCAATGACAGTGTAGTTTTTTTTAGATAAAGTTGCTCAAATTTCATAAGTGTGTGCTGTCCTAATGTTGGAAATTCAAAATTTTGCAACTGAAGTTTCAATGATTTCAAAACATATCTTGCATGTAGTTTGGTGACATTGATCGGGAACAAACTCAGTAATGCTCACTCTTTCCTTCAAAATATGCTCACCCCACTAAGTATTACTAGTCAAATCTTAGTCGGGTAAGAATAAAATTCCCTGAAAAAAGAGACCAAGACAAACTATAAAAGGAAAGTATATATGTATACCCAGAAAAAAAGTGAAAATGATGATCAACTCTTTATTTCAGAGGAGAACTTGGTTATGCAAGGCTCAACTTTGCCCGACACTAGTTACTACAAATTGCCGGAGTCATGAGCTTCTATTCTTTCCATGATATCATTTCTCTGTGCCATTTGATGCGATTTATGAGAGAGGTGGGCTACCAATTTCATCCTCTTCACAGTCGCAAGAAATATATGTGGGCCCTTCCCATGCCGGACTTGAGTGACGAGCAATCATGATTACTTCCTCCGTCTAGGTGTGTAAGTCATCTTACGAAAACCAAATAATCGTAAAACACTTAGGCGCGGTGCATTAACTTCTACTTCGTTTCTTGTTTCTTGACATATCAACCAATAAGAGATGAGGGGTGTGCATGCTTTTAATGACTTGAGACTACCAAACACGACATACAGTGGTTAGTTCATTGCATGCAATGCTATTAATTAGCAAATAAACATTAAGGTCTCTCGTTTTTCCCTCTTTCTTGGTCACGGTGCACAACCTAAGATGACTTACTCACCTAGACGGAGGGAGTATCTATGATCAAAGACTCAATCATGTTACAAGAAAAAGGTTCAATCATATTACAAGGAAAGATCAGTCTGTCTTGAGATGGACCGACCGATATTGCAGACGGTACTATCTCTATGATCAAAATTTGATTGCTAAGAGACCGTTCATTTTAGCCCTGAACTGCGGACAACAGCGAAAAACTTTACTCATGTGTTTGTCCTCCGACTGGAGACCTCGATACCAACATTGTCTGTTTGAAAGCTAGATGCTCATGTAATGGAATTCCAAAGCATTATTGATTGGTATGATGACTCTTGATAACACGACAACAATATTTTGGTACTACCTCCGCACCGGTACTGAGGGAGTATATATATTATTACCCGTGCTCTAGAAGATGCATTAGACATTTAGACATCACCCAGTGGTGTATCATAGCATAGTATCACGCAACCCCATTTAATGTATGCTTGGCATATTGATGACATGACATAACATTAACTGATGAAAGATAATGCATCAGTATCATATCATTTTTTCGCCAGTAGGGGGTATTGCAGCCATCTGCGACACATGAAGGACAGGCGGCAGCAAGGGTGGGGAACAAGACTTTTTTTTCCACCACCGATGGGTGGAAATATTGGGTGAGATACATCTCCCCCTCTCTGGAGGAGGAGTTTTTTTACCTAAAAAAAATATTGGAATAAGAGGAGCTCTTCCGATAATTCAACCTGGAGCCTAAACAGTACCTTGATTTAAAATATAAAAAAACCTTAAAAAAATTCAAAATTTTTTTGTTGTGCAAGATGCTCTTGTGCGCGTACTCTGTGCAAAATTTTGTGAAGTTTGGACATTCGAAGAGCTCGCGACAAAAAATACAAAATCAGGCGTGAACAATGCAATTTTCAAAAGTATTTTTTGAGTCTTTTTTGTATTTTAAATGGCAGTACTGTTTATGCCTGGGTTCATCTGAGCCCGGCCCCAAACCGCCGCACTCTCTTGGAGCGGGCTTTTATCCAACTCCCCAATATAAGAAAATTATGAGGGAAAGGGATGCTCTTAATGCATTTTCTTTAATGAGCCCTAGTCCAGCTACCGGAGATATCCATATTCTCCTTGTGTCGTAAATTAGGCTGCTCGTAGTGGATTATCATAATTAGTATCATGCATCTTAACTAGACAATTTTGATAAGGTGACATAGAATTAAATTAAAAAAGATTGAAGTATCATATCATGATACCGTATTATAATAAATATTATATATTTTTATATTTTGTATGACAATAAATAAGATCATCTAAGATATACTAATTTATGATACTACACACTACGACGATAGTATCATACACTAGTACCATATACATAATATTAACTTATTATATTCCGCACCGCACTTCAGGCCACTTATCTTCATTACGAAGGCAAGCGAAGTGTCACCACTGCCAAAATACGTGGGACCTTGGAGCTGGTATGCCTGCGTGCATGCATGTGCAATGGTCCAGCGTTTGGATGGCTTCCAGTTGATTTCCGCATGGAGACAGACCGTACGTACTAGCTAGTGTGGTTGCTTTGGTCGGACGGTGCATGCATGCTAGCATAGTAGCAGATGCATGATTTGGTATGACCATTGGGACGATAGAGACTCCGACACTCCGTTGTCTGCATTCGCCATGTGTAGCTTTGTTCATGAGTGTAGGTGCTTCAACATGGGGCCTCACAAGCTCTGAAAATGCTGACAACGCGGACAAACACTTGACTTGAGCGTGTGTCCTACCGGAGACCTCGAGATTCGCCGTGTCCGTTCGGAAGTTGGATGCATAGAGTTTCAAGTTGGAACTCATCACGCGCCTTTGTTACACAATAGAGATCGACCGTATGTGTACCGCTAGATATTCGTTTGGAAGCTAGGATATGCTCTCCTGCTGCATGTTGGTTTCGTCGGTCGTTGCTGCCAGCGGTGATGAATCATTGACGCCGCATCCACCGACGAATCGAGTAGGTGGTTTCACATTATATCGATCTACATCTGGCCGCTGCTTGCGATGCGAGCGAGTTTCACGGATGCTTCGTGGACCCTATGGATGTGCCCAGCCATTGATGGTGCACTTTGCTGCGGCGCAGTGTAGTTCAGTCACCAGCATGCGCGTAGCCCGCAAGTCCTCTCAATGTAGTGCATGCCAGCGCGTAGCTCCTGTCCCGGCGGTGCTTTTAGCTTCGTCGGACAGCATGTGAAAGTTTTTCTCTTGCGGGTTTCGTAGGATACGGTCGTCGTTTTTGTCTTCGATGAATCCGTTTGGATCTGGTTTTCGTTCATTCATATTCGTATATCTACAAGTTCGATCCTTCTAATCTATATTTCTCTTCATTGGCAGTGGTTGTTGTTCTAGTGCGCTGGTCCTCTACGGGTTCAGCATGATGACTTCCCGACTATCTGCTACAACAAGATTTTCAGGGCTCGGTCTATGGAGGGGCAATGACGGCAGCGCGTCTTTGACTCACACGACTGCTTGTAGTGGTCGCTAGGTGGTCTACGACCATGATGTAATCATATTCTTTGTACAACCATGACAGTTGATGAATAGATTAGAAATTTTTCCCATAGAAAAAAATACCATTTCGCATGAAACTAGAAAACACAAGTGAACCGCTGCTCACTGTCGTGGATGCTGCTCCTCACCCGTTCTGTGTCGCCTCCACCGCCTCGCCTTGCATCAGCCATTAGAGACACTGCACCCATCGGCTCACATCTCCCCTCCTCGGCCGTCAGGAATTTGACTCTGGGTCACTAAAAAGCTAAAAAAAAAAATCTTTCAAATCCTTGCAGTCAGAAATATCGAGACTGCTGAGTTCAGAAATTATTACATGTGGCATCCAATATGCGAGTTGTTCACTCTCGCATAGATTAAGGAAGAAGCTACCAAGGTGACGACACATTCGTGTTGTCGAATATGGTGGCTTTATGTTCAACGCTTGATGTGGTGGACGGATACTCCGGGTAGATTCGGAATGCAAACAAACAGTCTAGAAGAATTTAGTTTTTCGTAGGAGCTTTGACTATCACGGACAAAAAAAAGTAGACTACAATTGCTAGTGGAGTCATGTAGTATGGGAGTAGGAGTGGAGCTCAGGTTTAATGGTTCACGTCTAGGTATGCGGAGGTTCGCGCATGAAGTCTTCAAGATGGCGAGGCCATATGTGTATTTGTCAGTCTACAGTTGGAATTGTAATTAGTGAAGGGTCAAGTATTTGAGTTAAACAAGTGTAAACCGGGCCTATTATATAAAAGCACCGCGGGTAACCAAAATACTAGACATAAGTTGTAGGCTAAGATAAAGCTCATGAGAGGGACACTTTGGACACCCGTGACAAAAATCGCATCATTAGAAGGGATTGAGAGGGAATGGTGGAATTGATGTTTATTGCTTGAGCCTCGTGGGCATATATATAGGAGTACATGCTGAACTCGGAGTATAAGACAAGCTAGAACAAATCCTAGTCTATCATGTATTTCCTAACTAATCATAATACTCAACATCCCCCATAGTTACAACGGTTGCTCAAGCAAGGCTGTAGCCCTGTGCCGATGTCGATGTAGTGGAGAGAGTTGGATGGTGTAGCCGTGGTCGACGTAGCCTTGCAAAGAACGCCAAGGTCAAAGTTGAGTCGGGGTAGCCGGCGTCGAGGAAGTCACCGTGGAACCGCGTGCGCAAGGAGGAGCTAAATTAGTCATGGACACAGTGATGTCGAAATTGTAGTGCGCTGGGAAGAAGATGTTGTTAATGAGGCGTCGCGCCAGGCTTGCCAAACCCTGGGACTCATCGTATACGAAGGCACGCGTAGCTGTTGCCAGCATCGGGCATGCGTAGACGGGCGAAGACGAAGTTGACAAAGGGCCGCACCAGGCTTGCCAGGCCAAGGACACGTCGTGACGAAGGCACGCATCGGTGTTGCCTTTCCTCTAGTGGTGTTATGTGAATTTGATATTCGTTCGATATTTTGATGCGTTGTATGTTGTCTTTCCTCTAGTGGTGTTATGTGAACGTTGACTACATGACACTTTACCATGTTCGGGCCTAGGGATGGCATTGATAATTAGCAATTAGTTGATGGGTTGCTAGAGTGACAGAAGATTAAACCGTAGTTTATGTATTACTTCGTAAGGGGCTGATTTGGATCCATATGTTTCATTGTTTGGTTAGAATTATCTTAATTTCTTATTTCGTAGTTGTGGATGCTTGCGAAGTAAGAACAACACCCAAGCACCAGTCCACCCACATATCAAGTTATCAAAGTAGCAAACGTGAATCTAATGAGCATGATGAACAATAACTTGACGAGAATTCCCTTGTGACCTCGAGAGTACTTTGCTTTATATAAGAGATTGTACAGGCTTGTCCTTTCCTACAAAAAGGATTGGGCCATCTTGCTGCACCTTTGCTACTATTGTTACTTGTTGCTCGTTACAAATCACATTTCTATCAAATTATCTGTTACCTATAATTTCAGTGCTTGCAGAGATTACATTGCTTAAAATCACTAGTCATTTCCTTATGCTCCTCGTTGGGTTCGCCACTCTTAGTTATCGAAAGGACTATGATTGATCCGCTATACTTGTGGGATCCTAATCATATGAGGGAGACGATGATAGGCGCAAAGCGATGGGCGGGCAGACACGCGAACAATGGCCAGGACGGGCCGTCACATCGCGCTAGGCCGCAGGGTCGGGGAGGAGGCCGGATGCTTGTGTCGGTGTTGGAGTAGAGGCGCGCGGGTGTCGAGGGCGGCCGTAGGCGACGCAAACAAATTTTAGATCGGAAAGCAAAAAATTAAACACCGATCAAAATAACCAGCGAGATAGAGAAAAACCCAGATTAAAGGATCAGGAAAAATACTCTCTAGGGCAACCGGTCAGCACGACTAGATAAAACATCGTTGATGGTGTTCACAGCTTCCTCCTGTGTGGACACATTTGCAAAGAACACAAAAAATCAAAGCAAAAAATAAAAAAAGTCAGGAACAAAAACAAAAACAAACGACATGAACATGCTAAAAAAACATGGCTCAAAACTTTAAAATGAAAAGAAAAGGGGTTTCACATACTAGGTGAAGCAAGAGCTGCAGAAGCATGATCCTCGAGGCATGAAAAATTCTCAAGGCTCGAAGCAACCTCGGCAATCACAGTCAAAGGGATAATGGGTGATTTAGCCGCATCAGATATTGGAGCATCAGTATTAATCTCTGAAGCTCCATCTTGATCGCAGGCATTTTTTCCAGAACTATTCAACTCATCACCAACTACAGAAAATGCAAGTAAAAAGGCAACTGAGTTCTAATGCACAATCCTACACCAAAGGGACTTCTACTTTGACAACAATGTCCCATACCAAGAAGTTCAACAATACCTAACAAAGCAGTAAACGCAACAAACAAACTAAAAATCTACAAACTAAATATAAAAACAATCTACACTAGAGGGGCTACTACATATAACATGAATGTCCAGAGGTTCAACGATATATAACAAAGCAGTAAAACAAAATGTGCATACCAGAAGTTCAACCAAATTTCATTAAAAACAAACAATAATTAAAACCAGAAGTTGAACTATGTGACCCAAGCAAGTAGCACATAAAAAAGATGTAGCATGACCACAAATAGTACTTCACAGGCAAACTAAATATCAATACCATCAACATGATAACAAAAAAAACAAAGATATACACTACAAATATGAAACATCTGGGAAGTCCAACAACACTTGGTGACATAGTTTCACCTGCAAAATCATCAACTACAAAGTAGGCAAACACTATTCTAACTCAAATTAATGGTAAAAAGCATAGACATAATCTTTCCTAGAAGTTCACTTTATTAAGAATGGCAGTCCAACATGAATACTAAGTGAAGATATGGGCATACATATATAAGAATAATGATATTTAAAATACAAGATACAAGTACATTAAGATACCTGGAGAAGGTTTTGAAGCCATGATCAACACAACCGCCTTGATGAATGCAACTCCAAACACTAGAACAACCTGCTAAAAACAGGGGACTGATTGCATATAGTTAGCAAGTAAAAAAAATCATACAATAATATACAAAAAGAAGCTGAATCAAACCCTAGAATGAAACAACCAGAACATACCAACAAGTATAAAAAGATGAACAATAGCACATCTAGGCAAACACAAACAAAAAAATGAATCCATAAACTATCTAGCATGTGAGAGACACCATATAGACTTCGAAATTGAAAAAACTAAAACAAATTAGATACATCAGATCCAGCATAACAGCACAGCCTCTCTTACATGCATCTGAATGCTGAAATCAAGAAAGCGGAAATGAAATCCACACAGGCATGAAGGGACAAATAGTACACACAAGCATCACATAGACAAATCTGACCACGGGGGAATGCAATCCACCCACCACACGCACAAGAACCCTACCTAATCTACCACCAAACCATCAGAAGAAGGGGGTAGAGAGGCGGACTCGAGAGCACACAGGAGGCGGACTCGACAGATCAGGCGAAACTAGAAGCAAGCATTAGGGCGGGGCAGCACTTGTACCTCTCTAGACGACCCCCGCACGCACGAATCCGCAGCGGTTCTTCAACTCCCCACGATGCCACGCGCACCTTGCAACTGCACAGGCAGTTGCCGCCCTCGCTTCGGAGTAGCAGAGAACGGGCTGGGAGAGGGAGAGCGGGGCGTGGGGGAGAAATAGGAGCGGGGGCGTGCGCCGGTTACTCCACTCACGAGGGAAGGGGACAGGCGTGGAGAAATCAGGAGAAGTTGCAGCCGACGAAGGTAGCGGAGCGACGGAGAGGGTAGAGAGAGCGAGCAATAGGGGAAGAGGGTTTTTCTAACAGGTGGTGGCGAGGGAGATGGTCAATTAATGCCTCTCTGTCGTGAGACTTGCAACGCAGGAGAAATTACAGTTTTACCCCCTCAACAACTAAAAAAGTAAATACATCTATACATAAATGAATGCACCATTTGAATGCATCTATTATAATGAGATAAGATCACACAATAGCGCTGCTGATATCCTCAAAACCAAAAATAGATGGCAAATACACTACCAAAGGAAGAAACATACACACATAAATATGCACCTAAAAAAACAAGAGAAAAGAAGTTCAAAAAAAATAAAGAATAGAAGTTTAAGTACTCTAATAAAAGAAGTAAAGGAATAAGAATAAATAAACCCAAAGAAACAAAAAGAAGAAGTTCAAGTACAAAAACAGATGAAGTTCATATCTAACCCTAACAACCCTAAACCCTAAACCCTGAAAACCCTAAGATAGATAGTTGGGTCACGGATGTGACGGACTCGCCTCCGCATGCGACGACGTGGCACGCCGCGTCGTCGCCTGCTCCGGCTCGTTCCTGTCTCGGCCTCGTAGGGGGAGGGGACGGGGTCCCGACCCCCCTTCCCCCTCCCCTGCTCGGCCTCGCGCTACCGCATTGTTGCGCGCTAGGATTTGACAGGACGCAATGCGGTTATTCCGTTTCCACCCCCAACGCACGCACCCTAAACCTTAAGATAGATAGTGGGGTCACGGATGTGGCGGACTCGCCTCCGCATGCGACGACGCGGCACGCCGCATCGTCGCCTGCTCCGGCTCGTTCCGGTCTCGGCCCCCCACCCCCCTGCTCGGCCTCGCGCTCCCGCATTTGTCCATACGCGGAATGCCGATTTCAATGTCTACAAAATATTTAAATCCAAAAAATAACAACCTCAAATTAACATGTTAAAAACGATTATCACACAGAAGTTCAGGATACTTATTCAATGAAGAACAACAACTATTATAAGTACAAAAACATACTAGAAAAAATAAAAAAAATACGCATATCCATCGCCCAATTACATGGCTGTTCATGGGGCTAAGTGAAAAAAAATCCAAACCAATGCAAAAAGTGAAAAGTAACATAAAAAAAGGAAATACAGAGGACTTGCTTTATTACTTTGCAAAAAAGGAAAAAGCAGAAGTTCACGTATAAACAACATAGAAATCCAGCTTCTACAACGACCCTTACATGATCTGGAAAAAGTGCATGCATACTTGGGCAAAGATCTTGTAAGTTTCACGTTAAACACATACTGAAGTTCTACCACTGTTCAAAGTATGCAATCATGTTACAAAAAAAATAAGTAAGACATACATTTAAAATTTAGGAATAATCCCATAGTTGCCCACGGAACAAACTCAAACCCAAATTAGAAATTTGAAAATTACAAAAAAACAAAAAGAAAAAAAGAAAAAATAGAGCGTGATGCTGCACCGCCTTGCAATGTGGAAACCAGGAAGTTCAATCGCTGGTACCATAGATGTCCAACTAATACCACAGAATGTGGATGATCCAAAAAACTAATCCCAAAGACAGAATAAATATAAAAAAGATGATTTGTGTGTCTATGGACCAGCTCCACATTTATGTATTATGAGTACTCTGAAAAACAAAAACGACGGAAGTAAAAACATGCATAAAAACGACGGAAGTTCTAGCAAAAAAAGGTGCAGAAGTCCAACTCGTAAGACAGAGTGTAGAATCATTGGAAAAATACACGCTATCGATTTTTTTTAGATTTAATAACTTGGGTGACTACACCTTCTTAGTCCGCGACCTCGAACGATATCCTACTACGCCCAAACATCAAAACGATAAAGCCACCAGGCTGTCTCATCGAAGAACCAGAACCAACATGGGCGTCCAATCGCCCGATTTTAGGGGTGTATTCGCCTGCCCGATCAAATTAACAATGCATGAATGGTCCAATCTCACTACTGTAATCAAATCTTCCCTCTATATTCAAATAAAAACAACAAATCCAAAGAAGCCGCAGAACCACTCCCGCGGACGAAGAACGCAGAACCTGGAATCAAATCCGTTGAAATTAATGACAAATTGTCCATGAAACTCGTACCTACACCAAATTCCCATCATGTTAGAGGTTCTAGAACATCCAATGAAAGCATTAAACTTGTACACAGACAGAAGTTCATCCGCCCCGAGAGTGAATCCGCCAAAATGCAAAATTACGAATAAAAATGAGCATTTAGATGCAGGTATGGGTATCTGGATTACAGTCACATCCAGACAACACAACCAACCGGAATAATTCGTGAGGGAAGCCATGGTTGCGAAGATAGCCCGAAGTTCGGGTTCGTACCTGAGGAAGTTCAGCGTTACTCAGCAGTTCAGTATATATATATATATATATATATATATATATATATATATATATATATATATGACGCGAGCCCCTCCTTGGCGGATTTCTCCTTTGCTCCTCAGCCTCACGGGTATTAGCAACCGCTTCAGATTGTTGTTCCCTCCCAAGGGCAGGTTCTTCGCGTTACTCACCCGTTCGCCAATGGAAACACCACTTCCGTTCGACTTGCATGTGTTAAGCATGCCGCCATTGCTCATCTGAGCCAGGATCGAACTCTCCATGAGATTCATAGTTGCATTACTTATAGCTTCCTTATTCGTAGACAAAGCAGATTCGGAATTGTCTTTCCTTCCAAGGATAACTTGTATCCATGCGCTTCAGATTATTAGCCTAGAGTTCGCCACCAGCAGTATAGCCAACCCTACCCTATCACGTCAATCCCACAAGCCTCTTATCCATTCCCGTTCGCTCGTGGCGGGGGAGTAAGTCAAAATAGAAAAAACTCACATTGGGTTTAGGGATAATCAGCTCGAATCGATGACTTCCACCACGTCAAGGTGACACTCTACCGCTGAGTTATATCCCTTCCCCGTCCCATCGAGAAAGAGAATTAACGAATCCTAAGGCAAAGGGGCGAGAAACTCAAGGCCACTCTTCCTCCGGGCTTTCTTTCCGCACTATTATGGATAGTCAAATAATGGGAAAAATTGGATTCAATTGTCAACTGGTCCTATCGAAAGTAGGATTGACTATGGATTCGAGCCATCGCACATGGTTTCATAAAATCTGTATGATTTTCCCGATCTAAATCGAGCAGGTTTCCATGAAGAAGATCTTGTTCAGCATATTCTATTTGATACTGGTAGGAGAAGAACCCGACTCGGTATTCTTAAAAAAAGAGGGGAAGCAGAACCAAGTCAAGATGATATGGGTCGCCTTCTTCTTGCGCCTAAAGATCTTACCATTTCGAAGGAACTGGGCTACATTTCTTTTCAATTTCCATTCAAGAGTTTCTATCTGTTTCCACGCCCTTTTCTTGAGACCTTGAAACATGAGGACAAATTACTTCTCTTAGGAACACATACAAGAAAAAGGATAACGGTAGCCCTCCCATTAACTACTTCATTTTCATTTATGAATTTCATAGTAATAGAAATCCATGTCCCTCTTGAGACAGAATTTAGAACTTGCTATCCTCTTGCCTAATAGGCAAAGATTGACCTCTGAGAAAGACTGATTCATTCGGATCGATATGAGGACCCAACTCCGTTGCATTGCCGAATCCATGTTCCATATTTGAAGCGGGTTGACCTCGTGCTTCTCTCATGGTACAATCCTCTTCCTCTTGAGCCCCTTTCTCCTCGGTCCACAGAGAAAAAATGTAGGATGGTGCCGACAGTTCATCACGGAAGAAAGAACTCACAGAGCGGGATCGGTAACTAATAGTACTACTAACTAATACTAATATATAGAAATAGATATCTAGAAATAGAAATGAACTAATATATAGATAATCGAAATTGAAAAAACTGTCTTTTTCAGTATACTTTCCCGTTCTATTGCTACGCGGGTCTTATGCAATCGATCGGATCATATAGATATCCCTTCAACACAACATAGGTCATCGAAAAGATCTCGGACGACTCACCAAAGCACGAAAGCCAGTTAGAAAATGGATTCCTATTTGAAGAGTGCCTAACCGCATGGATAAGCTCACATTAACCCGTCAATTTTGGATCCAATTCGGGATTTTTCTTGGGAAGTTTCGGGAAGAAATTGGAATGGAATAATATAGATTCATACAGAGGAAAAGGTTCTCTATTGATGCAAACGCTGTACCTAGAGGATAGGGATAGAGGAAGAGGGAAAAATCGAAATGAAATAAATAAAGAATAAAGCCAAAAAAATAAGTCGAAGATAGAAGAGCCCAGATTCCAAATGAAGAAATGGAAACTCGAAAAGGATCCTTCTGATTCGCAAAGAATGAGGGGCAAGGGGATTGATACCGAGAAAGATTTCTTCTTATTATAAGACGTGATTTGATCTGCATATGTTTGGTAAAAGAACAATCTTCTCCTTTAATCATATCATAAATGGAAAGTGTTCAATTAGAACATGAAAACGTGACTCAATTGGTCTTAGTTAGTCTTCGGACGGAGTGGAAGAAGGCGGAGACTCTCGAGCGAGGAAAAGGATCCTTCGAAAGAATTGACCGAGGAGCCGTATGAGGTGAAAATCTCATGTACGGTTACGTAAAGGGACAATAAGGGTGACTTATCTGTCGACTTTTCCACTATCAACCCCAAAAACCCAACTCGCCTTACGTAAAGTTGCGAGTACGATTAACCTCTGGATTTGAAATCACTGCTTATATACCGGTATTGGCCATAATTTACAAGAACATTCTGTAGTATTAGTAAGAGGAGGAAGGGTTAAGGATTTACCGGTGTGAGATATCGCATTATTCGAGGAACCCTATATCTGTCGCGATAAAGAATCGTCAACAAGGGCGTTCTAGTGCGTTGTAGATTCTTATCCAAGACTTGTATCATTTGATGATGCCATGTGAATCGCTAGAAACATGTGAAGTGTATGGCTAACCCAATAACGAAAGTTTCGTAAGGGGACTGGAGCAGGCTACCATGAGACAAAAGATCCTCTTTCTAAAGAGATTCGATTCGAACTCTTATATGTCCAAGGTCAATATGGAAATTCTTTCAGAGGTTTTCCTTACTTTGTCCGTGTCAACGAACAATTGAAATACCTCGACTTTTTCGAACAGGTCCGAGTCAAATAGCAATGATTTGAAGCACTTCTTTTCCATTACACTATTTCGAAACCTAAGGACTCGATCGTATGGATATGGAAAATACAGAATTTCCGATCCTAGCGGGAAAAGGAGGGAAACGGATACTCAATTTAAAGTGAGTAAACAGAATTCCATACTCGATCTCATAGATCCCTATAGAATTCTGTGGAAAGCCGTATTCGATGAAAGTCGTATGTACGGCTTGGAGGGAGATCTTTCCTATCTTTCGAGATCCACCCTACAATATGGGGTCAAAAAGCCAAAAAAATAAGTGATTTTAGCCCTTATAAAAAGAAAACGGATTCTTGAACCTCTTTCACGCTCATGTCACGTCGAGTCTGCAGAAAAAGAACTGCAAAATCCGATCCAATTTTTCGTAATCGATTAGTTAACATGGTGGTTAACCGTATTATGAAAGACGGAAAAAAATCATTGGCTTATCAAATTCTCTATCGAGCCGTGAAAAAGATTCAACAAAAGACAGAAACAAATCCACTATTGGTTTTACGTCAAGCAATACGTAGAGTAACTCCCAATATAGGAGTAAAAACAAGACGTAATAAAAAAGGATCGACGCGGAAAGTTCCGATTGAAATAGGATCTAAACAAGGAAGAGCACTTGCCATTCGTTGGTTATTAGAAGCATCCCAAAAGCGTCCGGTCGAAATATGGCTTTCAAATTAAGTTCGAATTAGTAGATGCTGCCAAAGGGAGTGGGGGTGCCATACGCAAAAAGGAAGCGACTCATAGAATGGCAGAGGCAAATAGAGCTCTTGCACATTTTCGTTAATCCATGAACAGAATCTATGTATGTAGACACATGGATCCGTACATCTCGATCGGAAAAGAATCAATAGAAGGAGAATCGGACGATATCTTTCTCGAAACAAACAAAAAGGAAAAGAAAGAAAACAGAAATCATGATCAACTAAGCCCTCTCGAGGGCTTGCTTAAGAATAAGAAAGAAGAATCTTATGGAAATAGCATGGAATAAGGTTTGATCCTATTCATGGGGATTCCGTAAATATCCCATTTCAAAAATCGAAACAATCGGGACTTTTCGGAGATTGGATGCAGTTACTAATTCATGATCGGCATGTACAGAATGAAAACTTCATTCTCGATTCTACGAGAATTTTTATGAAAGCGTTTCATTTGCTTCTCTTCAATGGAAGTTTCATTTTCCCGAATGTATCCTAATTTTGGCCTAATTCTTCTTCCGATGATCGATTCAACCTCTGATCAAAAGATAGACCTTGGTTCTATTTCATCTCTTCAACAAGTTTAGTAATAAGCATAACGGCCATATTGTTCCGATGGAGAGAAGAACCTATAATTAGCTTTTCGAATTTTCCAAACGAACAATTTCAACGAAATCTTTCAATTTCTCATTTTATTATGTTCAACTTTATGTATTCCTCTATCCGTAGAGTACATTGAATGTACAGAAATGGCTATAACAGAGTTTACATTATTCGTATTAACAGCTACTCTAGGGGAATGTTTTTATGTGGTGCTAACGATTTAATAACTATCTTTGTAGCTCCAGAATGTTTCAGTTTATTTTCCTACCTATTGTGCGGATATACCAAGAGAGATCTACGGTCTAATGAGGCTACTATGAAATATTTACTCATGGGTGGGGCAAGCTCTTCTATTCGGTTCATGGTTTCTCTTGGCTATATGGTTCATCTGGGGAGATCGAGCTTCAAGAAATTGTGAACGGTCTTATCAATACACAAATGTATAACTCCCAGGAATTTCAATTGCGCTTATATCCATCCTTTGTAGGACTTGGGTTTAAGCTTTCCCCACCCCTTTTCATCAATGGACTCGACGTCACGAAGGAGTGTGGTTCGCTCGACAAATTCCTACCTCTATATCTATCTACGAGGTGTTTGGCTTTTGCAAAACTCCATAGACATGCGAAGAGAAATGCTATCCCCATCCGACCAAGATAGAACTTTTACCAAAAGTTTATTGTGATCTTTTGTTCAAATAACAATTAAGGTGAAGTAGGTCAGAACAATGAATCTCTTTATGATAAACAGATCCATTTTGCAAGTTCGTTATTACGGGTAGTTCCTACAAAGAATCGGACTAATGACGTATACAATGCTTGAATTATCGATGTAGATGCTACATAGTGGGTTCTCATCCTTCAGAGACTACGAGTGTAATAGGAGCATCCGTTGACAAAAGGATCACCCTAAGATGATCATCTCATGGCTATTGGGAACGAATCAAATCAGATGGTTCTATTTCTCAACCTTTCTACTTGCTCCTACGGAACCAAGGTCGAAAGGATTGAAAAAGTCATCATTCACAACCACCGATGAAGGATTCCTCGAAAAGTTAAGGATTAGTAGTTCTTTTTCAAATCGATTTGAAAAAGAATGGATTCGGTCTTATACATACGCGAGGAAGGTAATCAAAAAGAGAGAAGACGAGTTCTTCTTTCTTTTATCACTTAGGAGCCGTCTTGAGATGAAAGTCTCATGCACGGTTTTGCATGAGAGAAAGAAGCGAGGAATCCTCTTTTCGACTCGACTCCCCTACTCCAGTCGTTGCTTTTCTTTCATTACTTCAAAGTAGCTGCTTCAGCTTCAGCCACGCGAATTCTCGATATTCCTTTTATTTCTCAGCAAACGAATGGCATCTTCTTCGGAAATCCTAGCTATTCTTAGCATGATTTTGGGAATCTCCTTGCTATTACTCAAACAAGCATGAAACGTATGCTTGCATATTAAATCCATAGGGCAAATCGGATATGTAATTATTGGAATAATTGTTGGAGACTCAATGATGATATATATATATATATATATATATATATATATATATATATATATATATATATATATATATATATATATATATATATATATATATATATATATATATATATATATATATAGGACGACAATATGGGACACCTAGGTGCGTGGACACCTTGCTTTCATAGCCGTTAGATGGTGACGTTGGTGTTGATATGGTAAACCATTAATGTGATTATATATGGCATTATTAATAAGCATGCGTGCATGCATGGTGACCATTTATGGTTTAAATTAATAGATAGTCATAAATGCATTAAATCTTACTGATTTCAAAGCATGAACGTGTACTAAGGTATGTCAGAAATACTTAATAGTTATTGGCCTATTAATATTTAAACCAAAATTCATGGTACAATAATTTATCGAGTATCATACCTCGGATACATCTCTGTTAGGTATATGCGTATAAATTTTACGTCTGGATATGTACACATATATTCACGTTAGGGTATGTACAAATAAATTTTACACTTGAGTATATACACATAAATTTCACGTTGGGGTACGTACATTCATGGGTATAAACACTTAAAAATATTTTACGGAGAGTTGAGTATGCACTTATGGTACCCGCAAAAAAGAGTATGGAACTTATGGGTATATACATTTTTTTTGCACATATGTACATTACGGGGACTCGAGTATGCATTTAAAACTATTTTTTTATTGTCATACTTTAATTATCATTCAGTGGTATATCACTTTTGGGACATATATTTCTTAGTTATATCATTTCTCTCTATCGTATCTTGGGTATATTATTTATATGTTTCTGTTAGATGCGTACTACTATATGTACACAAATTTTTAGTGTTAGGTATATGATACCTAGGACAAAGATCTTACGATAGGCATGGCAGTATCTTCTTATTTTTAGTAGTCAAAATATAAAGATGGGTGCAGCATATGTGTGTGCGCGCGTTGTATTCCGGTTATGAATACAAGACAAAAACAAGAGAGTGTACACAAGGTATTATAATGCATACATATTTATAAGGAAACTAGGACGGCATTTTATAGATGGAAATAAATTGAAAAGTATTGTAATAACATGCATTATTATGGCAGGTATGACATGCAACAATATTTGGAAAGTGATCAATCACATGTGACTTACCTGCATGGTGCTTAGGTGCCTGGGCACCTAGGTGCCCCAAACATTTTACCTATATATTATTTGGTCCTTCCTTTGAACTGGGTCATTTTCTACTTTGACCTTCTCTTTCGAAACTGCGGTCCTCTTTCTCAACCATGCATCTTCATTGTAGAAGGAATAGAAAGGGAGATTTGTTGAATTCATGATTTATTGCTTGAGCCTCGTGGTAAGTTATTCTTCCACTAGTAGAAAAAAGGTCAAACGTGCAGCACATTAGTGCCGGTTTGTATTAGAGCCGGCACTAATGTATACATTAGTGCCGGTTCGAACGGATTTGCATTAATGCCGGTTCGTGTTGAACCTTTAGTACCGGTTCATGGCACGAACCGGTACTAAAGGGGTGGTGGCAGGCTGGCGTCAGGCCGGGGCCCCACGATCACCTTTAGTACCGGTTCGTGGCACGAACCGTACTAAAGTTAGATTTAGTACCGGTTCGTGCTACGAACCGGTACTAAAGGGTCGACCTATAGTGCGGTTCGTGCCACAAACCGCACTATAGGGCAATTTTCGCATCCGATGGGAAATTGTAAACGGCTATAACTTTTGCATACGATGTCGGAAAAAATGTATAATATATCAAAAATTCAGCACGAAAATCCAGATCCAAGACAGCCTACGGCCGATTTGGAATTATTTAGAATCCTCAAATTCCAAAAGGAAAAAAGATATGGTTACATAATTTTAGTTTTTTTAAAAATTTTGGTTAAATCTGGTCAAACTACTTATTCAAGAAGTATTAATGTTACTACATAATTATTCAAGAATATTAGTATGACTAAATAATTATTTCAATTTTTTGAATTTTGGTCAAATCTGGTCAAACTATGGTCAAACTGTGGTCAAGCTATGGTCAAACTTATTCAAGAAATATTAGCGTTACTAAATAATTACTGTTTTTTAGAATAATAGTTTCAAACTCAAACGGTGAAATGTGTGACTTAATGCTCAAGCTAAACTCCTGAGGGTTAATAGGATTAACATCTTACTATTGTCAGGAAAACAAGAAGTGCAGACTCGGAAACGAAGGAGAATAGAACCCGAAAGTTAAGCGTGCTCGGGCTAGAGTAGTGAGAGGGATGGGTGACCGGTCGGGAAGCTAGATGATTTGGAATGAGTGATCCACACTTGAGCAATTAAGAGAGGTGATTAGAGACTAAATCATCAAATAATTCAAAAAAATTAAAAATCGAAAAAAAAAATCAAAATTTTTTTCCAAAAATTTCAAAAAAAAAACATTTAGTGCCGGTTGGTAACACGAACCGGTACTAAAGGTCCCCCATACCGGGGCGCGAGCTCACGCCACGTGGTGGCACTTTAGCGCCGGTTCGTGCCGAACCGGTACTAAAGGGGGGGGCCTTTAGTGACGACAAATTAGTGCCGGTTATGTAACCGGCACTAAAGGCCCTTACGAACCGGCGCTAAAGCTCCGTTTTCTACTAGTGTTCACTCGATGGAATCTTACAATCATTTCATAAATAAATTATATTTGAAATACAAATAGTTACATTCATATTGATTCAGTGCGTCAAAAATGACATAAGAAAAAAATAGGTCAAAAGACCCCCAAAAAAGCATTTTATGTACATTTTACACTATGTTTTACATGTGTAATTTTACGTAGCATAAAATATTTTGTATGATGACCATCTTAGAGTAGAAGATAAGCTTGGGAAAATCCTAGTCTATCATATGTTTCCGAAATAATCGCGATAATCAACATCCCTCCACGGTCACAACAGTAGCGACGCAGACGGTAACACGAGAGAAGAATCCGAAGGTAAGTGGACGAACACCCCCCCTCCCCCAGTCATAACAATCGATGCATCGTGGTAGTCGTGGGTGTAGTGGAAACCAAGGAGGTTAGTCGAGCAAAGCGGTAGCCCTTTGAGCCATTGTCAAGCTAGCTGAGAGGGTAGGGTGATGCAGTGGTGATCGAGGTAGCAGTGCGGGTGACACCATGGTCGATGAATAGTCGGGGTGACGGGTGCTGAGGTAGTCAATGTGGAGCCGTGGGCGCAAGGAGGTGTCGAGTTAGTCATTGGCGTAGTGGTGCGCCAAGAATAAGAAGGCATTGATGTGGCGTCGCGCCAGGTTTGCCAAGCCCTCGAACTCATCATGAAAGAAGTGACATGTCGGTCTTTCGAGCACCAGGAATGCGTAGACGGACGAAGTTGATATTGGTGTTTGCACCACCGTACATGCGTAGATGGACGAAAAGAGACAGTGAAAAAAATAAGCCACGGTGCTCCTAGTTTAGCCCCAGCTCAACGTACTGGACGCCGCAGGTGACCCCGCTCCCCACACCTGTCGCCACCGGTGGCCAAGCCACATGCATCGCCCGCCGGAGAGGCCCGAGGCTTTACAGGGAAGGAGGAGGAGACCCCACGGTCAACAAGACAACCTTGACCAAGTCCAACTCAGCAAAACCACCTGACCAAATCCACTTCGGGTGAGTATTGCACAGCATTGGTTTTATTAAGGGTTTAAGTGAATCATTTTGGACTTCAGGGGGTTGTGTGAACCATCTACTTTGTTCAGGGTAGTAAAATGTTTCTTTTTTCTTTTTTAACAGACGTTGAACATTTTCTAAAGACACAATGAGCATTTTTTGAAATACATGTTTGTTAAAAAACTAAATCATGGCAAACATTTTGTCAAGAACACGTTCACAATTTTTTAATACACATGAAACACTTTCCAAAAGCATGTTGAACAGTTTTTAAATGCAATTGAACTCGAATATGTATTTTGAAAACAGTATTCTACATTTTTAATAATTGTGTATTTTAAAGTACAATGAAGATACACAATAATTGTGCGTGCTTGTGGTTCTTATGAAGATACATAAATTCACACAATAATTTTAATATAACTCAACTTGTTAAATCCACAATAATTTTTAAAAGAGTTCTTGTTTATCACTTAAAAGTAAACAATATTAAAAATAAAATAGAGATATAAAATAAATAATAATTGTATATTGATAATCATTTTAATATTTCCATGTGGGAAATTTTATGTATCATGAACTTCACTTGAAAAAAAAACACAAGAGGAACTTGGGGTAAAAAATATAAGGAAAACTGGTAGAAAAATGTGTGGGATACATCAAATCGTCTACATGAAAGCTAGCAATAATTTTTGCAACATTTTACTTATAAGAAAGCTAGCTTGCAGGTGCATGAGGATCACACGGGCAGGGACAAATACTAGTCATGCTCGGGTACATGCTAGTGTCAGACTACGGAGCTAGCTTCATAGCAGCTATGGATAAGTGCAAACGAGAAGCGACAGATGTGAACCGTCGTTTTAGCTCTGAATGAACTGCTGACAACACGGAAACACGACAACTGGACACTGGCTTTTGAAGGATGCATGAATGCTCTTGTACTGCACTACTCATTTCGTCTTGCTGTAATAGCATCTCCAACAGGCGCCCAAAAAATAGAGCTCCGCGCACTAAAAATTTGTTTTTTTTCACCGAACAGCTCCAGCAGATGCTGTTACGCTAAAAGGTTTAGGGCGCGTGCTGAAAACCGCTATGGCGCGCAGCATATTTTGGGCTCCGGATTGCACGTGCTTCATAATTTGCACTGTCTGCTTTTTGAGCGTGCGTTTTTGGGCATCTGCTAAAGCAATATTAGTCCCGACACATTAAAAGTGCTAAAGTGGCGCGTTAAAACTTTTATTGGGCGCGAAATTTTTATGCGGCCGTTGGAGATGCTTTAAGCTGTGAATCATTGACGCCGCATCCACCGTTGAATCAAGGACTTGGTTTCACTTTTATCGTTCTTAGTACACGATGACTACCCTATTGTGACTCCCAAGATTCCACGTACGACCGTACGTGATCATGCATGTACCTCTTCTCAGATGACGATTCCCATGCATGCACCACGCTGCTGCTGCTCCACGCAAGTCCACACACATCCCTCCATCCGTCGACGACTATCTATCGCTGTTCACATGTACCTCGCGGCATGTTTATTCAACCATGCATGAAAAATCCATACCCCATTATCACGAATAAAAAGCAAACAACTTGTATTCGCTGCTCATGGCATATGCATCATAGCCGGTCTGCCGGGGGCCAAAACTGCGTACTTCACCCTTTTCTAAGAGTTTAGCTTAAGGACACCTTAACTACAAGCACCGCCCTTAGAAGGAAAAATGCAGCTAAGCATCACCACTATCGTGTCCCAAACAAATCAAGGTCTTCACCCAAAACCTTGACACAAAGAAGAGAACCACAACCACGTCCTCCAAGGAAAAGCGACACCCATGGGCATCGCCACAGTCGGTGCCAAAGCGTGGAGATTTCAATTTGGATCTGGGTGTCACCAATGCCATCAACGGAGAGGGAGTCGAGCCACAGAATGTTGAACGGTGGTGCAGCAAGTGCAGGGAGGTATTTGATCGCATAAAGTAACAAAGCCGCCATGCTGACGTTTGCCCAGCTAGTATGGTGTGGAACACAATAATGATCCTTACAACACGTGTTTTTTGGCGCGCCACTTCTAATGTTTTATGTAGTAATTTCAACAAATTGCATGACAAGCCAATATGCTCATAGGAGATACACAGAAACTGCTTCTTCTTTATCAGGAACTCAACGAGGATTCCAAAGCTATTGATGTTACTACTTTCTCTTAGTCGCCACGTCTAATAATGCAAAGGTCTAAATATCATGTAGCTCCTTGCACTCAGTTGATGTTACTACCTTCTTCGGCAGCCCTCGGCTCCGTACTGAGTGGCCACTCACCTACCCACCGTGCGCCGCCGCAAGCGCTCTGGACACTTGAGGCTGCAGCGCTAGATCAAGCACGCTGTGGCCCTACAGGCCGTGGTAGAGCATGTGGCGGCTCTCGAGTCTGATGAGCCTGCCCTCGACCTCTCCCATGGGTTACTCGACGATTCCTCCGAGGAGTCCGAGTGCGAGAGCGTCGAATCGACTGCCGAAGTTCTCATGTCGGACAGCACCGAGATGTACCTCGAAGTGAATCTCATGCAACTTCAAAGAATCCCATGCAACTTCCCGGCCGCTGCTGCATGCATGTGCGCACTCATCCATCCTTGAGTCCTAATGCGTGTTCACATGGTGTATATCTTCCGTCTTGTTTCTGCAAGGGAAGATGCATTTCCGGGCATCATCATGGAGCTAAAGACTTGTGCTCACCCCTTATGGCATGTGCAGCCCAATTGCTAGAAGAAGACGCCCAAGTCACCAAGTCCACAAGGAAATCACTCATGAAGCACACCTTGTCAGTGAGCTATCCCATGGTACCCACTTTTGGCTCGTCCACACCATGATAGCTAGCTCGCCAGCCTGGCACCAGTACCCGAGCACCGCTACACTTCATCCAAGTCGAGTGCTGACCGACTCGATGGGTGTGAGGACTGGCTCAACATGCGCATCCATCAGAATCACGCGCGTGGCTGGACCCACGCGGATAGTACTATATCGACGACTTGGTACCGTGAACGCATGCAATCGTTTCTTTCTTAACCTTTCAAAAAAAAATGTTCTTTTTATGCGGCAACTTGAAATCACTTGTGAAACTATGTAATGTTCTTTTTATAGATTTGAATGTATATGATAGGAAAATTGACCCGGGGGCCGTAGATTTCACTAGTGGCTTCTGTCGAGGAATAGCAAACGATGGGTAAACAAATTACTGTTGAGCAATTGATAGAAAAGCGAATAGTCATGACGATATCCAAGACAATGATCATGTATATAGGCATCATGTCCAAAATTAGTAGACCGACTACTGCCTGCATCTACTACTATTACTCCACACATCGACCGCTATCAAACATACATCTAGTGTATTAAGTTCATGAAGAAACGGAGTAATTCAATAAGAACGATAACATGATGTAGACAAGATCTATTCATGTAGGAATAGACCCCGTCTTTTTATCCTTAATAGCAATGATACATGCGTGCCTTGCTGCCCCTTCTGTCACTGGGAAAGGACATCGAAAGATCCCATTAAAGATCACCTCTTCCCATTGCAAGATAAATAGATTAAGTTGGACAAACAAAACCGAAATATCGGAGAATAATAAGAGGCTATAATAATCAAGAATGGATATTAAATCAAGGCAAATCTGATCATAAACTCACAGTTCATCGGATCCCAACAAACACATCGCACAAAGTCATTACATCAAATAGATCTCCAAGAGACCGTTGTATTGAGAAACAAAGCGAGAAGAAGCCATATAGATACTGCTTACGGACCCGTAGGTCTGAACTAAACTACTCACGAATCATCGGAGAGGCACCAATGAGGATGATGAATCCCTCTGTGCTCGTGTTCCCCTCCGGCGGAGTGCTGGAAAAGAGCTCTGGATTGGACCTCGTGGTTCTGGAACTTGCAGCGGCTGAAACAATTTTTCGTCGACCCCCTAGGGTTTCTGGAATATCAGGATATTTATGGAGCAAAGAGGCAGTGCGGGAGGCAACCGAGTTGGGCACAACCCACCTGGGCGTGCCTGGTGGCCTGGACGCGCCCTGGTGGGTTGTGCTCCCCTCGGAGCACCACTGTGGTACTTCTTTGACCCATCCTGTGTCTTCTGGTCCAGAAAAATTCTCCAAAAAGTTTCACAGCATTTGGACTCCGTTTGGTACCGATATTCTGCGAAGTAAAAAACAAACCAAAAACAACAATTAACACTAGCCACTATGTCAATAGGTTAGTCTCAAAAAAAAATTGCTATCACTAGTAGAAAATAGGGATTTTGTCCCGGTTCGAGAGGGCCTTTAATCTCGGTTCTGCAACTGGGATTAAACAGGGATCGGCGATTCCAGTAGTGATGGCTGCAGCTGCTGAATTGAATTTTATTCAAGCGGGTCATGTAGCTATTACAGTAATAAACACGGCCCTACTAGCCTACCATGCAATGGATGTAGGCGTAATATTGTTCCAGTCCTCGCTTAAATAGTTTTGCGCCACCTGCAGGACGTCCGCTCTCCGTACGTCCGTCCTTCATCAGTCGGTGGATGCGGCCACACACGCCATGAATCCCAAATTGCGACTCCATGCACCCAGCTTTCAATCAGACAGGCCGATCGACTCTGGAGGTTGCCAGCCGTTCAGAGCTAGTAACATGCATGCATCGTCTCTTATATACGGAACCCCCAAACATCCCTAAGTTTTAGACTTACAAACTCAGGGCGTTGCTCCAATTTGAATTGAATGGCTACAAATATAGCATAAATAACCGTATGCTTTCGTGTTCAAGTTGGGCGCCTAACAGCCACTGCTTGCTCGGCCTCCCTGCTCGTCCAGGTAATTATGAATCCCCTTTCTCATCCACCTTGCATATGCATTGTTTGGATTGATTCTTTTAAGGCTTCCCATATGTCTAGTTTTCATGCCAATTTTGGTTCCCTTAGTTTAACTTGTTTAATCCATGAGATGCATACTAAAACTTGATTTAGTTTTAAGACTTTGAAAAGTATAATCTCCAACCTAGCAAGAAGAGTAGACCGTAGAGTAAACAATAAAACTAAATGGCAAGTTGTCCACCAATTTATTTTCTAGATGTAGAGTCATCCTTGAAGAGTTTTGCTCCATGTTCGTTTTCTCTTTTGGCTGTGATTTTATCCTTCAAAAATATATGTACTACTTTTTACCTGATTTTATTCTAAATTTTCTTTCTGTCCTAATCTTTCTGTGCATACAATGTTACAATAACATGTTTGATGTCCCCTTGCGAGATAGATGGCTACTCCTGTTTGGCTAACTGAACTAATGTTGTAAAGAAAGTAAGAATACAGAGAGAGCTCCGTTAGTGAGCAGTGTTTGCCTTTTTTTTTTCTTTTTCTTGACTTGCATATTTATCTCTTCTAGTACAGTTTTCATCTTTTGGTGATATCAGGAACTTCATTTAGCTCTTTTAAGATAGTATGAACTGTTAACTTCACATGATCTGATTGGCAACATTACTGTTACCTCTTCTGGATTAAGATGTTATCAATGATTATGTGGGGCTAGTATGGACGTTTCACTTCCACAAATGTGGAAATAAAATTTGAAGGTAAATCATGAAAGATATATAAATTCTAATTAATGTTTCTTTTCTGTTTTTCAATCTTATTAATTGTTTTGGTCACAAGTTAATATGCAACAAAACAAGACTAGCGTAATTTTTTTTGTATATTAGAACGCCATTCTACTAGATCATGCTATATACACAAATTATGTGGAATTTGTAAGTAATATACGATTTACATTATTATTTAAATATGTAATTATATAGATTATATATTAAACACATAAGTAGTTTAAAGAAACTATATTTCTGACACTCAAAATGCATACTGATATAAGCTATGATTGGCATAATTAAGTACAAATAATATTGTTGTAAAATTAAGAAAAATCATACTTCAAGATGAAATATACACATGTATCTCATAAAAATATACACACGCGATTTACTTTGAACGGACATGCATAGTGATAGTAACTGTCTATTTCTTGAGAGATGAGTAAATTTCTCAATATTTCCTATTTTTATTTCATTGTGCTTACCATATGATGTGGAGGGAGTGTTCATGCAATAATTATTAGCATTGTTCCCTTACTCAGACGCACCTGTGTTGTACCTTGCATTTATATCTATACCAAATTACCAATATAAATAAATATCCATGCCAATATAAAAAGACACAAAGGGGCAGATCAAATAAACTCAGCCATCAAACCACATGCCAATCCAACAATCTATATTGCTCTAATGGCGAGGGCTCAACATGTTTAGAGTGTAATTTATATAATATGAAATATCAACATCTGCACTATCATCGGAATTAACGTGTAATTCATATCCTACCTAGTAATATCAGCATGCAATTAATTTTCTCTCTCATATTACTGTGTATTGCCATGATTGTTGTGCATATTACCAAGATTGAGTTTACTGGATGATCAACTCTTTTTTTTACTGCGGTTGCAGGTTATGTGGCTCCAAGTGTGTCCTTTTCCCTAATCATTGGTACTATCCTCCAATTATCTTGAGATCCCCAAATCTCATCAAGAAAATCACAGTGTTCTTACACCATACAATTGCTCCTAGAAACATCATGCAGCAAATTCAAGTCTCCCACTTTTAGATCTAGGTACACCAGCCACCCCATGGCGTTCCCAAACCTACCAGTAAAGCTCACACTGTTAGCTATACTCATGTGGCTTGCGATGGCGGCTGATAATGATTCCATGGACTCTGGCCTCATTCTCCTAAATTGTGGAGGATACGATGACAATGACAGTGGTGGCCGTACTTGGGTTGGGGATATGTGCTCCAAGTGTGCGCCATCGCTGAAAGGAGTTGCAGTCAATGCTTCATACCAAGACCCTTCACTTCCCTCCATGGTCCCTTACATGACTGCACGCATCTTCACTTCTAATTACACCTATTCCTTCCCTGTTAGCCCAGGCCGCTTGTTCTTACGCCTCTACTTCTATCCTGTTTCTTATAAAAAATATGCCATCTCTGATGCCCTCTTTGGTGTCACAGTAGGAAATCTTGTCCTCTTAGATGGCTTCAACGCTTCGCAAACAACCCTTGCAATCAATTCCGCATGCCTTGTCCGTGAATTCTCGGTGAATGTTTCTTCAGGCAGTTTGGACCTCACCTTTGCCCCTGTAGCATATCAGAATGGTTCTTATGCATTTATAAATGGCATTGAGATTGTGCCGACACCTGACATCTTCACAATGGCTGACACAATATTTGTCCACGGTGATCACATGGATCCTTTCACATTCACCACTGACACAGGCTTCCAGACTATGTATCGGCTCAATGTCGGGGGCCAATCCATTTCCCCAAAAGACGACTCGGGCTTTTACCGCTCATGGGATGATGATACCCCATATATATATGGTATGGGCCGTGGGGTCAGCTACTCCAAAGATAGTAATCTGACTATCAGGTATACACCCACAGTACCAAATTACACCGCACCATTAGATGTCTATGGTACAGCTCGATCGATGGGGCCAAACTCACAGATCAACCTGAACTACAACCTTACATGGATTTTACCCGTAGATGCGGGGTTCCTTTACCTCCTAAGGTTCTATTTCTGTGAGATTCGGTATCCTTTTACCAAGGAGAATCAGAAGAGGTTCAACATCTACATCAATAACAACACAGCAGAGATCGCAATGGATGTAATATCCTGGAGCGGAGGAATCGGTAGAGCAACACACAAAGACTATGTTATCATGGCTATTGGTTCTGGTCAGTTTGACCTGTGGATTGCACTTCACCCTGATATGGCAACTCACCCACAGTATACTGATGCAATACTGAATGGTCTTGAGGTCTTCAAGCTACAAGGTCACAAACCAAACAATCTTGCTGGGCTCAATCCTCCACTTCCACAAGAGCCTGATGTGGAACCCAAGAGGCTACCTAGTGGTGCAAGAAAATACAAAGGTCACATACTCACAATAGCGGCCACTGGTGGCGCTTTTGCTTTGATGTTGATCGCCCTTTTCAGCACGTGTGTCATCCGTAGATGGAAGAAGGTAGCAAAGAGTTCTTGCAAGACCAAATATGGGCAGACAAATCATCCCACATGTGATCTCGTCCGCCACTTCTCAATTTCTCATTAGCAGAAATTCAACATGCCACCAATAGTTTTGATGAAGCACTTATCATCGGCAGAGGCGGTTTCGGGAATGTCTACAGCGGCGAGATAGATGGAGGGATAAAGGTGGCGATCAAGCGTCTCAACCAGGGATCCCAGCAAGGCTTTCATGAGTTCCACACTGAAATTGGGATGTTGTGCAATTTCCGCCATGGTCACCTTGTATCTTTGATTGGCTACTGCAAGGACGAGAATGAGATGATTTTGGTGTATGACTACATGTCTCACGGAACACTACGTGATCATCTCTACGGAACCAGAAACCCATCACTGTCATGGAAGCAGCGCCTTAATATTAGGGCTGCATTACCTCCACACTGGCACAGAGCAAGGAATCATCCACCGTGACGTTAAGACGACCAACATCCTACTGGATGATAGGTTAATGGCCAAGGTTTCTGATTTTGGTCTATCTAAGGCATGTACAGATAGTGACAAGGCGCATGTGAGCACCGCAGTAAAAGGGTCCTTTGGATATTTTGATCCGGAGTACTTCCTGCTGCGTCGTCTCACCAAAAAATCAGATGGGTACTCCTTCGGGGTCGTGGGCCGCCAGCTCTTTCATGCTCTCTGGTATTATTGGAAACAAACAAGCTAGCCAGAAAAAAATGAACAGTACACAAGTAGCCCAGTTTGCACTTGCAAATTCACAATTTCACTTTGAGTGGCCGATCCACACATGGTTAGCGCAACCAATGACATCATGATCTCTAGAGATGATGAAACTCGTCGCGTAGCATGTTCAAGTGCCCAAACTTTCTGACTGGATTATTGTTTCCGTATCCTGACAATAGTACCACTTTTTTTTGCCTCGACATGTTCAGCAAGATTGAAACAAACATTGCCATCTTGCTCCATGTTCTGTATTTCTGTGGGTTTTTTCTTGGCAGTTGTCTAAGCTTCAATGATGTATGCATGCGGGATGGTGCTTGCTCATGCGACTCATTCTTCAGGGTAAAGCACAGTCCTGTATATATGTGTATGCTGTCTTTGTAAAGCCTGCTGCCGCGACAAACCATAGGTGCACAAACCATGTCTACGTAGGTTTGGTTTCTCCTTGTATGAAGCAAAGATGTACTTGGACAGCAGATAAAGACAGATTTACACTGCTGCAGATTATGCAGACATACACCCATTAACTGGAGCTACTATGTTCGCATCACCCATTAATGAAGGATGCATACGCACAAACAGTACAGCAAAATGCAACAGTAAATAGCAAACGGATAACTGAATCATACAGGAAAGACTGGGGTTACCGGTTCGAACCAGCTGAATCCCATCCCGTTTATCATTCCCTAACGTTTCAAACCATAGAATAGAATAGAAAACAAACCAAAGGAAACAAACGGGTTCGTTTCAGTTTCACCATGCGTGACTGCATGCCGCCAACCTTTGCCTCTCAGACCATGGCCGTCCCTCCGCTGTCCTCCTCTGCAGATGAACTGCCACTGCTACCCATCGGAAGACAGCTGCCACCAGCGCCTTCCGTATTATCCGGTCGCCTCAGAGCCCTCGTCTGACGAATCTGCACCAACCCTTGCCGTCCAAAAATCATGAGCAAATAGAAGGTATGTCGTAGCATCTTGAAAACTCAGAAGAAAAAAAAAGTATTCACAAAATAATGTACCTTCAGTCCACGGAAAATCTTCAATACCATCAATTGGCAAACCATCAATAACCTTATTTGGAACATCCTTAATCTTCTCCCAAATTTTGTTATCTGCTATGTATATCCCGCCACTAATCTCAATGTACTCAAGACAACTGGGCAGTGTTGGAAGAGTAACTTCGTATAAATGAAATTCGTCATAGTTGATGATCAGTTTCTTGAGCGACGTGAGGTGCTGCATGTTGGATGGTATATTACTACCGTGAAGATAGAGCGACTCGAGGTCCTCCATGTTGTAGGGTAAGGTGTCCCACCAGCAGCCATGTAGCTCGAGAGAACTAACAGGAATGAAAAAGAGTCCGGGGCTAGAATCAGGCTGGTGGTCGCACGAGTCAAGCACGAGGTTGTGCAGGTGCATTGTGCTCTTCTGCGTGCTAACCATCCAACTTGGATACATTGAACCTCTGTAACCAGATATTGTCAATGATTTAATATTCTCCGGTGGGCAAAGACCCTCGAGCACATCTGCTTCTACTTCTGCTTGCGCTTCTTCTATATCTTGGGTACAAATGTACTCATCATACCATAACATTTTCAGTTCTGTGAGGTGTTCCTTATCAGCTAGCTTGGCTTCAAGAGCTTCCTCCTTGCTTTTAGTGTACTCAAGACATCCAATTGTAAGCTTGCCTTGAAGCTTGTTGAGGTGCTTCAGCTGGTGTAACTCATACCCTATACCGAATTCAACATCAAAGGTTGGAATTGTGCGAAGTGATGTCAGTCTGCCAATGTTTGGAAAACAAACGTAACTACTGATTACATGCCGCAAGTCAGGGAGCTTAATGATATTTTCACCAAAGTAGGAATGAACACTGCACGCATCACCCAAATCAAGCACTTGCAGAAGGTAAAGCTTGGCAAATGTGCTTGGCATTGTTATGTTGTCAGCAAACCTCTGAATACCAAGATAGCGCAGATACTTTAAAGCACCAATAGATTCTGGGAAAATAAACTGAGAAGGACAACTTGTAGCTGTCAAGATCAGTACCCGCAGCTTACTTAACTTCCTAAACATCTCCTCAAGGACTTGTTTGCTTATGTCATAGTCAATCTCATAAATGATAAGACTCCGCAAGTTTTTCAGTTTGATAATATGCTCAGTAAGCATGGATGCATTACACCTCTGGATATAAAGATGGCGAACATCTATAGAAATATTTCCTGTCCATTCATTCTCAATTTTGAAGCAATCACTTCCCGCAACCTTCACTGCTAAATCATGAAGTAGATCATGAATTACAAAGTACTCATGTCCATGCATGTGATCCTTCCATCCAGGAAGCAGAAATGAGGTGGACAACAATTCATCAAAATAATCCTGACCAACATCTTCAGCTTCCTGTCCTCCGGTTGTGGTATTAGTAAATCCTTCTGCCACCCACAGGTTAATTAACTCATCACGGCGCAAAGGATGTCTTCTAGGGAAAATGCTGCAATAAGCAAAGCACCGCCTGACCTGCTCACCAAGATGATTGTAGCTCCACCACAGAGCTCCCATGTGCTTATCCAAGAGATTCTGATCTTTAACACTTCTCCAATCGGTAACCTTAACCATTCTTTTTTGAAATAGGATTCCTCCTACTACTCTTGCTAATAGTGGTGATTTCTTCAGTTTTTTTGCAATCTCCTCACCAATACTTTGGAGCTTTCCTTCATCTGCCTTATGTACAAGCTTATTACCAAGTGCATAATGCATGAACAGTTTCAAGAAGGCTTCATCATCTAAATCAGGTATTTGATACGTAGTAGTTCTCACATCAGGACCTAGGCATGACAGTGAATCGTGTCGACTTGTCACGAGGATCTTGCTTCCTTCCTTTCCAACCTTTAATGGAGAGAGTAACTGTTGTAACTTCTCCTCAATAGCTAGTTCGTTATTGAACCAGATATCATCCAGTACCAAGAAGAATCGTTTGCCATTTAGTACCTTCTCCAGTTCTGCCCTCAGCATATCAAGGCTACTATATTCAGGACATTTCTTATGTTTCTCCCCAAACTTCTGCCAAGCTTGCTCAAACTGTTGGAAATATGCCCTAGAGGCAATAATAAAAGGATTATTATATTTCAATGTTCATGATAATTGTCTTTTGTTCATGCTATAAATGTATTATCCGGAAATCGTAATACACGTGTGAACACTTAGACCCAATGAGTCCCTAGTGAGCCTCTAGTTGACTAGCTCGTTGTGATCAATAGATAGTCATGGTTTCCTGACTATGGACATTGGATGTCGTTGATAACGGGATCACATCATTAGGAGAATGATGTGATGGACAAGACCCAATCATAAGCATAGCATAAAAGATCGGATAGTTCGCGCTAGAAGCTTTGCCAATGTCAAGTATCTTTTCCTTCGACCATGAGATCGTGTAACTCCCGGTTACCGTAGGAGTGCCTTGGGTGTATCAAACGTCACAACGAATCGGGTGACTATAAAGGTGCATTACAGGTATCTCCGAAAGTATCTGTTGGGTTGACACGGATCGAGACTGGGATTTGTCACTCCGTATGACGGAGAGGTATCTCTGGGCCCACTCGGTAATGCATCATCATAATGAGCTCAATGTGACCAAGGTGTTGGCCACGGGATCATGCATTGCGGAACGAGTAAAGTGACTTGCCAGGTAACGAGACTGAACAAGGTATTGGGATACCGACGATCGGGTCTCGGGCAAGTAACGTACCGATTGACAAAGGGAATTGCATACAAGGTTTGATCAAATCCTCGACATCGTGGTTCAACCGATGAAATCATCGAGGAGCATGGGAGCCAACATGGATATCCAGACCCGCTGTTGGTTATTGCCCGAGAGTCGTCTCGGTCATGTCTGCGTGTCTCCCAACCCGTAGGGTCTACACACTTAAGGTTCGGTGGCGCTAGGGTTTGTAGGAAGTCAAGTATGTGACCACCGAATGTTGTTGAGTCCGGATGAGATCCCGGACGTCACGAGGAGTTCGGAAGGGTCCGGAGGTAAAGAATAATATATAGAAAGTGGTGTTTCGCCATCGGGAAAGTTTGGGGTTTCGGTAAAATCTGGGACCACCGGAAGGGTCCGAGGTCCACCGGTGGGGCCACCTATCCGGAGGGCCCCATGGGCCGAGGGGAAGGAACCAGCCCACAGGGGCTGGTGCGCCCTAGGCCCACCCCGCGCCTAGGGTTGAAACCCTAGGGGTGGGCGCCACCGGCTTGGGGGCACTCCACCCCTTGGCCGCCGCCCCCGGAGATTGGATCTCAGGGGCCGCCACCCCTAGGGGCCTATATAAAGGGGGGGAGGGAGGGGGGCTGCTGCACACAACTCCCAAGGCGCAGCCCTCCCTCCCAACACATCTCCTCCTCCGTAGAGCTCAGTGAAGCCCTGCCGAGATCGCTTCTCCACCATCATCACGCCGTCGTCTGCCGGTGGAGCTGTCTTCCTCAACCTCTCCTTCCCCTTGCTGGATCAAGAAGGAGGAGGCGTCGATCGTCCGTGCACGTGTGTTGAGCGCGGAGGTGCTGTCCGTTCAGCACTTGGCATCGGTGATCTGAATCACGTTCGAGCACGACTCCATCATCACCTTGCAAGCTTCCGCACGCGATCTACAAGTGGTATGTAGATGTCATCTCTCTCCGTTACTCGTTGCTTAGATGAACTCATAGATGGATCTTGGTGAAGCCGTAGGAAAATTTTAATTTTCTCGCAACGTTCCCCAACAAGTGGCATCATGAGCTAGGTCTATCGTAGTTCTCTAATGCACGAGTAGAACACAATTTGTTGTGGGCGTTGATCTTGTCATCTTACTTGCCTCTACTAGTCTTTTCTTGCTCAACGGTATTGTGGGATGAAGCGGCCGGACCAACCTTACACGTGACGCTTCGTGAGACCGGTTCCACCGATCGACATGCACTAGTTGCATAAGGTGGCTGGCGGGTGTCTGTCTCTCCCACTTTAGTTGGAGCGGATTCGATGAACAAGGCCCTTATGAAGGGTAAATAGAAGTTGACAAAATCACGTTGTGGTGATTCGTAGGTAAGAAAACGTTCTTGCTAGAACCCAATCGCAGCCACGTAAAAGATGCAACAACAACTAGAGGACGCCTAACTTGTTTTTGCAGCGATTGATCATGTGATGTGATATGGCCGAAGTTGTGATGAATGATGAATTGTGATGTATGAGATCATGTTCTTGTAATAGGATTCACGACTTGCATGTCGATGAGTATGACAACGGCAGGAGCCATAGGAGTTGTCTTTATTTTTTGTATGACCTGCGTGTCATTGAAGAACGCCATGTAAACTACTTTACTTCATTACTAAACGCGTTAGTCATAGAAGTAGAAGTAGTCGTTAGCGTGACAACTTCATGAAGACACGATGATGGAGATCATGATGATGGAGATCATGGTGTCAAGCGGTGACAAGATGATCATGGAGCCCCAAGATGGAGATCAATGGAGCTTGATGATATTGGCCATATCATGTCACAACTATATAATTGCATGTGATGTTTATTATGTTTATGCATCTTGTTTACTTAGGACGACGGTAGTAAATAAGATGATCCTTATAAATTTCAAGAAGTGTTCTCCCTAGCGTGCACCGTTGCTACAGTTCGTCGTTTCTAAGCACCACGTGATGATCGGTGTGATGGATCCTTACGTTCACATACAACGGGTGTAAGACAGTTTTACACAAAGCGAAAACACTTAGGGTTAACTTGACGAGCCTAGCATGTGCGGACATGGCCTCGGAACACGGAGACCGAAAGGTCGAACACGAGTCGTATGGAAGATATGATCAACATGAAGATGTTCACCGATGATGACTAGTCCGTCTCACGTGATGATCGGACACGGGCTAGTCGACTCGGATCGTGTAACACTTAGATGACTAGAGGATGTCTAATCTAAGTGGGAGTTCATAATTTTGATTAAGAACTTTATTATCATGAACTTAGTCTAAAACCTTTGCAAATATGTCTTGTAGATCAATGGCCAACGCTAATGTCAACATGAACTTCAACGCGTTCCTAGAAAACCAAGCTGAAAGATGATGGCAGCAACTATACGGATTGGGTCCGAACACGAGGATCATCCTCATAGCTGCCAGAAGCAATATGTCCTAGAAGGACCGCTAGGTGCCGCTCCGTCCTAGAGAACCAAGACGTTATGAACGCTTGGCAAACTTCGCTGATGATTACTCCCTCGTTCGGTGCGGCATGCTCTACTGACTTAGAACCGGGCTCCAAAAGCGTTTTGAGCATCACGGAGCATATGAGATGTTCAAGAGCTGAAACTAGTTTTCCAAGCTCATGCCCGGTCGAGAGATATGATGTCTCGACAAGTTCTACAGTTGTAAGATGGAGGAACAGTTACATCGGTGAGCACATCCTGAAGATGTCTGGGTTGCACGCTCGTATGACCCAGTTGAATATTAACCTCCCAGATGAGGCGGTCATTGACAGAATCCTCCAGTCGCTCCCACCAAGCTACAAGAGCTTTGTGATGAACTACAACATGCAGGGGATGGTAAAGACCATTCCTGAAGTGTTCTCGATCTGAAGTCAGCAGAGGCTGAAATCAAGAAAGAACATCAAGTGTTGATGGTCAATAAGACCACTAAGTTCAAGAAGGGCAAGGGTAAGAAGAACTTCAAGAAGGACGGCAAAGATGTTGCCGCGCCCGGTAAGCCAGTTGCCGAGAAGAAGTCAAAGAATGGACCCAAGCACGAGGACCGAGTGTTTTTATTGCAAGGGAAAGGGCCTCGAAGCGGAACTGCCCCAAATACTTAGCGGATAAGAAGGCCGGCAACACCAAAGGTATATTTGATATACATGTAATTGATGTGTACCTCACGATTACTCGTAGTAACTCCCGGTATTTGATACCGTGCCGTTGCTCACATATGTAACTCACAGCAGAGCTGCGGAATAAACGGAGACCGGCGAAGGACGAGGTGACGGCGCGCGTCGGGAATGGTTCAGGTCGATGTGATCGCCGTCGCACGCTGCCTCTACATTTACCTACGGGATTAGTTTTAAACCTCAATAATTGTTATTTAGTGCCAAGTTTGAGCATGAACATTGTATCCGGATCTCGTTTGATACGAGATGGCTACTCATTTAAGTCCGAGAATAATGGTT
Source organism: Aegilops speltoides (assembly GCA_021437245.1). Classification (NCBI taxonomy): domain Eukaryota; kingdom Viridiplantae; phylum Streptophyta; class Magnoliopsida; order Poales; family Poaceae; genus Aegilops; species Aegilops speltoides. The sequence continues at coordinate 1,468,430 of CM038144.1, forward strand.
GTTCGATTTATATGAGAGATATGTTCTATGGTCATGCTCCGATGGTCAATGGTTTATTCTTAATGAATCTCGGCGTAATATTACACATGTTCATAGTGTGGATGCAAAAGATGTAAAGTTGATAACGATAGTCCCACATACTTGTGGCATCGCCGCCTTGGTCACATTGGTGTCAAGCGCATGAAGAAGCTCCATGCTGATGGACTTTTAGAGTCTCTTGATTATGAATCGTTTGACACATGCGAACCTTGCATCTTGGGCAAAATGACCAAGACTCCGTTCTCCGGAACAATGGAGCGAGCGACCAACTTGTTGGAAATCATACATACCGATGTGTGCGGTCCAATGAGCGTTGAGGCTCGCGGAGGATATCGTTATGTTCTCACTCTCACCGATGACTTAAGTAGATATGGGTATGTCTACTTAATGAAACACAAGTCTGAGACCTTTGAAAAGTTCAAGGAATTTCAGAGTGAGGTGGAGAATCAACGTGACAAGAAAGATAAAGTTCCTCCGATCGATCGTGGAGGAGAATATTTAAGTCACGAATTTGGCACACACTTAAGAAAATGTGGAATCGTTTCACAACTCACGCCGCCTGGAACACCTCAGCGAAACGGTGTGTCCGAACGTCGTAATCGCACTCTATTGGATATGGTGCGGTCTATGATGTCTCTTACCGATTTACCGCTATCATTTTGGGGATACGCTCTAGAGACAGCTACATTCACTTTAAATAGGGCGCCGTCTAAATCCGTTGAGACGACACCGTATGAATTATGGTTTGGGAAGAAACCTAAGTATCGTTTCTAAAAGTTTGGGGATGCGATGCTTATGTCAAGAAACTTCAACTGAAAAGCTCGAACCCAAGTCGGAAAAATGCGTATTCATAGGATACCCTAAGGAAGCTGTCGGGTATACCTTCTACTTAAGATCCGAAGGCAAGATCTTTGTTGCTAAGAACGGATGCTTTCTAGAGAAAGAGTTTCTCTCGAAAGAAGTAAGTGGGAGGAAAGTAGAACTCGATGAGGTACTACCTCTCGAACGGGAAAGTGGTGCAGCAGCAGAAACCGTTCTGTGATGCCCACACCAATCAAGAGGAAAACGTTGATGATGATCAAGGTACTTGGATCAAGTTACTCTTGAACTTGAAGGTCCACAAGGACACGTTCCGCACCAGAATGGTACGGCAACCCTGTCATGGAAATCATGTTGCTGGACAACAATGAACCTTCGAACTATGAAGAAGCAATGGCGGGCCCGGATTCCAACAAATGGCTTGAGGCCATGAAATCCGAGATAGAATCCATGTATGAAAACAAAGTATGGACTTTGACAGACTTGCCCGATGATCGGCGAGCGATAGAAAATAAATGGATTTTTAAGAAGAAGACGGACGCGGATGGTAATGTTACCATCTATAAGGCTCGACTTGTCGCTAAGGGTTATCGACAAGTTCAAGGGATTGACTACGACGAGACATTCTCTCCCGTAGCGAAGCTTAAGTCCGTCCGAATCATGTTAGCAATTGCCGCATACTATGATTATGAGATATGGCAGATGGACGTCAAAACGGCATTCCTTAACGGGCATCTTAAGGAAGAGCTGTATATGATGCAGCCGGAAGGTTTTGTCGATCCTCAGAACGCTAACAAAGTATGCAAGCTCCAGCGATCCATTTATGGACTGGTGCAAGCGTCTCGGAGTTGGAACATTCGCTTTGATGAGATGATCAAAGCGTTTGGGTTTATGCAGACTTATGGAGAAGCTGCTTACAAGAAAGTGAGTGGGAGCTCCGTAGCATTTCTCTGTTATATGTAGATGACATACTCTTGATGGGAAATGATACGACACTCCTGGACAGCATTAAGGCCTATTTGAACAAGTGTTTTTCAATGAAGGACCTTGGAGAAGCTGCTTATATATTAGGCATTAAGATCTATAGAGATAGATCGAGACGCCTCATAGGTCTTTCACAAAGCACATACCTTGATAAGATTTTGAAGAGGTTCAAAATGGATCAGTCCAAGAAGGGGTTCTTGCCTATGTTACAAGGTGTGAAACTGAGCTCAGCTCAGTCACCGACCACGGCAAAAGATAAAGAAGAGATGAGTGTCATCCCCTATGCTTCAGCCATAGGATCTATTATGTATGCCATGTTGTGTACCAGACCCGATGTAAACCTTGCCGTAAGTTTGGTTGCAAGATACCAAAGTAACCCCGCAAGGAACACCTGGACAGCGGTCAAGAATATCTGAAGTACGAAAAGGACAAAGGACATGTTTTCGTTTATGGAGGAGACGAAGAGCTCGTCAGAAGGGTTACGCCGACGCTTAGCTTCGACTCAGATCTGGATGACTCTAAGTCACAAACCGGATACGTGTATATGTTGAATGGTGGAGCGATGGCTGGTGCAGCTGCAAGCGAAGCGTCGTGGCGGGATCTACGTGTGAAGCGGAGTACATGGCAGCCTCGGAGGCAGCGCATGAAGCGATTTGGGTGAAGGAGTTCATCACCGACCTAGGAGTCATACCCAATGCGTCGGGCCGATCAAACTCTTCTCGTGACAACACTGGAGCTATTGCCCTTGCCAAGGAGCCAGGTTTCACAAGAAGACAAGGCACATCAAGCGTCGTTTCAACTCCATCCGTGAAAATGTTCAAGATGGAGACATAGAGATTTGCAAAGTACACACGGATCTGAATGTCGCAGATCCGCTGACTAAACTCTCTCGCGTGCAAAACATGATCAACACCGAACTCTATGGGTGTTCGATTCATCACAATGTAACTAGATTGGTGACTCTAGTGCAAGTGGGAGACTGTTGGAAATATGCCCTAGAGGCAATAATAAAAGGATTATTATATTTCAATGTTCATGATAATTGTCTTTTGTTCATGCTATAAATGTATTATCCGGAAATCGTAATACACGTGTGAACACTTAGACCCAATGAGTCCCTAGTGAGCCTCTAGTTGACTAGCTCGTTGTGATCAATAGATAGTCATGGTTTCCTGACTATGGACATTGGATGTCGTTGATAACGGGATCACATCATTAGGAGAATGATGTGATGGACAAGACCCAATCATAAGCATAGCATAAAAGATCGGATAGTTCGCTTGCTAGAAGCTTTGCCAATGTCAAGTATCTTTTCCTTCGACCATGAGATCGTGTAACTCCCGGTTACCGTAGGAGTGCCTTGGGTGTATCAAACGTCACAACGAATCGGGTGACTATAAAGGTGCATTACAGGTATCTCCGAAAGTATCATTGGGTTGACACGGATCGAGCGGGATTTGTCACTCCGTATGACGGAGAGGTATCTCTGGGCCCACTCGGTAATGCATCATCATAATGAGCTCAATGTGACCAAGGTGTTGGCCGGGATCATGCATTGCGGAACGAGTAAAGTGACTTGCCAGGTAACGAGACTGAACAAGGTATTGGGATACCGACGATCGGGTCTCGGGCAAGTAACGTACCGATTGACAAAGGGAATTGCATATGAGGTTTGATCGAATCCTCGACATCGTGGTTCAACCGATGAAATCATCGAGGAGCATGTGGGAGCCAACATGGATATCCAGACCCCGCTGTTGGTTATTGCCCGAGAGTCGTCTCGGTCATGTCTGCGTGTCTCCCGAACCCGTAGGGTCTACACACTTAAGGTTCGGTGACGCTTAGGGTTTGTAGGAAGTCAAGTATGTGACCACGAATGTTGTTCGAGTCCGGATGAGATCCGGACGTCACGAGGAGTTCGGAAGGGTCCGGAGGTAAAGAATAATATATAGAAAGTGGTGTTTCGCCATCGGGAAAGTTTGGGGTTTCGGTAAAGCACTGGGACCAACGGAAGGGTCCCGGGTCCACCGGTGGGGCCACCTATCCGGAGGGCCCCATGGGCCGAGGGGAAGGAACCAGCCCACAGGGGCTGGTGCGCCCCTAGGCCCACCCCGCGCCTAGGGTTGAAACCCTAGGGGGGGGGCGCCCACGGCTTGGGGGCACTCCACCCCTGCCGCCGCCGCCCCGGAGATTGGATCTCAGGGGCCGCCACCGGGGCCTATATAAAGGGGGAGGGAGGGCTGCTGCACACAACTCCCAAGGCGCAGCCCTCCCTCCCAACACATCTCCTCCTCCGTAGAGCTCAGTGAAGCCACAGCCGAGATCGCTTCTCCACCATCATCACGCCGTCGTCTTGCCGGTGGAGCTGTCTTCCTCAACCTCTCCTTCCCCTTGCTGGATCAAGAAGGAGGAGACGTTCGATCGTCCCGTACGTGTGTTGAACGCGGAGGTGCTGTCCGTTCAGCACTTGGCATCGGTGATCTGAATCACGTTCGAGTACGACTCCATCATCACCTTGCAAGCTTCCGCACGCGATCTACAAGTGGTATGTAGATGTCATCTCTCTCCCGTTACTCGTTGCTTAGATGAACTCATAGATGGATCTTGGTGAAGCCGTAGGAAAAATTTTAATTTTCTGCAACGTTCCCCAACACAAACATCTCACCATAAATGGTTTGCACGGTAAAATATTCCGATACATGAATCCACATAACAAGGTCAAAATAGTCATCATTTCTCTCGGACGTGCACACACATTGTGCCAGCGTTGTCTTCCCAGACCCTGGAATGCCAATAATTCCAATTACAGATTTTTTTTTTAGAAAAGGAGGATGACCCCCGGCCTCTGCATCTAGGAGATGCATACGGCCACTTTATTGATTATTCCCGAGGACCTTACAAAGTATTACAACAATATGCCTGAATCCGCCATCTTGGCAACATATGCCACTACTCCTATCCATATGATGAAGGGGTGCTACCTGGGCCACATACCCGGTCTACTCACCTAAGCCTATCATCAAAAGCCGAAGCCACAGCCGAGCCACATACCGGTGCAGGGCATAAACTGGTCCGACGACTCACATATGTCGTCGCCGCCATCTTTCCAGTCCGCCTTCTTGAGCAGATATTGAGGCTTCTACCTTGTCGAGGCCACTCACATCGACGCCACCTTGACGCTTGACAACTACCTCCACTGCTGCGAGTCCATCCTCGCAAGATCGGACACCGAAGTCTCCATCGCACCACGCCGCCGAGATTCGCCGTCATCAATGTGAAGGATGAAGTACCGCTCCACCAAAAAGGCACCCGCTGGTCCCTCGATCCCGTGTACGCCTCCAAGAATGACGCCCCCAAGGAGGAAACGACACCAACGCGTCGCCGTCATCCGATCAACTGATCTAGGGTTTCCCCCGGAGGTAGCGGATAGAGGTCTAGAGCTTCTCCATGACGATGCCTTCAAGAAGGTAATGACACCACAGGGTGCCACCAACGCCGGTCTTGGCAACAAGCCGAGCACAAGGTTTACACCCGGATCCGCTCGAAGAATCTCCATCACGTATTGTGCGCACGGGTCGCCGCCGATCTGAGCCGCCGCACATCGAGCAAGCCGCACCGGACAGATCGGATCTGTCCGGAGGGCAAATCACGCATGGCGCCGACTCAACCACCAGGCCCTCCATGCCGCCACCGCCGATCCGAGGACAGATGGTCCGTCGCTGCAGATCCGGCCGCCACCGCCGAACGCAGCCAAGGCCGCTGCCCGACGCAGGCCGGCGCCGCAACCGCCACCACCAGCGCCCTAGGACGAGGCCGCCGCCGCGCAGGCCCACCACGCCACGGAGGCCAGATCGGCCGTGCCACCCCATGCCGCGGAGCTCCGCACCGTCCCCATGACGCGGGAGAGAGGAAAGGCCCCCGCCACCGCCGTCAGCCTCCGGGCAAAGGCCGGCGGCGTCCTTCGGCGGTGGCGGAGGGAGGGATGGGAGGACGGGGAGCCCCGGCTAGGGTTAGATCCCGCCGTGTCGCCCGGGCGGGGCGGCGAAGCGGAGGGTTGGGGAGATCTATTGGTCCAATTCCAATTACAGATAAACACGTATTGTCTTCTGTCCGACGAAGTATATCTGTTATCTCCTTAAGAGCCTCATCTCTGCCGGTTACCTTTCCAGTTGGAACAGATAGAGTGGGCCCATGTAAACTATTTGCACTGGCATTGTTGCTTCCATTGTTGCTTTGCAGGTTCAATGACTCGATAGTTTTATGTGCTTCCTCAATGAGTTCTTCAATCCTGGCCACATTTTCTTTCAGAAGTCTACTTAAAGGTCCGGGGATAGTCAAATTTGATGAAATACCAATGCCCTGCATAGGAAACCAACATGTTGAGATTTGTATCTTCGTCCTGATACATATACTTTGATATCAAACATTAAATTTGATTTCGACATGATATTTTCTCAAGTTGAAAACAAATAAATTGGGAATTATTTTTTGATCCCTCCGTTTTCGTCCTAGATCTATTTTTCGTCCCTGAACATCAATACCTAGTAAACTAGATCTGTCAAAATATGAAACCATTTACTTTAAACTACCTAACACCAGATTAAGTTATTTAGCTGCAGACATGTAAAATTCAAAAACTACGCTGTTGCCCCATGTTTGATTTCCTTGTATGATCTGTAGTTCCTATTCGTCTGTTAACTCCTAAAAGAAGCGTGTTTGGATAGGTCAGAATTACGGGGATCTAAAGACTAAAATCTAAAACCGCCTATCCAATCAAGACGAATTGTGTGTGATCCACGTAGGCACATACTCTACCCAAATAAGACCTAAAGATAAAAACGCATGCATGGGACAGAGTTTTGGATTTCGTCCGGAAAAAAACCGAAATTCCGGCGAAATTCATCCGTTTCGTTCAGGCCCGGTAGATATGTTAGCCGGCCAAATTTTTCGGCCCTATTTGATTTTTTTGGCCCATTCCAGTGTCTGGCCCAGCCTGGATAGCCCTTCCCGGAAAGTAAAAGGCCTGAATAAGGCTCCTAAACCTAAACGTCATCAAATTCCCGATCCAGATGTGCTCACGCCGCCGCCTCCTGAGCGCACGGCCTCGGCTAGGGCGCTAGCTGACCGTTCCATATGCCTCTGTCCGGCAGCTTGGTGCAGCGACGAGTGCAAGTATGGCCATAGCTCGGTCATTGGCCATAGGATTTGCGTGCGGCCGGAACGGGACCACGAGTGAGCAGCGTGATTGGATTTTGCTGCAACTGAAGCGTATCGTCCGTTTCCTTTGTTGTAGGATTTCAATTTTTGGTAGATTTGGTGGTTTTTCGTCAAAATTTCGCTCATTTTTCATTCAAAATTTCAAATTTTGATTCAGTCTTTTCGTCTGAAATTTTCTGAAAAAATCCGAAATTACCGAATTTCTCCTATTTCGTCCGGGGACGGTAAATTTTGCAAAACAAAATCCAAATCCTTTCATGGGAGAGACATTAAGTATGTATGCCTTGTAAAATGTGGCAAGAATGGAACCTGGCTTGAAGGACCATCTTCAGCAGATGAATCCAGTTTACCCTTTCTCCCACTCTGGTGTTGACGAACGTAGTACTCAACTTCGTCCAGGATGTCTTCAGTTGCATAAAAAGCAGATATGAGATCCACGAGCAATTCTTCCTAGTCCTATGGACTTTGACGCGCAAGGTGTTTATGCTGATTCGGATGGAGTTATTTACTTCCTTCGATTACTTGAGGGAATTTGCCTCAAGGTGAAGATTGTTAAATTGTGATTCAAATTCTGCCGTATTGGACTAGACGTAGTACATACGATGTCGGCCTTTGCGTTGGTACCTACGTGTATGAGTGCAACTCGTTTACTTGTCCTTCAAGAACTCTCATGTATTGCCCTCATACATACCCCACATAGTCGCACCTAAAGACTGTCTGTCGTCTCGTGTTTGTAATAGTCCTCCCAATAGTGATTGCGCCTTCGTGCGTCTGTGGTTTTCTCCAGCAAGGGTATCCACGCAAAAATCTGTGTGCTCACGTGTCTCGTTTTATCTAACAGTTACTCTCCCTTGGTAGCCGCAAAACTACTAGCCAGTATTCCCATACATGGCGTTAACGCGAGCGGACAAGTATATTTAGGGGAGGGATGCGGGCCAGAGGATAATTTTTCCTGCACTACGGCGGATTGGGGTTCGGTTAGATGCGCGTTAGAGTAAAACATACTTTTCACTCCTCAAACGCCGGATAATGGATGGATTAGAAGAGTAAATTACATCTACGATAGCTAAACTTGATCCTAGGGTTCACTTCCATCACTGTATTTAGGAAAGCTTAAAATACGGTCACTAAGGTTGCCCGGGCGTATCACTCTACGGTCACCAGTATCGTATCCGTCCTATTTTTGCTGACGTGGCAAATACCCATCTCTCACTACTACTATTTATCTCTATATAATTCTGTCGCACACATAACCCGCGCCCACCGCTGTTCCACACCCCACGCTCCCACCGCTGCCGCAGCTCTTCAGTGTCAGTGTGTCACGTCCTAGAGCTCCTAAAGCCTCGTCCTGTGTCACGTCCTAGAGCTCCTAAAGCCTCGTCCGGCCGACGAACGAAATGTTGCGCTGGTTGGCCAGACTCTCATGCTTGGAATTCCCAACTCTCTAGCAATGTCGAGCTTGAAGCTCATCAGCGTCATTGGCACCATGAAGGTTACTGTCCCGATGTGCGTCGTTGAAAGTACGAGCGCCACTGTGGAGGTTACCATGGGTTGCCGCTTCAGTTTACTGACCCGTCGTCAGAGTAGGTCGCCCTGGTGTAAGAAGTGCATGGTTGCGTGCATGACCGAGCGACACCATATGTTTGCCAGCCAACGTCGACTTAGCCTTACACCCTGCCGCGCTCCTCAGCGTTGAAATGGCTGGCAACCTGCTCTCCCCTCACCTCGTCGTCCAGCTCTCAGGCGTACTCGTAGTTTGTGTACTGGTCGGTGAACACCAGCCAGTAATCCATCGGGGACTCAGAACTGAGAGCGGCGACGACTTCGGCCTGCTCGCGTACGGCATAGCCCCGCCAAACACCATGCACTCCATACCGCCGGCTGCCAGCGCATGTTCTTTTCCGCCGCCGCAGGTCGACGTCGTCGAGCTCCATGGGGTTGGCAAGGACTACAGCCGCGCGGTGATCAGTTTCACTAGATCAGGTCCAAGTAAGAAAGTCAACGGTGCGGGACCGGTCAGTGTGCCACATCAGCGAAATACATTGGATACGGTAGGGGTGACCGTAGAGTGACACATTTCTACGACCTCAATGACCGTATTTTGACACTTTTGGAATAGTGATGAAAGTAAACCCTAGAGTCAAGTTGAGGTAGTATAGATGTAACATTCTGAAGATCATCAGACTTTAGCAATCAAGTGGAGAGAGAGAGAGAGAGAGAGACACACACACACACGCCATAGTACTTTGCAATGAATTCAGAGCAAAAATAAATATTACCATGAATTATGAAGTGATGATTTTCTGCTAATAAAATATCTATAGTGGTGGTCTTTTACATTTCACTGGGCTGCAGCGAAAAACGCCATAGTCCAGCCGAACACGCACGTAGATCAATCAATCGATCAACTGTTCAAGGGCAAAACAATAGTCAACCACAACTACATGTATGGGCTACTGAGCTTTGGTCTTCCCTATATTTGGTGTAGTTGGTTCTATAAATTTATTTTTATACAGACTAATGATGCAATTAGCTGCGGCCATTACTCGATGTACGGTATACAGCCCACTCGGCTCCGCCCCTGTCTCGGCTCTTTGCCTAACGCACTGGCACATGCAACATGGCGAGAAGAGAGAAGATGTGACGCCATTGTTCTAGAAACCAGCCGATGCAAGCTGCAGGCTACTGTTCATTGCGAATCCTTTGAATTTCAACCTTTAGATTTATGAGACCAATGGCTAGGATTGATGTTGTTGCTACAATTCAAAACTCGTACAGTTTAGATATATACACAGTCAAGATTCAGAATCTTGGCGTTTCTCTGACAATGAACGAACAGTACTGAAGTTCTGTGAAGCTGCATCAAGGTATTGAAGGTCTTCTTGCTCTTTTTTGTATTGTTGAACTGTTGGGTAGTCTCTCATATATAGATAAGTAAGAGCCCGGGAGAGAAGGATTGCAAGGCATAGGAACTGAGAGCACCGTCATGCTCTTCATTTTGTATACCACCACTATCTGAATTCCTATGGTGCACATTAGAAGTTTGTTTGGCGTGGCCGAACTAGGTACTTCAGCTGTTTTCTTGTCATTATCTATGATCTCTTAAAGTTAATACAAATGATTAATACACAGTTACAAGTTAATGTGGGTTATGAATTAAGTAGTACTGCAGCTGGTTAATCATGTGTGGATCAGCCGCTGGATCGAAAATAAATTGTGAATTTGCAACTGCAAACCGTCTACTTGTGCACTGCCCTGTTTTTGCTCTGCTTCAGTTTCAAAACCTGAAATCTTGCGGGCTTGTTCACAGTCGAGAAATCAAGTATTGTATTTGTCATTCAGCACCGAGGGGGGAGGGAGTGAGAACTCTGATATACTCCTTCTGTCCCATAATATAAGAGCGTTTTTTACACTAATATAGTGTAAAAAATGCTCTTATATTATGTTACGGAGGGAGTAGCAAACTCTGAACTAGCTAGCGAACTACAGTACTATACATCTACATGATGTTTGACTTCCTTTTTTATGCTCTGGTTCTCCTGCTTGATGTTATTGTTTTTTTCAGACACAAACCTGAAACTACTTCTCATATGCCAAAAGCTGTTATATGAGAGTACGGCGTGGCCCGCTAAGTCTTGTACAGCATTCTGAAATGTAATTCGTATATCAACTCTTTCAAGTGGTTGGCATCATCAAGAGGAAGATCTTGATTAAAGAACTAGCTGTTGCTTACCATGCTGAGTGTGTAGGTGTTGTAAAGAGAAAATGGGAGGAGGTATATATCCCGTTCTTCTGTAAGATCTTCAGATGTACTGCCATTCTTTTAAGTTTTTATTGTTCCACTTATATTATGGATTAAGAATTTGTCCCATTAGAAATCGCCGATCTTTTATCACCTAGACCGTGCCTCGCTAAATGCCACACTCCTGTCACCTGTCAGGTCGTGTTCAAGTCATTGAGCCGTGCATAACTGAACTGTAGTCGTTTTCCCATGACAGTAGCCGCACGGGCTGAGCTTCAACCTTAAACTACTTTTTTTCAACCTTTAAACCTTTAAACCTCTTAAGGCAATGTTCTCATGTTCTCTGCATTTGTTCTGCTTGTGCCACCGGTTCCTCCCTTCTTTGCGTACCCCTAATCTTATTGCTTCTTACCCACCACTTCCTTATTATGCTCACAATTTGCTGTAGCAGCTTGCAGTCTTCCAAACCATTGGTAGGGGAGGGCCGTATGTCTTTCCGTGAAGTATAATTTCTTTGCGCACAAGTTGTTTCTTGCTGACAACACTTTCTTCAAACATGTTGAGTTAGTTATCTAAGTCTACAAACATGTTGAGTTAGTTCTCCAAACATATTGACAAAACTTGCATTTATATTTTTGCTGGGCATCTGTAGGCTTCAACCCAACAGCCGCTATATTTGACTTGAGTAAGTTATCTCACTCTAAATTAAAAGCACAAGACTTTTGCCCAAGTGAACTACACATCAACTTATATTCACAGGAATGGAATGAGCTTCAATTTTTAGGAGATGTACGAACTTTAATGACAACAAACACAGCTCCGTCGAGCGGCATAGTCCGAGCAGCACAATGTCGTCAGCTAGACAGACTGGTTCTGGTGTGGGTTGGCCTTATTGTAATTTGTTGGGGCTTGGATGCAACACTAGTGAAGGTCTTAAGGACCGGTCCGTGAAAACGTATTCTTCAATAGATATGTGAGCATCCACAATTGTTCCAGTTGGTCCCAGTTTTCTAGTTCCCAGTGCCTCACATTGCTAGGATCCTAGTACGCATGTACTCAATCTCATCAAATTATTCTAATTTCTAACTAGGTATATGGATGAGCCACACACGATCAACCTTTCGTACGCGTGTATACTACCTAGCTCGGGCTAGTAAACTCACTCGTCATTTTGCTTCCTAGTTTTGTGTTGTGTTCGCTTGAGTTGATGCACTATATACCATGTCACACAGCTCGTGCACACATCAATTATTTTGAAGGACTGCGTTCATAGACAGCTGGTTGTTGAACAAATTCATGTTATGTAAGTAATCAACTACTTAAAAATAGGTAGTTTGTTGGATGCTTTTGGATATATTAGTATCCACGTTGGGTGATATGGTGGGACACGTGGAGAGCCAATAGCCCGCGGGTAACTATATCAAAAAAGCCTCTAGCCCCGCTTCATTATTGTAAAGTAAGGACCACCAAATACCCATCACATACTACACTATACCACAACGCATGGACATAAGGTAGAATACAATGCCGCTGAATAAGAGCTACACCACCCTATGCGACAAGTAGGAAGAGTGAGCATCGCTTGAAGCCACCCCAGTCCTCAACCATGAACGAGTCACCAAGAGAAGACACGTAGCCCCGCACAATGAACCATGGGTGCTAAGGCGGTCACTTCATTAAGGTCAAAACTCTGAAGCGCCGGTGCAGCCTAATATAAGGATCAGGGTTTCCCTCGGAGGAATGCGACGAACAATGAGTAACCATGACAAGCCTTCAAGAAGGGATCACGCCAATAAACTGCGCTGCTGGCGACCTGACCGAAATCAGGAAGAGTTTTCACCTTGGCCAGCACTCACCCCACCAAAATGTGGTATAGCAAGAGACCTACCACACTCACGCCACCAAACATGACACCTAGTTTACCATGTCGGCCCCCATGACCATGACGAACAGTCAGCACCTGAGCCACGGGCTCCGCCCACGAGCACATTGGCTGACACCACCAGGGTCGTCGCCCCGACCTCCAAGACCGCCCCTCAACCATTGTCACAATACATGGACACCATCGACCGGTAAGGGGAAGAAGGCCCCTTCTTCAGGCCAAATAGGGCACATATGCATGATGGGCCCCCCACAGACAAGATCTAGGTAAGGAATGCTACGACAACTGCCAGCCACAATGCAACCGCTTGTCGGTCCCAGTCCGGGAACTCCAGAACTTGTCGACGTCAAGGACGCGAAGCATGCTGCCTCCCTTTCAGAAGAGCTCTAGCTAGCCCACATGTGTCGCGAGATGAGCCAGCAGCAACAACCAATTGGTCCTTCACCGGTCCACGAGCCACATACCTATAGTAATAGAGGGGAAGGCCAACTCCACCACTGCACCTGTGTGCGCCCATCAACACGCATCCAACACCGAGGACCGACAATGTCACGCTGCCGAGAATCACTATGGTGGATGCAAAAGGTGCAACACCACTCCTCCACTTGTCCCCTGCAGCACTAGGGGGCCACCGCCCCAGATCCATGGATCACGACCGAGTAGCAGGAGAATGGCCACACCGCCGCCTTACCTGGACCCGTCCAGACTTTGCCGAAGGGCGCCTGAGGTAGCATCGAGGGGAGAAAGGTGCGGTGGCGGAGGAAGGTATGATAGGGAGAGATGACAAAGGAGGGAAGCGGCGGCGTTGTGGGGTGGCAGTGGCACTAGATTGTGAGGCATTGTTGGAACTCTAGACTAGGAGCCTTGTTGTGGACTCCATCCCAAAGCTAGTGAAATACTAAAATGATACACGTTTGTTGGATGCTCTGCGAAAAAACTGGAGAAAGCTAAATTTGTGTCTTGTCGGTCAGTTACACCGTCCTACATTATCATGTTCTAGCTTGGTGTAGACATGCCTTAAATGCACATGGTGTCAACTTCGGTGATTGGCGGTGGCGGTGTCAGGTCCCAGGCAGCCCGGGATGTGGCCTGGAGCATGGCCGAGAAACCATTTGTAGACTGTAGCTACAAGGGCTTTCTAGTGTGTGGGTTTTCCCTGGCACCGCCATTACAACCAAGTACCAGTCCAAGATACAAACCTCGTTTGCCATCTTTGCTTGCAGGCCAGAAAAGGGCCCATCTAGGTGTTGTAAGTAATCATGGGGTGGAGTGTGTGCAGATGCTCACAGACATGTGGATGCTTTCCGCGTGTGTCCCTACTTTGGTACGGCTAGGAGGAAGGATAGGATAGATGACATGAGGAGGGGGATGGACTAGATTTCCCGAGCTTCTTCTGTAATTTGAATCTTTGGTTCTGCCACAATAGTGCTAGGGAGATCTGGTGTTAACATAATAGCAATTCTTTGTCCATTTGATTATTGAAAATGTTTAAGACAATTTCATGCCCGCGAAATACACAGGAAGCAAGCCTTAGAGACTTATCACCGGCCTATATACGTGCAAGGGCGGCCACTTTGGGAGCTGCAGTTCGGTGTGATACACTCAGCTAGTGCAGCATGCTATTCTGGTGGATTGCAGATCGATGCACAAGTCTCATGCGCCATTGTCCCATTTTGCCTATCTATCTTGTTTACGCCTCAATGTGTTGTTTAGGCTAGCTTATTTGAGCATTGCACGAGTCTGTTTGAGTCTTTAGTAACTGACAATAATGGATTATTAGTTGCTGCTTCCTGACAGTTCTCAAAATGATGTACACTCATGATAGGAGAGTGAAATATTCCTAAACCCTGATTTAGGAGCACTAGGTACCCTCCAACTAGGTTTTGCTGCCCCTCGGCGGTGCAGTGCTCATCCTCTTCCCATGGTTTGGGGGCACCACGGGAATCTCCTTTGAGGACGAGGATGACAATGTGGAGGATCTCCAGTCCCGCCCCTGGCCTTGCATGCGCTGATGTGTGCTCCGTCGTGATTTCCGTACGGCGTGCGGCAAAGAGCATTGACAGTAATATCGGGTGCGTGCTGGCCATGCCTGACGACCAAGGGGGAGCTCGGTTGGCGGCAATGATGGTGTGGCGCATAGTGGTGTTGGGTGGTTTGCGGGGGCCGCCGCCAGGATTTATGTTGGCATGGGAGAGAATCTGGAAGCGCGCAGCTGATTGTGGCACTATTTTAGGTGAGAGGGAGGAGAGGGAAGATTTACAGAGATTTTCGTGGGTTTCTTAAATTTGGTTTGGGGTGGCAATATTTTAGCTGAACTCCTCAATTTTTGAAGCATTATATGTTTAGGGGAAGGCTAGGTTGGTGTTAACTCGCCAAACAAGAATCTTTTCAAGATTTTATAGGATCTTGAGGGCAGGGTTAGAGATGCCCTAAGTAAAGCGAATGATTTCTAGCATTTGTATTTGTGGAGTGTGATAGTGGAATCAGGGAGGTTCGTCCAGAAAAAAGTTAGCTTTTCGTCAATTAAATGCCTCTTCCATTATCTATACGCATGTAAATGCAGTCACTGACTGTCCTACCGACGCCAAGTGTGAGGCCTGCGTGGGTGCTTGCCCGGACTCCGACACCAGCACTGACGACATGAACGAATGCAAGAATCGATGCGCAGGTGTGTGATTGTTGCATGCGTGCGTGTGTGATTTGATTTGATTTCACACTCCCTGCTTGGTCGGACTACCGAGTTTGATTCTTGTTTGCTCGTGCCAGCCGGCCGGGCAGTGTGTTATGTTTTCGGTTTTCCTTTTGTTGAGATATGTATTTAACACATGTATTTTTGTACTCCAAGTCTCCTCCTTGTGTATAGTTGAGGATATGACTTGCCCTATGTACTATATATACTTGTGCATATGCACCTATCAATATATTAAGAGTTGCATCCTATTCCTCTACACCTTTTCTTGTTTATTATGCTTTGGCTTTGGAATAATTTGTAGTCTGTGGTTGTGGAGTGCATGCTGTGCCTGCCCGTACGTACGCACCATCAATCAAATATAATACTACTAGTGCCATGCCAATGATTCATTGTCATCTCGGTACTGCTAATTCGAGTTCTTCCAGTTTAGTTTGTAATCTATGATGCGTATATTTATGTACAGTGGACAACCTTTTGTAACTGATGGCCGAAGTAACCTTCTATAACTGAAGGCCAATTCATCTGTCCCTTGAGCAGAGCCCTGGCATCTCGACGTCCTCCTCGCGGCCGGAGAGTGCACTGGGGGCTTTACAGCCCCGGCACATCCTCCTCCTCCTCCCGATGGGAGTCGCCTGCGAAGAGTGCATCGGGGCCTACACAGCCCCGGCACGTCTTCGTTGTCATTCTCGAGACAACGCTGTCAGCCGGCCTCGTCTTCGGCCATCCGGCCTCCACCCGGTCACCACATGTCACAATCTGGGAGGTGGGAGTGATTTTTGCAAGGAATACTACTCAGTTAGTGATTTCGGCGATAGCGGGTTTCTTTTTTATTTAGGAGTTGCCCAAGAATGGACTTTCTTCCTGAACGGGCCCACATCACGTAGCCGAAAGGCTTTGGGCTGGCCTGAGCCGCAGCCTCACAAGCCACAAAGATGGTCTAGGCTTGGCGCTAACAAACAAGCTCAGACCATCTAGTCAGCAGATCATAAAAAAAAATTCTCAAAAACAATATAAAAAAAAAGAAAGAAGGCTGGTGATCAAGGAGGTATAGCTGACTTATCTCTTTTCCTGGGCATGTGTGGTTGCAAGCACATGATCTTGTGTCAATTCCTCTCAACATTGCTATTCAATAAAGTGGGACGAGGTTTCTCAAAAAAAAAAAATGGAAATAAATACCGGAGCGACACGATCCTGCTGCTATAAATTTGAGAATCTCGTGTCTGCTGAGTGTGCTGTGCTCGGGGAAGATTCCATCTAGCAGTTTGCTTGCTTAGGCTACCTACGCGTGTTCTCCATGTCGATCAATCCATCTTGACGGAAAGAACTCGTCTATGAGATGCGAGCCAACATAGGGTAATTTCAAGTGAAACTAGAAATGAAATGCATTCGGGACATAAGTGTAGTAGATAACAAGCTAGCATGGGCTAAGATTGTGAGTATGACGACCGTGCCCTGCCACTAGTGCGCCAAGAATGCAAAGGTGGAGAAAATTGATGTTGCTTGAGAACCTACTTCATTGATTTCAGGCCAGACTAATGTGTCGGGACCATTCTCACCTTAGCGGAAGTGACAGACGAGATGCGACCGGCATCTCCCTCCACAGAGGAAGTGATAGACCATATGTATTCTCTACAAATGAACCAATACCAAGTTCCAAACAAAAAGCATCTAGATTGTGTGAAGAATCAAATTCTTCCCCATGGATTGATCTGATATCATTTGCTACCCTACTCTTGTCAAATAGGTCGGAAAAACACCCATATCATTATGTACTTTTATTATGCTAATTCTTATCCAACATCTTGGAGTGGCACTTTATTGAGCGCATCATGCACTTGTCTGCCACAAGGTCTAGTCGTGTGGAGCACATACACCAGGAGTCCGTGACGAACAAACCATGTCCCTGCCGGTCATATGAAAATTTTAATTTTAAGTGAAATCTTCGGCATCCAGTTTTTATTTTTATTATCCACTAGGATCTCTGAATGCGTGAGCACGCATCACATAGTGTCGACTGTGAAAGACCCAAAATTTTAATTAAGGACATTTCATTGAATTGATATACTGAGGTGATAGAACCGCACCGAAGGAATACCTGGCATCTGCTAGCATGATGCACATAGCCAAAACGTCCGACACATAGCCCTGTCGTCGGTGACGCATGGTTTCGTTGATACTGCTCCTCATGTTATCTCACGGGAAGAGGTACGTGGGCGAGGGAGGAGGGAGAGACTGACAGGTGGGCTCTTGGTAGAGAGGTACCGGACCAGTCAAACGGTGCTAGATTTTGGTGCCAAGTTAGCCATGCTAGTGAGACCCACCAGTCAGATTCAGCGCCAACAGGTGTTGAACTGACAGTATAGTGTTTTTTCTGCAAAAATACTAAAAAAATCAGTTTTTTTTGCAAACTGTTAATGAGACTGTTGTTTTCTGATATGAGACACATTATTGTGGTGCTTTTAGTGTAAGATTGTTCTTATGAGCGCGAAATCGAGAAACCCGACCGAGATATTTGTTTAGAAAGATGAGTTTATTAAGACCAAAGTTCTTGGACGAAAAGTGACTTACAGTGACTTTTTGTTTTGTGGATAGACTTTCAGTGAAATTCAAGGACGAAAAGTAATTTGCTCATGTTTTTCTATTTTTGTTTTTTCTCTACTTAATCATACAGAGTTAAAAAAAAATTGTATTCACATGTCATAACATCCTCGGGCATTATGCTTATTGGTTACAAAGGGCTAGTTCGGTTCACTTAATTACCGTATATTATGGTAGAATGTAGTACTTTCATAGGAAGACTGCACAATTTCACCATATTAGTTTTGAGCAAGGCACCAAGAGGGAAATGCCGAGAGAGTAAAAAAATAAAAATAAAAAATCTAGTCAAAAAAGCAAGAAAAAAATTACTTGTAATCACTCGATCTTTTTATAGGAGTTTGTATACATTAACTACCAGAGTTTCATCCATACTCACAGGACATCACATGGACATGTCATGCATGGTTCCATGCGCCGCTCTATAAATGATACAAGGCATCTGGCCATGCTGTAGCACTTAGTCACGTACCATATACCAGCAAGAGAACTAGTGAAGAGGTCTGAATAATGTACACTTTTTCTTTCATGGAAGACTGGGACTGCATGCAACAATAATTATTTACCTAGCTAGGACATTACTACGATTGCGAGGTATCGGATATCTACATGCTACATCAATCTGAAGAACTTCTGAATACCGAATGGGAGCCTGGTGGTGAGCAAATATGAAGGATGCTTCGACATTAGAATGTCGCCGAACGGGCGCACCAGATGCCACCACGTACTCTTCATCAGCGTGATAGCTAGCCGCACTGGAATCCACACACTCTGCTTGGGGGTATGGAACGACGCTTAGGAATTATCTCTTACTTATGCGTTTAGGTCTTTTATCGTAAGGATGAACCAATAATTTGTCTTAGTCTTTCAATAAAGGACATTTCATTGAATTGATTTATCAAGGTGATACCCACCTTTGACAGTGCGCTCTCGACACATAACAGGCCCACCCGCCGCTTTTCTCCGCCTTATCTCTTCCAGCGTACAACCCCCCGCTGATTTTTCCTATCCTATGCCATTTTCTTCTTCTCCGTCCCTGCGTTTCCTACCCACATCATCCTCCCTCTCCCGCCTCCACCCCATGCCGCTGCAGCCTGCATGAACCCCTAATATGGCGCGCACGCCCGCCTCTCTCACCCTCCACACCCACGACACTCGAGTGCTACGCTCGGGTGATGGGACAGCATCTGTGAGCGACGGCGCCTCATTTTGCTACAAGAGGCGCCCCGACATGCTAGAACTAGCATCTCAACTTGCTACAAACAGCGCCACCACGGGCAACAACCAGCGCCGTGGCCACTGCCATGCTTGTTGGAACCACACGTCTTCTTTGTCAGAATCGCAACTGTCATCACGGGAGCTATGACCGCCACACAGAGCTGCGGCGTCGAGCGTGGTTTTGCTGGAACCGCTCGGTGGAGAAGCTGCATCCGTGCACGCTGGAGCTGCCACCGGCGTTTTTGGGAGGTGCAAGGTCGGTTCTTTTTTTTTATGATGCAATTTTTGCTGGATGCGGAGTTACTTTTTGCTGGAACCCGCTCAAACGTTTACCGGAGTTCCAGTTCATCGTGTCATTTTTGCTGGAACTGTAGTTTTTTTTTGGTTGGAACTAGGTTTTGGTTTTGCTTCATCTGACCACCAGCGTCTTGGGGAGCTACAAGGTTGGGTTGTTAATGACACGATTTTTGCTAGAACCTGAGTCATATTTTGCTGGATACAGGGTAAATTTTTTGCTTCAACCAATTTTTATTGGAGTTCCTAGTTCCTCATATTGTTTTGCTGGAACCAGTTTTTTGTTTTGCTACAAGTGACAACAGAAGTTCGTTTTTTGGCCAACGTTGTTTCGTCGCTGGAACATGGTGGTGCGGGTGGACGATGGCGACAAGCCAGAGGGCGGCGACACCGTGTTATGATGGCCGACGAACTCGCGCGAACGGCCTGGTGGACCACGACAGCCATTGTTTTTTCTAGACGGACACAGGATCAGCAAGGACGCAACCTGGGCAGGGGATAGAATGAGCGTTGTCCTGCTCTGACGGTTAAGTGAAGATTAATTCACTGCCTAGAGCGCGACTGGCCGGCTGCCTCTTTTGTTTTGAAAAGCAGGCTTACCTCAGGCCTCTGCATCAATCGATGCATGCAACCATATTGTTAAAATCAAAACAAGGTCTTAAGTTTCACAGAGACTCAAAATCTGAGCAAGTAAGATAAACAAATCTGTAAAACGCCACAGCCGGCAAGAAAGCGCTGCATCTTGCTATAAAAAATAGGCTACGATGCCTACACACCTAGCCTATTATTAGTTCGCCATCCTAATCTGCTGAAGATAGCCCGTGCTACCTTCTCCCATCGGCTGCACCTAATAACCATAAACGCCCTGTAGTCCGCATGAGTGAGTAACGACCACATACGGATCCAGGCTGTAGCTCTGTAGATAACCTGCAAAAAATTAGTGAATTTTGTCACATTAAAAATCATATCATTTCGTGTGTTGCATAGAGCCAATAATAGTGCACATATCACTATTTGAATATGTTTAGTTGTGTGTATGTCTACTCCATTAAGCCACGTCCCAAATAACGTGTTTATACTCATTGGAGGATTAATGTTAAAAGCTATATGAATGGATCGCCATAACAGTTTTGCAAGTGGACATTCGAGAAAGAAGTGTTTAATTGTCTCGTTTTGATCACAAAAACAACATCTAGGTTGACCAACGCAATTCCTTTTCATCAGATTATCTTTGTTTAAATGACTCCTTTGTGGATAAACCACATAAAGATTTTGATGCGGAGTGGAACTTTAATCTTCCATATGTGCAAAGACCTCGACAATGGTCCGGTATCAATTTAGTCCAAATACATGGATTTGACAGAGAATACTCCATTCGTGGTTAACTTCCAAGTAATTGTATCCGCCTAATCTGAATGTTAAACGTTCATCAACCTACGTATCAGGTGTAACCAAGAATTCCAAGGTTCCCCTACAAGAGATCTTCTAAATTGGATATTAAGTAGTACAGAGTTTAATACTATGGCGACATAATCTTCCTTTGTTGCACAATATTATTTGGAGAGGGGTATTATAAGGCCAGGAGTGCCTCCCCTAGCCAAGTGTCCTTCCAGAACCTAGTAGAAGTACCACTACCAATTAAAAAATTCACCCGCTGGAAGAAAGTTACTTTTGTCTTCATTAGCCCTTTCCAAAAGGGTAAGTCTGTTGGTTTTGCATTCACCTGGGCCAAAGTCTTAGTATGTAGGTATTTATTCCGCAAGATTTGTACCGACATGCCTTCGATCTCCATCGATAATCTGAATAACCATTTGCTAAGCAAACATCACTCGTCATTTAGATAGGAGCCCACCTAGTAGCTAGTTTTAGCTCTCCTCCTCACCCTAGCCGCCCCTCCTCCCAACCCTAGCAGCCCCTCCTCCTCACCCTAATAGCCCCTCCTCACCCACCCCCCTCCCCCCTCTTCCCTTCCTCGCCGCCGACCGAGGCAGCCACCGGGCAAGCCCGGGGTGCCAAGGATGGTGGCGGCGGGGCCTCGGTTGCCCTCCTTCTGCATGGGGAACCCCAGATCTGGAGCGGCGGCTCCATTGGCAAGGCATTGCCATCCAGCAGACGTGTGGGTGGTGGATCTGGTGTTCTGGCCGCATGGGCGGCGAGATCCGGTGGTCGTTGGCAGACGGCGGCAGCTTCTGCGGAGGTCGGTGCGTGCGATCTGGCGCCTCCCCTCCTCCCCTGTTAGGCGTGCGCGCCAGCCTGGTTGGGCCACGCTTCCTCTTGGTCGCCGGTTCTGTACAGGAAGCACTGCTGGTGGCAGGGATCTAGTTCGGGCGAAATCCCTGGCCGACCATGATCGGCCATGCCGACGGCGACGCCTGAGAGCGCCGTTCGCCTCCTTTTGGAGGCGTCGGTATGGACTGATCTCCTTACTTCACCTTCCCCTACGTCTCCCGGGCGGAAGCCCTAATTATTGTTCTACTTTGTAAGGTCCTCGTTAATAATCATTAAAATGACCGCATGCATCTCTCAGATGCAGAGGCCAGGGGTCATCCTCCTTTCTAAAAGAAAAAAAATAAGTTATACTGTGGTTGGTAGTTTTAAATCGTCCATCTACTTAAATCTAATGGCCATAAAATAGAAGGTACCAAACTTAATGTAAGTGAAAGTGCAAGTATTTATGGGCCGGTACCAAAATTATGTTACACCAGTACCTATAATTTTTTATTGTCTAAAGTGTGTATCTATCATTTACCACGTTCCATCTAAATATTCAGGTTTCAAAGACCTTATCTAATTAAGGCCAACATGATACTCAAAAACAATGTAGTCAAGAGCAGGATGCTTAGCCTCTTCGGTCGTCGTTCGCGGGCTTATTTTGGATAGCTTTTCTCCGGCCTGCGCGCCGTGTATTTGCTAGGGAGCCATGTACCTTTGACTCTAGTTCTTTCTTTCGACCCATGATTGGGGTCTGGTTGGGTGTTACTTCAAACTCTTGTGTGGTTGCTACCTGCCTTATGGCTTTATTTATAAAGTCGGGCGTATGCCTTTTCTCTAAAAGATACTCAAAAACAAAGTGCCAAAATTACATGATTGCTAGCTGAAGATTTTCAACTGGCCAAAGCTGTCCATGTCCATCTAATCACCTATTCGGTCGGTGTCCATGCATGTCATGTACACTGTGTAGTTTGTACCTTTGGTAGAATCTGCTTCCTTACGAGATTGACGCGAGAGCCTTCTTCACCTCCAACAACCAGAGCAAGAGCAGCAGCTTCCTCCTCCTGGTTCCCCTTGTTCTTGCCTGCCACCTCCGAGTTCTTGCCTCCGTGTCTCCTTCGGACCCATGTGTGCGAAAACCACCACATGTAGCCCTGTGCGTTCGGTTTATTCGGTTTACATGGTTCGGTTTATACGGTTTTTCGGTATGTACGGTATTAATACTTCGGTAAATACGGTATGAAATTAAAATACGGTTCGGTTTCGGTATATACCAAATTATTTCGGTATGGTTTCGGTATATACCATAAAAACCAAAGTTGACGCGAATTTGAAAATGACGTAATAATAATTTGCAAATTTATGACTCAAAATACATTCTATTTTACACAAATAGTATTTGACTATATATATAAGTATATATGCATGCATTGATTCATCTGTTGATGGTTATGGACGAGCTTAGCATTTTAATAAGAGAAAAATGACAATGTTACAAGAAAAATGTAGGTGCTTAGTAGTGAATTTGAGTCATGTACAAGAAAAATGACAACTTGTATGGTTGTTCATCTCAAGAATATAAATTTATCTTTTACTTCGGTTTATTCGGTTAACCATTCGGTTTTTCGGTATATACCATAAAAACCAAAGTTCGAATCGGTATGAAAAGTTCATACCATACCGAAACCAGAAACCATAAAAACAAAAAAATCGGTTCGGTTCGGTTTATTTTCGGTATGGTTTTTCGGTTCGGTTTTAAAATGCACAGAGTGAACCACATGCCTCCGCCTAAATCTGCGATGCCAATGCTTTGCCCACTCTAGCGAGGCTTTTCCGGGGGAGGCGGTCTCGCCCTAGGCATCACGACTGCAGCTCATGGAACTAATTTTAATTAACAGTTAAATCAATGCGTGGAAATAATCAATGGGGGAGGTATATAAAGTACCCGTTGTACATCCCCAGTCACCGTAAAAAACTCGAATACATCACTATTGAAAGCCAATCTTAAAGAATGGATTAGCTGTCCAGAAAGACATGCATTTGGTTACATATATGGAGAATTTTTTTACTAACTATCAATACCACCAAGCTAATCAAACCGGCTTCACCGGCCTAGCAGGAGTGCTTGATTGGGAGTACCGGGTTTGCTCTAGCATGCGGCTCGCTGTTGAGATGTTGTCCTTCATCATTGTGTGTTTCATGACAGTGAGCAATGGTGCCTCAAAGTCTCGTTCCCAATGCTTCCTATTTCTATGCCAAGTAAAATTATTTTCTTACACCCAGCTACTTCACAATAACACGTGCTTCTGGGTTTTTTGTGGGCAAGCTACAATTCTCAATGAAACCTCTTGCTCTGATATAAATAGACCATGCCATGGGTTGTGTGTAGGTGCGCATTGAAACGATTTGTTGCCTGGTATATATTACGTGAATGACTATGATTTTGTAAAGATATACTATGCATATGAGATGCCATAAATATTTGGTTATGCATGCATGCACACGATTTGTCCGCCACATCATTACAGGCGGGTTTTACTACAAGCACGTTCTGGCGAGCTAGCCGGTCGGCACTCCAAATTATCTCATGATAAGCCAGCCAAACAAAAAATTTCCAATGAAGGGGAGCCCATGCGTTCCAAAGATACTTCTGCTTGGGTACACCCCCTATCCTAAACACAAGGACGACCGAGCTGCTCATTTTGTAATTAGTGGGCGCGCCCGTGCGTCCCCAATACGCACGGCCCTTGGCCTACGGCACAGGCCATCCTCGGCTGGCAGTCAACTAGCATGGTGTAAACCATATGCTGGTATAACGGACCCTCTTATTGCCGAAGCCCTTGCGGTCTGGGATTGTGTCATTTGTGCAAAGCTTCGGGGCTATGATAAAGTCGTCGTCGAGGTGGACTGTTTGGAGATTGTCAATCTTTGCAACTCTCGCCTGGTTCTTCGAGCTGTCACGGCGCCTATCATTGATGAGATTTGGGAGCATGCATCTTCGTTTAAATCTTTTGTTCTTCAACATGTTTTTAGATCAGCAAACTTTGCTGCCCACCTTTGTGCGAAGCAGGCTGGCGCTTTGAAGGTGACAGTGTGCTGGATAGATTCTACCCCTAGTTTTCTTGTAACTTGCCTCTTAGCAGATGCTGCTGGCATGGTTGATGTTGAATAAAGCTCCCAAATTGACCCGCAAAGAAAAAACTTTGTTAATTCCCCCAACCACCTCGCAGCATGGCCGGATGGACACTGCTAGGCGCGTCTTTACGTGGCACATTGAATGCCACAATGGTTTCGAACCCCAGAGGCCACCGTGAGCACCCCGATGCGCGGCAAGGCACGTAGGGCTGACTCTGAGAAGCTCGAACGGGACCCCAAAGACATACCACAGTTCTCCACGGGGAATAGCAGGTGCTAGGCAGTCCTTGGCGTGGGAGCCACACCTGCATTGAAAGCTAGCTCTGACGTCTCAACCTGAGTGTGAACCGGGTGGGCAAATCAGAATAATCGCATCGCCACTGAAAAGTTTCATGGCAACACATGTGGCAACGGACGGCCAGGAGTTAAGGGTGGTAACCATGAACTCCGAATCCGAGGAGACCTCGTCGTACGGCTATTGTAGTCGGTCAGCAATGTCAAGTACCGGTGTTGTCTATCTTGTTCATGAGCAGTGTATGAAATTAGCCTACCCACGTTTGAGGCCCATAGTCGAATGTAATTTTACATCCAAAATTAGCTTCCAAGTATTTCACCAAAGAATCCTATTTTTTAGGATGGGTGCATTAGGTTTTAGTGGATCCACATGAGCAAAATAATCCCAGCTAGCATTCAAACGACACACTGCACACACCCAGCTGGAACAGCCGGTCGGCTTGTGCAGGGTTTGTTTGTGAGCATGTCTCGTATGCTATCGTTCCAGTGGAGGGCCGATGCTTTCTTGATCCACTCTAGCAAGCTTATGCCAGTGAACGGGATTCTCGCCGCTCCCAACCCCCCGCATCGTCCTCCCGGGGCCGACCCATGTGGTGGAGTCGCCGTGCGGGGCGACCCCGAGAGGTTGGTTTTCGCACTACAGTCCAGAGATGGTCCTTGGCAACAACTGTTTAGAGCGGAATATAAAATAGATGGGAGTATTTTGTCGATTTGACATAAGCAAACTGATTCAACTATTTGGTATGATTTGTTGAAGGTGAAGGACATATACCTAAAAGGGATGAAGTTGGCGGTTGGAAATGATAAAAAAGACAGATTTTTGGCAAGATTCTTGGTGTGGTGACTCTCATTTGAACACAACTTTTTGAAATCGGTTTAGTTGTTGGCAAAACTATTGCTGTCTTGGCAAATTCAAAATGGAGTCTGAGATTCAAGAGATGGTTGACACCTGAGTTGCAGTGCTTTGAATGAGAACCTTGACTACCCTAAGTGGAGGTTCACTAAATCTGGCAAGTACTCTGTGAAATCAATGTATCATCACCTCTTTAGTGAGGTCCCAAGTAGATCGTTTCAACTAATGTGGATAACCAAGATCCTTTTAAGAATTAAAATGACTTTGGCTTATATGGCACAATCTCATTGCTACCAAAAACAATATAAAAAAGAGGAACTAGGTTGGAAATTTCACTTGCAGTTTTATGTGAGGAAAATGAAACCATTAATCTGGGTGGCTGATTAATTTGCTTTATTCAGTATTTCATCTTGGTGGCTGATACATTTCCCTTGGGGATTAATGTGCATATTGTTGGTATTGCAGCTTCTTATTGGTCTCTCTAAAAGACCCGTAATAGAGGTTGCTTTGATAAATAGTTACCCTCAGCTCCTGTTGCAGCTTCTTGTTGGTCTCTCCAGAAGACCCGTAATAGAGCTGGCTTTTTGCGTCATTGGGCAGGGTTGCAAAAAGATGGTAACAAACTCATTCTCTTGGATGGAGCCTCAAAAGATACAGGCGTGAGCTATCAGGGTTCATGATGTTGCATGTAGGGCTCTGGCCGGTGCTAGGCTACAAATTACTGATGTGGTTGCTGAATATAGAATGGCTGAAAATCAGTTGGATGATACTGACGATGGGGTGATCCCTGATGATCTGATGGAGAGTTGATAGACAGCCGGTTGTTGGGGGCTAGACTTTGTTGTTGTGTGACGTAACTTTGAACAGAATGTAATAAGTATTCCTGGAGTTGATACTACAATAAATGTTTAATCTTATTGTTTGGCGGCCCTCAGCGTTGCCTAGTTTTTAAGTTGCATTCTCAGATGCCTTTTTGTTTTCTCTAGTTTCCTTTTCTTTTCGGTTTTTATTTTTGTATGGATGTCGAGTGTTCTGTTATATATATAATGGAACCCGGCTCCTGGATGGGAGGCATATGGAATAAAAAATATGGGTTACGCAAGCGAGCAAGCAAAGACAAAGTAAGTTAAAGAAACATAGGCATGCTAGGATTGGCCATGTTTGACCATTCCAATTTGCCAGCCACGTCAGTCACAACATAGTGGGCGAAATGAATCACTTTATTGTCAATGCTGTAATACATTTTTCTTACACCATTGCAACACACGGCCCGGGACGACACTCACTACTTGTACCCGGTAATAGTAAAACATAGTGTAACATGACAGTCGACATACCACCATTGTCGATCCATGCATGGATAGGAGACCAATGATGCGTGGCAGAAATTAATAACTGTGGAAGGAAAGAAAACATAACCATGCATGCCAACATACGTAAGTCCATCCCGTTCACTGCAGGTAGAATGGTAAATTAACTAGGAAGAAACATGCACGGCGGCGATCAAGGATTTTGTACTGGGAGGGGCTCACACAAGTTCTTGCAGGCGGTCATGCAAGGGAGGATGGCCTGGTTCACGCAGGCCTGGTCCACCCCTCCGAGCACTTGTGGCGTGAGGGTGCAAATCAAGTTGCACATGACATTTGCAAAGAAGTTGCACGCTGGTCTGCATCGATCGCGGCATAGCGTATCGGCACTCGGGCAAGCTAGACCATTTGTTATGTCGGCCATCGCTGGCTGCCCTGCGATAGATAGGAGGATGACCAGCACGGCGCATATGGCCGCCATCTTGAGCGGAAATGCAGCCATTGTTCGTTGGACGAAGGAGCTAGTGGCTTGGCTAGCTAGCTATGAAGATTGATGGGTGTTTGGAAGTGAGAATGTGTGGTGCCCAAATGTGAGCAGGGCGATCCTCCTTTTATAGGCGCATATATGGAATGCATGCTTAGCTCTTCTTATCGCCAAGTAACTTAACCATGCATGGAGTACGTAGGAACCTTTGAGTATGTGTTGACTTAATCACTTCAAGGGGATTATGCAATTCATTCCTCACCGCTCAAGTATTATGCTATTGTAATACTATATATATGCAGTATCTCCTTGTCAGTCAAAATCGAATCGTTCACGTGATCACATGTCTCCTTGATTACTCTGTACGAACCATATGGAATACACAAAAAGAGGAGAAAGTATTTCATCATAAAGGTCCGTTTGCAGTAAGTGTACGGTACAAGATCTCCATATCTTCTTCATTCGGTAATTTTGCAGGCTGTGTACTATCTACCCATTCTTTGTAGTGCTGCTGCGACTAATCAGGCACCATGCATGTCATGTGTTGACCTCAAGAGGATTATACAATTAACTTGTGATCCATGCGCATGTACTAGTAGCTCGACTTGGGCAAGTTGTTGGGTGAACCGACACAACCTGTCCGTACTTCAACTCTCATGTTACTTATTGCATGTTGTACTTCTGAGCGTTGATAAGCTGCCGCTGCATACAGTGTGATGAGCTACTGTCCGGTGGCACCGTGGCAGTAAAAAAGAGTTATTGTCCCATTGTAATTTTGATTGTTGGGCCTTTTTTATTAAGTTTCACAATTTACCAAGTGATAATGTTTAGCAAAAAGCAATCTGAGAGAAAAAGGACAATTTTTAGCTGGAAATTATCAGACATTTTGGAAGAGGCCGGGAGCAACTAGTCAAGGGCAAAACCACCAATGACTGGGAAAAGGCTTATAGGTGGACTCAGATTATTGGTAGGCGTGTCTGGCACTGCGACTGCTATTTTGAAAAAAATTCAGTGGCGGGTGCAAAAAAGAGTACAACTAGGGAGTACGGAGGAAGATGTCGAGACTAGGCGGAGTATCATCGTGGTAAAACTAGGTCTGCTACCACTGCTTCTTGGAGTCTGCCAGTTCCAGACTGAAATATGTGGGTCACCGAACGTACAAATGTTGTCAAAGAGGCTCGAACTTGCGACATCGCTTACATTCGGCGCAGCTGACCACTCCACCCAAGTAACTACAACTGATTATTTCCAGTGCGCAACTCTTAAGAACAGCACCCCGCAAAAAAGAACTCTTAAGAACAACAAGTTAGACGCGCTATTTATTACATAAATTTAGATGTTTCAATTATTTCAAAACATGTTCACATATTTCAACTGAAGTTCATTAACCGCAAAAAAGTTCACGTATTCAAAAGAAAGTTCACAAAACGAAAAAGTTCATGTGTTCAAAAGAAGTTCATCTTATAATAAAACTTCAATATATTTTGAAAAAAATAGCAAACTCAAAAATAGTTAATGATTTAAAAAATAGTTTATTGATTTTGAAACAAAATTCATCAAATATGAAAAAAGTTCATCAAATTTGGTAAAAGTTCATCAAATTGGAAACAAGTTCACTGGATTTGAAAAAAGTTCATCAGATTTGAAAAAATTCATCCAAATTGAAAAAAGTCCATTGAGTTTGAATTTTTTCATCGAATTAGAAAAAAAAGTTCACGATTTTCAAAAACAGTTCATCAAAAAATGAAAAAACTTCAGGAATTTGAAGAAAAATCATCAATCAAGGAAGAAAAAAAAGAAAACAAAAAATAAAAAAAAGGAATAAAGTAAATAAAGAAAAGGTTGTAAACTACCATATCTACCCTAAGTAGCCTAGCGGTTAGCGCATTATTCCAGCTAACAGGAGGTCAGCGGATCGAATCTCTGTCAGCGTGACATGTTTTTGACTTTTAGAAAAGTCGAAGGGACACTGAGTTGGGCCGGCCCAGTGCGGAGGTCGACAAGGCTTTGTAGGATTGTCACATCTCTCACGTCATCGGTTTGAGTCAGGCCCACTTTCACGGAGCATGGCTTCCTAATATTATACTCCCTCCGTCCGGGTAAGAGTGTACATTTGAGTTTAAAATTTGTCCACACAAGAGTGTACTTCTAGCTTTCCAATGCAGATTAAAGTAAAAGTATTGCATGGTAATCAAGATCAATAATATTCTACACATGGTTTTCTTAATTTTTACATGCACTTAGGCTACTCATAGTGGGGAGTATCATATACTAGTATCATGCATATGATACTTGTATGATACTACCTCTATACTGTATAGTATCATAGAGTAGTAGTATCGTAAATGACCATATTTATTGTCATGCATGACACAAAATATCATAGCATTTTACATTGATACAGTATCTACCTATGTTACTCTAACCCCCTCTGTCTTCTTTAATTGCCTGCCACATAAGCATGTTTTCTAGTCCCAAGTGCATGATACCGGTTATGTTACCTCCACTATGGCTAGCTTTAGTTCATTGGGAGTCGTGTAATTAAAGAGGAGAGAGATGGTGGCTTGCACCTTTCCAATGCATTTTTTTGCTCTACTTTATAATTTGTCCTAAAATTTATATATGTACAATTTTCACTGGACGGAGGGAGTATATACATATGATTCTACTCTAATACTATATAGACAAAGTATTGCGTTGTCAGCAAAAATCAAATCATTGACGTGATCACATGTCCCCTCTATTACTCTATACGAAGCATATAGACTACACACTAGCAGTATATATACCGTTCAAATACTAGCACATTGTCGCATTGCAAGTTTTTCCCAGTAGAAGTTTGCAGTTGGCGAGTAAGTTTCTGCCAATTGAGAATGTAGTTAGTACTACAATAGTTTCTGCCAAGCGCATTGTTCAAGTGTCTTACCTTACTCTATAAACCCAAATAGAGGAGAAAGTATTTTATCATAAAGGTCACTTTGCAATAAAATAGACGATACAAGATCTCGATATCTTTCCATTCGGTAACTGTGCTGGTTTATGTACAGTCCACCCTTTCTTTGTAGTACTACAAGGTTAATCACGCACCTTGCATGTTGTGTGTTGAGTGTTGACCTCAGAAGGATTATACAATTAACAAGATTTGGCTGTCAGCTTGGCAAGTTGTTGGATGAACCGAAACTAGCTGTGCCTGTGCCAACATCAACTCATGTGATTTCTTTTACTGCCATCATGGCTCCTTTATTGCTAGGCGGATCATCTACCCAAACTAAATTCTCCAGCCTACAGGCCTTAGCCAAAGTATGGGCTACAAGGCTTGCATCTCTAGGACAGAACGAGTAAATCACTTTTACGAAAGAACTACCAATACAAATATCTTGACAAATAGGAGTTGTTGTCGATGCTATAAATCCTTCATTCTTGAGCGTTGATATCACTTCAAGGCAATCAGATTGGATCATGATTTGCTGGCACTCAAATCATGTGAGTTATTATTGCATGTTGTACTTCAAAGCGTTGATAAAATACCGTTGCACAGTATGATAAGTTACTGTCCCACGTGGCAATTAAAAAAAGTTATTGTCCCATCGTAATTTTGATTAACGGGATTTTTTGTTAAGTTACTCAATTCAACAAGTGACAATATTTAGCAAACATAATTGAGAGTGAAAGGCTAATTTTTAGATGAAAAATGGTCAGAGACATCTTGGAAGAGGCCAAGAGAAACTAGTCAAGGGTTACACCTTCGGGAAGGGAACCAGCAAAGACTTCAGAAGCGCTCTACCTGCGGGCAGAACCATCGAAGTAGTTTTGCTTCTGGTCTTGTCTCTCTTTCCCTTTCACGGGTGACAGGCAAAAGTTGGACGCGAAAATGAAAAATGGCACGCATAACAACAACACTAACTGTAGCTAAATTACATTTTTTTTCAGTTTCTTTGTCCCATTATATTTCTGAGAGACAGAGTTTTATGGTGTAGTTACTGATGGGTCTTCCAACAGTAGCTATCAAATAATAGCTTTTAACTTACAGATGCAAATTTCTAGTAATATTACAGCGCGGTTCCTTCTTGCCTGAGTCGCCTCCCACATGTTATAATTTCAACGAACCTGACGGTCATCGGCGAGTGAATCCGGGCTGTAGCAACTGGTCTAGCAGGAATCCGGTAAACCGGGCTGTAGCAGGCTAACAGGATTCCGGTAGACACCACGTGACATTTTCCCGAAGAGACAGACACAGGAACGAAGAAGGACACATGCCGGCCAGTCTAAGTGTTCCGGAGCAGTAGCAAGCTACCAAGGCTCAGTGGAAGCACTAGGAGACATTTCCCGGTAAGAGAGGCTACTAAGGATAAACAACTAGATAGTCAGATCCCACACATACCAAGCATTTCAATAACATACACACAATATGCTCGATATATGCAAATACAACATGGCATCACAACATGACTCTACAACTCAAGTATTTTATTCAATAGGCTCTGAGGAGCGATACACTACAAACATGGGTCTCATGAGCCAACATTCAGAGCATACAAGTCAAAGCACATGCGGAAGCTTAACATGTCTGAGTACAGACATCTACAAATGAAGAAGGCTGAGAAGCCTCACTATCTACCAGATCCTGTCGAGGGCACAAGATCGTAGATAAGGTAACAAGCTAAACGTGGATGTCCAAGCGGAACTACTAGCGAGACTCAAGTCTCTCTGCAAAAACATAAAATAAGCAAACGTGAGTACAAATGTACCCTGCAAGACTTACATCAGAACTAACTATATATGCATCATTATCAACGAAGGGATGGTGGGGTTTAATTGCAGCAAGCCAGCTCTGACTCGGTGGCTATCCTAGTCTACGACTGCAAGTAACCCTTTTGAGGTGGCGCACACGAGTCCACATATTCACCATATCAATACACCACTATGGATCCGCTCCCGTCTTCCTACAAGAACGCCATCCATAGCACTCACGCTTATCTTGCGTATTTTAGAGTATCCACTATCACTTGTGTATGAAATGTTATAGGCAACCCAGAGGTCCTTTACCGCGGACGCGGCTATTCGAATAGATTGTTTATAACCCTGCAGGGGTGTACTTCTGTACACATGTTTCCACCACTTAGCATCTGCACACGACATGTGCTCGGCAGACTTCAAGCAAAAGCCGACGTGGGTGTAGACCACGATCTACATAAACACTCAAGTCTCTCACTACTAGGAAAAGGCCTACTAATGGCGCACCGGTTTTGCCTACTAATGGCGCACTACTGGTGCACCATTAGTATCACGCCACTAGTATTTTTTACTAATGGCGCACCACAGGTGCGCCATTAGTATCTGGTATTCTAATGGCAAACCAAGCAGTGCGCCATTAGTTTTGCCCACAGTGCGCCACTAGTGTCTTCTATACTAATGGCGCACCACACGGTAGTGCGCCATTAGTAACAATTTTTTTATTTTTTTGTTCTTTCTTAATCTCAGGTCACTATTTCACATATGAGATATCCAACACATATATATACAACAAGCATCCATAAAACAATCATAGCCAACACACAAGTTCCATCATATATACATACATAGCCAACACATAGTTCCATCGTTACATATTACAAAAGTTTCACAATATTCATCCAACACCGTTATCCATCAATTCACAAAAGTTTCACATTGATACAAAATAAAAACACAAATGGAAAAGAAGCACTCCATCCATGCAAGCTTCCGTGAATTAAATCACATCTGCAAAATGATAAACAAGAAGTTAGAAGAAGAAGAAGAAGAAGAAAAAGAAGAAGAAGAAGACTAGAAGAATACTAGAAGAAGAAGAACACTAGAAGAAGAATAAGAAGAATTTTGGAAAAGAAGAAGAATAAGAAGAAGACTATAAGCTTATTATGTAAACTTGATTATTTTGTGCTAACATAAGTTATTTTGGAGCTAACCTATAGGAAGCTAAGCATATAAGCTCTAAGTTAGCATATTAGAGCCAACTTAGGTAAAATGAAGCTAACCTATGTCATTTTGGAAAGGAAGAATCAGCAGAAGACTATAAGCTTATTATGTAAAGTTGATCATTTTGTGCTAACATAAGTTATTTTGGAGCTAACCTATAGGAAACTAAGCATATAAGCTCTAAGTTAGTATATTAGAGCCAACTTAGGTAAAATGAAGCTAACCTATGGCATTTTGGAAAAGAAGAAGAATAAGAAGAAGACAATAAGCTTATTATGTAAACTTGATCATTTTGTGCTAACATAAGTTATTTTGGAGCTAACCTATAGGAAACTAAGCATATAAGCTCTAAGTTAGTATATTAGAGCCAACTTAGGTAAAATGAAGCTAACCTATGTCATTTTGGAAAAAAAGAAGAATAAGAAGAAGACTATAAGATTATTATGTAAACTTGATAATTTTGTGCTAACATAAGTTATTTTGGAGTTAACCTATAGGAAACTAAGCATATAAGCTCTAAGTTAGTATATTAGAGCCAACTTAGGTAAAATGAAGCTAACCTATAGGAAACTAAGCATATTAGAGATAACATAGGTAACTAAGTATATCATTTTGGAGATCTGAGATACCTGACATAGTTCAGTTCTCATTGTTCTTCTCCTTCTCCTTCCTCAGTCTGATGCGCCAAGAGCGGCGAGGCGGTGGAGGCGGTGGAGGCGGTGGGATGTAGTCTTCTACCACAATTGGTGTGGTCATGTCGCCCAGCCGTGGGATCGCTGGCACCACCACCGGTGCGTGGTCATTGTCAGGCACCACCACCATCGCGAGACCACCTTCAGGCTGGACGGGCACGACCATCGCTAGGTCATCCTCAGCCACCTCCATCTCTTGCCCATGGTCAGCCACCACCATCTTTTGCCCTTGGTCAGCCACCACCAGCGCTAGGTCATCCTCAGCCTGATGCCCATCGTCATCCTGCAGCTCCTCATCCCCACTCTGCTCCACTTCTCCCGCACTCCAGTCCGGATCATCCTTCTTGTTGTCTATGCTGCTGCCAGAATCGCTGCTGCTTTCGCTAAAGCCAGAATCGTTGTTGCTTTTGCTACAGCCATAGTCGCTGCTGCTTTGGCTGTAGCTAGTGTCGCTGCTGCTGCTCCCATTCCTGTCCAAATGCAACAATGACCGTTAACAATCGATGTGAGACAAAGCCAAATGTAGAGGAATGAGAAGAGGCAGAACGTACCGGCATCATCATCGTCAGCGTAGCGCATGCGACACATAGTCGTGTTGAACACCTTCACGATGAGCATGGTTGCGTCATCGTCGTACCTGAAGAGAAGGAAGTACCCCAACCGCAGGTCGTAGGCACAGTAGAACTTCTCCCACCCACGAGACAAGTACATTTGGCCCTCCTTGATCACCAACTCCACATCCCACTACCTGCGAAACCCGCTACCGGCTTGTCGCAACTTCACTTTATTTGGCGGATCTTCACCCAGCATGTTCATAAAACTGTCAGGCAGCCTCTGCAGTTTGGGACAATGAGTGATGTAGCAAACAACAGATATCATAATGAGATGGGTGAAGGGGAGATCTCTCATTTTATATACTGCGTCATGGATGATAATTGAAGTCCCAAGTATGATCTTCAAGAACTCGAAAGCATCCAACTCGCATCATGTGTCGAGAGCGGCGGTGGCTGCTTCCCCCCATCTCTGTTAAGCAGCAGAAGAGACCAATTAGTACCCTTACAACAAATCATAAAATATGCATTAGTCGCAAGTACCCCATATGTCCTATTTTTAGCAAAGTCGTGCTAAAATTCACAGAAAATTTCAGCATGACCTTTTGCTAAAAATAGGACATTTGGAGTGCCCGAATTTGCTGGAATGGAAGTTAATCGACATTCCGGCAAACTCAAGGGCCTCTCGGGGGTACCTGCAAATTCATCACGACACAATGGTAGGAGAAAAAACCCAGCAAACTAGCAAGTCTTTCTCAATGTGATCAGAAGTAATTCAGAGGCATCACAATAAGGTAACACCCTACACTAGCCTAAAAACAAGTGAAGTTTCACCCATATAAGAACAACTTTATAAAATCAGAGAAGTTGCCAATTTTTTTGTATCCTTCATACACATTGGAGTACAATGCTTTATAATGTTCCATCATCATTACAGAAATCCAAGACCATGTGTTCCATCATCATCATCATTACAGAAATCCTAGAAACATCATGCTTTTTAACAATTTTCAGTTTGGACAGAATACTGAAAACTACAGTTTGGACAGAATTCCTAAAACTTTGGTCTTCTAGTTACAAAACAAAACAGACATAATTCTAGATGCCATAACTGAATTTTTTGATAGTAGCTCAAGTTTTTGACAGTAGCTCCTAACAGTAGCTCCTAACTGAATTTTCTGCTTAAAGGGAAGGCTGACTTTATGTCACGCCCAATATGCGACCCTATCCAAAAGGAACTCGAAGATCCCACCAAGGATAGACCCGCATATTGGAACGCTTTTGCAAGGTGGATATCATTACATCAACATTACATAATAGTGGGGATAGACCCAATACATACAAGGTCACACGAATACAACATCATCATACAAGAGATCAACATCCGACTATGGATGATACATAAAAAGGAACTCAAACAATATCCACCCTGCTAGCCCAGGCTGCCGACCTGGAACCTATCCCTTGATCGAAGAAGAAGCAGAAGAAGAACTCAACGCAAGCAAGCATCGCTCTTGCGTCATGATCATCACATAACCTGTACCTGCAACTGTTGTTGTAGTAATCTGTGAGCCACGAGAACTCAGCAATCCCATTACCATGGGTATCACGACTAGCAAAGCTTAATGGGAAAGGAAGGGGTAAAGTGGTGAGGTTGCAGCAGCGACTAAGCATGATATGGTGGCTAACATACGCAAATGAGAGCGAGAAGAGAAACAAAGGAACGGTCGTGAAGCTAGCAATGATCAAGAGGTGATCCTGTACACCTACTTACGTCAAACATAACACAGAAACCTTGTTCAGTTCCCGGACTCCGCCGAGAAGAGACCATCACGGCTACACACGCGGTTGATGCGTTTTAATTCGGATCTGGTGTCAAGTTATCTACAACCGGACATTAACAAATTCCCATCTGCCACATAACCGCGGGCACGGCTCTAGAAAGTTTAAACCCTGCAGGGGTGTCCCAACTTAGCCCATGACAAGCTCTCGCGATCAACGAAGGAATAGACCTTCTCCGTGAAGACCCGATCAGTCTCGGGATCCGGTTTACAAGACATTTCGACAATGGTAAAACAAGACCAGCAAAGCCGCCCGATCGCCGACAATCCCGATAGGAGCTGCACATATCTCGTTCTCGTGGCAACACCGGATAGGTCACCTACGAGTAAAACCAGACCTCGAGTTGCCCGAGGGGCCCTTGATCTGCTGGTTCGGACCAGCACTTAGACAAGCACCGCCCGGGGGCTAAAATAAAGATGACCTCGAGAGAGCGACTCCCAAGGGAAAAGTAGGTGGTGGTGAGGCAAATGGTAAAACCAAGGTTGGGCCTTGCTGGACACGTTTTATTCGAAGCGAACTGTCAGGGGGGTCCCATAAATCACCCGACCGTGTAAGGAACGCAAAATCCAGGAACATAACACCGGTATGACGGAAACTAGGGCGGCAAGGGTGGAACAAAACACCAGGCATAAGGCCGAGCCTTCCACTCTTTACCAGATATATAGATGCATTAATAATATAAGAGATATTGTGATATCCCAACCAAAATCCTGTCCACCATGGAGCAATCTTCAACTTCACCTGCAGCTAGCAACGCTAAAAGAGGGGCTGAGCAAAGCGGTAACATAGACAAACAATGGTTTGCTAGGAATGGTGTCAAAGGTTATAGGTTCATGGCAATTTGGGAGGCTTGAAGAGCAAATGATAGGAAGCGCAGCATAGCGATAGAACGAAACAACTAGCATAGCAATGATAGTAGTGAGATCCAGGGTAGCGGTCATCTTGCCTGAAATCCCGCAAGGAAGAAGAACGAGTCCATGAAGAAGACGAACGGATGAAGTCGAACCAATCGTAGACGAACGAATCCTCACGATCGCAACGAAACAGGAACTAACAGAAGGAGCACACAACATGGTAAACACACCACACATGAACAAGGCATGATGCACAACAAGCATGATGCATGAGAAAGCTAGATGAGGCTACTCATGGCAAGAGATGATGCAAACAAGAACAACACATCAAGGCAAGTTTAAATGAGGCCGGGAGCAACATATAACAATTCCGGTAAGTCCTCATATGCAAATTTCGAAATTGGTCCAGAACTGAATAAACATTAAGTTGAAGTTGTTGAACAGCAAGTTAAGATGCACCAACATGATCTACACAAGATTCTAGTCAAGTTACATATAAAGTTCATTAGATTCAGAGCTACGGCCTAGAAGATATGAGCAAAACAAGTTAAACATGGCATTGATGCAAAATGCACCCAAACATCAAGAAAACACCTCTTAACAAGGATGCAACATGATAATATGAAACTACATGCAAAAACAAGCAAGTTTCATATAGAGCACACTCAAAACGGAGCAACGGTGCAACACACACACACTATACAAGTCATAGCAACAATCTATCCATAACAGCAACTAGGCAACTTACAAGCATCAACACAATAAGCTACAGCACCCCAACATGATAACAAAAGGCATGGGCATGAAGTACAGGTAAAGCATAACAAAACATGAACACTGAGCTATCTCCAGAAACAACTATAACATGCTCAAAAACACATGGAGATATTGCAAATAATAACAGTTTCAGACTTTGCAGAAATAACATCAGGTTGCAATGTTTAGAGCTATCAAACAACATGTTAAAGGAACATATCATGG
This sequence comes from Aegilops speltoides, assembly GCA_021437245.1. Lineage (NCBI taxonomy): Eukaryota > Viridiplantae > Streptophyta > Magnoliopsida > Poales > Poaceae > Aegilops > Aegilops speltoides. Next base: position 1,507,071 of record CM038144.1, read on the forward strand.
CAAACAAAGGCATGGCATGATACTACTAAATGCATAGATCAAAAGTCCCTTACTGACCATAAGCCAAAAAGGATCAGAAAATATGATGGCACCCATGTAAACATGGCAAGTTATATTACAGATTCATACATGGCAGGAACAACAATAAGTAGGCATGTTGGTGAGCTTGAACCACTCACCACAGAGCAATACATGGCATGGAAAGGCAACCAACAGTAAGAAGACATGTTTGTGAAGCTATAGATGGCAAGAGCAAGGTCATAGGGTGCATGGATCACTAGGAAACAAACATGAAAACATTGAACTTAATGTAAACAGGCTCACAGCAACATTATCAAGCAACTTTGGAGCAAGATAAAAACAAGCTACAGTAGTCTATAATTGCAACCAAGAGCATGTATGGATAGAGCAAGACATTTAGATCAAAACATGTTTATAGAGCATCTCCAGATTATGCATAGAATGATTAGTAGCAACATGTTTACATAGCAACAAAGTATAACAGAATCTGTCTAACAAAACAGCAACATCATGTACACTACTTAACAAGCTCGATTCACTCACCACAAGTCATTGCATGACAATATAAGCATAGCATCATCAAGAAAACATGTTTGTGAAACAAACCAAGTCAAGAACAAGTCCATAGCATGCAAGGATCAAATATAGCAACCTTGGCCATATTGAATAACATGTAAACAATCTGCCAGGAAACATTTTGAAGCAAAAGTAGAGCACTCAAATGACATGCTAGGCTACTCCATAATTGCAAACAAGGGCATGAATGAATAGACAATAACCATATTTTCAGAACACCCTTACTGAAGTATCTCAAAATATGCAAGGATCTCTCTGTAGCATCAAGTTTATATGGCATCAAAATAACAGCAGAACAGGGACCAAAATCAGCAATATCACGAAGCCTAGTTTGCATGCTTGTGCTAGTCACCACATTGATCACAAAAATACATGGCATACACCCCTGGAAATATGGCATGGCATAGATCAACATATATGTAGACATCAACCTCATAGGATGCACACATCAATCATGGCAAAAATGATAAAACAACAAGTTATAACAGTTTCAGCAGATTAACATCAAAATGCACTCTTCCAACAGCATTCGGGCATCAAGATGAGCTCAAATAAAAATGATGCAATGAGATGAAATGAAGTACTCGTCGAATCGAACAATTTGACATATTACACGCACGAAACGGAGCTACGGATGCAGAGATATAGCAGGTCAAACATGGCATGATTATGTGAGAATAACAGGGACTTAGCAGTTGTTCACCTCGCGAAAAAAATTGACAGGTCGGGGTTGGCTACTTCCCTCGCACAGAACGGAGGGCACGAAAGTCAACGCCGGCGGGGAGGGGGCGTGGGACTCCGGCGAGCGCCGGGAAGGCCCTGAATGGGTAGATCGGGCACGGGGCAACCCATTCCCGGCGTTGAGGCGGCTTGGGGCGGCACGAGCGCGGAGATCGGGGCAGCCATGGAAGCTCCTGTGAAGGTGAGAGAGAGAGAGAGAGCTCGGGGGTGAGGGAGAGAGCGAGAAGAACAGGACGAGGAGAGGCACGAGGGCCTAGCCTGGTGGTCGTGGTGGCCGGCGGCGGCGCCGGTCGCCGGCGGGGAGGCGCGCGAGGGAGGTCGGGGAGGAGACGAGGCGGTGGCGCTTGAGCGGGACTCGGCCCCTGGCCGTTCCAGATCGGGAGCGGGAGGCGCAGGCGCGGACCGAGCGCTCGGCCCGGCTGAAGGAAATATGCCCTAGAGGCAATAATAAAGTTACTATTTATTTCCTCATATCATGATAAATGTTTATTATTCATGCTAGAATTGTATTAACCGGAAACATTAATACATGTGTGAATATATAGACAAACAGTATGTCACTAGTATGCCTCTACTTGACTAGCTTGTTAATCAAAGATGGTTATGTTTCCTAACCATGAACAAGGAGTTGTTATTTGATTAACAAGGTCACATCATTAGTTGAATGATCTGATTGACATGACCCATTCCGTTAGCTTAGCACACGATCGTTTAGTATGTTGCTATTGCTTTCTTCATGACTTATACATGTTCCTATGACTATGAGATTATGCAACTCCTTTACGGAGGAACACTTTGTGTGCTACCAAACGTCACAACGAATCGGGTGATTATAAAGGTGCTCTATAGGTGTCTCCAAAGGTACTTGTTGGGTTGGCGATTTTGAGATTAGGATTTGTCACTCCGAATGTCGGAGAGGAATCTCTGGCCCTCTCGGTAATGCACATCACTTAAGCCTTGCAAGCATTACAACTAATGAGTTAGTTGCGAGATGATGTATTACAGAACGAGTAAAGAGACTTGCCGGTAACGAGATTGAACTAGGTATTGGATACCGACGATCGAATCTCGGGCAAGTAACATACCGATGACAAAGGGAACAACGTATGTTGTTGTGCGTTTTGACCGATAAAGATCTTCGTAGAATATGTAGGAACCAATATGGGCATCCAGGTCCCGCTATTGGTTATTGACCGGAGACATGTCTCGGTCATGTCAACATTGTTCTCGAACCGTAGGGTCCGCACGCTTAAGGTTTCGATGACAGTTATATTATGAGTTTATGTATTTTGATGTACCGAAGGTTGTTCAGAGTCCCGGATATGATCACAGACATGACGAGGAGTCTCGAAATGGTCAAGACATAAAGATTAATATATTGGACGGATATATTTGGACACCGGAAAGGTTCCGGAGAAGTTTGGAGCACCGGGAGGTTACCGGAACCCCCCCCGGGAGGTATATGGGCCTTATTGGGCCCATATAGGAAGAAGGAGAAGGAAAAGGGAGGCGCGCCCCCAGCCCAATCCGACTGGGGGGGGGGCGGCCCCTTTCCTTTCTCCTTCCCCTCTTCCTATTACTACTACTAGTACTTATTCCTCATACTAGTACTCTTTCCTTCCCCTTCAAATAAGATAGGAAAGGGGGAAACCTACTTGGAGTAGGTTTCCCCTCCTCTATGGCGCCCCTTGGGCCGGCCTCCTCCTCCCTCCCTCCTTTATATACGGGGTAGGGGGCACCCTAGAACACACAAGTTGATCATTGAGATCGTTCCTTAGCCGTGCGGTGCCCCCTCCACGATATTACACCTCGGTCATATTGTAGCGGTGCTTGGCTGAAGCCTCGCGACAGAGAACATCAAGATCGCCACCACGCCGTCGTCCGACGGAACTCCCCTCGGAGCCTCTCTGGATTGGAGATCGAGGGTGCGCCATCGAGCTGTACGCGTGTCAAGAACTCGGAGGTGCCGGAGTAACGGTGCTTGGATCGGTTGGACCGGAGGACGACAACTACTTCCTCTACGTTGCGCCAACGCTTTCGCTTCGGTCTACGAGGGTACATAGACAACACTCTCCCTCTCGTTGCTATGCATCACCATGATCTTGCGTGTGCGAGGAAATTTTTGAAATTACTACGTTCCCCAACAGTGGCATTCGAGCCTAGGTTTTTATGGTTTGATGTTATATGCACGAGTAGAACACAAGTGAGTTGTGGGCGATATAAGTCATACTGCTTACCAGCATGTCATACTTTGGTCGGGCGATATTGTTGGATGAAGCGGCCCGGACCGACATTACGCTGCACTGATTACGCGAGACTGGTTTACCGCCGTGCTTTGCACACGGTGACTAGCAGTGTCGGTTTCCCAACTTTAGTTGAACCGAGTGTGGCTACGCCCGGTCCTTGCGAAGGTTAAAACATCATCAACTTGACAAACTATCGTTGTGGTTTTGATGCGAGGTGAGATTGGTTCTTGCTTAAGCCCGTAGCAGCCACGTAAAATTTGCAACAACAAAGTAGAGGACGCCTAACTTGTTTTTGCAGGGCATGTTGTGATGTGATATGGCCAATACATGATGCTATATTTTATTGTATGAGATGATCATGTTTTGTAACCGGTTATCGGCAATGGCAGGAGCCATATGGTTGTCGCTTATTGTATGAAATGCAAACGCCTGTAATTGCTTTACTTTATTACTAAGCGGTAGCGATAGTCGAGAAGCAATAGATGGCGAAACGACAACGACGCCACGATGGAGATCAAGGTGTCGCGCGGTGACGATGGTGATCATGATGGTGCTTCGGAGATGGAGATCACAAGCACAAGAAGATGATGGCCATATCATATCACTTATATTGATTGCATGTGATGTTTATCTTTTATGCATCTTACCTTGCTTTGATTGACGGTAGCATCTTAAGATGATCTCTCACTAAAAATTATCAAGTAGTGTTCTCCCTGAGTATGCACCATTGCCAAAGTTCGTCGTGCCCAGACACCACGTGATGATCGGGTGTGATAAGCTCTACGTCCATCTACAACGGGTGCAAGCCAGTTTTGCACACGCAGAATACTCAGGTTATACTTGAAGAGCCTAGCATATGCAGATATGGCCTCGGAACACGGAGACCGAAAGGTCGAGCGTGAATCATATAGTAGATATGTCAACATAAGATGTTCACCATTGAAAACTACATCTCACGTGATGATCGGTTATGGTTTAGTTGATTTGGATCACGTGATCACTTAGATGACTAGAGAGATGTCTGTCTAAGTGGGAGTTCTTAAGTAATATGATTAATTGAACTAAAATTTATCATGAACTTAGTACCTGATAGTATCTTGCTTGTCTATGTTGTTTGTAGATAGATGGCCCGTCTTTGTTGTTCCGCTGAATTTTATTGCGTTCCTTGAGAAAGCTAAGTTGAAAGATGATGGGAGCAACTACGCGGACTGGGTCCGTAATTTGAGGATTATCCTCATTGCTGCACGAAAAATTACGCCTGGAAGCACCACTTGGGTGCCAGGCCTGCTTGCTGATGCTAACCGACGACGTTAAGAACGTCTCGCGAGCAAAGCGATGACTACTCGATAGTTCAATGTGCCATGCTTTACGGCTTAGAACGGGACTTCAACGACGTTTTGAACGTCATGGAGCATATGAGATGTTTCAGGAGTTGAAGTTGATATTCCAGAAGAATGCCCGGATTGAGAGATATGAAGTCTCCAATAAGTTCTACAGCTGCAAGATGGAGGAGAATAGCTCTGTCAGTGAGCACATACTCAAGATGTCTGGGTATTGTAATCACTTGATTCAACTAGGAGTTACTCTTCCGGATGATTGCGTCATTGACAGAATTCTCCAATCACTTCCACCAAGCTACAAGAGCTTCGTGATGAACTATAATATGCAAGGGATGGATAAGACGATTCCCGAGCTCTTCGCAATGCTAAAAGCTGTGGAGGTAGAAATCAAGAAGGAACATCAAGTGTTGATGGTTAACAAAACCACTAGTTTCAAGAAAAAGGGCAAAGGGAAGAAAAAGGGGAACTTCAAGAAGAACAGCAAGCAAGTTTCTCAAGAGAAGAAACCCAAGTCTGGACCAAAACCTGAAACTGAGTGCTTCTACAGCAAGCAGACTGGTCACTGGAAGCGGAACTGCCCCAAGTATTTGGCGGATAAGAAGGATGGCAAGGTGAACAAAGGTATATGTGATATACATGTTATTGATGTGTACCTTACTAGAGCTCGCAGAGCACTGGTATTTGATCTGGTTCATTGCTAATATTTGCAACTTGAAACAGGACTACAGATTGCTTAACACGGCAAAGGACAGGTGACGATGCGCGTGGGAAATGGTTCCAAAGTCGATGTGATCGCGGTCGGCACGCTACCTCTACATCTACCTTCGGATTAGTATTAGACCTAAATAATTGTTATTTGGTGCCGCGTTGAGCATGAACATTATATCTGGATCTTGTTTGATGCGAGACGGTTATTCATTTAAATCGAGAATAATGGTTGTTCTATTTATATGAGTAATATCTTTTATGGTCATGCACCCTTGAAGAGTGGTCTATTTTGATGAATCTCGATAGTAGTGATACACATATTCATAGTGTTGAAACCAAAAGATGCAGAGTTGATAATGATAGTGCAACTTATTTGTGGCACTGCCGTTTGGGTCATATCGGTGTAAAGCGCATGAAGAAACTCCATACTGATGGACTTTTGGAGCCACTTGATTATGAATCACTTGGTACTCATGAACCGTGCCTCATGGGCAAGATGACTAAAACCCGTTCTCGGTACTATGGAGAGAGCAACAGATTTGTTGGAAATCATACATACAGATGTATGTGGTCCAATGAATGTTGAGGCTCGTGGCGGATATCGTTATTTTCTCACCTTCACAGATGATTTAAGCAGATATGGGTATATCTACTTAATGAAGCATAAGTCTGAAACATTTGAAAAGTTCAAAGAATTTCAGAGTGAAGTTGAAAATCATCGAACAAGAAAATAAAGTTTCTACGATCTGATCGTGGAGGAGAATATTTGAGTTACGAGTTTGGTCTACACTTAAAACAATGTGGAATAGTTTAGCAACTCACGCCACCCGAACACCGCAGCGTAATGGTGTGTCCGAACGTCGAATCGTACTTTACTTGATATGGTGCGGTCTATGATGTCTCTTACAGATTTACCGCTATCGCTTTGGGGTTATGCTCTAGAGACAGCCACATTCACGTTAAATAGGGCACCGTCGAAACCGCTGAGACGACACCTTATGAACTATGGTTTGGCAAGAAACCAAAGTTGTCGTTTCTTAAAGTTTGGGGTTGCGATGCTTATGTGAAAAAACTTCAACCTGATAAGCTCGAACCCAAATCGGAGAAATGTGTCTTCATAGGATACCCAAAGGAGACAGTTGGGTACACCTTCTATCACAGATCTGAAGGCAAAACAATCATTGCTAAGAATGGATCCTTTCTAGAGAAGGAGTTTCTCTCGAAAGAAGTGAGTGGGAGGAAAGTAGAACTTGATGAGGTAACTGTACCTACCCCTTGTTGGAAAATAATACATCACAGAACCGGTTTACGTGGACGTCAAAACCAACTAGTGAGGAAGTTGATGATGATGATCATAGAACTTGAGATCAAGTTAATCTGAGAACCACGAGGTCGAGCAGAGTAAGATCCGCACTGAGTGGTACGGTAATCCTATTCGGAAGTCATGCTACTAGATCATGATGAACCTACGAACTATGAAGAAGCGATGGTGAGCCCAGATTCGCAAAATGGCTTGAAGCCATGAAATATGAGATAGGATCCATGTATGATAACAAAGTATGGACTTTGGTTGACTTGCCGATGGTCGGCAAGCAATAGAGAATAAATGGATCTTCAAGAAGAAGACCGACGCCGACGGTAATATTATCGTCTCTGAAGCTCGACTTGTTGCAAAAGGTTTTCGACAAGTTCAAGGGGTTGACTACGATGAGACCTTCTCACCGAAGCGATGCTTAAGTCTGTCCGAATCATGTTAGCAATTGCCGATTTTATGATTATGAAATTTGGAAAATGGATGTAAAGACTGCATTCCTGAATGGATTTCTGGAAGAAGAGTTGTATATGATGCAACCAGAAGGTTTTATCGATCCAAAGGGAGCTAACAAAGTGTGCAAGCTCCAACGTTCCATTTATGGACTGGTGCAAGCCTCTCGGAGTTGGAATAAACGTTTTGATAGTGTGATCAAAGCATTTGGTTTTATACAGACTTTTGGAGAAGCCTGTATTTACAAGAAAGTGAGTGGGAGCTCTGTCGCATTTCTAACATTATATGTTGATGACATATTGTTTATTGGAAATGATATAGAATTTCTGGATAGCATAAAGGGATACTTGAATAAAAGGTTTTCAATGAAAGACATCGGTGAAGCTGCTTACATATTAGGCATTAAGATCTATAGAGATAGATCAAAACGCTTAATTGGACTTTCACAAAGCACATACCTTGACAAAGTTTTGAAGAAGTTCAAAATGGATCAAGCAAAGAAAGGGTTCTTGCCTATATTGCAAGGTGTGAAGTTGAGTAAGACTCAAAGCCCGACCACTGCAGAAGATAGAGAGAAAATGAAAGGTGTTCCCTATGCTTCAGCCATAGGCTCTATCATGTATGCAATGGTGTGTACCAGACCTGATGTGTGCCTTGCTATAAGTCTAGCAGGGAGGTACCAAAGTAATCCAGGAGTGGATCACTGGACAGCGGTCAAGAATATCCTGAAATACCTAAAAAGGACTAAGGATATGTTTCTCGTATATGGAGGTGACAAAGAACTCATCATAAATGGTTACGTTGATGCAAGCTTTGACACTGATCCGGACGATTCTAAATCGCAAACCGGATACGTGTTTACATTAAACGGTGGAGCTGTCAGTTGGTGCAGTTCAAAGCAAAGCGTCGTGGCGGGATCTACATGTGAAGCGGAATACATAGCTGCTTCGGAAGCAGCCAATGAAGGAGTCTGGATGAAGGAGTTCATATCCGATCTAGGTGTCATACCTAGTGCATCGGGTCCAATGAAAATCTTCTGTGACAATACTGGAGCAATTGCCTTAGTGAAGGAATCCAGATTTCACAAGAGGACCAAGCACATCAAGAGACGCTTCAATTCCATCCGGGATCTAGTCCAGGTGGGAGACATAGAAATTTGCAAGATACATACGGATCTGAATGTTGCAGACCCGTTGACTAAGCCTCTTCCATGAGCAAAACATGATCAACACCAAGACTCCATGGGTGTTAGAATCATTCTTGTGTAATCTAGATTATTGACTCTAGTGCAAGTGGGAGATGAAGGAAATATGCCCTAGAGGCAATAATAAAGTTATTATTTATTTCCTCATATCATGATAAATGTTTATTATTCATGCTAGAATTGTATTAACCGGAAACATAATACATGTGTGAATATATAGACAAACAAGATGTCACTAGTATGCCTCTACTTGACTAGCTTGTTAATCAAAGATGGTTATGTTTCCTAACCATGAACAAGGAGTTGTTATTTGATTAACAAGGTCACATCATTAGTTGAATGATCTGATTGACATGACCCATTCCGTTAGCTTAGCACACGATCGTTTAGTATGTTGCTATTGCTTTCTTCATGACTTATACATGTTCCTATGACTATGAGATTATGCAACTCCGTTTACGGAGGAACACTTTGTGTGCTACCAAACGTCACACGTGAATCGGGTGATTATAAAGGTGCTCTATAGGTGTCTCCAAAGGTACTTGTTGGGTTGGCGTATTTCGAGATTAGGATTTGTCACTCCGAATGTCGGAGAGGTATCTCTGGGCCCTCTCGGTAATGCACATCAGTTAAGCCTTGCAAGCATTACAACTAATGAGTTAGTTGCGAGATGATGTATTACAGAACGAGTAAAGAGACTTGCCGGTAACGAGATTGAACTAGGTATTGGATACCAACGATCGAATCTCGGGCAAGTAACATACCGATGACAAAGGGAACAACGTATGTTGTTGTGCGGTTTGACCGATAAAGATCTTCGTAGAATATGTAGGAACCAATATGGGCATCCAGGTCCCGCTATTGGTTATTGACCGGAGACATGTCTCGGTCATGTCTACATTGTTCTCGAACTGTAGGGTCCGCACGCTTAAGGTTTCGATAGATGCTTATATTATGAGTTTATGTATTTTGATGTACGAAGGTTGTTGAGTCCGGATATGATCACGGACATGACGAGGAGTCTCGAAATGGTCAAGACATAAAGATTGATATATTGGACGGATATATTTGGACACCGGAAAGGTTCCGGAGAAGTTTGGAGCACCGGAGGTTCTGGAACCCCGGAGGTATATGGGCCTTATTGGGCCCATATAGGAAGAAGGAGAAGGAACAAGGGAGGCGCGCCCCAGCCCAATCCGAATTGGGAAGGGGGCGGCCCCCCTTCCTTCCTTCCCCCTCTTCCTATTACTACTACTAGTACTTATTCCTAATACTAGTACTCTTTCCTTCCCCCTTCAAATAAGATAAGGAAAAGGGGGGGAAACCTACTTGGAGTAGGTTTCCCCCTCCTCTATGGCGCGCCCCCCTTGGGCCGGCCTCCTCCTCCCTCCCTCCTTTATATACAGGGGTAGGGGGGCACCCTAGAACACACAAGTTGATCATTGAGATCGTTCCTTAGCCGTGTGCGGTGCCCCCCTCCACGATATTACACCTCGGTCATATTGTTGTGGTGCTTAGGCAAAGCCCTGCGACAGGAGAACATCAAGATTGTCACCACGCCGTCGTGCTGACGGAACTCCCCCTCGGAGCCTCTACTGGATTGTAGATCGAGGGTGCGTCATCGAGCTGTACTCATGTCAAGAACTCGGAGGTGCCGGAGTAACGGTGCTTGGATCGGTTGGACCGGGAGGACGTACGACTACTTCCTCTACGTTGCGTCAACGCTTCCGCTTCGGTCTACGAGGGTACGTAGACAACGCTTTCCCCTCTCATTGCTATGCATCACCATGATCTTGCGTGTGCGTAGGAAACTTTTTGAAATTACTACGTTCCCCAACACCGGCGGCGGCGGGGATCCGGGCCCGGACGGGCCGGATCTGGGCCCTGCGGGTCTGGCGCGGTGGAGGCGGCTGGCTGGCGGCGGATGAGCTGACGTGGCGCGCTCCGGTTGGTCGGGAGCGGCTGCTGGGGTGAGGTGGCGCGCGGGGATTGGCCGGGCGACGTGGCTGGAGGCGGTGGACATGTCCGGCGAGGGAGCGGACATGTCCGGCGGCGCGAGGGGAGCGAGGCTAGGGTTCATCTGCGCGAAAATTCCGGGAGGGACACATATTTATAGGTAGAGGGAGCTAGGAGAGTCCAAATGAGGTGCGGTTTTCGGCCACACGATCATGATCGAACGACCGAGAGCATGTAGGGGAGTTAGATGGGTTTTCGGCCACTTTGGAAGGGGTGTTGGGCTGCAAACAAAGAGGGCTTTACGGTTGCCCGGTAAACCGTTGGAGTATCAAACGACCTCCAAATGGCACGAAACTTGACAGGCGGTCTACCGGTGCTATACCGAGGCCGCTTGGAAAACCTCGGGCCATTCCGAGAAAGTTTAACACCCGCACAAGAGAAGAGGCAAAAGGGGACGCCGAATGACATAGGAGTGCCGGATTGCAAAACGGACAACGGAGAAAATGCTCAGATGCATGAGACGAACACGTATGCAAAATGAGATGCACATGATGACATGACAAAATGCAACACGCAAGCAAATGACATGGCAACGGCGGCGAATAACTGGCAGACATCTGGCGCATCGGATCCGGGACGTTACACTTAAGTGGCAAGATGATACAATTTGCGTAACATAACAATATATGCATCTTAATATAACACCATCTCCTAACAGAAATAGTATCCCAGGTTTCCATCTTAATACCACAAAGAATTACATAAAAAAATCCAGGATCATTTTTTCTAGATATCATTCTAGCCATGAAACCCTACCCTGATTCTCCTTTCTTCCTCTTTTTTCACTTAAACCTGCAAACATGTAGGGAAAGCAATTAATACAAGGCACAAAAATGGCATGCTATGTAGCCTTAATGCTACAGAACATATGAAATACATGCCAGCAATATATATGATATAAACTCCAAGAATTTTTGAATAAAAATAGTAGCTAACAACAGTAGCAAGAATGCAATTCATTTGACTAACTATTTAAAACAGTAGCAAGCAAGCTATTTTCATGGCTGTGCATGGCTCACTTGATACCATGCATGGTTTATTAATTCATGGGAAACTAGAAGAGACCTGGTCTTTGTCTCTACCATTTGGTGGCATGAATTAGTTAACACCGTAAACAAAGCTACTGCTTTTGCTAGCAAGCAAGCAAGTATATAAACAACTCAAGCAAGTTTCCTGAAGAATATTAACCAATTTATCTGTACCAATGAACTAAATCTATCTGTTACCACCTCTCTGCCTCTTGCCAAAGCAGATCAGAGGCAGCATATCAATGAACTAAATCTATTAGTTTTGCTGAAATAATAAAGCTCTAACAAAAGTGATTTTAGCACCCAGATACAAGCATATGAAGCAAATTTTATGACAATATATACAAAAACTTATCCTCTAAGCCAAAACAACTTTGTAAAAGCCAGATGCAACTTCTTGAGCTAATTTTGAGCAGAACTCCTTGAGGAACTAGCAGCAAGGAGTGGCTAGAACTGCAAACAGTGGCTAGAACTGCAGATTTGCACGTTAAAGGACACAAACTCAAGCAAGCTTCCTAAACAATACCCTGGCAGAAAACATAGGACAAGCAATGAATTTCTATAACTAGGAGAGATCATGTGCAACTGCGTGACTATCATTTGTATTCTTGTTGCTAAAACTTGCCAAGTTTATGTCTAGGTAAGGAGCCGAAAGAACATTCCTAGAAGTTCAGGAACTGATAGAAAACGTGCAACTGCGTGACTATCATTTCTATAACTAGCAGTTGAAAGAAAATTCCTAGCAGTTCTGACCAATGTTTGGTTCCTAAATTAAGCCCCGTTCTAAACAAAATCATCTCCATGCCTACACAGGAAGATGGACACTTGCTATAGAGCAAGAAGATGGACATGGCCGGGAGGAATTTGACCCAAACCTAGCAAAAGAGAGAAGAAGAGGGCATGGTCGGGAGGGAGGAGAGGAGGAAGAGAGGAGAAGAGAGGCGGAGGAAGGAGGGAAATGAAGATTACCTGACCACGATGAGGTGGTAGCCGGAGCGGAGACGACGGAGGGAGGAGACGGCGAGCTTGGGGGAGGCGGGGAGGTCGCTGGCCTCCTCTCCTGGTGGACGTGGGGCCTCCTCTCCTAGTGGACGTGGGGCGGCGCCGAGGCTCCAAGTCTCCGGCGGCTCCGAGGGTTAGGGAGGGAGGCGAGGGAGGTGGCGCTCATGGGGGAGGCGGGTCTCGGGGGGGGGGGGGAGGCGGCGCTCGAGGGGGAGGAAGGGGAGAGGGAGGTGGCAGGGGCGCGTGGGCGGCTGCGGCGGACGGAGGGGGCGGCAGCACTCGAGGGTGAGGAAGGGGAGAGGGAGGCGGCCAGGGCGTATGGGCGTCTGCGGCGGACGGAGGGGGCGCCAGCGTATGGTTGGGGAGGGAGGCCACACTGAGGTGAGTAGGTTGTGTGGGGGGAGGGTTCTAATGGCGCACCTAAACCTAGTCCCATAAATACTACTGGTCAGGTTATATACAACCTAACCCATATCTAAATCATAACAAGCCCACTAGCCCGACAGGTCAACACGCAGCACACATCCCAGGAGGTCCTGGGTTTGATTCCCAGGCTCCCCATTTTTTTACTTTATGCATTTAAAATGTTGTTTGATATTTATTTGTGTTTAAATATGTTCAAACTTGTTTAAATCATAACAGTAATATTTTTTTATAAAAATAGTAATAATTTTTTAAAAATATCATCAAATTTGTTATTTGAAAACATTTATGAATATGAATCAATATAATCAAATTTATTATTTGAAAATATCATCAAATTTGATATTTGGAAATATAATCAAATTTGTTTATTTTTGCAATTTTAGTTGCATTCATTTGTGACGGTGGAGGCGGGCCGGGGAGGGTGTGGGGGAGAGGGTGCGGGTCATCGTCGGCGACGGTGGAGTGGGGGAAAGTGCGGGCCGGGGGTTGGCGGCGGCGGCCGGTGGAGCGGGCGAGCGTGCGGTGGGACGTCGGCGTTGGTGGAGTGGGGGAGGGTGCGGGGGGTCGGCGGCGGATGTGGAGTGGGAGAGGGTGCGGGATGGGGGTCGGCGGCGGCGGCCGGTGGAGCGGGGAAGGGTGTGGTGGGACGTCGGCGGCAGTGGAGTTTGGGAGGGTGCGGTTGGTCGTCGGCGGCGGTGGAGTGGGGGAGGGTGCGGGCCGGGGGTCGGCGGCGGTGTGCCATTAGAAGTTTTGCAAAAAAAGTATATATTCTAGTGGCGCACGGTGTGGCCAATGCGCCATTACTAGTTTGCACTAGTAATGGCGCACGGTGTGGCCAGTGCGCCATTAGAATGTTTGGAAAAATTAAAAAATTGTTTCTAGTGGCGCACCATATTCCTGGTGCGCCATTAGTGTCTTCCACACTAATGGCGTACCGAAACATGGTGCGCCATTAGTATATACTAATGGCGCACCACCTGGCAGGTGCGCCATTAGTGTCCATCCCATCTATAGACCTTTTCCTAGTAGTGTCTAGTCCAGGTTTATCGCCTATTCAGGTTCCATCCGCAGGGAGTCCAGCCGAGATTTCCACATACGGCCCCGAACGATGTGTACAGGATACCGCGACACCAAACGGGCGCCCGACATACCCGGCCACGTGCCTACAGCATCACAGCCCACCCCTCCGGTCAGCGCTGCGCACGGCCTCCAGCAACTACAAACACAAGAAACTGCTTGCAGCTCCTGGACGACGACTAGGCTGGTTAAGAAGTCGAGCGGGGTCATATTTCAGGGCCCAATGCATGGTAGTAGCTGTTTCATGGATCACAAACACAGAACTCAGTTCCTAAAGACGGCTTCAATGAGACAACCCACCATGTACTCCTACATGGCCTCTCACCGCTACCTTTACCAAATCGTGTTCACACACTTAGCTCACACATAGTAGGACATGTTTACACACCTCTGATTCATCCCCGATGAATCAGACCTGACACAACTCTAAGCAGTAGCAGGCATGACAAACAAGCATGAATGAGTAGGCACATCAGGGCTCTAACAACTCCTACTCATGCTAGTGGGTTTTATCTATTTACTGTGGCAATGACAGGTCATGCCGAGGAAAGGGGTTCAACTACTGCAACAAGTAACAGATGAATCGTTGTTGTCCTAATGCAATAAAAGGGAGCAGGAGCAAGAGAATGGGATTATATCAGAATGAACAAGGGGTTTTTGCTTGCCTGGCACTTCAGAAGATAGTATAGTTCTTCATCGGTGTCATCCAACTCATTGTCGGAACCACGTCTACTAAGAGGGGACAAGCACCGACAAACAGAAAAGAAACACAATCAATGCAATGCACGATATGATGCATGATCATGACATGGCAATATGCTGTGGTTTGAACTAATGCAACTAGCAGTAGGTTAAATGAAGTTGGTTTGAACCCTAGGTTCAAATTCAAACTCCATATGTGAAGGTTTAAATGCCATTATAAGATTTGGCCGAAACAGCAGCCATAAGTTGTTCTATCATGCATGAATATGGTGCAGATGAATAGATTGGATTTTTCTGATCATTTTTCATATATAATTTATCTCATTTGGAGTTACGGTTGAATTTATATGAATTTTAGAAGTTTTGGGCATTTTCTGGAATTTCCTGATTTATTTTAAAATCAGAAAATCACTTATTGCGTCGGCACTGTGTCATGCTTGCATCAGCAAGTCAACAGTGCTGACCAGGTCAAACCTGACCTGTGGGGTCCACTAGTCAGTCTCGTAGGGCTGGCGTTGGTTAATGACGTGTGGGGCCAGTCAAGGGCCATGTCAGCAAGGTCAACGTTGACGTGTGGGTTCCGCTTGGTTTAACTAAAAATGATTAAAAGAATAACCAGTGGTTATTTAGGTGGTGGGGCCTTGATGTCAGTGGCTGGTGTGATTAAACTAAACGTGATTAAGCCCTAATGATGTAGCCACGTTGGACGCGCCGGCGATTAAATGACGGCGACCACGGCTCGTGGCGGCGATGCTCGGGATCGAGCTGTAGGACGCAGTTTCGAGCGCGGTTTAATCCTGTGAGACGCTGGTGCTTGTCCGCATCCAATGGAGCCATCAGCTTGCGCTGGGGTGGACCATAGTGACGGTGGCGATGGCAAACGCGGCGGCCGGAGCTCGGGCAAGCTCGGCAACGATGCTGCGGTGCACGGGGGAACTAGCTGCCAATGGTGTTGGGTTTCTGGGAACAAGTTGTGCACGTAGTGGTGCTTGGACGCGACGGAAACGGCCTCTGGCCACGGCGGCGATGAGGCACGGCGCCGACGAGCTTCGGCGTCCACGCAACTACGGCCTAGAGGAGGCGGCGAGCAACTGGGTTCTGGGAGGAGGAAGAGAAGCTCACCGCGAGCAGGATGGCCGCGAGCACGATGGGAAGGTCAGTGGGCGCGGGGAAGGTCTGGAGCGAGCAGGGCGACGGTGGCGATCTCGGCGACCCGAGGAGGAAGAAGAGGTCAGGGCCGGCGCTTCGGGGCGTTTGGCGTCGCATGAGTCGACAGAGAGGCATAGGCGATGGTGGCGGAGCTCCTGGGCATGTCGGAGAGGCGAGGGGAAGGCGGTGGCCGCGATGGTGGCGAGCGGCGGCGACGAACCCGTTCGGGTGGGTGAGAGAGAGAGTTCCAGGGGAGGGGATGAGCATGGGGGAGAGCGGGACGGGTCGAGGGGAGCGCGTGGCGTCTTCGGGGACATCCAGGGAGAAGCGGCAAGTAGGAGGTGTCCGGGGCGCGTGGGCGCACACGGCGGCCACACGCCTCTCGTCATACTGGCGAGAGGTGGGAGATGACTGGCAGCGGTGCCGTGCTGGGCCGGCCAGGTGGGCTGGCCAGCTGGGCTGCGACATGTGAGGCCAGGTAAGTCTCTCTCTCTCTTTCTCTCTCTCTCTCTCTCTCTCTTTCATTTCTGTTTTCTATTTTTGTGCAGCTGTTTGGCTTTATTAAAAATTTAAGAACCTATTCAAAAATCATGTAACCGCTTGAGAGCACTGTTTGGAATATTTCCATCATCCATCATTTCAGTTCATGATTATTTGGACATTTAAAATAATTTATAGCATTTAAATGTCTGGTTTGGCCAACTAGATTGGTAGTTGTTGCAATGGGAGAAGTGCTTAGCTTTAGTTTCGATCTTGCGGTGTCCTTACCCAGTGACAGAGAGGGTTGCAAGGCACGTATTGTATTGTTGCCATCGAGGATAACAAGATGGGGTTTTTATTATATTGCATGAATTTATCCCTCTACACCATGTCATATTGCTTAAGGCATTACTCTGTTTTTAACTTAATACTCTAGATGCATGCTGGATAGCGGTCGATGAGTGGAGTAATAGTAGTAGATGCAGAATCATTTCGATCTACTTGTCTTGGACGTGATGCCTATATACATGATCATTGCCTAGATATGTTCATAACTATGCTCAATTCATCAATTGCTCAACGAGAATTTGTTCACCCAACCGTAGAATACTTATGCTCTTGAGAGAAGCCACTAGTGAAACCTATGCCCCCCGGGTCTATTCTCATCATATCAATCTCTATCGCTTTATTACTTGCTTTGTTTTTACTTTGCCTTTTACTTCTCACTTTGCATCTATCTATCAAAAATACCAACAATATTATTTATCATCTCTATCAGATCTCACCCTCGTAAGTGACCGTGAAGGGATTGACAACTTATGCTCTTGATAGTAGCTATCGTTTTGTGTAGGTACGAGGGACTTGTGCATAGTCTCCTACTAGATTGATACCTTGGTTCTCAAAAACTGAGGGAAATACTTATGCTACTTTACTGCATCATCCTCTCCTCTTCGGGGAAATCCAATGCAGTGCTCAAGAGGTAGCATGTTCCGTGGAGTTTCAGGTCATTCCGAGAACTTTTATTTTCTGCACATAAGACAACATCATGGCAATTCTGCTGAAAACAGCGTCAGTCCGGGTTAGTTCCATTCAAATCTTACAAGTTAGAGTCCAAAACAAGGGCAAAAGTGTTTGGAAAAGTAGATACGACGGAGACGTATCAGCCGACACTTAATTACCGGACGTCCGGACCCCTGCGAGCCTCCGGACGACAGGTATACGTCGGAGGACCGATACATGTATGCGCACAAAGACTTGGGCCGAGGCCCATGTACCTTTCGTGACCTTAGACTACATATACTCCTCGTCCTCCCTCTTTCTATGGTTAGCATTGGTTTAGATCATTTTAGATATAGAGCATTGCTCATCCAATTGATACATACTCCGTCAGAGACCGAGGCATCCGCGGAGAAGATCCCAAGTGGATTCAAGGCCCCAAAAGGGAAGAGCCCCTCGTGGATTCAAGACCACGTCCCCTCACTGATCGCGAAGGACTACCTACCATCTATATCATCCCTTGTGTTTGGAACACTCTTTATGTTCATGGATCTAGCACATGTGTGATAATTTTCTCGTTGATTTGAGTGTTTCCTCTCATTCCCCTCTCGTGTTTTCTTCGTGTTCTTTGCGGGATCCCCTCCAAATCGTGAAACATCATCCTCTAAGGTTCCACCCTACATCACCTCTTGCTTTGTTGGACAAGGGAATTCAGCGCTCTTTTGGCATGATAATTTGACACCTTTGACCCTCAGCACACAATTCCAAGACTATTCTCTTATACTTTGAATGGTCTACTCTCGGTGAAGAATGTTTTTGTGTCTGAGCACCTTGAGGAACTGTTTCTTACTCACTGTTTTGGGGTCCCGGAGTGATTTCCACGATTAACGAACCCCGGGATGCGTTTACATGTCGGTCATCAACACAGTTTTCGCCGATTCTGCCTCGTTTCATGGACTATTGCTCACTATTTCGGGGTCCCAGAGTGATTTCCACGATTAACGACCCCCTGGGTGCGTTTATGTGTCGGTCATCAACACTCACAATTTTAGCTGATTCTGGCCCGTTTCGTAGACTATTACTCATTGTTTTGGGGTCCCGGAGTGATTTCCATGATTAACGAACCCCGAGGTGCATTTACGTGTCGTTCATCAACACTCTTAGTTTTCGCTGATTCTGGCACGTTTCATGGACTATTACTCACTGTTTTGGGGTCCCAGAGTGATTTCCAGGATTAACGAACCTCGGGGTGCGGTTTACGTGTCGGTCATCAACACTCACAGTTTTGGCCGGTTCTGGCCCGTTTCGTGGACTATTACTCACTGTTTTGGGGTCCCAGATTGATTTCCATGATTAATGAACCTCGTGGTGCGTTTACGTGTCGGTCATCAACACTCACAATTTTGGCCGATTCTGGCCCGTTTCGTGGACTATTACTAACCGATTTGATGTCCCGAAGCTATTGCCATAGTTGTTGAACCCCAAGGTGCGCTTACATGTCGGTCGTCAACACTCACAGTTTTGGCCGATTCTGCCCCATTTCGTGGACTATTACTCACTGTTTTGGAGTCCCGAAGTGATTTCCACGATTAACGAACCCCGGGGTCCATTTACGTGTCTGTCATCAACACTCACAATTTTGGCCGATTTTGGCCCATTTCATGGACTATTACTCACTGTTTTGGGGTCTTGGAGTGATTTCCACGAATAATGAAACCCGGGGTGTGTTTATGTGTTAGTCATCAACACTCCAGTTTTGGCCGATTCTGGTCCATTTCGTGGACTATTGCTCAATGTTTTGGGGTCCTGGAGTGATTTCCATGATTAACAAACCCCGGGGTGCGTTTACATGTCGGTCATCAACACTCACAATTTAGGGCGATTCTGGCCCGTTTCATGGTCTATTACTCACTTTTTGGGTCCCGAAGCGATTTCCATAGTTGTTGAACCCCAAGGTGCGCTTACATGCCGGTCATCAACACTCACAGTTTTTGGCGACTCTGCCCCGTTACATGGACTATTAATCGCTGTTTTTGGGTGCCGGAGTGATTTCCACGATTAACGAACCTCGGGGTGCGTTTACGTGTCGGTCATCAACACTCACAATTTTGGCCGATTTTGGCCCGTTTCATGGACTATTACTAACTGTTTTGGGTCCCGAAGCGATTTCCATAGTTGTTGAATCCGAAGGTGCGCTAACATGCTGGTCATCAACACTCACAGTTTTGGCCGATTCTGCCCCGTTAAATGTACGATTACTCACTGTTTTGGGTTGCCGGAGTGATTTCCATGATTAATGAACCCCGGGGTACGTTTCCGTGTCGGTCATCAACACTCACAGTTTTGGCCTATTCTGCCCCGTTTCGTGGACTATTATTCACAGTTTTGGGGTCTCGGAGTGATTTCCACGAATAACGACCCGGGGTGGGTTTACGTGTCGGTCATCAACACTCACAGTATTAGCCGGTTTTGGCCCGTTTCGTGGACTATTACTCACTGTTTTGGGGTCCCAGAGTGATTTCCACGATTAATGAACCTCTCTGTGCGATTATGTGTCGGTTATCAACACTCACAATTTTGGCCGATTCTGGCCCGTGTCGTGGACTATTACTCAGCGTTTTGGGGTCCCGAAGCTATTTCCATAGTTGTTGAATCCCAAGGTGCGCTTACATGTCGGTCATCAACACTAACAGTTTTGGCCGATTCTGCCCCATTTCGTGGACTATTACTCACTGTTTTGGAGTCCCGGAGTGATTTCCACGATTAATGAACCCCGGGGTCCGTTTACGTGTTGGTCATCAACACTCACAGTTTTGAGCGATTTTGGCCCGTTTCATAGACTAGTACTCACTATTTTGGGGTCTCGGAGTGATTTCCACGAATAATGAACCCCGGGGTGCATTTATGTGTCGGTCATCAACACTCATAGTTTTGGCCGATTCTGTCCCGTTTCGTAGACTATTGCTCACTGTTTGGGGGTTCCGGAGTGATTTCCATGATTAACAAACCCCTGGGTGCGTTTACGTGTCGTTCATCAACACTCACAGTTTTGACCGATTTTGGCCCATTTCGTGGACTATTCTTCACTGTATTTGGGTCCCAGAGTGATTTTTACGATTACCGAACACCGGGGTGCATTTACATGTCGGTCATCAACACACACAGTTTTGGCTGAGTCTGGCCCATTTCATGGACTATTACTCACTTTTTTGGGGTCCCGGAGTGATTTCCACGTTTAGCGAACCCCGGGGTCCATTTACGTGTCGGTCATCAAGACTAACAGTTTTGGTCGATTCTGGCCCGTTTCATGGACTATTACTCACTGTTTTGGGGTCTCGGAGTGATTTCCACGAATAATGAACCCTGGGGTGCGTTTACGTGTCGGTCATCAACACTCACAGTTTTGGCCGATTTTGGCCCGTTTCGTGGACTATTGCTCACTATTTTGGGGTCCTGGAGTGATTTCCATGATTAACAAACCCCGGGTTGCGTTTACGTGTCGGTCATCAACACTCACAGTTTTGGCCGATTCTGGCCCATTTCATGGAGTATTTTCACTGTATTTTGGTCCCAGAGTGATTTCTACGATTAATGAACACTGGGGTGCGTTTACATGTCGGTCATCAATACACATAGTTTTGGCCGATTCTGGCCCGTTTCGTGGACTATTACTCACTGTTTTGGGGTCCCGGAGTGATTTCCACGATTAACAACCCCGGGGTGAGTTTACCTGTCGGTCATCAACACTCACAATTTTGGCCGATTCTGGCCCATTTCATGGACTATAAGTAATTGTTTTGGGTCCCGAAGTGATTTCCATAGTTGTTGAATCCAAAGGTGGTTTACATGCTGGTCATCAACACTCATAGTTTTGGCCGATTCTGTCCCGTTACATGAATTATTACTCACTGTTTTGGGGTGCCGGAGTGATTTCCATGATTATTGAACCCCGGGGTACGTTTCCGTGTCGGTCATCAACACTCACAGTTTTGGCCTATTCTGCCCCGTTTCGTGGACTATTACTCACAGTTTTGGGGTCTCGGAGTGATTTCCACGATAACGACCCGGGGTGCATTTACGTGTTGGTCATCAACACTCATAGTTTTGGCCGGTTATGGCCCGTTTCGTGGACTATTACTCACTGTTTTGGGGTCCCAGAGTGATTTCCACGATTAACGAACCTCGTGGTGCGTTTACGTGTCGGTCATCAACACTCACAATTTTGGCCGATTCTGACCCGTTTCGTGGACTATTACTCCGCGTTTTAGGGTCCCGAAGCTGTTTCAATATTTGTTGAATCCCAAGGTGCGCTTACATGTCGGTCATCACACTAGTAGAAAAGGGGGCAATGTCCAGGCCGGGTCAGCCCATTGGTCCCGGTTCAATCCAGAACAGGGACCAATGGGGGAATTGGACCCGGTTCGTGAGCCCCGGGGGCCTTCCGGGCCACGTGGGGCATTGGTTCCGGTTCGTCTGGACCTTTTGGTTCCGGTTGGTGGGACAAACCGGGACAAATATGCCTTTCTCCTGGCCCACCACCATTGGTCTCGGTTGGTCCCCTGAACCGGGACAAAAGGCTTCCCTTTAGTCCCGGTTCAAGCGACGAACCGGGACCAATTAGTTGCCTATATATACCCCGCGAGCAGAGCACTCTCACTGCTCTGTTTTTCGTGGCATGCGAGGAGGGAGCTTTGTGGTGCTCTAGCTCACCTCCTATGCACACGAGGTGTTCGATGGAATGCCCGAGCCACACTACTTGTCTAGGTTTAGCGGTCCGTCACGTCCCGTCCCCGTCTTCGCCGCCGTTGATCGCCCGCGCCGATCTCGTCGCCGGCACCACCGTGGTGAGCCTCTTACTTGTATGTTTATATAGATACTTGTATACTTTTCTTACTTTTATTATTGCATCTTATATAGTGCGATGGTTTTGGTATCCGCCCCCGTCGGCCCTCGTACTGTCTATGATTCGGATGTGGTATATATTATCTTTTCATAACTATTGGTTCATTTATTGTTTATGACAATTATGCCGACCAACGTGACATAGATTTTATTTATCTAGGAGGTTGTTGAACCAGAAATTCCAACCAACCCTATTGTCGAGAGGTTAACTTTAGTTTAATAAGAAAACAATTTGTTGAAGGAAAAAATTAGAAAAATTGAGGAGGAGAAGATGTTATTGGAGTTGCATGTTGCGGATCTCGTCGATGATCACAAGATCAAGATGGATGCAATGCGCTTGAGGATTAGAAACATTAGAAAATATGCCATTCATACCGAGGCTTGGTATCATTATGCCGTTGGATCATTTGTTACATTGGTTGCGATTAGGATCGCATTTGTTTTCGCATTGAAATGTTTGACATAGTTTCAGTGTATGGTTTAATTAATTTAGATGCTCTGCAGAGCTTTATGTTGTTAGATGAGAACTATGTATGTACTTTGGTTTTAGTGTGATGATGAACTTATATTAATTTGGTTTTAGTGTTCTGTAATGATTTTTGACACGCAGATGAACCGGCAATGGATGTACGGTTCAAGACACACCTCCGAGTACATTAAGGGCGTGCATGATTTTCTCGAAGTGGCTGAGGCAAACAAGCTGAATGGTTTTATGTGTTGTCCATGCCCTATAGGTGGGAATACGAAGTCTTACTCTGACCGGAAAATCCTCCACACCCACCAGCTTTACAAGGGTATCATGCCACACTATAATGTTTTGACGAGGCACGGAGAAATAGGGGTTATGATGGAAGACGGCGAAGAAGAAGAGTACGATGACAACTGTGTGCCCCCTGAATACGGTGATGCTACTGAACATCAAGAGGAACCAGACGATGTGCACGATGATGCTGCAACGGGCGAAGCTGCTGAAGATCAAGAGGAACCAAACGATGTGCCCGATGATGATGATCTCCGCCGGGTCATTGTCGATGCAAGGACGCAATGCGAAAGTCAAAAGGAGAAGCTGAAGTTCGATCGCATGTTAGAGGACCACAAATAAGGGTTGTACCCCAATTGCGAAGATGGCAACACAAAGCTTGGTACCAGATCGAATTGCTGCGTGGAATGCGAGAGAATCTGTGCTCGACAAAGGATTTGAGAAGCTCTGAAAATATTGAAGAAGAAGCTTCCAAAGGATAACGAATTGCCCGACAAGACATACGCAGCAAAGAAGGTCGATGCCCTCTAGGATTGGAGGTGCGAAGATACATGCAACTGCATCCTCTACCGCGGTGCGTACAAGGATCTGAACGCATGCCCGGTATGCGGTTTATTACGGTATTAGATCAGACGAGATGACCCTGGTGATGTTGACGGCGAGCCCCTATAATACCACGGTTGAAGCATCTGTTCAGAAACGGAGAGCATGCCAAGTTGATGCGATGGCACAGTGAGGACCGTAAGAAATACGGGAAGTTGAGAGCACCACGACGGGTCATGATGGAGAAAAATCGAGAGAAAGTACTGGGATGAGTTTGCAAGTGAGCCAAGGAACGTATGGTTTGCTTTAAGCGCGGATGGCATTAATCCTTTCGGGGAGCAGAGCAACAATCATAGTACCTGGCCCATGACTCTATGTATGTATAACCTTCCTCCTTGGATGTGCATGAAGCAGAAGTTCATTATGATGCTAGTTCTCATCCAAGGCCCTAAGCAACCCGGCAACGACATTGATGTGTACCTAAGGCCATTCGTTGAAGAACTATTACAGCTGTGGAATGGAAATGGTGTACGTACGTGGGATGAGCACAAACAGGAGGAATTTTACCTAAAGGCCTTGTTGTTCGTGACCATCAACGATTGGCCCGCTCTCAGTAACCTTTCAGGACAGACAAACAAGGGATACCACGCATGCACGCACTGTTTACTTGACACCGATAGTATATACCTGGCAAGCCGCAGGAAGAATGTGTACCTGGGCCATCGTCGATTTCTTCCGACCAACCATCAATGTCGAAAGAAAGGCAATCATTTCAAAGGCGAGGCAGATCACTGGAAGAAGCCCGCCATGCGTACCGGTGATCACGTTCTTGCTATGGTCAATGATTTACACGTAATCTTTGAAAAGGGTCCCGGCGGACTAGCTGTTCCGAGTGACGCTGGGGGACACGCACCTATGTGGAAGAAGAAATCTATATTTTGGGACCTACCCTACTAGAAAACCTAGAGGTCCGCTCTTCGATCGACGTGATGCACGTGACGAAGAACCTTTGCGTGAACCTGCTAGGCTTCTTGGACGTGTATGGGAAGACAAAAGATATAGCTGAGGCACGGGAGGACCTGCAACGTTTGCACGAAAAAGACGGCATGCCTCCAAAGCAGTATGAAGGTCCTGCCAGCTATGCTCTTACCAAAGAAGAGAAGGAAATCTTCTTTGAATGCCTGCTTAGTATGAAGGTCCCGACTAGCTTCTCCTCAAATATAAAAGTAATAATAAATACGGCAGAGAAAAAGTTTCAGAACCTGAAGTCTCATGACTGCCACGTGATTATGACGCAACTGCTTCCGGTTGCATTGAGGGGGCTTCTACCGAAAAACGTCCGATTAGCCATTGTGAAGCTATGTGCATTCCTCAATGCAATCTCTTAGAAGGTGATCGATCCAGAAATCATACCATGGCTAAGGAGTGATGTGGTGCAATGTCTTGTCAGTTTCGAGCTGGTGTTCCCTCCATCCTTCTTCAATGTCATGACGAACGTCCTAGTTCATCTAGTTGACGAGATTGTCATTCTGGGCCCCGTATTCTACACAATATGTACCCCTTTGAGAGGTTCATGGGAGTCCTAAAGAAATATGTCCGTAACTGCCCTAGGCCAGAAGGAAGCATCTCCATGGGCCATCAAACAGAGGATGTCATCGGGTTTTGTGTTGACGTCATTCCTGGCCTTAAGAAGATAGGTCTCCCTCAATCGCGGTATGAGGGGAGACTGACTGGAAAAGGCACGTTTGGAAGGGACTCAATAATATGCAGGGACGGATATTCTTGGTCTCAAGCACGCTACACAGTTCTACAGAACTGTACCATGGTGACCCCATATGTCGATGAACACAAGAACGATCAAGCGCCCAAACACCCGAGCAAAGGCGACGATCGGATTACATGTGAACACATCAGGACTTTCAGCAGTTGGTTGGAAGCACGTGTCAGAGGTGACAACACTGTTTGTGATGAGCTGTACTTGTTTTCCAGGGGACCATCTTCGACTGTTACGATTTGGAAAGGATACGAGATAAATGGGAATACATTTTAAACGATTGACCAAGATCAAAAGAGCACCAACCAAAACAGCGGTGTCCGCTTTGATGCAACAACCGAGAGGGGAATGGACACATATTATGGTTACATAGTGGACATATGGGAACTTGACTACGGACATGATTTTAAGGTCCCTTTGTTTAAGTGCAAATGGGTCAATCTATCAGGAGGCGGGGTACAGGTAGACCCACAGTACGAAATGACAACAGTGGACCTGAAAAATCTTGGGTACACTGACGAACCGTTCGTCCTAGCCAATGATGTGGCACAGGTTATCTATGTGAAGGACATGTCTACCAGACCGAGAAATAGAAAAGATAAGGAAGCGAATACATCATACGATGAGCCAAAGCGCCACATAGTTCCTTCAGAAAAGGGACATCGTGGGAGTGGAGGACAAGACTGACATGTCTGAAGATTATGAAAAGTTTCATGAAATTCCTCCCTTTAATGTCAAGGCTGACCCCAGCATCCTGATAAACGATGAAGATTATCCATGGTTACGTCGCAATAAGCAAATGACACAAGCGAAGAAAAAGTGAAGACTTTCTGCCGCAACTATTATGATGATACCATGCCAACTTTGTAACTGATGAGTATGATACCATTGTCCGTTTTGTATATGCACATGCTATGTGTGGGTCAATTTATGATACAATGCCAACTTTCAACTTTTTCGGAGTTCATTTGAAATGCTTTAATGTCTTATGGTTCGGCCCTCCTAATAATTAAAAATAGCAACAATAAGTATTTTGTTGTAAGTGGAAACAAAATAAAATAAATAAAGCAAGAAAGAAAACAAAAAAACAAAAAAAGAGTTTTCAAATTTGAAAAGTAATGGCATTAACAGAAAGTTTATCATTTTCCTAAAACTAAAAGCAAAAAGAATTAAAAAAGAAAGCAAAAAACAAAAGAAAATAAATAATGCCAAAAACAAAACAAAAAAACAACAATAAGTATTTTGTTGTAAGTAGAAACAAAATAAAATAAATAAAGCAAGAAAGAAAACAAAAAACAAAAAAAGTGTTTTCAAATTTGAAAAGTAATGGCACTAACAGAGAGTTTATAATTTTCCTAAAACTAAATGCAAAAGGAATTAAAAAATAAAGCAAAAACAAAAGAAAATAAATAATGCAGAAAACAAAACAAAAAAACTGGAAAAAAATAAAAATAGCAACAATAAGTAAGGAAAACAAAAAAACAAAAAAATGCCTCCTACTGGGCCCCCACGGCCTGAATACGACTTGAAACCCTACTATGGGTCAGGATTCAGGCCCGCAGTAGGCCCAGAAGGCCCATCAGGCAAAGCAGTAGCAAGTAGGCCCGTAAGCCTGCAGTGGAGAGGAGCTCAAGAGGGGTGCGGCAGTGGGGCTTATAAACCACTGCGCGCCCCTCTCAACTAGCGAGGTGGGACTAAACTTTGGCCGCGACGCGGGCAGCACAGGGGCCTTTGGTCCCGGTTGGTGGCACCAACCAGGACTAAAGGGGGTGCATTGGTACCAGTTCATGGCGCCAACCGGGACCAATGCTCTTGCTATATATACAGGACTTAGCAGTTTTCGCCAAAACCCATCTCTTTCTTCTCGCCCGACGCCGCTGCTCCTTGTCGCCGTCGCCTTGAGCTCTGCCTCGACGCCGTCACCATCGCTGTCTGCCGCTTGCTCGCATCGGCCGTTCGCGACCCGTCGCCGTCACTGCGCTGCCCTTCCTCGACCCGTCGCCGTCGCCCTGTGCCTTCGCCCTTCCCGACCCGTCGCTGTCGCCCAGACCACACGCCGCCGCCTTCAGTCCGGCCGCCGGCGCCCTTTCCTCTTTTTTTATATATGCAGAAGTTTATATATGCAAAAATTTATATATGCAAAAATTTATACATATATGCAAGTATATATGTATTTTTTTGCATTTTTTTGTGTATATGTGTTTGTATGTGTATATATGTCTACATGCTTATAGTATTTTTTTTCATAAGTGTATTTTTTTTGTTCATTGCATTTTTTTCATATATATAATGTATATATGTATGTGGTAGCTATATATATGATGAATGGATGTGGCTATGTATGTATGTATGAATATAATGTTCATAGCATTTTTTTGTTTATATATGTTTTTTCATATATGTATTAATTTTATATTTAGGTTGTTAGTAGATATCGATTTTAGGTTAGTGCATTTTAGGTTAGTGTAGAGGAGAAAGTAAAATAAGGAAAAGGAAGAAAAGAGGAAGAAGGAAGAAGGAAGAAGAAGAAGAAAAAGAATGAGAGGAGGAGGAAAGGAGAAAAAGAAGAGAGGAAGAAGAGGAGAAATAAATAAGAAGAGGAAAAAAGAAGAAAAAGAAGAGGAGAAGAATAAAGGAATAGAGGAGAAGAAGAAAAAATAGAAGAAAAAACTTTCTATTTTTTCTTCTTCTCCTCTATTCCTTTCTTCTCCTCTTTTTTTCTTCTTTTTTTCTTCTTCTTCTTCCTTCTTCCTTCTTCCTCTTTTCTTCCTTTTCCTTAATTATTTTCCTTTCTCGAGGGAGAAGAAGAAAAAGAAGAGTAGAACAAGAAAGAAAGGAATAAAGGACAAAGAAGAAACTTCAATACGAGGGGATGGTACCGATACCCCCTCCCCGATAACATTATTTTCCCATGTATATGTATGTCACGTCGTTGTCGATATAACCCCCTCTAGATAACTTCGACATGAGGGGCGGTCGATATATATACCCCCTCTCGCCCGTGATAACTTATACAACGGCAGCACCCCTGGCCCTCGGCCTTCTCGCTCGACCAAAACTCTCGAGGACACCCAAACCATAGAGAGAAAACGATGTTGGTCTCCTACCCCCCCGCGCGCCCCTATCCGAAAAATTAACTCTCTCGAGGCCACCCAAATTTACCAAGTTAAAAGAGCGTTGTCGTCGAGGCCACTAACATGATTCCTTATTGTGATTAGCTAGCTAGTTCTACGTTTGCCACTAATATATATATATATATATATATATATATATATATATATATATATATATATATATATATATATATATATATATATATATATATATATATATATATATATATATCCATCTGTACCATGTTTGAATAATAATTGACATGTTGTAAATATTGCGAAACTATGGAGCACTCCGAGACGAAGAAATGGTTTATGTTGGGGACATAATCGCAAATGGAAGTGATGAAGTTGCGTCATTTCTCCTCGACACCGATGGTCAGCTGGAAGGACTGGGTGAAGAAGAGGGCTATGTTCATGATGGCTTCGGCCCATTAATGCCGGTACAAGAAGAGAACTATGTTCATGATGGCTCTGGTGACACAATGGAGGTACAAGAAGGAGACCGTGCTGACTGCTCCGGTGACCGAACCGAGTCCGGCCAGGTATATATATATTAGTTAAGCCCGTCCTGACTAGTTAATTGATGCTTCCATTGTTTTGGTATATGTACACATATTAATTGATGCTTCCTTATAATTTTTAGCCATCCGGATCCAGCACAACTTCGGTAAGGAGACGAGGCCCGAAGAAAAAGTTGAGCTCGGATGAAAAGTTTGAGATCATAGAAATCGCGCCCGACGGCGAACCGATTGAACCCATCCGGACAAGGAAGGCATTTTCTGCTCAGTGCGGGGTTCTTGTTAGGGACAAGATCCCTATCAGCATCTAGCAATGTTATAAGCCTAGGGTGGCAGACCCTGAGGTGTCTTATGTCAATGATATGCAGAAAGAAGATCTTTGGACTGACCTGAAGGCAAATTTCACCCTACCGCCAGAGGAGGATCCGGAGAATCCAGTTAAAGAGCAATTAATCAAGTCTTGGGCTCTTAAGAAGATGGCAACCCTAATGAGGAGGTGGAGGAAAGAGCTGAACCAGTTTGTCGAAAAAAAAGACACCAGAATTCATCGACAAATATGAGAAGATCAAAGATCACTGGCCCGCATTTGTGACCCACAAGACATCGGAAAAGATTAAGAAGATGTCGGCGAGAAACAAGGAAAATGCTGCGAAGAAGAAGCTTCTCCATCGCACGGGGTCAGGTGGCTACCTAAAAGCCCGACCTAAGTGGTCCAAGGCTGAGCATGATCTGCTTGAAAAAGGGATCGAACCAGTGACAATGTACTCGGCAGACTGTTGCGGACTTGGTTCTTCGGGGCTGGCGGAACCTTGGACCCTGTAACAGGGAAGTGCCAGTGGACGGACGAGCAATTGGATATACCAGTCAAGAACCTTCGACACTATATCGCTGCAGCGCAGCGAGGGACGTTCCTTCCAAACAGGGAGAAGGACGAGCTCACAATGGCCCTTGGGAATGCTGAGCACCCTGGACGGACACGAGGCACGCCAGGCCCGAACGCAGGGGGTTAAAAAACCCACGAGAGGAGGAAGAAACTGGAGCAGGAGCAACTGCAGGCGCTAGACGAAAGGGTAATGGGGCTAGAGGATTGAGAAGAGGAACGAGAAGCAGCAGATCGCAACAAACGACCTACTGAAGCTTCCCCCGAAGCTACCCCGCCATCTCAGCGGAGAAGCAACGTGGCTTCCACCGAGCTTCTTCAGCCGGAGCATGTCTTGATGGCTCCTGCCAGCTATCCCGTGGATGGTATCACGGAGTCTCAAAGTTGCCACATTATGGCGTGATGGATGAATTTGAAGGTCAAGGCGGTTGTTGGCCATGTTTATCCTAGTAGACCCGGCACAACTTATCACTGCTAGCCGATTCCAGAAGGATATGCTAAGGT
The DNA here is from genome assembly GCA_021437245.1 of Aegilops speltoides. NCBI lineage: Eukaryota > Viridiplantae > Streptophyta > Magnoliopsida > Poales > Poaceae > Aegilops > Aegilops speltoides. The sequence continues at coordinate 1,537,545 of CM038144.1, forward strand.
GATGGTAGATGAAACAACGAAGGGATTTGAGGACCTCCCGCTTGAGCACCCTGCCGGTGAAGGGGAGACTAGGCTGGGTTCTGCTCTGAAGACTCCATGCCTATGGCGGAAGGAGCTCATCAACCTTCCTAACTGGATGCCTCCGCCTCCTCCTCCTCCTCCGGTGAGTCAGGGCACTCCGCCTCCTCCTCTGGTGAGTGACGATCAGGGCACGCGTGGCGGCACTCCGCCTCCTTCTTCGGCGCGTGGCGGCACTCCGCCTCCTTCTTCGGCGCGTGGCGGCACTCCGCCTCCTTCTCCGCCTGCGCCGGCGCACCCGAGCAGCCAGCAGCCTCCTCCTTCTCTGCCTCGCCAGCAAGGGCGGAAGAGACCCGCCGCCGCCCCGGCTGCTCCGGCGCGTCGTACTCCTTCTCCTCCGCCTTGTAAGCAAGCACGAAAGAAGACAGATGCCGCAGCCGCTCCGTCTGCTCCGGCGTCTAGCAGCACAACCAGAGGCGGGAGGCAATACAAATACGGTCCATCATCTCTCAAGCCTCTAGAGAAGTTACCGTACGAGAGGTCCGAGGAGGAAAACAATACGATTGTGCGGACCCACGTGAAGGAGTTCTTTGAAGGGGTGAAAGCAAAGAGACATCCACTCCGGAGGAGAAGGTAGATCCGGTGAAAGCAAAGCGCACTATCGATACCCTGAAGAAACCACCAAAGTCTCCGCCGAGAACCAACTATGAGCGCATTACTGAACAGACATATCTCCAAGCCAAGCGGTCAGGAACTACTATCAGTGATAAAAGGTTACAAGAACGAGCAAAGGGGAAAAGATTGCCCAGCTCGGTGAACAAGCACAACAATCGTGCCCCCCGCTTAATGTGTCTAATGCTCTGGGGACGGTGGCCGGTTATGGCAATCTTGAAGATTACCTGCCTGACGATGCACTTCCTGATTTCATGGAGGTGGACGAATTCAGATACGAGTATGGGAAGCCTCTCATCAAAGATGAAAAATGTCAGACAACAATGATGCGAAGATTCCATAGTTGGTCATGAGAACCTGCAGAGAGTCTGATGGGAAGAACAGTTTGTATCTGAAAATTAAAGAAGAGCATGACCTAGTTTCAAATGATCTGTTGTGTGTTCCATTTGAGGAGTTCTTCGCGTTCTGCAATCAAAAGGCCCTCGATAAATTAATGGTCTTTTGCCACTGCCTGTAAGTACTATTTCTGTCATTGAGTCTCTATATATAGCTCGGCTCTTTCATTGCATGTATTTATAATTAATTATCCTCAATATATTATGCAGATTCAAGATAGTCGAGTGCAAAAAACAAGAAATTTATGATATTGGGTTCATTAACACAAATATCATAGATGTATTTCTGGTTGAAAAGAACGTCAAAGAGGCCGAGGACAACTTGCTACAATCGTTGATCAAAAATCAAAACAAAGATACCATACTCTTTCCTTACAATGGCCCGTGAATGTTACTGTCGTGTGCATATTCGGTTTCCCTTATTACTCGAGCGATGTTATAGTAATGTAATTGATGAGTTATGCATGCCTGCGCAGGTACCACTATATTCTTCTGGAGATTAATCTTGAGCGTGGACTAGTAACCGTCTTAGACTCGAGACGGAAAGATCCCGAAACCTATGCGGACATGACTGAAATGCTCAGCAAGTAGGATCAATCGATCATTATCGCACCATATCGGCAACTTTTTGTTCATTTCCTGATATCTCAAGTAATAATAATTATTTTCTTTGTCTTGCAGGGTTTGGAAACAGTTCACCGCAGAAGCTCGGATCGCCAAGGAGCTGCGATATACATACCCGAAAGTAAGTACTACTGGCTAGCTAGTTGCGTGCATCTCCCGTTGATTCTATAGCTATACTTTCACCAATGCCATTTATAATGCTTCATTATCAGTTTGATTGATCTCTGTTTCTCGTAAAGTGCGAGTTCATCCACACCGCGACTTTGAAAAACAAGCGGGGCTACTCTAGAAGACAATATGAAGTGCGTAAGCAATAATATTCACAATTTCATTTTATTACACCATCATTTCTGTTGAGTTTCATTCATATATATGTATTAATTAACCCCCTTCTTCAAATTAGATGTGGCAGATGCGGGATGAACTCCTAGAACCAGATCGCATGAAAGCAATTCAAGAGGAATTGGCGGGATTCTTTCTTGAACACGTCATCAGTAAAGCCGGAGAATACCATGTGGAAATTGATTTCAAATGCTAGGGGTTTGTAATTAAGAGATCTTATACATATTGTACATGTATGTAGCCAGTTGCGTCGGATACATGATACAAACTTCTCTCGATCACTTCTCTCGGTACGCATGACGAACTTCTGTACTGAATGGTTCTCTCGATCACTTATGTATATATAGTACGTAGCGTCGACCAAGCACGGACATAAGAGAGGACAATTCTCTCTATTAATTAGCTAGCTAACACAATATATGAAACACCTAAATTAACCCCCCAAAACCCCCAATCCCCCTCCTTTAAAAAAACAAAAAACCCAATCACTGGAATGCAGATGCGTGGATGCCTTTTGGTCCTGGTTGGAGCCACCAACCGGGACCAAAGGCCCCCTGACTCGGCTCTGCGCACAGGGCCACGTGGAGGCACATTGGTCCCGGTTCGTGTTTGAACCGGGACTAATGGGTGGAGATATTAGTAACGACCCATTAATCCCGGTTCATGATCCGGGACTAAAGTCCCTTACGAACCGGGACTAATAGGTGTTTTTCTACTAGTGTCAACACTAACAGTTTGGCTGATTGTGCCCCGTTTCGTGGACTACTACTCACTGTTTTGGTGTCCCGAGTGATTTCCACGATTAACGAACCCCTGGTTCTGTTTATGTGTTGTTAATCAACACTCACAGTTTTGGGCGATTTTGGCCCGTTTCATAGACTAGTACTCACTATTTTGGGATCTCGGAGTGATTTCCACGAATAACGAACCTCGGGGTGCATTTATGTGTCGGTCATCAACACTCACAGTTTTGGCCGATTCTGGCCCGTTTCGTGGACTATTGCTCACTGTTTTGGGGTTCCGGGGTGATTTCCATGATTAACAAACCCCGGGGTGCGTTTACGTTTCGGTCATCAACAGTCAGAGTTTTGGCCGATTTTGGCCCGTTTCGTGGACTATTCTTCACTGTATTTGGGTCCGAGAGTGATTTCTACGATTAACGAACACCGGGGTGCGTTTACATGTCGGTCAACAACACACACAGTTTTGGCCGATTCTGGCCCATTTCATGGACTATTACTCACTTTTTTGGGGCCCCGGAGTGATTTCCACGATTAACGAACCCCGGGGTCCATTTACGTGTCGGTTATCAACACTCACAGTTTTGGTCGATTCTGGCCTGTTTCGTGGACTATTACTCACTGTTTTGGGGTCTCGGAGTGATTTCCACGAATAATGAACCCCGGGGTGCGTTTACGTGTCGATCATCAACACTCGCAGTTTTGGCCGATTCTGGCCCGTTTTGTGAACTGTTGCTCACTATTTTGGGGTCCCGTGATTTTTTCCATGATTAACAAACCCCGGGGTGCGTTTACGTGTCGGTCGTCAGCACTCATAGTTTTGGCTGATTCTGGTCCATTTCATGGACTATTCCTCACTGTATTTGGGTCCCAGAGTGATTTCTATGATTATTGAACACCGGTGTGCGTTTACTTGTCGGTCATCAACACGCACAGTTTTGGCACATTCTGGCCCGTTTCGTGGACTATTACTCACTGTTTTGGGGTCCCGGAGTGAATTCCACGATTAACAACCCCAGGGTGAGTTTACCTGTCAGTCGTCAACACTCTCAATTCTCGCCGATTCTGGCCCGTTTCGTGGACTATTACTAACTGTTTTGGGTCCCGAAGTGATTTCCATAGTTGTTTAATCCAAAGGTGTGTTTACATGCTGGTCATCAACACTCATAGTTTTGGCCGATTCTGTCCCGTTACATGAACTATTACTCACTGTTTTGGGGTGCCGGAGTGATTTCCACGATTAATGAACCCCGGGGTACGCTTCCGTGTCGGTCATCAACACTCACAGTTTTGGCCTATTCTGCCCCGTTTAGTGGACTATTACTCACAGTTTTGGGGTCTCGGAGTTATTTCCACGAATAATGACCCGGGGTGCGTTTACGTGTCGGTCATCGACACTCACAGTTTTGGCTGGTTCTGGCCCGTTTCGTGGACTATTACTCACTGTTTTGGGGTCCCAAAGTGATTTCCACGATTAACGAACCTCATGGTGCTTTTACGTGTCGGTCATCAACACTCACAATTTTGGCCGATTCTGACCCATTTCGTGGATTATTACTCAGCGTTTTAGGGTCCCAAGCTATTTCAATAGTTGTTGAATCCCAAGGTGCACTTACATGTCGGTCATAAACACTAACAGTTTTGCCGATTGTGCCCCGTTTCGTGGACTGTTACTCACTTTTTCGGAGTCCCGGAGTGATTTCCACGATTAACGAACCCCGGGGTCTGTTTACGTGTTGTTCACCAACACTCACAGTTTTGGGCGATTTTGGCCCGTTTCATAGACTAGTACTCACTATTTTGGGGTCTCGGAGTAATTTCCACGAATAACGAACCCCGGGGTGCATTTATGTGTCGGTCATCAACACTCACTGTTTAGGCCGATTCTGGCCCGTTTCGTGGACTATTGCTCACTGTTTTGGGGTTCCGGGGTGATTTCCATGATTAACAAACCCCGGGGTGCGTTTACGTTTCGGTCATCAACACTCAGAGTTTTGGCCGATTTTGGCCCGTTTCGTGGACTATTCTTCACTGTATTTGGGTCCCAGAGTGATTTCTACGATTAACGAACACCGGGGTGCGTTTACATGTCGGTCATCAACACGCACAGTTTTGGCCGATTCTTGCTCATTTCATGAACTATTACTCACTTTTTGGGGTCCCAAAGTGATTTCCACGATTAACGAACCCCGGGGTCCATTTACGTGCCGGTTATCAACACTCGCAGTTTTGGTCGATTCTGGCCTGTTTCGTGGACTATTACTCACTATTTTGGGGTCTCGGAGTGATTTCCACGAATAATGAACCCCGGGTTGCGTTTACGTGTCGGTCATCAACACTCACTGTTTTGGCCAATTCTGGCCTGTTTCGTGAACTATTGCTCACTATTTTGGGGTCCCGGAGTGATTTCCATGATTAACAAACCCCGGGGTGCGTTTACGTGTCGGTCATCAACACTCACAGTTTTGGCCGATTTTGTCCCATTTCATGGACTATTCCTCACTGTATTTGGGTCCCAGAGTGATTTCTACGATTAATGAACACCGGGATGCGTTTACATGTCGGTCATCAACATGCACAGTTTTGGCCGATTCTGGCCCGTTTCGTGGACTATTACTCACTGTTTTGGGGTCCCGGAGTTATATCCACGATTAACAACCTCGGGGTGAGTTTACCTATCGGTCATCAACACTCACAATTTTGGCCGATTCTGGCCCGTTTCATGGACTATTACTCACTGTTTTGGGTCCCGAAGCGATTTCCATAGTTGTTGAACCCCAAGGTGCGCTTACATGCCGGTCATCAACACTCACAATTTTGGCTGATTCTGCCCCATTACATGGACTATTACTCACTGTTTTGGGGTGCCGTAGTGATTTCCACGATTAATGAACCCCGGGGTACGTTTCCGTGTCGGTCATCAACACTCACAATTTTGGCCTATTCTGCCCTGTTTCGTGGATTATTACTCACAGTTTTGGAGTATCGGAGCGATTTCCACGAATAACGAACCCCCCGGGGTGCGTTTACATGTCGGTCATCAAAACTAACAGTTTTGGCCGATTCTGCCCCGTTTCGCGGACTATTACTCATTGTTTGGAGTCCAGGAGTGATTTCCACGATTAACGAATCCCGGGGCCCGTTTACGTGTCGGTCATCAACACTCACAGTTTTGGGCGATTTTGGCCCGTTTCTTAGACTATTACTCACTGTTTTGGTGTCTCGGAGTGATTTCCATGAATAACGAATCCCGGGGTGCATTTACGTGTTGTTCATCAACACTCATAGTTTTGGCCGATTCCGTCCTGTTCCGTGGACTATTGCTCACTGTTTTGGGGTTCCGGATTGATTTCCATGATTAACAAACCCCGGGGTGCGTTTACGTGTCGATCGTCAACACACATAGTTTTGGCCGATTCTGGCCCTTTTCGTGGACTATTCTTCATTGTATTTGGGTCCCAGAGTGATTTCTACGATTAACGAACACCGGGGTGCGTTTACATGTCGGTCATCAACACTCACAGTTTTGGCCGATTCTGGCCCGTTTCTTGGACTATTACTCACTGTTTTGGGGTCTCAGAGTTACTTCCATGAATAATGAACCCCACGGGGTGCATTTTGTGTCGGTCATCAACACTCACAGTTTTGGACGATTCTGGCAAGTTTCGTGGACTATTACTCATTATTTTGGGGTCTCAGAGTGATTTCCACGAATAACGAACCCCGGGGTGCGTTTACGTGTCGGTCATCAACACTCACAGTTTTGGCCGGTTCTGGCCTGTTTCGTGGACTATTACTCACTGTTTTCGGGTTCCAGACTGATTTCCATGATTAACGAACCTCGTGGTGCGTTTACGTTTCGGTCATCAACACTCACAATTTTGGTCGATTCTGGCCCGTTTCGTGGACTATTACTCACCATTTTGGGGTCCCCACTCTATTTCCATAGTTGTCGAACCCCAAGGTGTGCTTACCTGTCGGTCATCAACACGCACAGTTTTGGCCGATTCTGCCCCGGTTCGTGGACTATTACTCATTGTTTTGGAGTCCCGGAGTGATTTCCACGATTAACAAACCCCGGGGTCCGTTTACGTGTCGGTCATCAACACTCACAGTTTTGGCGATTTCGCCCGCTTCGTGGACTATTACTCACTATTTGGGGTCTCAGTGATTTCCACGAATAATGAACTCCGTGGTGCGTTTACGTGTCGGTCATCAACACTCAAGGTTTTGGCCGATTCTGGCCCGTTTCGTGGACTATTGCTCACTGTTTTCGGGTCCCGGGAGTGATTTCCATGATTAACAAACCCCGGGGTGCGTTTACATGTCGGTCATCAACACGCACAGTTTTGGCCGATTCTGGCCTGTTTCGTGGACTATTACTCACTGTTTTAGGGTCCCCGAGTGATTTCCATGATTAACGAACACCGGGGTGCATTTATGTGTCGGTCATCAACACTCACAGTTTAGGATGATTCTGGCCCGTTTCGTGGACTATTGCTATCTGTTTTGGGGTTCCGGGGTGATTTCCATGATTAACAAACCCCGGGGTGCGTTTACTCACTGTTTCCGTGTCGGTCATCAACACTCAAAGTTTGGGCCTATTCTGCCCCGTTTCATGGACTATTACTCACTGTTTTGGGGTCTCAGAGTTATTTCCATGAATAATGAACCCCGGGGTGCGTTTCTGTGTCGGTCATCAACACTCAATGTTTTGGCCGATTCTGCCCCGTTTCGTGGACTATTACTCACTGTTTTCGGGTCTCAGAGTGATTTCCACGAATAACGAACCCCCCGGGGTGCGTTTATTTGTCGGTCATCAACACTCACAGTTTTGGCCGATTCCGCCCCGTTTCGTGGGCTATTACTCACTATTTTGGCGTCCCGGAGTGATTTCCAGGATTAACAAACTCCGGGGTCCGTTTATGTGTCGGTCATCAACACTCACTGTTTTGACCAATTTTGGCCCGTTTCGTGGACTATTACTCAGAGTGATTTCCACGAATAACGAACCCCAGGGTGCGTTTACGTTTCGTTCGTCAACACTCACAATTTTGGCCGGTTCTAGCCCGTTTCGTGGACTATTACTCACTGTTTTGGGGTCCCGACTGATTTCCATGATTAACGAACCTCGTGGTGCGTTTACGTTTCGGTCATCAACACTCACAATTTTGGTCGATTCTGGCCCGTTTCATGGACTATTACTCCCGTTTTGGGATCCCGAAGCTATTTACGTAGTTGTTGAACCCCAAGGTGCGCTTACATGTCGGTCATCAACACTAACAGTTTTGACCGATTCTGCCCCATTTCGTGGACTATTACTCACTATTTTGGAAGTCCTGGAGTGATTTCCACGATTAACGAACCCCGGGGTCCGTTTACGTGTTGGTCATCAACACTCACAATTTTGGGCGATTTTGGCCCCTTTCATGGACTATTACTCACTGTTTTGGGGTCTCGGAGCGATTTCCACGAATAACGAACCCCGGGTGCATTTACGTGTCGGTCATCAACACTCACAGTTTTGGCCGATTTTGGCCTATTTCGTGGATTATTGCTCACTGTTTTGAGGTTCCGGAGTGATTTCCATGATTAACAAGCGTGGGGTGCGTTTACGTGTCGGTCATCAACACTCACAGTTTTGCCTGATTCTGCCCCGTTTCGTGGACTATTACTCACTATTTTGGGGTCCCGGGGTGATTTCCACGATTAACGAACCCCGGGGTCTGTTTATGTGTCGGTCATCAACACTCACAGTTTTGGCCGACTCTGGCCCGTTTCGTGGACTATTACTCATTAATTTGGGGGCTCGGAGTGATTTCGACGAATAACGAACCCCGGGGTGCGTTATTCGTGGAAATCACTCCGAGACCCCAAATTAATGCTGCGTTTATGTGTTGATCATCAACACTCACAATTTTGGCCTGTTCTGGCCCGTTTCGTGGACTATTAATCACTGTTTTGGGTCCCGAAGCAAATTCCATAGTTGATGAACCCCAAGGTGCGCTTACATGCCAGTCATCAACGCTCATCGTTTTGGCCGATTCTGCCCCGTTACATGGATTATTACTTACTGTTTTGGGGTGCCGGAGTGATTTCCATGATTAATGAACCCCGGGGTGCGTTTCCGTGTCGGTCATCAACACTCAAAGTTTTGGCCTATTCTGCCCCGTTTCGTGGACTATTACTCATTATTTTGGGGTCTCGGAGTTATTTCCATGAATAACGAACCCCTCGGGGTGCGTTTACGTGTCGGTCATCAACACTCACAGTTTTGGCCGATTCTGGCCCGTTTCGTGGACTATTACTCATTATTTTGGGGTCTCGGAGTGATTTCCACCAATAACGAACCCCGGGGTGCGTTTACGTGTCGGTCATCAACACTCACAGTTTTGGACGGTTCTGGCATGTTTCGTGGACTATTACTCACTGTTTTGGGGTCCCAGACTGATTTCCATGATTAACGAACCTCGTGGTGCGTTTACGTTTCGGTCATCAACACTCACAATTTTGGTCGATTCTGGCCCGTTTCGTGGACTATTACTCACCGTTTTGGGGTCCCCACTCTATTTCCATAGTTGTCGAACCCCAAGGTGTGCTTACCTGCCGGTCATCAACACGCACAGTTTTGGCCGATTCTGCCCCGGTTCGTGGACTATTACTCATTGTTTTGGAGTCCCGGAGTGATTTCCACGATTAACAAACCCCGGGGTCCGTTTACGTGTCGGTCATCAACACTCACAGTTTTGGCCGATTCTGGCCCGTTTCGTGGACTATTACTCACTATTTAGGGGTCTCTGAGTGATTTCCACGAATAATGAACTCCGTGGTGCGTTTACGTGTCGGTCAGCAACACTCAAGGTTTTGGCCGATTCTGGCCCGTTTCGTGGACTATTGCTCACTGTTTTCGGGTCCCGGGAGTGATTTCCATGATTAACAAACCCCGGGGTGCGTTTACATGTCGGTCATCAACACGCACAGTTTTGGCCGATTCTGGCCCGTTTCGTGGACTATTACTCACTGTTTTAGGGTCCCGGAGTGATTTCCATGATTAACGAACACCGGGGTGCATTTATGTGTCGGTCATCAACACTCAAAGTTTTGGCCTATTCTGCCCCGTTTCGTGGACTATTACTCACAGTTTTGGGATCTCAGAGTTATTTCCATGAATAACGAACCCCTCGGGGTGCGTTTACGTGTCGGTCATCAACACTCACAGTTTTGGCCGATTCTGGCCCGTTTCGTGGACTATTACTCATTATTTTGGGGTCTCGGAGTGATTTCCACGACTAACGAACCCCGGGGTGCGTTTACGTGTCGGTCATCAACACTCACAGTTTTGGCCGGTTCTGGCATGTTTCGTGGATTATTACTCACTGTTTTGGGGTCCCAGACTGATTTCCATGATTAACGAACCTCGTGGTGCGTTTACGTTTCGGTCATCAACACTCACAATTTTGGTCGATTCTGGCCCGTTTCGTGGACTATTACTCACCATTTTGGGGTCCCCACTCTATTTCCATAGTTGTCGAACCCCAAGGTGTGCTTACCTGTCGGTCATCAACACGCACAGTTTTGGCCGATTCTGCCCGTTTCATGGACTATTACTCATTGTTTTGGAGTCCCGAGTGATTTCCACGATTAACAAACCCGGGGTCCGTTTACGTGTCGGTCATCAACACTCACAGTTTTGGCGATTCGGCCCGTTTGTGGACTATTACTCACTGTTTTGGGGTCTCTGAGTGATTTCCACGAATAATGAACCCCGTGGTGCATTTACGTGTCGGTCATCAACACTCAAGGTTTTGGCCGATTCTGGCCCGTTTCGTGGACTATTGCTCATTGTTTTCGGCTCCCGGAGTGATTTCCATGATTAACAAACCCCGGGGTGCGTTTACATGTCGGTCATCAACACACACAGTTTTGGCCGATTCTGGCCCGTTTCGTGGACTATTACTCACTGTTTTAGGGTCTCGGAGTGATTTCCATGATTAACGAACACCGGGGTGCATTTATGTGTCGGTCATCAACACTCACAGTTTAGGCCGATTCTGGCCCGTTTCGTGGACTATTGCTCACAGTTTTGGGATCTCAGAGTTATTTCCATGAATAACGAACCCCTCGGGGTGCGTTTACGTGTCGGTCATCAACACTCACAGTTTTGGCCGATTCTGGCCCGTTTCGTGGACTATTACTCATTATTTTGGGGTCTCGGAGTGATTTCCACGACTAACGAACCCCGGGGTGCATTTACGTGTCGGTCATCAACACTCACAGTTTTGGCGATTACGGCATGTTTCGTGGACTATTACTCACTGTTTTGGGGTCCGGGTGATTTCCATGATTAACGAACCTCGGGTGCGTTTACGTTTGATCATCAACACTCACAATTTTGGTCGATTTGGGCCCGTTTAGTGGACTATTACTCACCATTTTGGGGTCCCCACCTATTTCCATAGTTGTCGAACCCCAAGGTGTGCTTACTGTCGGTCATCAACACGCACGATTTTGGCGATTCTGCCCCGTTCATGGACTATTACTCATTGTTTTGGAGTCCGAGTGATTTCCACGATTAACAAACCCCGGGTCCGTTTACGTGTCGGTCATCAACACTCACAGTTTTGGCCGATTCTGGCCCGTTTTGTGGACTATTACTCACTATTTAGGGGTCTCTGAGTGATTTCCACGAATAATGAACTCTGTGGTGCGTTTACGTGTCGGTCAGCAACACTCAAGGTTTTGGCCGATTCTGGCCCGTTTCGTGGACTATTGCTCACTGTTTTCGGGTCCCGGGAGTGATTTCCATGATTAACAAACCCCGGGGTGCGTTTACATGTCGGTCATCAACACACACAGTTTTGGCCGATTCTGGCCCGTTTCGTGGACTATTACTCACTGTTTTAGGGTCCCGGAGTGATTTCCATGATTAACGAACACCGGGGTGCATTTATGTGTCGGTCATCAACACTCACAGTTTAGGCCGATTCTGGCCCGTTTCGTGGACTATTGCTCTCTGTTTTGGGGTTCCGGGGTGATTTCCATGATTAACAAACCCCGGGGTGCGTTTACTCACTGTTTCCATGTCGGTCATCAACACTCAAAGTTTGGGCCTATTTTGCCCCGTTTCGTGGACTATTACTCACTGTTTTGGGGTCTCAGAGTTATTTCCATGAATAATGAACCCCGGGGTGCGTTTCTGTGTCGGTCATCAACACTCAATGTTTTGGCCGATTCTGCCCCGTTTTGTGGACTATTACTCACTGTTTTGGGGTCTCAGAGTGATTTCCACGAATAACGAACCCCCCGGGGTGCGTTTACGTGTCGGTCATCAACACTCTTAGTTTTGGCCGATTCCGCCCCGTTTCGTGGGCTATTACTCACTATTTTGGCGTCCCGGAGTGATTTCCAGGATTAACAAACTCCGGGGTCCGTTTATGTGTCGGTCACTCACTGTTTTGATCAATTTTGGCCCGTTTCGTGGACTATTACTCATTATTTTGGGGTCTATGAGTGATTTCCATGAATAACGAACCCCGGGGTGCGTTTACGTTTCGTTCGTCAACACTCACAATTTTGGCCGGTTCTAGCCCGTTTCGTGGACTATTACTCACTATTTTGGGGTGCCAGACTGATTTCCATGATTAACGAACCTCGTGGTGCGTTTACGTTTCGGTCATCAACACTCACAATTTTGGTCGATTCTGGCCCGTTTCATGGACTATTACTCACCGTTTTGGGGTCCCGAAGCTATTTACGTAGTTGTTGAACCCCAAGGTGCGCTTACATGTCGGTCATCAACACTAACAGTTTTGACCGATTCTGCCCCATTTCGTGGACTATTACTCACTATTTTGGAAGTCCTGGAGTGATTTCCACGATTAACGAACCCCGGGGTCCTTTTATGTGTCGGTCATCGTTTTGGCCGATTCTGGCCCGTTTCGTGGACTATTACTCATTAATTTGGGGTCGGGTGATCAACGAACGGGTGCGTTATTCGTGGAAATCACTGTTTTGGGCGATTTTGGCCCCTTCCATGGACTATTACTCACTGTTTTGGGGTCTCGGAGCGATTTCCACGAATAACGAACCCCGGGGTGCATTTACGTGTCGGTCATCAACACTCACAGATTTGGCCGATTCTGGCCAATTTCATGGACTATTCCTCACTGTATTTGGGTCCCATAGTGATTTCTATGATTAATGAACACCGCGATGCGTTTACATGTTGGTCATCAACACGCACAGTTTTGGCCGATTCTGGCCCGTTTCGTGGACTATTACTCACTGTTTTGGGGTCCCGGAGTTATTTCCACGATTAACAACCTCGGGGTGAGTTTACCTATCGGTCATCAACACTCACAATTTTGGCCGATTCTGGCCCGTTTCATGGACTATTCCTCACTGTATTTGGGTCCCATAGTGATTTCTATGATTTCCATAGTTGTTGAACACCCAGTTTTGGCCGAGCCCGCTTGCGCTATTACACTGCTTTGTCCCGGAGTTATTTCCACGTCATCAACACTCACAATTTTGGCCGATTCTGCCCCGTTACATGGACTATTACTCACTGTTTTGGGGTGCCGGAGTGATTTCCACGATTAATGAACCCCGGGGTACGTTTCCGTGTCGGTCATCAACACTCACAATTTTGTCCTATTCTGCCCCGTTTCGTGGACTATTACTCACAGTTTTGGGGTCTCGGAGCGATTTCCACGAATAACGAACCCCCCGGGGTGCGTTTACGTGTCGGTCATCAACACTAACAGTTTTGGCCGATTCTGCCGCGTTTCGCAGACTATTACTCATTGTTTGGAGTCCAGGAGTGATTTCCACGATTAACGAACCCCGGGGTCCGTTTACGTGTCGGTCATCAACACTCGCAGTTTTGGCTGATTCTGGCCCGTTTCGTGGACTATTACTCACTGTTTTGGGGTCCCGGGGTGATTTCCACGATTAACGAACCCCGGGGTCCGTTTATGTGTCGGTCATCAACACTCACAGTTTTGGCCGATTCTGGCCCGTTTCGTGGACTATTACTCATTAATTTGGGGGCTCGGAGTGATTTCCACGAATAACGAACCCCGGGGTGCGTTATTCGTGGAAATCACTCCGAGACCCCAAATTAATGCTGCGTTTATGTGTTGATCATCAACACTCACAATTTTGGCCTGTTCTGGCCCGTTTCGTGGACTATTAATCACTGTTTTGGGTCCCGAAGCAAATTCCATAGTTGATGAACCCCAAGGTGCGCTTACATGCCAGTCATCAACACTCATCGTTTTGGTCGATTCTGGCCTGTTTCGTGGACTATTACTCACTATTTTCGGGTCTCGAAGTGCTTTCCACGAATAATGAACCCTGGCTTGCGTTTACGTGTCGGTCATCAACACTCACAGTTTTGGCCTATTTGGCCTGTTTCGTGGACTATTACTCACTATTTTGGGTCTCGAGTGATTTCCATGATTAACAAACCCGGGATGCGTTTACGTGTCGGTCATCAACACTCACAGTTTTGGCGATTCGCCCATTTCATGGACTATTACTCATTATATTTGGGTCCCGAGTGATTTCCACGATTAATGAACACCGCGATGCGTTTACATGTCGGTCATCAACACTCACAGTTTTGGCGATTCGGCCCGTTTGTGGACTATTACTCACTGTTTTGGGGTCCCGGAGTGATTTCCACGATTAACAACCTCGGGTGAGTTTACCTATCGGTCATCAACACTCACAATTTTGGCGATTCGGCCCGTTTCATGGACTATTACTCACCGTTTTGGGTCCCGGCGATTTCCATAGTTGTTGAACCCCAAGGTGCGCTTACTTGTCGGTCATCAACACTCACAATTTTGGCGATTCTGCCCGTTCATGGACTATTACTCATTGTTTTGGGGTGCGGAGTGATTTCCACGATTAATGAACCCCGGGTGCGTTTACGTGTCGGTCATCAACACTCACAATTTTGTCCTATTCTCGCCCGCTTCGTGGACTATTACTCACTGTTTTGGGGTCTCGGGTGATTTCCACGAATAATGAACCCCGTGGTGCATTTACGTGTTGGTCATCAACACTCAGGTTTTGGCCGATTCGCCCGCGTTTCGTGGACTATTACTCATTGTTTTGAGTCCCGAGTGATTTCCACGATTAACAAACCCGGGGTCCATTTACGTGTCGGTCATCAACACTCACAGTTTTGGCGATTCGGCCCGTTCATGGACTATTACTCACTATTTTGGGGTCTCGGGTGATTTCCACGAATAACGAACTCGGGGTGCATTTACGTGTCGTTCATCAACACTCAAGGTTTTGGCCGATTCGGCCCGTTTCGTGGACTATTGCTCACTGTTTTGGTGTCCCGGAGTGATTTCCATGATTAACAAACCCGGTCATCAACACGTGCGTTGGCCGATTCGTGGACTAAATCACCGTTTTAGGGTCCCGAGTGATTTCCATGATTAACGAAATGGGTGCGTTTATGTGTTGATCATCAACACTCACAATTTTGGGCCGATTCTCGCCCGCTTCATGGACTATTAATCATTGTTTTGGGTCCGGCAAATTCCATAGTTGATGAACCCGGGTGCGCGATTTGCGCTTACATGCGGTCATCAACACTCATCGTTTTGGCCGATTCTGCCCGTTACATGGATTATTACTCACTGTTTTGGGGTCTCGAGTGATTTCCACGATTAATGAACCCCGAGTGCGTTTCGTGTCGGTCATCAACACTCAAAGTTTTGGCCTATTCTGCCCGCTTCGTGGACTATTACTCACTGTTTTGGGGTCTCGAGTTATTTCCATGAATAACGAACCCCCGGGTGCGTTTACGTGTCGGTCATCAACACTCACAGTTTTGGCGATTTCGCCCGCTTCGTGGACTATTACTCATTATTTTGGGGTCCGAGTGGTGATTTCCACGAAAGAACCTCGGGGTGGCCCGCGACTATTACGTGTCGGTCATCAACACTCACAGTTTTTGGCCGGTTCTGGCCTTTTTCGTGGACTATTACTCACTGTTTTGGGGTCCCAGACTGATTTCCATGATTAACGAACCTCGTGGTGCGTTTATGTTTCAGTCATCAACACTCACAATTTTGGTCGATTCTGGCCCGTTTCGTGGACTATTACTCACCGTTTTGGGTCCCGAAGCTATTTTCCATAGTTGTTGAACCCCAAGGTGTGCTTACTTGTCGGTCATCAACACGCACAGTTTTGGCCAATTCTGCCCCGGTTCGTGGACTATTACTCATTGTTTTGGAGTCCCGGAGTGATTTCCATGATTAACGAACCCCGGGGTCCGTTTACGTGTCGGTCATGAACACTCACAGTTTTGGCCGATTCTGGCCCGTTTCGTGGACTATTACTCACTGTTTTGGGGTCTCTGAGTGATTTCCACGAATAATGAACCCCGTGGTGCATTTACGTGTCGGTCATCAACACTCACAGTTTTGGCGATTCTCGCCAATTTCGTGGACTATTGCTCACTGTTTTCGGCTCCCGGAGTGATTTCCATGATTAACAAACCCTTGGGTGCGTTTACATGTCGGTCATCAACACGCACAGTTTTGGCCGATTCTGGCCCGTTTCGTGGACTATTACTCACTGTTTTAGGGTCCCGGAGTGATTTCCATGATTAACGAACACCGTGGTGCATTTATGTGTCGGTCATCAACACTCACAGTTTATGCCGATTCTGGCCCGTTTCGTGGACTATTGCTCACTGTTTTGGGGTTCCGGGATGATTTCCATGATTAACAAACCCCGGGGTGCGTTTACGTTTCGGTCATCAACACTCAGAGTTTTGGCCGATTTTGGCCCATTTCATGGACTATTCTTCACTGTATTTGGGTCCCGGAGTGATTTCTACGATTAACGAACACCGGTGTGCGTTTACATGTCGGTCATCAACATGCACAGTTTTTGCCGATTCTGGCCCATTTCATGGACTATTACTCACTTTTTTGGGGTCCCGGAGTGATTTCCACGATTAACGAACCCCGGGGTCCATTTACGTGTCGGTTATCAACACTCACAGTTTTGGTCGATTCTGGCCTGTTTCGTGGACTATTACTCACTATTTTGGGGTCTCGAAGTGATTTCCACGAATAATGAACCCCGGCTTGCGTTTACGTATCGGTCATCAACACTCACAGTTTTGGCCAATTCTGGCCTGTTTCATGAACTATTGCTCACTATTTTGGGTTCCCGGAGTGATTTCCATGATTAACAAACCCCGGGATGTGTTTACGTGTCGGTCATCAACACTCACAGTTTTGGCCGATTCTGGCCCATTTCATGGACTATTCCTCACTGTATTTGGGTCCCAGAGTGATTTCTACGATTAATGAACACCGCGATGCGTTTACATGTCGGTCATCAACACGCACAGTTTTGGCCGATTCTGGCCCGTTTCGTGGACTATTACTCACTGTTTTGGGGTCCCGGAGTTATTTCCACGATTAACAACCTCGGGGTGACATTACCTATCGGTCATCAACACTCACAATTTTGGCCGATTCTGGCCCGTTTCATGGACTATTACTCACTGTTTTGGGTCCCGAAGCGATTTCCATATTTGTTGAACCCAAGGTGCGCTTACATGCCGGTCATCAACACTCACAATTTTGGCCGATTCTGCCCCGTTACATGGACTATTACTCACTGTTTTGGGGTGCCGGAGTGATTTCCACGATTAATGAACCCCGGGGTACGTTTCCGTGTCGGTCATCAACACTCACAATTTTGTCCTATTCTGCCCCGTTTCGTGGACTATTACTCACAGTTTTGGGGTCTCGGAGCGATTTCCACGAATAACGAACCCCCCGGGGTGCGTTTACGTGTCGGTCATCAACACTAACAGTTTTGGCCGATTCTGCCGCGTTTCGCGGACTATTACTCATTGTTTGGAGTCCAGGAGTGATTTCCACGATTAACGAACCCCGGGGTCCGTTTACGTGTCGGTCATCAACACTCACAGTTTTGGCCGATTCTGGCCCGTTTCATAGACTATTACTCACTATTTTGGTGTCTCGGAGTGATTTCCACGAATAACGAATCCCGGGGTGCATTTATGTGTCGTTCATCAACACTCACAGTTTTGGCCGATTCTGGCTTGTTTCGTGGACTATTGCTCACTGTTTTGGTGTTCCGGAGTGAATTCCATGATTAACAAACCGCGGGGTGCGTTTACGTGTCGATCGTCAACACTCATAGTTTTAGCCGATTCTGGCCCATTTCATGGACTATTCTTCATTGTATATGTGTCCCAGAGTGATTTCTACGATTAACGAACACCGGGGTGCGTTTACATGTCGGTCATCAACACACACAGTTTTGGCCGATTCTGGCCCGTTTCTTGGACTATTACTCATTATTTTGGGGTCTCGGAGTGATTTCCACTAATAACGAACCCCGGCGTGCGTTTACGTGTCGGTCATCAACACTCACAGTTTTGCCGGTTCTGGCCTGCTTCGTGGACTATTACTCACTGTTTTGGGGTCCCAGACTGATTTCCATGATTATCGAACCTCGTGGTGCCTTTACGTTTCGGTCATCAACACTCACAATTTTGGTCGATTCTGGCCCGTTTCATGGACTATTACTCACCGTTTTGGGGTCCCGAAGCTATTTCCATAGTTGTTGAACCCCAAGGTGTGCTTACTTGTCGGTCATCAACACGCACAGATTTTGGCGATTCTCGCCCGTTCGTGGACTATTACTCATTGTTTTGGGGTCCGGAGTGATTTCCACGATTAATGAACCCGGGTTCCGTTTACGTGTCGGTCATCAACACTCACAATTTTGGCGATTCTGGCCCGTTTCGTGGACTATTACTCACTGTTTTGGGGTCTCTGAGTGATTTCCACGAATAATGAACCCCGTGGTGCGTTTACGTGTCGGTCATCAACACTCAAGGTTTTGGCCGATTCTGGCCCGTTTCATGGACTATTGCTCACTGTTTTCGGGTCCCGGAGTGATTTCCATGATTAACAAACCCCGGGGTGCGTTTACATGTCGGCCATCAACACGCACAGTTTTCGCCGATTATGGCCCGTTTCATGGACTATTACTCACTGTTTTAGGGTCCCGGAGTGATTTCCATGATTAACGAACACCGGGGTGCATTTATGTGTCGGTCATCAACACTCACAGTTTAGGCCGATTCTGGCCCGTTTCGTGGACTATTGCTCACTGTTTTGGGTTCCGGGGTGATTTCCATGATTAACAAACCCGGGGTGCGTTTACGTTTGGTCATCAACACTTTCAGTTTTGGCGATTTTGGCCCGTTTCGTGGACTATTCTTCACTGTATTTGGGTCCCGGAGTGATTTCTACGATTAACGAACACCAGGGTGCGTTTAAATGTCGGACATCAACACGCACAGTTTTGGCCGATTCTGGCCCATTTCATGGACTATTACTCCTTTTTTTGGGGTCACGGAGTGATTTCCACGATTAACGAACCCCGGGGTCCATTTACGTGTTGGTTATCAACACTCACAATTTTGGTCGATTCTGGCCTGTTTCATGCACTATTACTCACTATTTTGGGGTCTCGGAGTGATTTCCACGAATAATGAACCCCGGGTTGCGTTTACGTGTCGGTCATCAACACTCACAGTTTTGGCCAATTCTGGCCTGTTTCGTGAACTATTGCTCATTAGTTTGGGTTCCCGGAGTGATTTCCATGATTAACAAACCCCGGGATGCGTTTACGTGTCGGTCATCAACACTCACAGTTTTGGCCGATTCTGGCCCATTTCATGGACTATTCCTCACTGTATTTGGGTCCCAGAGTGATTTCTACGATTAATGAAAACCGGGATGCGTTTACATGTCGGTCATCAACACGCACAGTTTTGGCCGGTTCTGGCCCATTTCGTGGACTATTACTCACTGTTTTGGGGTCCCGGAGTTATTTCCACGATTAACAACCTCGGGGTGAGTTTACCTATCGGTCATCAACACTCACAATTTTGGCCGATTCTGGCCCGTTTCATGGACTATTACTCACTGTTTTGGGTCCCGAAGCGATTTCCAGAGTTGTTGAACCCCAAGGTGCGCTTACATGCCGGTCATCAACACTCACAATTTTGGCCGATTCTGCCCCGTTACATGGACTATTACTCACTGTTTTGGGGTGCTGGAGTGATTTCCATGATTAATGTACCCTGGGGTACGTTTCCGTGTCGGTCATCAACACTCACAATTTTGTCCTATTCTGCCCCGTTTCGTGGACTATTACTCACAGTTTTTGGGTCTCGGAGCGATTTCCACGAATAACGAACCCCCCGGGGTGCGTTTACGTGTCGGTCATCAACACTAACAGTTTTGGCCGATTCTGCCGCGTTTCGCGGACTATTACTCATTGTTTGGGGTCCAGGAGTGATTTCCACGATTAACGAACCCCGGGGTCCGTTTACGCGTCGGTCATCAACACTCAGAGTTTTGGGCGATTTTGGCCCGTTTCATAGACTATTACTCACTGTTTTGGTGTCTCGGAGTGATTTCCACGAATAACGAATCCCGGGGTGCATTTACGTGTCGTTCATCAACACTCACAGTTTTGGCCGATTCTGGCCTGTTTCGTGGACTATTGCTCACTGTTTTGGTGTCCCGGGTGATTTCCATGATTAACAAACCCGGGTGCGTTTACGTGTCGATCATCAACACTCACAATTTTGGCGATTCGGCCCATTTCGTGGACTATTCTTCATTGTATTTGTGTCCTAGAGTGATTTCTACGATTAACGAACACCGGGGTGCGTTTACATGTCGGTCATCAACACGCACAGTTTTGGCCGATTCTGGCCCGTTTCTTGGACTATTACTCATTATTTTGGGGTCTCGGAGTGATTTCCACGAATAACAAACCCCGGGGTGCGTTTACGTGTCGGTCATCAACACTCACAGTTTTGGCCGGTTCTGGCCTGCTTCATGGACTATTACTCACTGTTTTGGGGTCCCAGACTGATTTCCATGATTATCGAACCTCGTGGTGCGTTTACGTTTCGGTCATCAACACTCACAATTTTGGTCGATTCTGACCCGTTTCGTCGACTATTACTCACCGTTTTGGGGTCCCAAAGCTATTTCCATAGTTGTTGAACCCCAAGGTGTGCTTACTTGTCGGTCATCAACACGCACAGTTTTGGCCGATTCTGCCCCGGTTCGTGGACTATTACTCATTGTTTTGGAGTCCCGGAGTGATTTCCACGATTAACGAACCCCGGGGTCCGTTTACGTGTCGGTCATCAACACTCACAGTTTTGCCCGATTCTGGACCGTTTCGTGGACTATTACTCTCTGTTTTGGGGTCTCTGAGTGATTTCCACGAATAATGAGCCCCGTGGTGCGTTTACGTGTCGGTCATCAACACTCAAGGTTTTGGCCGATTCTGGTCCGTTTCGTGGACTATTGCTCACTGTTTTCGGGTCCCGGAGTGATTTCCATGATTAACAAACCCCGGGGTGCGTTTACATGTCGGTCATCAACACGCACAGTTTTCGCCGATTCTGGCCCGTTTCATGGACTATTACTCACTGTTTTAGGGTCCCGGAGTGATTTCCATGATTAACGAACACCGGGGTGCATTTAATAGTCGGTTATCAACACTCACAGTTTAGGCCGATTCTGGCCCATTTCGTGGACTATTGCTCACTGTTTTGGGTTCCGGGGTGATTTCCATGATTAACAAACCCCGGGGTGCGTTTACGTTTCGGTCATCAACACTCACAGGTTTGGCGATTTTGGCCCGTTTCGTGGACTATTCTTCATTTGTATTTGGGTCCCGAGTGATTTCTACGATTAACGAACACGCGTGTGCGTTTACATGTCGATCATCAACACTCACAATTTTGGCGATTTCGCCCATTTCATGGACTATTACTCACTTTTTTGGGGTCCCGGAGTGATTTCCACGATTAATGAACCCCGGGGTCCATTTACGTGTCGGTTATCAACACTCATCGTTTTGGTCGATTCTGGCCTGTTTCGTGGACTATTACTCACTATTTTCGGGTCTCGAAGTGCTTTCCACGAATAATGAACCCTGGCTTGCGTTTACGTGTCGGTCATCAACACTCACAGTTTTGGCCAATTCTGGCCTGTTTCGTGAACTATTGCTCACTATTTTGGGTTCCCGGAGTGATTTCCATGATTAACAAACCCCGGGATGCGTTTACGTGTCGGTCATCAACACTCTTTGTTTTGGCGATTCTCGCCCATTTCATGGACTATTCCTCACTGTATTTGGGTCCCGAGTGATTTCTACGATTAATGAACACCGGGATGCGTTTACATGTCGGTCATCAACACGCACTGTTTTGGCGATTCGGCCCATTTCGTGGACTATTATTCACTTGTTTTGGGGTCCGGAGTTATTTCCACGATTAACAACCTCGGGTGAGTTTACTTATCGGTCATCAACACTCACAATTTTGGCGATTCGGCCCGCTTCATGGACTATTACTCACTGTTTTGTGTCCCGGCGATTTCCATAGTTGTTGAACCCCAAGGTGCGCTTACATGTCGGTCATCAACACTCACAATTTTGGCGATTCGCCCGTTACATGGACTATTACTCACTGTTTTGGGGTGCCGGAGTGATTTCCACGATTAATGAACCCGAGTGCGTTTCGTGTCGGTCATCAACACTCACAATTTTGTCCTATTCTGCCCGTTCGTGGACTATTACTCACAATTTTTGGGTCTCGGGCGATTTCCACGAATAACGAACCCCGGGGTGCGTTTACGTGTCGGTCATCAACACTAACAGTTTTGGCGATTCGCGCGTTCATGGACTATTACTCATTGTTTGGAGTCCGGAGTGATTTCCATGATTATCAAACCCGGGGTCCGTTTACGTGTCGGTCATCAACACTCACAGTTTTGGGCGATTTTGGCCCGTTCATGGACTATTACTCACTGTTTTGGTGTCTCGGGTGATTTCCACGAATAACGAACCCGGGGTGCATTTACATGTCGTTCATCAACACTCACAGTTTAGGCGATTCGCCCGCTTCGTGGACTATTGCTCACTGTTTTGGGTTCGGGTGATTTCCATGATTAACAAACCCGGGTGCGTTTACGTTTGATCGTCAACACACGAGTTTTGGCGATTTTGGCCCGTTTCGTGGACTATTCTTCATTGTATTTGGGTCGGGTGATTTCTCGATTAACGAACACGGGTGCGTTTAAATGTTCATCAACACGCATGATTTTGGCGATTCGGCCCATTTCATGGACTATTACTCACTTTTTGGGGTCCCGAGTGATTTCCACGATTAATGAACCCGGGGTCCATTTACGTGTTGGTTATCAACACTCACGTTTTGGTCGATTCGGCCTGTTTCATGGACTATTACTCACTATTTTGGGGTCTCAAGTGATTTCCACGAATAATGAACCCGGGTTATGTTTACGTGTCGGTCATCAACACTCACAGTTTTGGCCAATTTTGGCCTGTTTCGTGAACTATTGCTCACTATTTTGGGTTCCCGGAGTGATTTCCATGATTAACAAACCCCGGGATGCGTTTACGTGTCGGTCATCAACACTCACAGTTTTGGCCGATTCTGGCCCATTTCATGGACTATTCCTCACTGTATTTGGGTCCCAGAGTGATTTCTACGATTAATGAACACCGGGATGCGTTTACATGTCGGTCATCAACACGCACAGTTTTGGCCGGTTCTGGCCCGTTTCGTGGACTATTACTCACTGTTTTGGGGTCCCGGAGTTATTTCCACGATTAACAACCTCGGGGTGAGTTTACCTATCGGTCATCAACACTCACAATTTTGGCGATTCTCGCCCGTTCCATGGACTATTACTCACTGTTTTGTGTCCCGAAGCGATTTCCATAGTTGTTGAACCCCAAGGTGCGCTTACATGCCGGTCATCAACACTCACAATTTTGGCCGATTCTGCCCCGTTACATGGACTATTACTCACTGTTTTGGGGTGCCGGAGTGATTTCCACGATTAATGAACCCCGGGGTACGTTTCCGTGTCGGTCATCAACACTCACAATTTTGTCCTATTCTGCCTCGTTTCGTGGACTATTACTCACAGTTTTTGCGTCTCGAAGCGATTTCCACGAATAACGAACCCCCCGGGGTGCGTTTACGTGTCGGTCATCAACACTAACAGTTTTGGCCGGTTCTGCCACGTTTCATGGACTATTACTCATTGTTTGGAGTCCAGGAGTGATTTCCACGATTAACGAACCCTGGGGTCCGTTTACGTGTCGGTCATCAACACTCACAGTTTTGGGCGATTTTGGCCCGTTTCATAGACTATTACTCACTGTTTTGGTGTCTCGGAGTGATTTCCACGAATAACGAATCCCGGGGTGCATTTACGTGTCGTTCATCAACACTCACAGTTTTGGCCGATTCTGGCCTGTTTCGTGGACTATTGCTCACTGTTTTGGTGTTCCGGAGTGATTTCCATGATTAACAAACCCCGGGGTGCGTTTACGTGTCGATCGTCAACACTCACAGTTTTGGCCGATTCTGGCCCATTTCGTGGACTATTCTTCATTGTATTTGTGTCCTAGAGTGATTTCTACGATTAACGAACACCGGGGTGCGTTTACATGTCGGTCATCAACACGCACAGTTTTGGCCGATTCTGGCCCGTTTCTTGGACTATTACTCATTATTTTGGGGTCTCGGAGTGATTTCCACGAATAACAAACCCCGGGGTGCGTTTACGTGTCGGTCATCAACACTCACAGTTTTGGCCGGTTCTGGCCTGCTTCATGGACTATTACTCACTGTTTTGGGGTCCCAGACTGATTTCCATGATTATCGAACCTCGTGGTGCGTTTACGTTTCGGTCATCAACACTCACAATTTTGGTCGATTCTGGCCCGTTTCATGGACTATTACTCACCGTTTTGGGGTCCCGAAGCTATTTCCATAGTTGTTGAACCCCAAGGTGTGCTTACTTGTCGGTCATCAACACGCACAGTTTTGGCCGATTCTGCCCCGGTTCGTGGACTATTACTCATTGTTTTGGAGTCCCGGAGTGATTTCCACGATTAACGAACCCCGGGGTCCGTTTACGTGTCGGTCATCAACACTCACAGTTTTGGCCGATTCTGGACCGTTTCGTGGACTATTACTCACTGTTTTGGGGTCTCTGAGTGATTTCCACGAATAATGAACCCCGTGGTGCGTTTACGTGTCGGTCATCAACACTCAAGGTTTTGGCCGATTCTGGCCCGTTTCGTGGACTATTGCTCACTGTTTTCGGGTCCCGGAGTGATTTCCATGATTAACAAACCCCGGGGTGCGTTTACATGTCGGTCATCAACACGCACAGTTTTTGCCGATTCTGGCCCGTTTCATGGACTATTACTCACTGTTTTAGGGTCCCGGAGTGATTTCCATGATTAACGAACACCGGGGTGCATTTATTAGTCGGTTATCAACACTCACAGTTTAGGCCGATTCTGGCCCATTTCGTGGACTATTGCTCACTGTTTTGGGTTCCAGGGTGATTTCCATGATTAACAAACCCCGGGGTGCGTTTACGTTTCGGTCGTCAACACACAGAGGTTTGGCCGATTTTGGCCCGTTTCGTGGACTATTCTTCACTGTATTTGGGTCCCGGAGTGATTTCTACGATTAACGAACACCGGTGTGCGTTTACATGTCGGTCATCAACACGCACAGTTTTGGCCGATTCTGGCCCATTTCATGGACTATTACTCACTTTTTTGGGGTCCCGGAGTGATTTCCACGATTAACGAACCCCGGGGTCCATTTACGTGTCGGTTATCAACACTCACAGTTTTGGTCGATTCTGGCCTGTTTCGTGGACTATTACTCACTATTTTGGGGTCTCGAAGTGATTTCCACGAATAATGAACCCCGGCTTGCGTTTACGTGTCGTTCATCAACACTCACAGTTTTGGCCAATTTTGGCCTGTTTCGTGAACTATTGCTCACTATTTTGGGTTCCCGGAGTGATTTCCATGATTAACAAACCCCGGGATGCGTTTACGTGTCGGTCATCAACACTCACTGTTTTGGCCGATTCTGGCCCATTTCATGGACTATTCCTCACAGTATTTGGGTCCCAGAGTGATTTCTACGATTAATGAACACCGGGATGCGTTTACATGTCGGTCATCAACACGCACTGTTTTGGCCAGTTCAGGCCCATTTCGTGGACTATTACCCACTGTTTGGGGGTCCCGGAGTTATTTCCACGATTAACAACCTCGGGGTGAGTTTACTTATCGGTCATCAACACTCACAATTTTGGCCGATTCTGGCCCGTTCCATGGACTATTACTCACTGTTTTGTGTCCCGAAGCGATTTCCATAGTTGTTGAACCCCAAGGTGCGCTTACATGTCGGTCATCAACACTCACAATTTTGGCCGATTCTGCCTCGTTACATGGACTATTACTCACTGTTTTGGGGTGCCGGAGTGATTTCCACGATTAATGAACCCCGGGGTACGTTTCCGTGTCGGTCATCAACACTCACAATTTTGTCCTATTCTGCCCCGTTTCGTGGACTATTACTCACAATTTTTGGGTCTCGGAGCGATTTCCACGAATAACGAACCCCCCGGGGTGCGTTTACGTGTCGGTCATCAACACTAACAGTTTTGGCCGATTCTGCCGCGTTTCATGGACTATTACTCATTGTTTGGAGTCCAGGAGTGATTTCCATGATTATCAAACCCCGGGGTCCGTTTACGTGTCGGTCATCAACACTCACAGTTTTGGGCGATTTTGGCCCGTTTCATAGACTATTACTCACTGTTTTGGTGTCTCGGAGTGATTTCCACGAATAACGAATCCCGGGGTGCATTTACATGTCGTTCATCAACACTCACAGTTTAGGCCGATTCTGGCCCGTTTCGTGGACTATTGCTCACTGTTTTGGGTTCCGGGATGATTTCCATGATTAACAAACCCCGGGGTGCGTTTACGTTTCGGTCGTCAACACACAGAGTTTTGGCCGATTTTGGCCCGTTTCGTGGACTATTCTTCACTGTATTTGGGTCCCGGAGTGATTTCTACGATTAACGAACACCGGGGTGCGTTTAAATGTCGGTCATCAACACGCACAGTTTTGGCCGATTCTGGCCCATTTCATGGACTATTACTCACTTTTTTGGGGTCCCGGAGTGATTTCCACGATTAACGAACCCCGGGGTCCATTTACGTGTTGGTTATCAACACTCACAGTTTTGGTCGATTCTGGCCTGTTTCATGGACTATTACTCACTATTTTGGGGTCTCGGAGTGATTTCCACGAATAATGAACCCCGGGTTGCGTTTACGTGTCGGTCATCAACACTCACAGTTTTGGCCAATTTTGGCCTGTTTCGTGAACTATTGCTCACTATTTTGGGTTCCCGGAGTGATTTCCATGATTAACAAACCCCGGGATGCGTTTACGTGTCGGTCATCAACACTCACAGTTTTGGCCGATTCTGGCCCATTTCATGGACTATTCCTCACTGTATTTGGGTCCCAGAGTGATTTCTACGATTAATGAACACCGGGATGCGTTTACATGTCGGTCATCAACACGCACAGTTTTGGCCGGTTCTGGCCCGTTTCGTGGACTATTACCCACTGTTTTGGGGTCCCGGAGTTATTTCCACGATTAACAACCTCGGGGTGACTTTACCTATCGGTCATCAACACTCACAATTTTGGCCGATTCTGGCCCGTTCCATGGACTATTACTCAGTGTTTTGTGTCCCGAAGCGATTTCCATAGTTGTTGAACCCCAAGGTGCGCTTACATGTCGGTCATCAACACTCACAATTTTGGCCGATTCTGCCCCGTTACATGGACTATTACTCACTGTTTTGGGGTGCCGGAGTGATTTCCACGATTAATGAACCCCGGGGTACGTTTCCGTGTCGGTCATCAACACTCACAATTTTGTCCTATTCTGCCTCGTTTCGTGGACTATTACTCACAATTTTTGGGTCTCGGAGCGATTTCCACGAATAACGAACCCCCCGGGGTGCGTTTACGTGTCGGTCATCAACACTAACAGTTTTGGCCGGTTCTGCCACGTTTCATGGACTATTACTCATTGTTTGGAGTCCAGGAGTGATTTCCACGATTAACGAACCCCGGGGTCCGTTTACGTGTCGGTCATCAACACTCACAGTTTTGGGCGATTTTGGCCCGTTTCATAGACTATTACTCACTGTTTTGGTGTCTCGGAGTGATTTCCACGAATAACGAATCCCGGGGTGCATTTACGTGTCGTTCATCAACACTCACAGTTTTGGCCGATTCTGGCCTGTTTCGTGGACTATTGCTCACTGTTTTGGTGTTCCGGAGTGATTTCCATGATTAACAAACCCCGGGGTGCGTTTACGTGTCGATCGTCAACACTCACAGTTTTGGCCGATTCTGGCCCATTTCGTGGACTATTCTTCATTGTATTTGTGTCCTAGAGTGATTTCTACGATTAACGAACACCGGGGTGCGTTTACATGTCGGTCATCAACATGCACAGTTTTGGCCGATTCTGGCCCGTTTCTTGGACTATTACTCATTATTTTGGGGTCTCGGAGTGATTTCCACGAATAACAAACCCCGGGGTGCGTTTACGTGTCGGTCATCATCACTCATAGTTTTGGCCGGTTCTGGCCTGCTTCATGGACTATTACTCACTGTTTTGGGGTCCCAGACTGATTTCCATGATTATCGAACCTCGTGGTGCGTTTACGTTTCGGTCATCAACACTCACAATTTTGGTCGATTCTGACCCGTTTCGTCGACTATTACTCACCGTTTTGGGGTCCCAAAGCTATTTCCATAGTTGTTGAACCCCAAGGTGTGCTTACTTGTCGGTCATCAACACGCACGTTTTGGCGATTCTCTGCCCGGTTCGTGGACTATTACTCATTGTTTGGAGTCCGGAGTGATTTCCACGATTAACGAACCCGGGGTCCGTTTACGTGTCGGTCATCAACACTCACAGTTTTGCCCGATTCGACCGCTTCGTGGACTATTACTCACTGTTTTGGGGTCTCGGTGATTTCCACGAATAATGACCCCGTGGTGCGTTTACGTGTCGGTCATCAACACTCAAGGTTTTGGCGATTCGGCCCGCTTCGTGGACTATTGCTCACTGTTTTGGGTTCCGGGTGATTTCCATGATTAACAAACCCCGGGGTGCGTTTACATGTCGGTCATCAACACGCACAGTTTTTGCCGATTCTGGCCCGTTTCATGGACTATTACTCACTGTTTTAGGGTCCCGGAGTGATTTCCATGATTAACGAACACCGGGGTGCATTTATGTGTCGGTCATCAACACTCACAGTTTAGGCCGATTCTGGCCCGTTTCGTGGACTATTGCTCACTGTTTTGGGTTCCGGGGTGATTTCCATGATTAACAAACCCCGGGGTGCGTTTACGTTTCGGTCGTCAACACACAGAGTTTTGGCCGATTTTGGCCCGTTTCGTGGACTATTCTTCACTGTATTTGGGTCCCGGAGTGATTTCTACGATTAACGAACACCGGTGTGCGTTTACATGTCGGTCATCAACACGCACAGTTTTGGCCGATTCTGGCCCATTTCATGGACTATTACTCACTTTTTTGGGGTCCCGGAGTGATTTCCACGATTAACGAACCCCGGGGTCCATTTACGTGTCGGTTATCAACACTCACAGTTTTGGTCGATTCTGGCCTGTTTCGTGGACTATTACTCACTATTTTGGGGTCTCGAAGTGATTTCCACGAATAATGAACCCCGGCTTGCATTTACGTGTCGGTCATCAACACTCACAGTTTTGGCCAATTCTGGCCTGTTTCGTGAACTATTGCTCACTATTTTGGGTTCCCGGAGTGATTTCCATGATTAACAAACCCCGGGATGCGTTTACGTGTCGGTCATCAACACTCACTGTTTTGGCCGATTCTGGCCCATTTCATGGACTATTCCTCACAGTATTTGGGTCCCAGAGTGATTTCTACGATTAATGAACACCGCGATGCGTTTACATGTCGGTCATCAACACGCACTGTTTTGGGGTCCCGGAGTTATTTCCACGATTAACAACCTCGGGGTGAGTTTACCTATCGGTCATCAACACGCACTGTTTTGGGTCCCGAAGCGATTTCCATAGTTGTTGAACCCCCAGGTGCGCTTACATGCCGGTCATCAACACTCACAATTTTGGCCGATTCTGCCCCGTTACATGGACTATTACTCACTGTTTTGGGGTGCCGGAGTGATTTCCACGATTAATGAACCCGAGGTGCGCTTACGTGTCGGTCATCAACACTCACAATTTTGTCCTATTCGCCCGTTTCGTGGACTATTACTCACTGTTTTGGGGTCTCGGGCGATTTCCACGAATAACGAACCCCGGGTGCGTTTACGTGTCGGTCATCAACACTAACAGTTTTGGCCGATTCTGCCGCGTTTCGCGGACTATTACTCATTGTTTGGAGTCCAGGAGTGATTTCCACGATTAACGAACCCCATGGTCCGTTTACGTGTCAGTCATCAACACTCACAGTTTTGGCTGATTCTGCCCCGTTTCATGGACTATTACTCACTGTTTTGGGGTCCCAGGGTGATTTCCACGATTAACGAACCCCGGGGTCCATTTATGTGTCGGTCATCAACACTCACAGTTTTGGCCGATTCTGGCCCGTTTCGTGGACTATTACTCATTAATTTGGGGGCTCGGAGCGATTTCCACGAATAACGAACCCGGTGCGTTATTCGATCGTGAAATCACTGGCCGAGACCCCAAATTATTCTTGCGTTATGTGTTGATCATCAACACTCACAATTTTGGCCTATTCTGGCCCGTTTTGTGGACTATTAATCACTGTTTTGGGTCCCGAAGCAATTCCATAGTTGATGAACCCAAGGTGCGCTTACTTGCCAGTCATCAACACTCATCGTTTTGGCCGATTCTGCCCCGTTACATGGATTATTACTTACTGTTTTGGGGTGCCGGAATGATTTCCACGATTAATGAACCCCGGGGTGCGTTTCCGTGTCGGTCATCAACACTCAAAGTTTTGGCCTATTCTGCCCCGTTTCGTGGACTATTACTCACTATTTTGGGGTCTCAGAGTTATTTCCATGAATAACGAACCCCTCGGGTTGCGTTTACGTGTCGGTCATCAACACTCACAGTTTTGGCCGATTTTGGCCCGTTTCGTGGACTATTACTCATTATTTTGGGGTCTCGGAGTGATTTCCACGAATAACGAACACTGGGGTGCGTTTACGTGTCGGTCATCAACACTCACAGTTTTGGCCGGTTCTGGCCTGTTTCGTGGACTATTACTCACTGTTTTGGGGTCCCAGACTGATTTCCATGATTAACGAACCTCGTGGTGCGTTTACGTTTCGGTCATCAACACTCACAATTTTGGTCGATTCTGGCCCGTTTCGTGGACTATTACTCACCGTTTTGGGTCCCGGAGCTATTTCCATAGTTGTTGAACCCCAAGGTGTGCTTACTTGTCGGTCATCAACACGCACAGTTTTGGCTGATTCTGCCCCGGTTCGTGGACTATTACTCATTGTTTTGGAGTCCCGGAGTGATTTCCACGATTAGCGAACCCCGGGGTCCGTTTACGTGTCGGTCATCAACACTCACAGTTTTGGCCGATTCTGGCCCGTTTCGTGGACTATTACTCACTGTTTTTGGGTCTCTGAGTGATTTCCACGAATAATGAACCCCGTGGTGCATTTACGTGTCGGTCATCAACACTCAAGGTTTTGGCCGATTCTAGCCCGTTTCGTGGACTATTGCTCACTGTTTTCGGGTCCCAGAGTGATTTCCATGATTAACAAACCCCGGGGTGCGTTTACATGTCGGTCATCAACACGCACAGTTTTGGCCGATTCTGGCCCGTTTCGTGGACTATTACTCACTGTTTTAGGGTCCCGGAGTGATTTCCATGATTAACGAACACCGGGGTGCATTTATGTGTCGGTCATCAACACTCACAGTTTAGGCCGATTATGGCCCGTTTCGTGGACTATTGCTCACTGTTTTGGGGTTCCGGGGTGATTTCCATGATTAACAAACCCCGAGGTGCGTTTACGTTTCGGTCATCAACACTCAGAGTTTTGGCCGATTTTGGCCCGTTTCATCGACTATTCTTCACTGTATTTGGGTCCCGGAGTGATTTCTACGATTAACGAACACCGGTGTGCGTTTACATGTCGGTCATCAACACGCACAGTTTTGGCCGATTCTGGCCCATTTCATGGACTATTACTCACTTTTTTGGGGTCCCGGAGTGATTTCCACGATTAACGAACCCCGGGGTCCATTTACGTGTCGGTTATCAACACTCACAGTTTTTGTCGATTCTGGCCTGTTTCGTGGACTATTACTCACTATTTTGGGGTCTCGAAGTGATTTCCACGAATAATGAACCCCGGCTTGCGTTTACGTGTCGGTCATCAACACTCACAGTTTTGGCCAATTTTGGCCTGTTTTGTGAACTATTGCTCACTATTTTGGGTTCCCGGAGTGATTTCCATGATTAACAAACCCCGGGATGCGTTTACGTGTCGGTCATCAACACACAGTTTTGGCCGATTCTGGCCCATTTCATGGACTATTCCTCATTGTATTTGGGTCCCAGAGTGATTTCTACGATTAATGAACACCAGGATGCGTTTACATGTCGGTCATCAACA
This sequence comes from Aegilops speltoides, assembly GCA_021437245.1. Taxonomy (NCBI): domain Eukaryota; kingdom Viridiplantae; phylum Streptophyta; class Magnoliopsida; order Poales; family Poaceae; genus Aegilops; species Aegilops speltoides. Next base: position 1,570,026 of record CM038144.1, read on the forward strand.
CGCACAGTTTTGGCGATTCGAGCCCGTTTGTGGACTATTACCCACTGTTTGGGGGTTCCGGAGTTATTTCCACGATTAACAACCTCGGGGTGAGTTTACTTATCGGTCATCAACACTCACAATTTTGGCCGATTCTGGCCCGTTCCATGGACTATTACTCACTGTTTTGTGTCCCGAAGCGATTTCCATAGTTGTTGAACCCCAAGGTGCGCTTACATGTCGGTCATCAACACTCACAATTTTGGCCGATTCTGCCCCGTTACATGGACTATTACTCACTGTTTTGGGGTGCCGGAGTGATTTCCACGATTAATGAACCCCGGGGTACGTTTCCGTGTCGGTCATCAACACTCACAATTTTGTCCTATTCTGCCCCGTTTCGTGGACTATTACTCACAATTTTTGGGTCTCGGAGCGATTTCCACGAATAACGAACCCCCCGGGGTGCGTTTACGTGTCGGTCATCAACACTAACAGTTTTTGCCGATTCTGCCGCGTTTCATGGACTATTACTCATTGTTTGGAGTCCAGGAGTGATTTCCATGATTATCGAACCCCGGGGTCCGTTTACGTGTCGGTCATCAACACTCACAGTTTTGGGCGATTTTGGCCCGTTTCATAGACTATTACTCACTGTTTTGGTGTCTCGGAGTGATTTCCACGAATAACGAATCCCGGGGTGCATTTACATGTCGTTCATCAACACTCACAGTTTAGGCCGATTCTGGCCCGTTTCGTGGACTATTGCTCACTGTTTTGGGTTCCGGGGTGATTTCCATGATTAACAAACCCCGGGGTGCGTTTACGTTTCGGTCGTCAACACACAGAGTTTTGGCCGATTTTGGCCCATTTCGTGGACTATTCTTCATCGTATTTGGGTCCCGGGTGATTTCTCGATTAACGAACACCGGGTGCGTTTAAATGTCACCATCATCAACACACGCTTTTGGCGATTCGGCCCATTTCATGGACTATTACTCACTTTTTTGGGGTCCCGGAGTGATTTCCACGATTAACGAACCCCGGGGTCCATTTACGTGTTGGTTATCAACACTCACAGTTTTGGTCGATTCTGGCCTGTTTCATGGACTATTACTCACTATTTTGGGGTCTCGGAGTGATTTCCACGAATAATGAACCCCGGGTTGCGTTTACGTGTCGGTCATCAACACTCACAGTTTTGGCCAATTTTGGCCTGTTTCGTGAACTATTGCTCACTATTTTGGGTTCCCGGAGTGATTTCCATGATTAACAAACCGGGATGCGTTTACGTGTCGCTCATCAACACTCACAGCTTTTGGCGATTCGGCCCATTTCATGGACTATTCCTCATTGTATTTGGGTCCCGAGTGATTTCTCGATTAATGAACACCGGATGCGTTTACATGTCGGTCATCAACACGCACTGATTTTGGCGGTTCGGCCCGTTTAGTGGACTATTACCCTTTGTTTTGGGGTCCGGAGTAATTTCCACGATTAACAACCTCGGGTGACTTTACCTATTGGTCATCAACACTCACAATTTTGGCGATTCTGGCCCGTTCCATGGACTATTACTCGGTGTTTTGTGTCGGCGATTTCCATAGTTGTTGAACCCCAAGGTGCGCTTACATGTCGGTCATCAACACTCACAATTTTGGCGATTCTGCCCGTTACATGGACTATTACTCACTGTTTTGGGGTGCGGGTGATTTCCACGATTAATGAACCCCGGGGTACGTTTCCGTGTCGGTCATCAACACTCACAATTTTGTCCTATTCTGCCTCGTTTCGTGGACTATTACTCACAATTTTTGGGTCTCGGAGCGATTTCCACGAATAACGAACCCCCCGGGGTGCGTTTACGTGTCGGTCATCAACACTAACAGTTTTGGCCGGTTCTGCCACGTTTCATGGACTATTACTCATTGTTTGGAGTCCAGGAGTGATTTCCACGATTAACGAACCCCGGGGTCCGTTTACGTGTCGGTCATCAACACTCACAGTTTTGGGCGATTTTGGCCCGTTTCATAGACTATTACTCACTGTTTTGGTGTCTCGGAGTGATTTCCACGAATAACAAATCCCGGGGTGCATTTACGTGTCGTTCATCAACACTCACAGTTTTGGCCGATTCTGGCCTGTTTCGTGGACTATTGCTCATTGTTTTGGTGTTCTGGAGTGATTTCCATGATTAACAAACCCCGGGGTGCGTTTACGTGTCGATCGTCAACACTCACAATTTTGGCCGATTCTCGCCCATTTCGTGGACTATTCTTCATTGTATTTGTGTCCCAGAGTGATTTCTACGATTAACGAACACCGGGGTGCGTTTACATGTCGGTCATCAACACTCACAGTTTTGGCCGGTTCTGGCCTGCTTCGTGGACTATCACTCACTGTTTTGGGGTCCCAGACTGATTTCCATGATTATCGATCCTCGTGGTGCGTTTACGTTTCGGTCATCAACACTCACAATTTTGGTCGATTCTGACCCGTTTCGTTGACTATTACTCACCGTTTTGGGGTCCCGAAGCTATTTCCATAGTTGTTGAACCCCAAGGTGTGCTTACTTGTCGGTCATCAACACGCCTGATTTTGGGCGATTCTGCCCGGTTCGTGGACTATTACTCATTGTTTTGGAGTCCGGGTGATTTCCACGATTAACGAACCCGGGGTCCGTTTACGTGTCGGTCATCAACACTCACAGTTTTGGCGATTCTGGACGTTTCGTGGACTATTACTCACTGTTTTGGGGTCTCTGGTGATTTCCACGAATAATGAACCCGTGGTGCGTTTACGTGTCGGTCATCAACACTCAAGGTTTTGGCGATTCAGGCCCGTTTCGTGGACTATTGCTCACTGTTTTGGGTCCGGGTGATTTCCATGATTAACAAACCCGGAGTGCGTTTACATGTCGGTCATCAACACGCTAGATTTTCGCCGATTCTCGCCCGTTTCATGGACTATTACTCACTGTTTTAGGGTCGGGTGATTTCCATGATTAACGAACACCGGGTGCATTTATGTGTCGGTCATCAACACTCACGATTTAGGCGATTCGGCCCGTTTAGTGGACTATTGGTCACTGTTTTGGGTTCGGGGTGATTTCCATGATTAACAAACCGGGGTGCGTTTACGTTTGATCGTCAACACACGAGTTTTGGCGATTTTGGCCCGTTTAGTGGACTATTCTTCACTGTATTTGGGTCCCGGTGATTTCTCGATTAACGAACACCGGGTGCGTTTAAATGTCGGTCATCAACACACATAGTTTTGGCGATTCGGCCCATTCATGGACTATTACTCACTTTTTGGGGTCCGGGTGGTTTCCACGATTAACGAACCCCGGGGTCCATTTACGTGTTGGTTATCAACACTCACAGTTTTGGTCGATTCTGGCCTGTTTCATGAACTATTACTCACTATTTTGGGGTCTCGGAGTGATTTCCACGAATATTGAACCCCGGGTTGCGTTTACGTGTCGGTCATCAACACTCACAGTTTTGGCCAATTCTGGCCTGTTTTGTGAACTATTGCTCACTATTTTGGGTTCCCGGAGTGATTTCCATGATTAACAAACCCCGGGATGCGTTTACGTGTCGGTCATCAACACACAGTTTTGGCCGATTCTGGACCATTTCATGGACTATTCCTCATTGTATTTGGGTCCCAGAGTGATTTCTACGATTAATGAACACCGGGATGCGTTTACATGTCGGTCATCAACACGCACAAATTTGGCCGGTTCTGGCCCGTTTCGTGGACTATTACTCACTGTTTTGGGGTCGCGGAGTTAATTCCACGATTAACAACCTCGGGGTGAGTTTACCTATCGGTCATCAACACTCACAGTTTTGGCCGATTCTGGCCTGTTTCGTGGACTATTGCTCACTGTTTTGGTGTTCTGGAGTGATTTCCATGATTAACAAACCCCGGGGTGCGTTTACCTGTCAATCGTCAACACTCACAATTTTCGCCGATTCTGGCCCATTTCGTGGACTATTCTTCATTGTATTTGTGTCCCAGAGTGATTTCTACGATTAACGAACACGAGTGCGTTTACATGTCGGTCATCAACACTCACAGTTTGGCGGTTACGGCCTGCTTCGTGGACTATCACTCACTGTTTTGGGGTCCCAGACTGATTTCCATGATTATCGAACCTCGTGGTGCGTTTACGTTTCGGTCATCAACACTCACAATTTTGGTCGATTCTGACCCGTTTCGTGGACTATTACTCACTGTTTTGGGGTCCGGCTATTTCCATAGTTGTTGAACCCCAAGGTGTGCTTACTTGTCGGTCATCAACACGCCACGATTTTTCGTCGATTCTGCCCGGTTCGTGGACTATTACTCATTGTTTTGGAGTCCGGGTGATTTCCACGATTAACGAACCCGGGGTCCGTTTACGTGTCGGTCATCAACACTCACAGTTTTGGCGATTCGGACCGTTCGTGGACTATTACTCACTGTTTTGGGGTCTCGGTGATTTCCACGAATAATGAACCCGTGGTGCGTTTACGTGTCGGTCATCAACACTCAAGGTTTTGGCGATTCGGCCCGTTCGTGGACTATTGCTCACTGTTTTGGGTCCCGGGTGATTTCCATGATTAACAAACCCCGGGGTGCGTTTACATGTCGGTCATCAACACGCACAGTTTTTGCCGATTCTGGCCCGTTTCATGGACTATTACTCACTGTTTTAGGGTCCCGGAGTGATTTCCATGATTAACGAACACCGGGGTGCATTTATGTGTCGGTCATCAACACTCACAGTTTAGGCCGATTCTGGCCCGTTTCGTGGACTATTGCTCACTGTTTTGGGTTCCGGGGTGATTTCCATGATTAACAAACCCCGGGGTGCGTTTACGTTTCGATCGTCAACACACAGAGTTTTGGCCGATTTTGGCCCGTTTCGTGGACTATTCTTCTGTATTTGGGTCCGGGTGATTTCTCGATTAACGAACACCGGGGTGCGTTTAAATGTCGGTCATCAACACACACAGTTTTGGCCGATTCTGGCCCATTTCATGGACTATTACTCACTTTTTTACGGTCCCGGAGTGGTTTCCACGATTAACGAACCCCGGGGTCCATTTACGTGTTGGTTATCAACACTCACAGTTTTGGTCGATTCTGACCTGTTTCATGGACTATTACTCACTATTTTGGGGTCTGGGAGTGATTTCCACGAATAATGAACCCCGGGTTGCGTTTACGTGTCGGTCATCAACACTCACAGTTTTGGCCAATTTTGGCCTGTTTCGTGAACTATTGCTCACTATTTTGGGTTCCGGGTGATTTCCATGATTAACAAACCGGGATGCGTTTACGTGTCGGTCATCAACACTCACAGTTTTGGCGATTCGGCCCATTTCATGGACTATTCCTCATTGTATTTGGGTCCCGAGTGATTTCTACGATTAATGAACACGGGATGCGTTTACATGTTGGTCATCAACACGCACAAATTTGGCCGGTTCTGGCCCGTTTCGTGGACTATTACTCACTGTTTTGGGGTCCCGGAGTTATTTCCACGATTAACAACCTCGGGGTGAGTTTACCTATCGGTCATCAACACTCACAATTTTGGCCGATTCTGGCCCGTTTCATGGACTATTACTCACTGTTTTGGGTCCCGAAGCGATTTCCATAGTTGTTGAACCCCAAGGTGCGCTTACATGCCGGTCATCAACACTCACAATTTTGTCCGATTCTGCCCCGTTACATGACTATTACTCACTGTTTTGGGGTGCCGGAGTGATTTCCACGATTAATGAACCCCGGGGTACGTTTCGTGTCGGTCATCAACACTCACAATTTTGGCCTATTCTGCCCCGTTTCGTGGACTATTACTCACAGTTTTGGGGTCTCAGAGCGATTTCCACGAATAACAAACCCCCCGGGGTGCGTTTACGTGTCGGTCATCAACACTAACAGTTTTGGCCGATTCTGCCACGTTTCATGGACTATTACTCATTGTTTGGAGTCGGGTGATTTCGAGATTAACGAACCCGGGGTCCGTTTACGTGTCGGTCATCAACACTCACAGTTTTGGGCGATTTTGGCCCGTTCATAGACTATTACTCATTGTTTTGGTGTCTCGGGTGATTTCCACGAATAACGAATCCGGGGTGCATTTCGTGTCGTTCATCAACACTCACAGTTTTGGCGATTCGGCCTGTTTAGTGGACTATTGCTCACTGTTTTGGTGTTACGGGTGATTTCCATGATTAACAAACCCGGTGCGTTTACGTGTCGATCGTCAACACTCACAATTTTGGCCGATTCTGGCCCATTTCGTGGACTATTCTTCATTGTATTTGTGTCCCAGAGTGATTTCTACGATTAACGAACACCGGGGTGCGTTTACATGTCGGTCATGAACACTCACAGTTTTGGCCGGTTCTGGCCTGCTTCGTGGACTATCACTCACTGTTTTGGGGTCCCAGACTGATTTCCATGATTATCGATCCTCGTGGTGCGTTTACGTTTCGGTCATCAACACTCACAATTTTGGTCGATTCTGACCCGTTTCGTGGACTATTACTCACCGTTTTGGGGTCCCGAAGCTATTTCCATAGTTGTTGAACCCCAAGGTGTGCTTACTTGTCGGTCATCAACACGCACAGTTTTGGCCGATTCTGCCCCGGTTCGTGGACTATTACTCATTGTTTTGGAGTCCCGGAGTGATTTCCACGATTAACGAACCCTGGGGTCCGTTTACGTGTCGGTCATCAACACTCACAGTTTTGGCCAATTCTGGACCGTTTCATGGACTATTACTCACTGTTTTGGGGTCTCTGAGTGATTTCCACGATTAATGAACCCCGTGGTGCGTTTACGTGTCGGTCATCAACACTCAAGGTTTTGGCCTATTCAGGCCCGTTTCGTGGACTATTGCTCACTGTTTTCGGGTCCCGGAGTGATTTCCATGATTAACAAACCCCGAGTGCGTTTACATGTCGGTCATCAACACGCATGATTTTGGCGATTCGGCCCGTTCATGGACTATTACTCACTGTTTTAGGGTCGGTGATTTCCATGATTAACGAACACCGGGGTGCATTTATGTGTCGGTCATCAACACTCACAGATTTAGGCGATTCGCCCGTTTCGTGGACTATTGCTCACTGTTTTGGGTTCGGGGTGATTTCCATGATTAACAAACCCGAGTGCGTTTACGTTTGGTCGTCAACACACAGAGTTTTGGCCGATTTTGGCCCGTTTCGTGGACTATTCTTCACTGTATTTGGGTCCCGGAGTGATTTCTACGATTAACGAACACCGGGGTGCGTTTAAATGTCGGTCATCAACACACACAATTTTGGCCGATTCTGGCCCATTTCATGGACTATTACTCACTTTTTTGGGGTCCCGGAGTGGTTTCCACGATTAACGAACCGCGGGGTCCATTTACGTGTTGGTTATCAACACTCACAGTTTCGGTCGATTCTGGCCTGTTTCATGGACTATTACTCACTATTTTGGGGTCTCGGAGTGATTTCCACGAATAATGAACCCCGGGTTGCGTTTACGTGTCGGTCATCAACACTCACAGTTTTGGCCAATTCTGGCCAGTTTCGTGAACTATTGCTCACTATTTTGGGTTCCCGGAGTGATTTCCATGATTAACAAACCCCGGGATGCGTTTACGTGTTGGTCATCAACACACAGTTTTGGCCGATTCTGGCCCATTTCATGGACTATTCCTCATTGTATTTGGGTCCCAGAGTGATTTCTACGATTAATGAACACCGGGATGCGTTTACATGTCGGTCATCAACACACACAAATTTGGCCGGTTCTGGCCCGTTTCGTGGACTATTACTCACTGTTTTGGGGTCCCGGAGTTATTTCCACGATTAACAACCTCGGGGTGAGTTTACCTATCGGTCATCAACACTCACAGTTTTGGCCGATTCTGGCCTGTTTCGTGGACTATTGCTCACTGTTTTGGTGTTCTGGAGTGATTTCCATGATTAACAAACCCCGGGGTGCGTTTACGTGTCGATCGTCAAAACTCACAATTTTGGCCGATTCTGGCCCATTTCGTGGACTATTCTTCATTGTATTTGTGTCCCAGAGTGATTTCTACGATTAACGAACACCGGGGTGCGTTTACATGTCGGTCATCAACACTCACGATTTTGGCGGTTACGGCCTGCCGTGGACTATCACTCACTGTTTTGGGGTTCGGACTGATTTCCATGATTATCGAACCTCGTGGTGCGTTTACGTTTGATCATCAACACTCACAATTTTGGTCGATTCGACCCGTTTAGTGGACTATTACTCACTGTTTTGGGGTCGGCTATTTCCATAGTTGTTGAACCCCAAGGTGTGCTTACTTGTCGGTCATCAACACGCCTGATTTTCGCCGATTCTGCCCGGTTCGTGGACTATTACTCATTGTTTTGGAGTAACCCGGGGTCCGTGATTTCAACACGATTGGCGATTACGGACGTGGAACTCCTGTTTGGGGTCCTCGGTGATTTCCACGAATTGAACGTGTCGTCGTCATCAACACTCAAGGTTTTGGCGATTCTGGCCCGTTTAAGTGGACTATTACTCACTGTTTTGGGGTCTCTGGTGATTTCCACGAATAATGAACCCGTGGTGTGTTTACGTGTCGGTCATCAACACTCACAGGTTTTGGCGATTCGGCCCGTTCGTGGACTATTGCTCACTGTTTTGGGTTCGGGTGATTTCCATGATTAACAAACCCGGGTGCGTTTACATGTCGATCATCAACACGCACGAGTTTTGCCGATTTTGCCCGTTTCATGGACTATTACTCACTGTTTTTGGGTCCGGGTGATTTCCATGATTAACGAACACGGGGTGCATTTAAATGTCGGTCATCAACACTCACAGTTTAGGCGATTCGGCCCGTTCGTGGACTACTGTTTTGGGTTCGGGGTGATTTATGATTCGGAGTGCGTTCGTTCGATTCAACACGAGTTTTGGCGATTTTGGCCCGTTTGTGGACTATTCTTCCTGTATTTGGGTCCGAGTGATTTCTCGATTTTCAACACACACAGTTTTGGCGATTCGGCCCATTCATGGACTATTACTAACGAACCGGGTGGGTCCATTTACGTGTTGGTTATCAACACTCACAGTTTTGATCGATTACGGCCATTTCATGGACTATTACTCACTATTTTGGGGTGCGGGGTGTTTCCACGAATAATGAACCAGCGTTGCGTTTACGTGTCGGTCATCAACACTCACATGCGTTTTTGGCCAGTTTTGGCGATTCGGCCTGTTTCGTGAACTATTGCTCACTATTTTGGGTTCCGGGTGATTTCCATGATTAACAAACCCGGGATGCGTTTACGTGTCGATCATCAACACTCACAGTTTTGGCGATTACGGCCCATTTCATGGACTATTCCTCATTGTATTTGGGTCCCGGTGATTTCTCGATTAATGAACACTGGGATGCGTTTACATGTCGATCGTCAACACGCTAAATTTGGCGGTTACGGCCCGTTTAGTGGACTATTACTCACTGTTTTGGGGTCCCGAGTTATTTCCACGATTAACAACCTCGGGGTGAGTTTACCTATCGGTCATCAACACTCACAATTTTGGCGATTCGGCCCGTTTCATGGACTATTACTCACTGTTTTGGGTCGGCGATTTCCATAGTTGTTGAACCCCAAGGTGCGCTTACATGCGGTCATCAACACTCACAATTTTGTCGATTCTGCCCGTTACATGGACTATTACTCACTGTTTTGGGGTGCGGGTGATTTCCACGATTAATGGCTTTACTCACTTTTTTGGGTTGGGGATTTCCGAATTAACAACGGGTCATTTTTGGGTTTCAAACTCCATTTTGATTCCGTTTTAGTGGCTATTCTCATTTTTGGGTTGGGTATTTCCCAATTAAAACGGGTGCGTTTGTGGTCATTCCAATTTTCCGTTTTGGCGTTTAGTGATTTCCTACTAGTTTTGGGGTTGGTGTTTATGAAATACCTTGTGGTTTCGGATCAAACCACGTTTGGCGTTCGCTTTATGGACTTCTCACCTTTTTGGGCGGGCTGTTTCCTGTTAACCCATTGGTTTGGTTTCCGTGATTTCACCCATTTTAAGGCGTTGTATTCCCTTTTTGGGTCCGGTATTTCCGTTCCCCATTTTCGTATCCTACGTGATTTGGCGATTCCTGGACTTTCTGTTTTATCCGGTTTTCCAGATTAACAGTGGGCTTTACGTCCTCAAATCTTTTGGCGATTCCGTACGGGCTTTACTTTGTTGGGGTTCGGGGTTCCCGTTTAAGGCATACCTTGTTTCGGTTTTCCGGTTAACCCCGTTTACTCCCGTTTCTTCGTCGTTTAACCTTTTTGGGTCGGTTCCGATTACGAACTATCTATTTTGTGTCTACCAAATCGAATCGGGGCGTTTAGTGGGCTACCCGTTTTGGGTTGGGTTGTTTAATATTCAAACCCGTGGGTTTGTTTCCTAACAACCGGGTTTGGCATTGGCCCGTTTCAACATCTCATTTTTGGGTTGGGTTTCAGAAAACCAGTGGTTTCGGTTTCTCAATTACAAAGGGGCTTTACGTTCGATAACTCATTTTGGGTTGGGATTTTGAATAACCAATTGGGGTGCTTTAGGTTTTCTCACATCAACGGGTTGGTTCGTTTGCGTCATAAACCTCACTGTTTTGGGTTCGGCTTTCCTGGAATTACACCTTTTGGGGTCGGTGTTTCCATCGAAATCAAATTTGCGTTTGCCTCTACATCATCATTTTTTTGGCCCTATTTCCATACTCCCTTTTGGGGTCCGGCATTTCAAATGTTGTGGGCGTTTGCGGTATAACCCATTTTTGGGTCGGGTTCCCGTAAAACCCTGTTTCGTGGGTGTCACATCAAGTTTTGGAAACGGCTTTCTGGTATTACTCACGTTTGGTGGGATTTCCTGATAATAACCTCCTTTGGGTGGTGTTTCCAAATAATTTGGGTTGCCGTTTGTGGGCATACCACGTTTTGGGCGATTTCCCTATTATATTTACCGGTGGTTCGGTGTTTCAATAAACCCATGGGTTTCCGGTTTCCCAACTCATTTTGGTTTGGGTTTCCTGGTTTATAAAGGGTCCTGTTTGGGTGGTATTTCCAATAACAAGGCGGTTGCTTTGGCATTAACCTCATTTGTTTGGTTCGGGTTTCCTTCAACCCTTTTGGGTTGGGTGATTTCCAGTTAAACGGGTTTTATTGCCGTTTTCATTTTCCTTTTGGGTTCGGGATTTCTGATTATACCGGGTGGTTTCTGTTCAACCGAGTTGCGTTCGTTTATGGACATACCACTTTTTGGGTGGGTTTTCATGATTTTCCTTTGGGTGGGTATTTCCACGATGAAACCGGTATTTACTCATCGGGTCCGTATTTACGATTGGCGTTCTGGTTTATTACTCACTTTGGGGCTGGGTGATTTCCATTAAGACCGGTTTCTTTCGGTTCGTAATTCTCAAATCTTGTTTTGGCGATTTGCTTAGGACTATCTCCATTTGGGTTCTGATTTCCGATAAAACCGGTGGTTTACGTTGGCATCAACATTTCGGATTTTCCCTTTTTGGGGCCTTTTAATAACCTTTGTATTTTTGGTTGTTTTCGATTAAACCCCGGGTTCTTGACATTACTCCTTTTCATTGGCCCGATTTCCTTTTGGCCCGGGTTTCCTTTTGGCCCGGTTTTTCGCGTTGTCACAGTTTCTTCGGCCTTTGAATTTCCATTTGCCGGGTTTCCGATTAAACCGTGGTTTTTGTCATCAAACTACAATTTTGCATTGGCCCTTCATGGAATTACCTCCTGTTTGGGTCCATTTACGTTTACCGTGCGTTCTGGTCATACCAGTTTGGCGATGGGGACTATTTCCTTTTTTTGGGTCCGGTGTTTCCATTAACAACCGGTGGTTTGGTCGGTCAACACTCCTTTTCGACCCGGAGTTTACCCTTTTCATAATTTGTCGGCATTTCAGTTTTAAACCCAGGTTGGCGATTGGATAACATAATTTGGGGTTCCTTATAAACTTCTCGTTTTTGGCGGTTTGGGATTTCGTTATACCCGTGTTTCCGGGTGTCCGGTAACAACACCGGTGCATTTTGCGTTCTCAACCAGATTTTGGGATTCCATTTGTACAGGGCTTTTTTTGTACTCCCGTTGATCCCGCCGTTGTGGTAACCCCTTTTGGGCCGATTTTAACATTCCCTTTTTGGTTCTTCCTGGTTGTTTCGGCCGGTTATGACTTTCTTACCAGGTCCGTGGTCATTCACACATTTGGTTGGGTTTATTATTCCCATTTGCTTTCTGTTTGATAACAACTCCGATGGTTTCGCCCGGGATTTCACATTCACGATTGGGCCATTCCGTTATCGATTCACTTGTTGGTGTCGGACTTTTTTGTCTGATTTCCAGATTAACCCTTGGTTTCTGTCCATCAACACTCTTCATGGCGTTTAGGACTTTCCTTTTGGGGTTTTTTTTACCCGGTCCTTAGGTTTTCTAAATAATTTGACCGGTTTTACTTTCATTCCCGGATTTCGATTTGGGCGGTTTTTCATATTAACTTTTGGGTTCGGTGATTTCGATAACCGGTGTTGTGTCGTATTTTCACATTCCGATGGACGTTTACTGGTCATAAACTACTTTCTTGCCTTCTGGTATTTCGGTGATTTTTCCGGTTTTACGTCGGTTCACAATTTCCTAGCCTTCATCAATTTTTGGGTTTTGGTCGTATTTTCACTTTTGTCGGTTATTTCCAAGTTCCGATTTCCACTATTAGCGAACCCCGGGGTCTGTTTACGTGTCGGTCATCAACACTCACAGTTTTGGCCGATTCTGCCCCGTTTCGTGGACTATTACTCACTGTTTTGGGGTCTCGGAGTGATTTCCACAAATAACAAACCCCGGGGATGTGTTTACTTGTCGGTCATCAACACTCACAGTTTTGGCCGATTCTGCCCCGTTTCATAGACTAGTACTCACTATTTTGGGGTCTCGGAGTGATTTCCACGAATAACGAACCCCGGGGTGCATTTACGTGTCGGTCATCAACACACACAGTTTTGGCCGATTCTGGCCCGTTTCATGGACTATTCCTCACTGTTTTCGGGTCCTGGAGTGATTTCCACGATTAACGAACCCCAGGGTCCGTTTACATGTCGGTCATCAACACGCACAGTTTTGGCCGATTCTGGCCCGTTTTGTGGACTATTACTCACTGTTTTGGAGTCCCGGAGTGATTTCCACGATTAACGAACCCCGAGGTGAGTTTACGTGTCGGGCATCAACACTCACAATTTTGGCCGATTCTGGCCCGTTTCATGGACTATTACTCACCGTTTGGGTCCCGAAGCGATTTTCGTAGTTCTTGAACCCCAAGTTGCGCTTATGTGCCGGTCATCAACACTCACAGTTTTGGCCAATTCTGCCCTATTTCATGCACTATTACTCACAGTTTTGGGTGCCGTAGTGATTAATGAACCCCAGGGTGCGTTTCCGTGTTGGTCATCAACACTCAGAGTTTTGGCCGAATCTGCCCTGTTTCGTGGACTATTACTCACTGTTTTGGTGTCTCGGAGTGATTTCCACGAATAACGAACCCTGGGGTACGTTTACATGTCAGCCATCAACACTCACAGTTGTGGCCGATTCTGGCCCGTTTCGTGGACTATTACACATTGTTTTGGTTTCCTGGATTCCATTGTTGTTGAGCCAGAAGGTGTGCTTACGTGTCGGTCATCAACACTCACAGTTTTGGCCGATTCTGCCCCGTTTCATGGACCATTACTCACTGTTTTGGGGTCCCGGAGTGATTTCCACGATTAACGAACCCCGGGGTGCGTTTACGTCTCGGTTATCAACAATCACAGTTTTTGCCGACTCTAGCCCGTTTCGTGGACTATTATTCACTGTTTTGTGGTCCCGGAGTGATTTCCATGATTGACGAATCCCGGGATGCATTTACGTGTCGGTTGTCAACACTTACAGTTTTGACCGATTCTGGCCCGTTTCATGGACTATTCCTCACTGTTTTCGGGTGCCGGAGTGATTTCCACGATTATCGAACCCAAGGGTGTGTTTACATGTCGGTCATCAACACTCATAGTTTTGGTCGATTCTGGCCTGTTTCGTGGACTATTACTCACTGTTTTGGGGTCCCGGAGCGATTTCCATGATTAACGAGCCTTGGGGTGCGTTTACGTGTCAGTCATCAACTCTCTCAATTTTCGCCGATTCTAGCCCGTTTCGTGGACTATTACTCACTGTTTTGGGGTCCCAGGGTGATTGGTGCTCCAATACTATGATAGATCTAATTGTGAGCCCCCAAAGAAAGAACTAATCATTTCGGCCGAGGATTGCATGGATTAATCCACACTGCTATAACCCGGTCCCACCAGATTCACGACTCCTTATTACTCATTAACGTGGGAATAATTGATAGATAGGTATAGATAGATAGATAGATTCTACCTTGGTATACATATGTTCCTGTCGAGGGGACTTGAAAACCCGGACGGAGGTAGGAATTGGCAAGTTTTCATCCATGATGTGCTACACAACGGAGCTTCCAAAAATGGAAAGAAAGTTTTGTGTCGCACCACCTGAGAAATAATGTGCTATAGAGGAACTCACATACGGTAGAAGTTTTTTGCCTATGAGCTTGGAAGTTTTCAGCTCTAGGTATCTTCTTCATAGCCTTCCCACATCCTGCAGCATACAGATCGAGGGGGTCGGCTGGAGATCAAATTTGCCAACGCAGCCTCGAGAATTTTTTTAGATCAAAAGGGCTCACACCCCGGTTCCATTACTTAAAATGAAACCACAGAATCCATGTGTCATTAGAGCCCGCGGGAGGTGTTTTGTTCCCCTCCGGACTGAAAAATCTAAACTTGCACTTAATTCACTTACAAACCATCTAAACATGCCTACCGACAAATTTAAATGCACCATGTACTCAACAGAAAGCCTGATACATGGGGGATTCTCCATCTCTATCCTTCAATGAGCATCCCACTCTTAATGCCCAGCCAGCCTTCCGCTTTCTTCTTCATATAGTACTTAATCCATAGCTCTTTTTTCCTTAGCCTGGCTCTGGCCAAAGCAGCAGAGGTGGTTGCCTAGAAAGCTCCCATAGAGAAGATATCATCCCCTCCACGCTTTTTTTGCAGTCTCCTTGCACAGGGTCTTCCATTGATTGCAGAAGCCTGCCATTCTCCTCAAGCTCACCTGCACACCCATCCATGAGGCATTATTAAAACACAAATCATTCCTACTTCTCCAGATAACCCAGAGAGTAGCTGAGATGAGCATATTTTCAGCTTGTACTGACTTGTGTTTATCCCACTTATCAGCCACATTTTCAAGCCCAGGCTGGGGCATGCATCCAGCCACATTATGAATATTTTTCCATATCTCAGCAGCCACAACACATTCAAAGAAGAGGTGATTACTAGTATCACCCTCACAGCAGAACAAGCAATTATGATCATCTATGCGTTGTCTCTTGCTGAGATTACTCCTAACCACTAACTTATCATGAGCAAGCAACCAAATAAATATATGAATATTAGGAGGAACATGCAATTGCCATGAATTTGGTGCATGTACAAGGATAATCCCCTTAAAGTTGACCATGGCATATAGGGATTTAACTGAGTAACTCCCCTTGTTCTCTAGTTTCCAAATAATAGCATCTTCCTCATCATGGAAGATAACATACTGAGCAATGCTCAGCAAATCAAACCAAAGATGTAGCAGTCTGCTATCTACACATCTTCTAAAAGTAACTTTTAGACTACTCCCATCCCAGACATGAGCAATAGTTTTATTATGCTCATTGGCAATGATATATAAATCCCAATATTGAGTGGCCAAGCTGCAGGACCCAAACCATTGATCTTCCCAGAATTTGATCTTCCTCCCATTCCCCACTTTCCATTGGTAGCTCATCTTTGATGCTTTAGCAGCCCAAAGGACACCTTTCCAAAATGGGGAAGAGGCATTACTCTTAGGACATGAGAAAATATTAGGATTATTAGTCCTATATTTGGCATCAGCAATTTTCTTCCAAAATTTTTGGTCTCCTTTCTGGTATTTGTCAATCCAAGCAGCAAGTAAGCAAAGATTCATAACAACAATGTTAGGAATCCCCATACCCCCCATATTGCTTCTTCTGTGTCAATAAACCCCAGGTAGCTAGGTGGTATTTATGGTGACCCTCATAGTTATCCCAAAAACAATGGGCCATGTGAGAATTGATCAAGTTAATAGCCCATTTAGGAAACTTGATCATACTCATCAGGTAAGTAGGGATACTAGCTAAACAGGATTGCACTAGGACTAACTTCTTCTCCTATCCTAGCAGTCTCCCTCTCCATCATGTTGCTTTTTTTGAAAACTCTGTCTACCACAGGTTGTAAATCTTCTCTCCTTAGCTTGGAGTGGTGAAGAGGAAAACCCAAGTATTCAGAGGGAAGGAACCCAGGGCACAAGATAAGGCTTGTGCCACACATTGCACATCCTCCTCATCAACATTAATAGGCACCAGATCACACTTATGGAAGTTAATCCCCAAACCAGACATTTGTTCAAAGCAAGTTAGTAACCATTTTAAGTTCTTTGCAGATTCTAAATTATTTTCTAGGAACAAGAGAGTATCATCTGCATATTGCAGGCTGATAATCCCTTGTGGAAAGATGTTACTCATCATCCCAGTCAACAAATTATTTTTGGCAGCTCCATTCAGCATTCTACTGAATACATCTGCCACTAAATTAAAAAGCATTGGAGATGCAGGATCACCTTGCCTGACTCCTTTGTAAGTCTCAAAGAAAATACTATTACAGCCATTAATTCTAACCCAAACTGAACTTTTATAAAGCAAAGATTCAACTTTTTTCATCCACTTAGGTCTGAACCCTCTTCGATACATAACTTTCCAGAGGAGCTCCTTACTGACTTTATCATAAGTTTTTTCATAGTCCAGTTTAAAGACAAAGGCCTCATTCTTTCTGGTCACAGCATCATGAATAATCTCATGAGCTGTTACCACACTCTCTACTATATATCTACCTTTTATAAAAGCTGTTTGATTTTGAGAAATAATGTCATCCCCAATATCTCCTAGCTGGTTAGCTAGGCATTTAGCAAAAATCATAAAGCTACAATTAGTCAGGGCAATAGGCCTAAATTTCTGAATAATATCAGCATCAGGCTCCTTAGGGATCAAGGTTAACAGAGAAAAATTTAATCTATATAAATCTAATGAATCATTGTTCCAAACATCCACCAACAACATTAATTCACTCTTAATAGTATCCCAAAAATATTGATAAAAAAGGAAGGGGAAGCCATCAGGGCCAGGGGCTCCTTCAGCATAAGTCCGAAACTCAGCTTCCCTAACATCTTCCTCAGTGATATTTGCTTCTAATTTCCTATTGTGATCATTTGAGACCAATTCAGAAGGTTCCGAAGCAATCTCCAGGGTTGCCTCCCTACCAAACAATTGCTTGTAGTATTATACAGCAATGTCTATAATCCCCTTAGTATACTCTACAGGGCCATCTGGGCCATTTAACACACTAATCTGCTTCTTCCTCCTCCTTTGATTAGCCAAAGCATGGAAGTAAGCAGTATTTCTCCCTCCCTCCAATATATTTCTCTCTCTGGATCTTTGCCTAGATTTAATCTCTTCTAACTTCCAAATATTCTGGAGGTCTAGGGCAATCTTATCCATCCTAGCTTTAGAAGGTGGGGAGAGCACTTTTGTCTCTGATTATATATCCAATATATTATACTCAGCAACTAACCATTGCTTATTCCTATTTTTTGAAGCCTCATAATTGGCATTCCACCCTTTACACACCCTTCTAAGCACTCTAATTTTGAATTGCCATCTGTCCATAGGGTCCACAATAGAACAAGGTTTGTTCCAAGTCTTTTTAACCGACTCCACAAAACCGTCCACCTGGAGCCACCACTTCTCAAACCTAAACTGTTTACCCTTAGGTGGTTTAATAGGTCTAGTGTCAAAAACTAGGGGGTGTGATCACTACCCACCCTAGGAAGGGCTTTGAGCTGCATAGCTGGGTACAAGCTTTCCCAATATGTGGAAATAAACACCTTATCAATGTTAGTCATCACTAGATTATCCTGGTTGTTGGCCCAAGTATACTTCGTAGTATAGTTTTTTAGTTCAATCAGGGCATATTTATTGACCCAGTCATTGAATAAAGTCACCCACTATAGATTCACAGCTCCAGTTCTTTTCTCATCACTACTTCTTATCAGGTTGAAGTCACCACCAATAATAGTAGGACCCAACCAGGACTCCATAGTATTATGGAGCTCATTTATAAATTCTATAAGATTATCATATGCAGCCCCATAAACTGCTACAAATCTCCATATACTGTCATCTCTCTTATTTTTAATCAAACAAGCAACAGAGAACTGCTGGGTATCTACATTAATAATCTCAAAATCATATTGTTTGATACCTACCAAAATACCTCCTGCTGTACCAATAGTTGGCATCCAATTCCAGGTGAATTCCTCCCTAGTGTCTAAAGTCTTAAGTTGATAACTAGTAAAATCTTCCTTCTTAGATTCAGAAAACCCTACACGGTCAGCATGGATGTCTCTAATGAGTTTCCCCACTGCACTTAGTTTATCAGGCTTGTTAAGTCCCCTAACATTCCATATCAGTCCTACTACCATGATTAAATTCCAGTTTTCTACAGCTACTCTTCTTACCTGACACCACCTCAGCCCAAGTAGGGATATTACCTGTTGTGTCACTAATGCGAGCACAACTAGGTCCTACAGATGGTGATGTTTCTTTATCATCTCCCTCAAAACTAATATCTAAGTTAGCAGGGAGAAAACATTCAGGGTGTGAATCCTTAAAACTAGCAATTCTATCATTCTCAATCTGCCTAATGGCCTGAATATTATGATTAATAGTTTCTACATCATCACCTAAATTTAGACCAGCCTTTCTGGCTTTTGATAATAACACCTCATCATTAAATGTAGAAAAGGAGTTACTATTTGTATTACCTTTAGGCATCTCCAGGTCTTTCTTCTTCTTGAGATCCTCAGCTCTCTGAATAGCTATCTTCCCATCTTTTTGGATTATGGTGCTCATCCTGGGCGCCACCACAAGGCCCCAATTCTTTGCTTCTCCAACTTGAGTGTCTTGCTGGGATGTTATCTCTGCCACTTCTTCTTCATCAGATTACTCATTGAATTGATCCATTAGTCGTACACCAATGTTCTCCCCAGGTACACTCCTTTTAATGCTTTTTTTTGACAACTCCATCAGTCTTCGTATCTTGTATCACACGTTGCACCCTTTTTTCCTGAGAATTCATCATCTCCATAGGGGTTCTTGAGAGTGATGGCGCTCTCTGAGAGTTTTGGGTGTTTTGAGTAGGACCTTTAGCAGATCCATTTTTGTACTTATCCCAATCAGTCTCCATGTCCTTAGTCCCTTGCATATGTAGATCTTTGTTTGGATCTCCTTCCAGCAGATCTTCATCTGATTTTTCTGGCCCTTCATCATTGTGGGCAGCAGCCTCCAAGCTGGGTGCAGTGTCAACAAGAAAAGAAATGAGGAATAGCTCCTTATCAATCTCTACTAGCCTTTCAGTTGGGATTTTGGAAACATCTCACACTTCAATCTGCACTCTAACTTTTTCATAAAAGCTTCTGAAGATTTCATGCCAGTTCACATTGACAAGTATTCCCAGTATGTAAGCAATGTGGGATATTTCTTTCCATGAGAGCTTGTTAACTGGAATCCCCATCATAGTGACCCACACTTCCTGCAGCTTAGCATATGCCACTTCCTCACCATCCCACTTATCAAAAGAAACAACAACCCCTTTCTTCTTGAGGTTGATACATGGGAGCTCAACCAAGTCCTTAACTTTTTTATGAGGTGTATTGTTGGTCTTCCAGATCTCAGAAAAGTTGTGTTTTAGCTCTTGAGTGTTGATAGATCCATCCTCAATCACTGCCACACAGACATTGGTTAAGTTCAATCACTTGGTAGCATCCTTGCCCTCTGATTCAATGTGAAACAAGCATAGCCCAGCATTTCCACTTCCAAAGTATTGTGCAGTGGCCTGAGGTTCGTACCACTCCAGACAGTTGCCATGTGATGTCCTCCCTTGTGACAAATAAAACAGTTCTTTGGTATAGGGCATGTCCCAGCAAAATGAGCCGGTTCTCCACAATTGTAGCATATCACGTCCTTCAGCTTTTGATCATAGTTGATAACAACCTCTTCCTTTCTGCTTTGACTACTGTCAGCTTTCTCAACACTACTTGATTTCCCCTGTTGTTCCTTCTGGGAGTTGAAACTCTTGGTTTTCTTCTTCTGCTGCATGTTCTGTTGATTCTGTTGGAAGGTGCTTGACCGCCCTTCCCCAAAACCCTTAAACTGAGCAGATCCAGACTGGAATTGTGCAGGTGGAGGACCATAGTGTTGTTGTTGTTGCTGTATAATAGGCATTGCAGGATGGAATTGTTGCGGCCACTGATTAAACTATGGGAATTGGACCCTTGCCACGGCTGCATCCCTTGCACCCCCCTGACCATTGAATTGCTCGACAGGACCAAAATTACCTTGGTGTGCTTGCATCCCAGGAGGGGCTTGGTCGTCGAAGCCGCTCAACTGCTGCGACAGCTGCTGCATCGGCTCTTGCCCTGAGGATCTGAACTGATCACCTGTCACTCGAGATGTGTCAATCCGACCAACTCCTCCTCCGCCACCATGACGACCACCTCCCCTATTTCTGGCCATGCCTTTCACCACCTCAGCGTAGGTCACTCTGCCCGATCCCCCTCTCCACAGATCCTTGGAGAAGCTGAATTTCTTCAGCTGTTGATACTTGACTGCTTCTCTAGCTGGATCAATCACTTGTTGTGAATTTTTTGGCTAGGAACAGATCCTTGTGGATCCAGACTAGCCTACCGCCGGCGGCAGGAACCCTAGCTCTCTTCGGTGAGGGGATGGACCAAAGCTGCCCATATATATCCACCAACTCCTCGTCCTCCCTTTGTGGACATGTCTTCTATAAATACGCCTCCCCCACCCGAGCACGGATTTGCTGACTATCCGCCCTTCTCCCACCCCGCTCCTCAACGGTCCTCGAATCCATGGATGAGGCTTGCCGGCGCGCTTGATTTGTCATCGGAGCCGCCTTGAACGGAGAAGGCCAGCACGGAGACCCATACCTGGTTCCGAAGTGGATGAATACACTCCCAATCGCAACCTCCAGCTGATCCCCTGCCTCCTTCCCCTTCCTTACCATGGATCCCGGCGAAAAGGTCTCCATCTTGCTCGTTGAATGCGCGATGTGGATGACGCCTCCACAGCCGCCCAATCTAGTACTTGATCCGGCTCGAGATGTCCTCCTGATTGGAACATACGATCCGCCTCCTCTTCCGTCACTCTCGCCATGATTCACTCGACTAGAGCCATCTTCGTTTCCTTCGCCTTCTCCGCCGCGTGCACCGCCGCCTTCTCTGCCTTGTTCGCCGCCCGCAGCAGTGCCTCCAGCTCTTCGATCGACGCCCGCCGCTCGCCCCTCCTCCCATCGCGAATTGGATCTGGAGTCAAAATGACCCCCAGACCAATCCCGGGACCAGAGTGCCCGAGCGAGCGGATCCTCGCACCCTTTGTCGCGTTGGAGAGCGCGTCACCGGCCGGACTCAGGGGATAGTGGGGGCGGTGGCGGCCGTCGGCGTGGATGGGGAGGGCAAGGGAGACGAGAGAGACACGGCCTCGAGAAGTACCTGACTGTCAGATAGCAAGGTTACACCTTCCTAATAGAGAGCTCTAGCAGCAGCAACTTCTGTTTGCATTCTATGTAGTCGCCCGCCATCTGACTGCAAGTTCTGTTTGCTGTGGTACTCACTCTGCTCACTCGTTTTTGTAGTGAAGTGAAGAACGCATGAGCAACATGGAAATTAATTAATTTTCTCATGGATATAAATCATTCTTTCTTATAGCTTCTACAGTAGTCATGTATATTTACAAATCAATGTAGGCAATTAGTACTGCGCACGAAAGTATGGGGCAGATTTAGGGGGTCCACTGCCGCAAGGCTGCACCAATCATGCCTGCTACCAAGAGCATTGCTGAAACAAACTGAATGAGCAGATCATGCAGAAGGGATGCTTGAGACGAGCCCGGTTTGAAATAACAAAACCATCAACCGGCCAAGACTAAACCTTGCAGTTTCAGGACTGCCAACCACCAACTCCCTCTTACAAGATAGGGAAGATAAATAGTACTCCCTCCGTTCACTTTTATAAGATGTTTTGGAAATATCAATATGGACTACATACAGACTGAAATGAGTGAATAAACACACTAAAACGTGTCTATATGCTTCCGATTCAGAAAAAAGTTAGAACATCTTACAAAAGTGAATGGAGGGAGTATATGACAAGAATGGTAGTGCTCAACAAAATAATGAGACAACACTCATCAACAGAGTCACCCAATGTAGTACTAAACTCTACAAACTCTTCATACGACAAGATGACCCTTACAAATTAGATTTGGACCAAAAACTAGGTCACATATATAGAAAAATTGCTAAGCACTCTACGAACAAAATACAATACCATTAACGTGCCAACTTTATTAATTGATTTTGTCTTAAAGATTGTCCGTTTTACCAAGGCTTAGTGGACTCCGTAGATTCTAGAATATATCAAGAAAATGATAGTTAATACGTATGGCCAGAGAGACACCATAAGGGTGGCTACCATTGTAAACGCAAACCGCAAGCATGCTCTGGTACCAAGCCTATTAAAGTGCACCAATTGCGCCGCAGTTGCCATGTACACAAACCAACCAATGTCAAGCAGCATGACACTGCTAAACGCCATCGTAACAACAACATATGTACGGTCAATCGGAGCCAACACTGCATATATGCCGACTGAAAATGCGGCTGTCAGGCTCCGGACTGCGCTGTTGAGGCACATGATGGAGAGGATAAATGCTTTCGCACGTATTCTGAGGTCGATGATGGTCAGTCCAGCGTACATGAGGCTGACAAGGGAAAGTCCAGAGCAAAGCAATGCTAGATTGTTGGCCATGATGAACCCCAAAAAAAAGTAGTTTTGGGCAAGCACCGGAGTCCCAGCTTTATGTTGATCATCACCGGCTCGGTACCCACCTGGTACAGAGAAAGCGGATGTGAATGAAACCGTTATGAGGAGTGCTGCAGCAATGCCAATGGTCGGTATGTAACCGTTGATTTTCTCTGCTTCCTCCTTCTCATTTAGTTGAGGACCGTGTTCTTTAAGGTGAGCACCATATTTAGCACCAGCAGCCGCTAGCAGAGTGTATATCTGATACCCCGAATCCTGACAAAAATTGAGACTCGACATTAAAATGAAGGAACAATAATCATTGCAACAACCCATGTACTGAGTATATAAAGAGTAAATTTCCCACGGATTTTAATATCATACTCGCAAAACACCCATGTTTCATGGATAGCAGCTTTGAACCATGAGTTTTATGGTTGTATGGTTTAAAAAAATCCCACCCAAATGAAATCATAGCGTGTATAAGTTTGTTTTGGCTGCTGGTGCATGCACTTCCTATGTAGTGGTGCTAAAAAGATAGGGACTCATATCCTCTTTTGTAATGTATAAGTTGAATTCTTAAAATGTCAACTAGCACAAAACCTAGGTTCTTTCTTAGTTGTGACCAAAAAATTGGGGATTTCTTGCATTTTTTATGGACATAATATAAAAGGTAAAATTTACGTTAGGTCCATAAACATGTAATTTGTATGTACAAATATATTTCACCTATATGATTTTATTGAGATTCCAATTCTAAATTTGCATATATATATATATAAACCAATTTTTAACATTTTTAATTCAATCGGTACCCATAATCACATATACCTAAATAATTGATCCCCACTAACTCAAATTCTCTTAACAAGCAACTATGACAATTCAATATTGCATCATGCAGGAAAAAAGACCTACTTAAGATGCACCATGCATGGTACTCGTATTCAATAAATATTTGACAACTATACAATAATAAAACACAATGAATTACATGTAGTTTAGTATAATTTTTCATATTGTCGTAGGATTCTACAAACATACAATAAAAACACAATAAATTATCTGTATTTTAGTTTCAATTCTCGTATTGTTAATCCAAATGCTAAGGTTATATAGAACTATATCTCACTGAGATAATTGCAACGAATTCCTGCATCAACTCACGGGGTATAATATATAGTTTGAAATTACTTGTAAATATAGTTTTAAATAGCCCGATATGTCAGCGCTATAGGATTTGTAGGGGTATCACGCTGAACGCATAGTACAATTTAACACCATTTCACATGCTATGGCACCAATTTTCTGTTAAACGTGCAATGCCATAGTATAAGTTGATATAGATAAGCTGTTACAACTGAGATGTACTAAATGAAAGATTAGATCTTTCTATTATTAAAAAAAATATAATTAGTAAGATAGATTTACGTACCACCCCAAAATGAACACCAGTGGGTTTCTTGCTCAGTGCAAGATCTAATGCAGTTTGCCCATTGTTATTTGGTAAATTCAGCTGGATTTCCTTGTTCCACAGTAAGCAATGTAAAGTACGTACTCTTCCAGCCAGGACAGCAAGGTGTAACCCTGTGTTACCTTCATTGTCCTGCTTATCCATGATCGATGCAAACCTCCACACTTGATGGCTCGCACGAAAAAGACCAAAAATATAACGAAATAGAGTGTCTTTTTTGTCACAGATGACAACATGGAGGAAGGTTCTGCCCTGGGCGTCCCTTAGTTCAGCGCAGTCGGGGCACTTCTCCACAAGCACACGAACTACACAAGCCTTGTTTGCTATGTGTATAGGAAAGGACCCCTTGTTGTCAGGCCGATATGCTGAACATTTGTCAGCATTTATCAACGATATGACCGCTTGATCAAAACCACATGATGCTGCAAAATGTAGAGGCGTACTTCCGTTGCGTGAGTCACCTTGTTTGCCGAGGTCCCTGTTCCATTCTAGTAGCTTTTTTGTTATCCCTACAAACATAGTAGCAGGGGCAATAGACAAACATATAAGAAACAGGCGTCACCAAAAAGATACACTAAGGCAGAATATCCATGATCCAAACCCTACTATACATGCTTAAACACATTATTCCTAGAATTGATAGTTATTGCATGCATTTAAGCATAATTTAGTTACCTCCATACATGTTTAAATGAAAGAGCACAAGTTGGGTAATATCAACCAGTTATATTGAGTAAATAAAAAGTATGCCAAGTCACCACTTTTGACCAAGTAGAGGCTAGTCTGCCAAGTCGCCAGTTCACCTGAGCCAATGATCACCCGATGTCGAAATATGAGAAACTTGATCATGCGCTCATGGATACCACCAGGAAACTAAAATACCGACTCATAACTGTGCGCGCACTTGAGCGTATCGAGTCTCTTTTGGACCATGACTTACCATTTTTTACTCTAATTCTATGAATCCATTGGCTGCATGCGACCCATTCATATTTGAATTGGGATGGTTACATTAGGAGGGCTTTGCCCATCTGATCAAGAACATTTGGCAAAGGTTTGCTGTTGGTTGAACACCGATCCATAGATGGAATTTTCAAAATCCATGCCACACGATAATTCCTAACTTGATGGGCCAAACACATCAGCGGTTTATATAAAAAATAAAAGTAACATCTCATCACTACAATTGAAGACATCGAGAAAACTACTGAGACTCATGCTCTATCTTCACAAGAGATTGGGATTAAAGACCAATCTAATGAGCTGATAACACCACTCTCACAAGAAGAGGAAATCAAATGTTAGCCGAGATTATAGCCTAGTTCATTAAATAAGCTGATAGTAACACACAATATTTCCATATGGTTGCCAATGGACATCATAGGAAAACGTGTATTTATTATCTCCAACAGGACTATGACTGGATCGAAGTATTGGAACTTAAAGAGTTTATCACAAATTACTAAAATTCTGTATTTGGGACACTGGATGAGAGACATATAGCCACCGATGAGTCACAAACGGATGATATACCATACGTTAAGGCAGAAGGAAATGACATCTCACTACACCTTTCCTGGAAGTGGAGCTAAGAGCTGCGGTATTCCAAATGGAGCACAACAGAGCTCTGGGTCTAGATGGCTTTCTCACAGAGTTCTATTAGGAAATATGGCATGTCATCAGGTCCGACCTTATAGAGATGTTTAGTTCTCTTCATGCTCACCAACATGACCTATCCAGGCTAAATTTTTGGTGAAATAATATGTTTTGCCAAAGAGTAAGGAGGTTCAACATGTTCAACAGTACATACCCATTTGTCTCCTTATTGTGAGCTTCAAAATTTTCACCAAAGTAGCGACTAAAAGGCTCAATGCGGTTGCCGACCATGTTGTTCGGCTATCTCAAACGACTTTCGTGAAAAGAAGAAATATCCTCGATGGAGTATAGACATCCTTTGTGAGACCACTCAATGGATGCAACGGAAAGAACATGTTTTGGATAATATTCTAAATCAACTTTGAGAAAGCCTATGACAAATTCAACTTGTTTTTCTCTAGTAGACCCTTAGAATGAAGGTCGTCTCAGAGAATGGCATGTGTGGGTCAAAAATTTGGCTGCTGGAGTGAGTGTGTCTATAAAGGTCAATGACAAGGTTAGCCATTACTTCCAGACGAAGAAAGGACTATATCAAGGTGATCCATTATCTCCAGTATTATTCAACAATCTTGCAAACATGTTGGCCATTTTGATTGAGTGCCAAGTAGGAAGACCAAATTGTAGGGGTAGTGCCATGTCTTGCCGATGGGGTATTTACATTCTGCAATATGCATATGACACAATCTTTGTTATGAAACATTACCTTGAAAAGGCTAGAAATCTGAAACTTTTGCTTTCAGCTATAGAGAAGATGTCAGTTCTCAAAAATTAATTTCCTCAAAAGTGAATTGTTCTATTTGGGAGAACCGGTGAGGCAGCCTTGCAATACACCAATTTGTTCAATTGTGCGCAAGGCCAATTCTAGATTATATAATTGGGAATGCCAAATCATTATCGGTGCATCACTAATGCAGAAAGTACGTTGAAGAGTACTTAGAGAATTGCCTATGTATTTGTAAATGCAAGTTGCTTTCTGTTGGAGGACAACAAGTATTAATAAATTTTGTGCTCACAAACATGGTTTTCTATAAGCTCTCATTTTTCCAACTGTCAAATTGGGTCCTACAACGGCTGGATTAATATAGATCCACATTCCTCTAGCAAGGCGACAAGAAAAGAAAATTATAGTATGATCAAATGGAG
The DNA here is from genome assembly GCA_021437245.1 of Aegilops speltoides. NCBI lineage: Eukaryota > Viridiplantae > Streptophyta > Magnoliopsida > Poales > Poaceae > Aegilops > Aegilops speltoides. The sequence continues at coordinate 1,597,407 of CM038144.1, forward strand.
CATGATTTGTCAACCAAAAGACCAGGGAGAAGTTGTTATACATGATCTCCACATCAAAAAAAGTCCTTACTTAGTAAATGGTCATATAAGCTTCTTACCAAGGAAAGGGTCCAGCTAAGTCTCTTGCGCAATATTATATTTGGGCCCAAAAGTTGTGTTGCATGCATATTGCAAACCTGAAGATTCACATTTCTAGGCAGGACTGATGATGACAAAGAAACATATTTTCTGCTTTGGATCCATTCTGATCAAGGAAATTGGCTGCAAAATGCTACTCTCAGGGAGCAGTACCCAGCCTTGTAGCGCATTTCACATGATAACAATGTTGCACTTGTGCAAGTTCTGAGCTCGTACCCACCAGATATATCTATCAGGTAGGATTTAGTTGGCTTCTTGAATTTGATGCACCTGACCCAGGTCCTGGACGTGTTTCACTGGAATCTTACTCAAAATTAGTCTTTTACAGCCTACTCTAAGTACCATGTGCTTTCTAATTCGGAGACTCCAGTGGACAACAACAAAATATGGAAGTAAAAAAGTACCACTAAAAGTAAACAAATTTCATGTGATACCTTCACCGAGGAGTTGTGCTGATAAAGGACAACCTCGCACAACACAATTGCCAGGGAAGCAAGAAGTGTCATTTTTGTCATCATGGCGATATAATTAAACACATCTTTTTTGGCGCAATTTTGCGCGTTCTGCTTGTTCAGCCATTCATGTAGCATCCAATTTTTAACCGCCCAAAGTGTTGCCAATATATATATCGGCTCGATGGCATACCTAACAAGTTTTATATACTAATAAGGGTGGGAGAATTTTCCATATTATGTCTGCTTTGGCTATGTATAAATGATATGATTTTTCATGAAAAAACTTTCATCTCCTTTGCATGTTATATACCGTTCTACAGATTCGCTCTGTATGTGGTCTACGCTACATTGAATCGAGTACCGATCATTGTTTACGTCTATATACGCAGTTGGAGTGGGTAGCTTGGGAGCTTTTCCCCCATATGGGTGGCGGCATAGTCTACGAATGGGCCCTCCATCCTCCCTGCTGTACGCATAGTTTCCGTCTTATATGACTTTAATGTTGTAGGTGTTTTATTTCTACAGTGTGCCTGAGCTTGCGTTGGCTGTTTGTTTTCTAGTTATGAAGAGGCTGGGTGTATAATCATTATGCTTTGTATCCTCTTGATACTTCATTATTAGTTAATAAAAACACCCTTTATTGGAGAAAAAACTGATACATCATTTTTTTTATTCCCTCCATATCACAATGAAGCAACGCTCGGATATTGACACGGTCTTCAGGATCAACCACTAAAATTTATTGTAATATATGCTTGATACCTATGACAATTATAATATTTTGTAAATGTGTTTCAAGAGAAAACTATTCATGTGATTTCTAGGTTTCTAGTCTAAATGATTTACATGATATTGGTGCTCAGAGTTCTACTGGACTGGTTGAAGCTATGTTACAAATATCACTTATTTGTGAACTAGATGGAATCCAAAATACAAAGTTGAGAATGATTGAAAGACCATATATATATTACATATCATCCATTGTTAGAATATTATTTTTTTAATAAAATACAATATATTCATAACTTATATAAATGGGTACAAAGACATTTTCTGTAGTGTGTATATCTACACAGACAAAACTAGAATCATTGTGAAATAATACATCAACTTACAATCAACGTTGATTACAATTCTATAATTATTTGAAATGTTATAAATAAATTATCCTATATGTCATTACGAGATTGGAGGTAATTGTGATATGCTTGTTGTAATGCTTCTAGCTACTAGATACTCGACCAAATATGCAATAATTATTGATATTTAGCATTAAAGACACCAGTGCCACCCTTTGGGACATGATCCAGCCCTGGTTCCCAACTTTCTTTAAATCTCGAGTAAAACTTGCACATCGGCAAACATTTTTGGCCGTGTCAAGGCATAGCCTATTGGAAACACAACGTGGATGAAATGGAGATAGACCGAGATGATAGACGGGAGGAACATTACTTGTTTAGAAAGGGCAAGAAGATTCAAAATATTTCGTTCCCCAACCCACTAATTTATACTAAAATTCGTTATTTTTATCTAATTAAATATATGCTTACAAAATCAATTGAAATAAAAGATTTCCCAAACTAAAACAAATAAATGTAAGAGATTCCCAAGTTTTCATACTCATTATCTGTTTGTTATAACTTATGACTTTTATCACGACATTCATAACACACACAACACGCTACCAACGATTTTCATTGAAACCTTAAAGCCCATTGCATAATAAATGAACTTTCCAGAAGTATAGCAAACGAGATTGTTTAGGTTTTAAACAATAATTGCATAAACTGAAGATGCTGCCCACCCATTAGCAGGGGCCACTGTGCTAGTTGGGAACCAAAAAATGCATAAAATATGATGGGACGGAACAGAAATACTCCTCGAAAATCATACAACAATAATACAAACCTTGGCTCCTGAGAACTGCAACGTGCAAGACGTTTTGTCCATCTGGTCCAGAGTAGGACAACGCCTTGTCCTTAGAATACAGCAGCTCTGCAATATCATCGTGTCCTAGCGAGACAGCCAGGTACAATGGCGAGGTGCCATTAGCAATCGGTAAGCGAGCCAATTCTGCATCGACCTCCATTAGCTGCTCAACCATTCCCCTGATCACCTTCTTGTCGGACAAGCGAAGGACCTCATGGAGGGCCGTCTCGCCTTTGTTGTTCTGCTTCCTCAGCACTGCCTTCACTCTCCCGTCACCACCCCCATCCGCCATCGCCAGATGGATGAGGTGAGACACCATTTTGACCCCCCCAGCTCCGGCTGCGCAATGCAAGGGCGTGTCACCCTTGTTATTGCCGGTGCCTAGGAGGTGGTTGGCCTTGCTGTGGATCAGACTTGCGCTCTCCAGAAACTCAGAAGTGTCACCAGAAGCTGCAACCACATGGAGAATTGAGTCCACCCTGCTCATGGCGAGGGAGTTTTCCTCAATGTTGACGATGACTTCAGGCATGGGCACAACGAGCTGAACTGCAGTCGCAGTTGCATCGTGGTTGCCGAGAAGATCACGCAATCGTGCTGAATTGCCCTCCCGAGCAGCCATCATCAGCAACTCAGGGGCTGATTCGGAAGGTCGCATTTTGTTCTATGGCTCTGTTTGCATGAAACTGATGTGTGTGTAGTACATTATTTTTCGATTGATAGCACATGCACCATTTGTCAGGTACGTGTGTATATATAGTTAGCGCAGCTGCGAATTTGCATTGGCATCTTCGGTACTCATTTGCAATGAGATGGATACTTAACTTGGGCACTTGAGATGATGTCTTTCCTTGCCTTGGATCGCCAGCAAGGAATATTAGCCGGCAACAGGTGCTGTGTGAGAACCTGAAACCTACCTACCTGACTACAAGGCAAGCAAGAATATCTGATCGAGAGATGGCAATGAATATAATCTTTCTTTTCTTTGCTGAGGCAAGGCATGTGAATTATGTCTGAATTCATGCTCTTTTTCTGAGGTGAAGCAAGGCATATATCCTCTGGATCTGGTACTAGTAGTAGCTTTGCTTCTTTTTATCTTTTTTTGGTGCGTGGTGCACTTTATGTTGTGGGGGCTGTACATTCCTTTTTGTCCTTCCTTTCATATCAAAAACAGCTAAACATTGATAGTTTTACCAAAAAAGGAAACTAAATATTTTACCCTACAGTTTTTTGTCAACAAAATGATAGTTTTACTGGATCGACTAGGAGTAGATCAGTGGCGGTATCAACTGTGTTCGTATGTTTACCTTAGCCTTCAGGGCACCACTGGTTCGTCGGTGATGGTCTACACACGGGCAGCGACGGTCGGTGTAGAGGGCAACTGCGAGGTGGCTAATGGCGTCGGTGGGGAGCGGCAGGGCGTTGTGGAGCTTCCCATCGCTGACCGTCTTTCCTCGATCGGTAAGGTTAGGGAGGTGGGCGACGGTTCTGTTTTGGCCCACGCGCCTAGTGGCCCCCACCTCCCTCTTATAGTTGGCGCGACAAGGGCCTACAACCCAGTTGGGTTGGGCTCCCCCGATCAGGGAGCGAGTCAATGGTCCAATGGGCCTTTGGGCCCATTGGTGGAGAGATCAATACTAACATTCTCCCCCTTGATCCCATCTTTCAAATTTATAACTTTGTATTTTGAAATAACTTTTTTCAAAGTACTCATTTCATCACAAATTAATGCGTATGAGCTGCCCTGTTGTCACGGTCAATCGCCGATGGACTTGACAGCTACAACACACCTCTCTGTTTTGAAATATGTACATTCACTTTTGGGCCCTTTATTGTCCGGAAAACATAGACTACCATAAACCCATGTCGACTGTGTGTTCTCTGAACGCACTGGGCGGTAAGCCTTTATTAAGAAGATCTGCAAATACTTGTCTATTGCTTTCATGCTCCAAGCATTTCAACATAATTCCGTACTTTCTCCTTAACAACGTATAACTTTGTGTCAATGTGTTTGGCACCACACTTGACTCGTTGTCATAGAAGCGAATTACTTAATGGTTATTGTTGCTGTCAACCATTATCAACTCTGGGTACATGTTTCTTTAACCTTTTTGCATGTCCCTTGGCCTCATATCATGTTGTACATTATCTTTACAACATGTCAATGATAATTGATTCATTCTTTAGAGTTTTTCCACACAAAAACTCCAATTGTGAAAGTCAGCGACAATTATGGATTTCGCTGTATATTTCACAAGTTCTATCTCTGTATTCACAACCTTTTGAGAGCACTTGCTCCTTTTAGCATGAGGCCGATATTTTTGACTCCATTTCAGTGATCTATATCTGGATTGGACATTGCCAAAACAAACCAGTTACGTGAACTGTATCAGGTTAATGTTATACTATTGCATTCGTTAAGCTTCCAACAGCTGAAGCATATGGTACCATATTCATTTGGTCTATTTCGTATTGACTTTTGGAACACTAAAGTTCCCAAAATCATTACCCTTTATTATAAGAACATGCGTAGGTTTTTCTCGCATGCATACTTTAGAAATTTTCTTAGCATGGCCATGCGACACTCTTAATACCCCTTTTATTCTTTTCTCGGTGAATCTCGATCCTTATAACCGGAGACATTCTACCAAGAACATTACTTTGAACTTTGAGGACAAGAACTTCTTTTCCTCCTGCAGTAGATTAACATCGCTACTAACAAGTAGAATGTTATCCACATGTACATGATTAGGAAATGAACCCATTCTATAACTTAATACAAACACAATTGTCCTCTCATTTTGTTTAAGCCAAAACAACATTCGATTGCTATAGTCCATAAAAGACTTCTTCAGGCAGTGTCCCTTATGTTCTTTACTTTCATCTGATGTAACTCAGAATCATAATATATTTCATCGACCTCCTCCTCCCGATCACGATCCGCGCCGCCCTCATGGGCGGCCGTCAAGGCCCTCCTTCCTAGCGAAGCTCTCCCTCTCCTCCTCCTCCCGCCGCCGTCGCGCCGCCCGCTGGCCTGGCCCGGACGACGTTGGCGGGCGGCCCCGCCCTTACCCTACTAGGATTTCTCCGCGCAGATGGAGCGCCCGGCGGTGTCTTCAAGCGGGCGGTCTGGCGGGCGGCGGGTCTCTCGCGGCGACGGGCGAAGCTCGAGGCGGCGGGCTGCACGGCGACGCTGGCTGGCGGCGCCGCCGGCCAGATCTGGGCCCTTTGGGCCCCATCTGGGCCTGGGCGGGCCAGCGTCTGGCGTGGCGTTGGCGTGGCCATCAGGAAGCGGTGGCGAGCGGCGATGATCGGCGGGGGCTGGTGGCGTCGACGCCAGCCTGCTGCAGCATGGCCGGTGGGGCTTAGCGGGCTCATTTCGGGCCTGGTCGGGCCAGGGGTGGCCTGGTATGCCCCGCTGCCGTGTCCGGACGGCTACCGCGACGGTGCCGGAGGCGCGAGCCTCCCGCACGACGGTGGTGGAGGTGGTTCCCTCCCGCTCGGCCTCGGTGCTGCTGCTCCCGTCGCTTGGATCTTGTCTCCGGTCTTCTTGACCTTGTGGTGGTGCTCGCAGCGAGACGGTGTTGGTGGCGGCGCACCGTGATGGCGCATGGTTGGGCGGTAGTTTGGTTGGTCGGCTCCGATTGGCCAGTAGGGTTTGGCATGCGGGAGAAATCCTTGCCGGTTCGTCCGGCTCCGATGCGGTGACACCGGCGGGTGCCTCTATCGGTATCGGGAGTAGCTATCCCCCACCTCCCTCCGTGCACTGGGGGAAACCCTAGGACTTATCCGGGCAGCAGCGTCGTCAGCGTCGCATTCCTTCTTGGAGGTGCTGCTTAGTTCGCGCTAGATCAGAGCCTCGGGCTGTGGTCGTTTGTATCCAGAGGGTGCAGCGGTCGCGGGTCTGCCTCGCTTTGTCGAGCTGCCGCTGTTGGCATTTATTTCTTTTTCTTTTTCTTTTGGCCTAATATGCTGCTCGCCCCAGCATTGTGATATGTACAATGGTGGTTTGCTTTGGAATACAAAGCGGGGGGAAACCCTTTTTCGGTAATATATTTCATCTGATGTAACTCAGATCATGATGTGCTACCAACACTCACTGTAATATATTCAGTGCAAAGCGCACACAAAACATTTCGATTTAAATCATGTTTTACACCTTTATATATTTCCTTTGGAGTGACATTGTCCTTGTAGACTCTTTACAGCCTACTGTTTTGGCTTCATTGGAAATTACTCATGAGTCCCAAACATCGTCAGGATTCACCAATTTCATTTCATCTCACATAGTCTCGTATCATTGAGATAAGCAGACACTTCTCAAAGCTCTATTGAGCTTTAAATGAGGTGGGATCAACCTCTAATTTTAATTTCTCTGACATAGACTATATAGTCATCAGACATATATGATTTTCTCATTCCTTGAGACCATCTGTGTCTAAGGTACTGACACTTCTTTCATATGGGGCTGCTGTTGCTCTATCATTGCCAAGAGGCAAATTAATTGTATAGTCTTTCATTTCCAAGAGGCAATAGGTTTTACAGGAACCTTTATCACAAGATCCATGTTTACTCATTCCTCCTTTATAGAGCTAACAACAGGTGTTGTATAGGTCATACAAAATGCTCCCCCAGATTACTCCATCTTCAATAATAATGGCGTATATTTAAACTTTATTATTCGGGTTTATTCTGTTACAACTTTCTTCTTTATGGCACTTTTACACTACTAGGGAAAAGCCTAGCAGCAGCGCGGGTTTTGGGTGTATCGATGGCGGGTGCCCGCGCTATCGACACTGGCGCCATTAGTTTAACTTGTAGCGAGAGCGCTTTTGACACACGCCATCGCTATACATGGTTAGCTGTAGCGTGCGCTGCAAATAGCGCTATCGCTAATTAGCTGTAGCGGTCTTATACCCCGCGCTACTGCTATTACTTTCAAAAACAAAAAAATATCGATCCCGTGTGTGCTGTCAATGGCAGCAATGGTAAGATCTAGCGATGATTGGCGTCGCCGGAGGCATGAACGGATAGCAGAAGACTAGATCCAGCAGTGGCTGTTGGAGAGGGCCCATTTCTATGGCAGAGCCAGGCCGCGGCGTGGGGCTCCTCTTCCCGACCATGCCAGATAACTCTGGGTCATCCATGGCGATGACCTGCACGGGCATGGACATGGGAGGGTGAGTCAAACCAGAGGGAGAGAGAGAAAAGGAAAACCGAGGGAGAGAGGAAGGTGATGTAGGGAGCAGCGGAGCTAGTCACCGGTGGCGAGGTGCTCCGGTGTGGTGGCGCGAGGCGGCGGCCTCCTAGACGTCGGTGGAAGACCGGCGAGCTCCTAGACGCCGGTGGCGTGTTGGCGGCAGCCTCTTTCGGCGCCATGCAGGAGGATGGGTGCATGGGCAAGAGGTCCATGTGAGAGCGTATGGAAAGTGAGAGGAGAGAGTGGTGGAAGAGAGGAGGGATTTGAGGGAGGAGATGGGGATTCGGCCGAGGATATGGCGACTTCACCTACCTCGTACTTAGTAGTAGCGAGGGGTATAAAACCAGGCTACTACTATCAACTTAGTAGTAGCGCGGGTTTACACCCCTCGCTACTACTATGGCATGTGTCGGTGGGCACGGTAGAGATCGCTTAGTAGTAGCGAGGGTTAAAAACCCGCGCTACTACTATCAACTTAGTAGTAGCGAGGGTTAAGAACCCGCGCTACTGCTAATTAGCAGTAGCGCTTCTTTTTGTGCCGCGCTGCTGCTAAGATTCTGTGTATAAGGTTTTTCCTAGTAGTGTTAAGCACCGTCTTAGTATTCCTTACTCTGCTTTCGAAAATGTAAAAGATCCAGGAATACAACTATTTCTTTTCTTTAGGGGGTATTATTATCATTCTCAATTTATCTGATATTTCTTTCTCCCCCTCTAATGTGTCAAGAACTTTTCTGCCTCAATTTCTAAAAACCATTCATAACTCTTGTGAATGAGGAAAACTTTGATTATCTACTTCATTTATCTTCTTGCTTCATACGTAATGAAGTTATCTGTTAACTAGTATGGGACTACTTTTTCCTCATTCCATTTCAGAAACTCAATAGAGTTCTTTATCATTAGTACTTTTGCAAGTCACACTTGCATATCATTCTTATCTTTAGTTTCGTCTGAAACTTTTATTCTCTTCGAATTTATTGAGTGCTTAATGACCATTGCACATAAGATGTACGGTCGATACTAGGAAAGCATAATAGCTACTCCATACTTTTCTCCCAGAGTGGGACACATTGAAAGAACATGAGTCATCATGTCTTTCTCCTGTTATACAGGATATGTCTGAGAAAATTTCTGCCGCCATACGGATTACGCAGGGATTTTCCCAGACTTTTCCTGCCATGCGGGTTTTATTATAATCATCTTTTCCCGCCATGCGGGTAATTCCCTGTAAGGGACGTAAATGCCAGAATTGGCTCTTTTGACTGCATATTCAATCATCAAATTTATAATAAATCCGAATGCTCTTTGACACACATGCTTGATCCGACGTTGGTCAAATCTCGTGTCCACTGTTCTTCTTCTTCCACCTCCGCTCGAGTGAGAGGAGAGGTAGCTAGAGGGTTGCGGTTCCAACAATTGATATCATGAGCTGGTTCATCTTGGGCGTCGTTCTCCTTGCCGGAGGCGTGCCGGCGGTGCGGAGTTCGCCGGCGGCTGCGCGATGCTCCGGGCCGTGTCTCGGTCTATGGAGGTGCGTGGCGCGACGAGGAGGCCGCGGTGGCTGCGGCGGCACGGCGAGATGGCCGCGGAGGACCTACGTGGTGGCGGCTCCAATGACACGCAGCGGCATGGCAGCATGGAGGTGCTGCGTTGCGGTTGAGGCCGCAGCGGTGCAGGGCAATAAGCCATGGCGGAGAGCCGGGCACGACCGGTGCATGTTATCGGTGCGCACTGGACACGTCGGGCGCGTCGGGACCGCGGGCACGTACGAGCGTGCGGTTGACATTGGGAGGAGGCGTATGTCGCCGTTGTGCTCGAGTCCATGCTCGAGTTCGGCTACATCCTTCCGGCGTTTGTCGCTGGTGGCTGCCACGACGGACGTGGAGGCGGCGCGTGGTGAGCGTCTGGTGCGGTCGGGCTCGTCGGGCGCTTCGGGTGCGCGCGGGACGTGCAGGATGCACTGGTCCGGTCGGGCTCGTCGGGCGCGTCGGATGCACGCGGGACGTGCGGGGCGCATAGGGACGCCAGGCGTGTGTCGCCGGCGGAGGAGGAGCTCGGCGTATGTCGCCAGAGACGTGATGGAGCACGGTGGGATCGGCGTCGTTGCGACCGTTCGGGTCTGCGGGGTGGGTCTCCGGCAACGTTGAGGTCGTGGCTTAGGAAGAGAGTGTTAGACATAAGCCACGCGGGCGGGTGCACGTCGAGCCAGGCGACGGTGCGTGGCCGCGTCAATGGCTGTGGCGAGTGTGCTGGCCAAGTTAGCTAGCTGCATGTGATGATCAAGTCAAGAGTTTGTTAGCTTGGCCAACCCGTACATGCATGTAGGAGAGCCGGTGCACGCCGTTAGTGGCCGTCGTTGTTAGCGGGCCATGGGTGTGTGGGTTAGTTGAGTTAGTGGCCAGTGGTGGCCGGGTCATGCGTGCCTGCGTGGTGACCTTAGGTGTGGTAGCTAGCTAGGTGTGTGCGTGTTGGGTATAAAACCCACCCTCATGTATTGGTATGAGCCGAGTGTAGCCATGTAGCTACTGTAAGGAAGAAAAAGATTGGGACGTTCCTGCGCCCGTGGCGGCGTTCGTGCGCCGGTCGAAAAATCTTGTGTCCACTGTTCTTCTTCTTCCACCTCCGCTCGAGTGAGAGGAGAGGTAGCTAGAGGGCTGTGGTTCCAACAGAAGCAGCTGCATTGAATGCGAAGTCGATTTTGCACACAGAAGTTGGTGCTGCTAGAGCTAGTAAGTGTTGGATAATGGGCAACTAGTTTTCACTAAGGGCCAAAGGCCAATACATATACGTGTGTGATAAAGCACAAGAAACCCCTTATACAATGGGATATACAGAAAGGGGACTATACACATCTAACAACTCCCTTAAACTCATGGTGGATCAATAACACTCTCCTTCCTCACAAAATTATTTCCATACTGAATGTTTAAGTAATTTATCCATGTAAAGTTTAGGTCACGAGGTTCAGCTGCAGGGCGTGGCACTAGGCCAGCATCCGGACGCAGTTTCCTGGCGGTGGACGGCAAACGGCGTGTTCTCCACTCAGCAAGCCGGTGTGGCCGCTCGGGCCCTTCTGTCTACTCTGCTTCTTTCCTATCTTCTTCTTCCAATCCATGGCCAGCTCTCCACTCGCTGGCTTGCCTTTGGATGAACCAACGGGATGACCCATCTCGACTGCTGGACGCTCCGTTTGTTGGCTTGACTTTGGATGAACCAACGGGATGACCCACCTCACTCAACTCACAAAGAAAGCGGCATAGCCTGCTCCTCGCCTCTCGCCGTTGCCCAAGCCCCAAATCCAAGTCACAGACGGACCCCACACAGGGACGAATGACCATATCTTACGATGGGCATGGTGGAGTGAACAGGCTCTCTAGAGGGGTGCAAATGGCCATGTCTTAGATCGATGAGGTGGCGCAAGCCAGGACGTCCCTTTCATCCTTACGATGGGCATCCCTAGGCGCATGCAATGTGACAACTACTATCACATTAATCAGACAAGAGGAACAAGTTCCGTCCGCCTCACTCCTTGAGTACTCATGCATCCTTGATTACCAAGGGGGCATTAAAAGTGTGTCACCAAGTGGCTTGTTGAGTGGGTGGGTGTTCAGGTTCAAAGATTTCTGGGCTCCAAACTTGATTACAACTACTTGCTCGTCTCCGTGTCGCTAGTACCAATTTGTGTGCCTGCCTCCAAGCTCGACATCGCTTCAGTTCAGCGGTATAATGAGGCCCAAATAAACAGAAACAAATCTCACAATGTTCTCTTAGGCAAATAATAATAATTCATCTTGATTAGCTTATTTTACCCAACACAGCCCTTTCTTGGCAATTCAAAAAGCAGACAATCTAATCAGCTAGCAACGCATTCAGAAATTACATCGGACTGATCCACAACCACACCAGTTCGGAGCTTGTAAACTGATTGATTCGTTCAAAAAAGAAGCATCATTTTTCAAATTCCAAAATACACATGTCACCAGCACCCTTTCTACAAGGCAACATCCCCTAGGATTATATAATAAGTAAACAAAAGACCAAATACCAGCAAGGATTGGATTCCTCAAAGCCAACTACTTTCTTTATTTCTTTCTCATAGACAGAAACTAAATGATTACAAGAGATAAATTTGCAGGATTCGGCCCCCTGCTTTATCATGTCATGAAAGCAAAAGGATCCAAACCAGAACAAAATTCACTCCCAGTACAAGCAAGCTTCCAAATTAAACTGCAAAAACGTCTTATATTTTGGTACAGAGGCGGGTAGTACCAAAAAAAGAGTAAAATAGAAACTCCCATCCATGGCTGCTGCGTCTTCGCACGGACCGACAGAATCATGATTGATGATCCTCAATCATGTTGCCTTCTGCAGGAGAAAGAAGATGACCATACATTCCATTGCTTCCTGCGGGAGAACCATGACACAATGCAAGGTCAGCCAGTCCGTAGGATGCTTGTTGGAGACCACTTCATTTCTCTCTGGTAGCCCACCAAACAGCCAAATCACAAATTGCTCCCACAGCATCATGCTATTTCACAGCAAAATCATGTACACTGCCACCTATACAAAAAGATTCTGTTATTTTCATAAATTGCTCATGCAGCATCATGCTATTGCATTGTGTTGCTTGCGAAGTGTCTCGCGCTATGTTTCATTTTTGCAGGGAATGTCTATAGAGTTGCCAATGTTTTGGCGAAACGTAGATTCAGTTCCGTTTCGTCAAATGTCTGGCACTCAATATTTTTTTATTTTTTTTAGAAAAAGAGGATGACCCCCGGCCTCTGCATCTGGGCGATGCATACGGCCACTTTATTAATTATTCTCACAAGACCTTACAAAGTAATACAACAGTAAGACTAAACCCTTCGTCTAAGCAACAAACTGTCGCTACACCTATCCAGTTGATGAAGGGGCGCAGATAGCCTGGGCCTAATACCAAACAGACATCGTAGCCAAACCTAACATCTAAGACCTGAGGACCCATCCAGGACGCCTGCCGGGCATGGGTCTCGCCGGTCCGGCATGCTCTCAGAGGCCGCCGCCGCCAACTGCCACCGCTCCATCTTCAGAACTGTACTGATGCATTAACCTTGCTCGGTCTAGCTATCGTCGACGCCACCACGGCGCCCAACGGTACCTCCTCCCTGCGCGCAAACAGTTGAGCACGTCGCGGTCGCCGCTGATACACCTCAGCACCATGCTGCCAAGTACCACCAGCCGACACAGCTTGAAGTCTTTGGAAGGTCTGTCGTGCGTAGCACCTGCCGACCAGGCATGACTCAGCGTAGCACCTGTCGGTCAGGCATGACTTGAAAGCTCCACCGAAGCTCCGTGCAAGATGAAGCCACTCCACCTCCCGCCTCTGTCTTCCAACGCTGCTCCACAAACGATGCTCCCAAGAGAGAGATGGCACCGTAGTACCACCATCGTCCGATCTGAAGGCCAGATCCTAGGGTTTCCCCCGAAGCAGCACGAGTGGGTTGACAACAGTTACACGACAATGCCTTCATCAAGGTAACGACGTAAAACGCCGCCATCGCCCGCCAACGGCTCGGTTTTCACCGGCAACTATGTCTCCCCGACTCGTAGCCGGGACTAGCTGACGGATCTCGAGATCCGATCACCCAGCCGCAGGCCGATCACCTCTGACGGAAGAGATGACCACCACCGTCGACTGCACCGGTCAGAACAGATCTGACGGAGGTGCCGCCTATGCGACCACCAGGCCCTCCACGCCGCCGCCACCAATCCAAAGGCAGATGGCGCGCAGCCGCCGTCGCCGACCGCAGTGCCGCCGCCACCCGAACAAGGCTGGTCGCCGCGCCCGCAGCCCGCGCCGCCTCCGACGCCGCCGCGCCGCAGCCATCGCCGTTGCCGATCGGATCTGAGGCGCCTCCACACGATTCGGGGATCCGCACAACCCCAGATCCACGGGAGAGAGGTGATGTCCTCCGCCACCGCCGTCGGCCCCCGGGCTTAGACCGGCGGCGTCCCCCGGCGGCGGCGGAGGGTGGGGAGGAAGGAGTATACGCCCCCGGCGGCTGGGTAGGGAGCCGCCCGAGCCGCCCTAGCGGGGACGACGCGGGGGTTGTTTTCTCGTAGGCACCACTTGGCACTCAATATGACCAAACGTAGTTTCAGCATCATTGTCGTTGCCTCTCCCAGTACAAGCAAGCTTCCAAATTAAACTGCAAAAACTTCTTATGTTTTGGTACAGAGGTAGGTAGTACCAAAAAAAGAGTAAAATAGAAACTCCCATTCATGGCTGCTGCATTTTGTCCCAGAACAACAGAAACATGATTGATGATCCTCAATCATGTTGCCTTCTGCAGGAGAAACAAGATGATCATACATTCCATTGCTTCATGCGGGAGAAACATGACACAATGCAAGGTCAACCAGTCCGTAGGATGCTTGTTGGAGCCGACTTCATTTCTCTCTGGTAGCCCACCAAACTGCCAAATCACAAATTGCTCCCGCGACATCATGCTATTTCACAACAAAATCGTGTACACTGCCACCTATACAAAAAGACTGTTATTTCACAAATTGCTCATGCAGCATCATGCTATTGCATTGTGTTGCGAAGTGTCTCGCGCTATGTTTCATTTTTGTAGGGAATGACTATAGAGTTGCCAATGTTTTGGCGAAACGTAGATTCAGTTCCATTTCGTCAAATGTCTGGCACCTAATATGACCAAACGTAGATTCAGAATCATTGCCGTTGCCCCCCCTCCTAAAGAAGGCATGACTATGTTAGGACAAGTGACACATGGACACCTACTTAAGTGGGCACTCAGTGATATATAGGAGATTATTCCCGGCATATTCTTTGGCAGTGACGGCGATCCCGCCTTCGTGAACCTTGCCCCGTCATTTCGACTTTGTTGGCACCGGACGCATTGACCAAGATATTCCGCAATTAGCGAACAAGGATCTATGTGCTAATCGCAAACCATCTGCAGACAAGCCACCAGTGCCAATTGTTTTTCCCGAAGGACATAAATGGAATCAGTATAAGCACGGCGAACCAACGCTATTAGACTTTATGTTGAGGACCCTCATGACTAATCTTATTGTTCTACATGACGACGTTGTACGTAGATGAAAAGAAGGTCAAGAAGGTTACACGGCCAAGGTTGTACATGGTTATAATTTCATCCTTCAGTTTTCGGCTGATAAAATAGATCAACAATTTAATGAGGTGATCCATGCAAATATTTTCTACGTGAGTGCATTCTCCCGATAGTTAATGAGGCTTTAGGCATTTCATCGAGCTTCAGGTACCCTAGTCCGGCATAGTAAAGTGTCTTTACCTAATACTTTTTTACATGCACTATCACAACTTGGAATCCGAAATTAGCCAGCAGCTCATCTCAGACTACCTGCTCCCGTGCATGATTGTGACTCATCCACAAAAGGATACCTTTCTCTTGCCATAATGAGACATATATAGTTGACCTTCTGGTTTGATCTTATCAATGCTAATTTCTTTGTTTTATTGCAAAGTGACCGACATTGGATTCTAATCACACTATTCCCGACGCAGGACATGGTTTATTTCTTCGATCTTAAGAGAGGCCATCAGAAGCAATGGACAAAATTGAAGGAGGTTCTAAATCATGCTCTATGCAACTGTAAGAACATCAACAACATGGTAACACATTATTCAGAATTCAAGTTCACCACTAGCACTTCTTGCTATCGTGAAGAAAATGTCGAAACCTCCCATATGTCTGCCTACTTTGACATGGTCGTCATGAACGACTTTCTGGAAAAAAAAAGTCAATATTTGCAAAGTCAGAGCCAGATCATTAAGTTGCCTGAGGAATGGAGAGGGACATTGACATAGGGGAAATATTAAGTGAGCCTGAGCGCATCCGGAAGGTGTTTGCCAAAATCATCAACAACGAGGTTGTAAATGAGAATGGGAAGTTCCACTTCCGGCGAGAGTCAGTGAAGAATGACTTCACCGAGTCGAAGACACATTTCGGTCATCGATTGCCAGCAGCTAGCCAAGTCGATAGAGACAATGCTTCAAAACAGCTTCAGAAATTGTTCACTATGTGTTGAGACATGCATGTTTGTTTCGATGCACTTCTTATACTCACTGTTGTGCTTCGCTAATACTCTTAATTATTTTATCGATGTTGTAGTATGTTGTATGTGTGATTATTTAGGTAATGCGAAAATGCAACATACTGCAACCGTGTCACTAAAGTGTTGCCGTGGCAGGAAGAATATGCTGCCACGGCAGCAATTCTTATATGGTCTTAGATCAGTACGAGTACGTGCACCATTAGTGCATGTCACTACTGCTACACGCAGGAGTGCTGGCAGAGAGTACAAGTTGTCGCGGGCACTGTAATTCACCCTCCACTACAATAGACCCATTAGTGACGGGCGTCCGCCCGCCACTGATGGCATGTTAGCAGTGCCAGGAGGTTAGTGGTGGCACCCATGAGAGCCTTCCTGGCCACTGCAAGGCTTTTTTTGTCTGCCATTGCTAGGCATTCCGGCAGCAGTGTTAACATTTAGATGATAACAAACTAATATATCACAGTGTAAACATGGGCGACCAAAAAGAAATTGAAAAAACACTATACATTTCTATATATTTGTAACTAGTATGAATAATTATACAATCTAGAAATTTATGTTAAGATATTTTTCAGAAACTTAGATTCTAGAGCTCTTTAGAAAGTTATATGATGATATTGAAATAGTAATGAACACATTAAAATACACAATAACACATCTAATGATAAGTATCAACTAACTCATGCTACCGGTCATTATTATGTTATTTAAGACTTAATGGATATTCGGTTCAACCAACATTTCCTTCAACAAGACTTTACGTGTGAAAATGAATTTTGTGATGCAATATACAATTTAAATTGAGTACAATAACATTTACGAAGATGTAGTGGAGATGTATATCAAATAAGATTGCAAATTTAGAGGCATTGTATTTCTGATTGTGATAAATATAAAGAAAAAAATATGATATTTAATTTTTTATGTAATATTTCTTAATAAATTAGAAAGTTTGGTATACATTGTTAGAACAAGTTGATGAGATTTGGTAAAATATAGTAGGAGTGTAGGATTGTGAGACACTAGGAATATGAAAGAATTTATGAAATCCAAAGATTATAGAAAAACATAATCATATAAGTGAATACATATTCACTGACTCGTCCGTTTACACTCATGCGTGTAATACCCGTCATGAGATTGAGGCCAGTCATAGAAAAACAAAAAAAGGCCAGATCTTCCATTCGTGATACAATCAAAGCCACGCGGAACAACCGGTTCGACTAATTGTTAGATCGACCGCTAGTCAGCTGAGTATCAACAAGTCATTTAATGCTAGTGCCCGCACTTTTGAAAACCTGCGCATCACCGATCACTTGAAGTATGATTCTCGTGAAAATGATTTATAGCTCAATTTAGTTAATTTATAGAGATGCACATAGGAGTGTATTAGTTTTGTTAAACTTACATACCGTTGCACTCCAAATAGCAGGCTTACACAAGGCCATAAACCTCTACACGATGAAATGAAGCAAGGTAGACCGAGTAGTGTTTTCTGCTCTCACTTGATTGAAACGGAGAAGGAGCAAAGTGTAGGCACTCAAAGATAGACATGCAAGGAATACATAAGCTTACATTAGTGGAGTCTTGAAGCCGTAGCCACCAGTTAGCTAGCTCTCATGGGATCAACTGAAGTAAATTTCTGGCCGTCAACTGGTATGAGTACGTGAGTCGCGTACGAGCAAGTCTTCTGTTCCGCTCCTCTATTGGTGTATATACTATCCAGGCACTGGTAATACAGAGCGTACCTAAGAAGGAACAATTACTCTCTCTCTCTCTCTCTCTCTCTCTCTCTCTCTCTCTCTCTCTCTCTCTCTCTCTCTCTCTCTCTCTGAGATCTTAGATTCTTCTGTGTGTCTTGTGTTCCCTAATGGTAAAAAATGCGAAGAAATATGATAAAATTTTATGTCTCATTATCAGGTAGGACCCAAATCAATATTGTAGTAGCAGTAGCACAACAATCTACGTAAAGTCACTACAGGAAATATGGTCGTTTATGACGAAAAATAATGACGGCAGTCTAATTGGTCAAAGATTTATGACCAAAATTCAAATATTGGTCAGGGGGAGTGTCGACGGGTCCAAACCCTATAATATTACGACCATTTGTGTCTACATGGTCGTAATTGCATTGTTCAAAATGATCATTAACATGTGTAGCACTATTTATGATGTTAATTCAAACCAACACGCCAAATTATAAGGTCATAATCATAGATTCTATGCAACTAAGCGATACCTCAACATTTTTTTCCTACGTGTCGTGTCTATGTGTCAATTTTGCCTTTGTATCGACCGCACTTGCAGTTAGGACCCATTTGTCATTGAGACCTAACAATCTTGCAAACCGATGGACTCATTCTAAGATGTGGGCCTCGGAGACCCTGTGGTGGGACGCATGTGTCATATGGACATATGATTGAGCTGACCAGTGGAACCACCGCCATGTGCACCGTGTTGACATGTCGAACCAATGGGCGTGACCCATAGCCCAACATGAAGATAGGATGATGGGTGACATTGAAACGAAGGGAGACGAGCCAAGTGACAGATTTCAACCTCCCAGAGCTAAAGAGTAGAAATTTGTGTTTTTATTCTAATATCTATATGTGCAAGATATATAATACCAAATAAATTATGGTAAAACCCAAGAATACTCACTTTGATGTAAAAATAGCAAAATAAATTATATGAGCCCTTGCTAATTTCAAAATAAGAAGAACATGTTTAGATTTTATAAAAAGAAAAGTCGCTAAGACGCATGCAAATATTTTAATGTTCCCAAGAAATTATTTGAATTATTTATACAGTTTAGGATTTTAAATAAAAATTATATAATTGCTTAAACATAAATTCAATTTTAGTTTAGACACATTATCTATGATAAACGTAGTTCATGTTTTAATTGTATCCAACAAATAAGTAAAAATTCGTTTAGCACTTAAATAATAGCCGACGATGTTAATGTCATCTCTTTCTGACATGAACTTTTATAACATTGTATGTTCCATGTATTTTTTGAAGCACTATCGATAAATAAATATTTGAAAGGTGTTAAAGAAGGTACCTTAACTTGTTGTTTCAGATAAAAAGGAATGAATTATTACCAAACAAAATGGAGGATGAAGGTGCATCCGTTAATACTAATGTTTACCAAGCAAGATGGAAATATAACATACACATTATTATGAAGTAAGGAGGGTCCCAATGTCAGCTAGACTAAGAGAAACCGGATTCTCTGAAACAAAAGCAAAAAAAGAGGAGCGCATGGCAGCCAAAATTTCAGAGAAGTACGGCGGAACTGTTAGGTTTAATCTTGATTGTATCTGCATTTTAGTTTGCTTTCTTTTGCATGTAGCTAGAGTATGCGTAGTGTGTGCAGAAGTACGTGAGGTGCGTACCAGCCGCTGGTTTCATCCAAGAAAGATCATGCATGGCGTGAGGCCTGTGCCGCATGAAGTGGTGCGGCATGCGTTTCTTGAGCCAACGGGCTGCACAGAGACCGGGCAAGTAAGTAGTGGTTTGTTACGGTGCATGCGTGGAGTTAGTTGGGCTGGTGGCCTGACTTAGTGCATGGAGTCGTGCTGTTAGTGGCCGAGTCCGGTCTCTGTGCACCGTAACAAACCACTACTTACTTGCCCGGTCTCTCCATACTCATTGGCAAGTAAGTAGTGGCCGAGACGCATGGAGCCAATACTCACGGTTAGTGCGTGCGTGTGAGTATTTAAGATATGTATGCATGTTTGCTTTCAAGAATAGAATAGAGAGAAGAAAAGAGTTCGGCTGTGTGACACCTGTCTCTCCATTGCTTTAGTGTTGGCTCTGTGAGGCAGCCGTGAGAGAAGCGGCTGAGAGAGTTAGCTCAAACAGGAGCCACTCTCCTATCCTCTCCCAGATCCAGTCGACACCCACCACCAGCATCCTCTCCCATCGTTGTACCGTCGCTTAGATATACCTCTTGTCCCTCTTTGCGCCTCCCTCGAGCTGCCACTATTTATGACGCCATCGGAGAGCATGCCCTTGTGTCATTTGCTCCAAACCACCGTGTGGGACATCTTCTCGCTGGTACTCGATGGCGCTCGATCTCTCTCATCTCCTAAGACGGCGCCTATCCTTCCACTCCTCCCGCCCATCTACGCCAATCAGATCTCCCTGCCTAGGCGACGCGCCCTCTGTCGGACGCCCCCTGTCCTCGCCTCCCCTAAGCATCACTAGTCCACAGGAGCAGCGGAGGCTCACTGCAGTAATCAGGTAGACTACATCAGGGTAAGATTTTTCTATCAGTCAACTGGCGGCAAAGATTGTCAGCAAACCCATAATCCGCAAACAGATACTTTGCCGTCAAATTCTCATCGGGCCGACGACAAAGATTTTGCCATCGGTTCATAGTGTATCATGTCAGCAGGAATAAGCCAGACGACAAAGAAAGAAAATCGACGCACAAACTAAACAGACGACGAGTAAATCAAGGTTTACCGCCAACCGGCCCATACGACAAACCAGACTTTGCCGTCAGCCGACCCATATAAACCAGACGGCAAAGAAATCGGGCATTTGACGTCAGCCTGCCCAAAATCCAGACAACAAAGAATTCAGGCTTTTGCCGTTAGCCGGCCCAAAAGCCAATCGGCAAAGGCTCTTAGTAGTCTGCCCACTTACGGCAAAGGATCAGCACTTTTTTTGGTTTTATTTGAAACCTTAAATTCAGCAATTTAAAGACACAATATATATCACAATATAACAGAAATGATTCATAGCAACAGAATTGGGCAGAGAAGCAAATATTTATTCGGCCAAAAATGTAATTAAAATATGCCATTGATCAGAACAAAATCTTTAGTCGTCCAAAAATGAGTACAAGATTTGTTACAAGCCGAATCAAAGATGACACAGTTACAAGGTTGAATCAGAACCTATATACAAACTAGGAAGAAACATGAAAAGTCCTATCTAAACTTATCTATCTATTATTGCTCTTCTTATCATCTTCTGACATGCAAAACAAACAACACATAAAATGAACTGCTCGACGAGCAGCAACCATCTATTTTCTGACATCTTGATTGAACTTCAGAGATCTAACTAGACCAACTGGTAAACTAAATTCCACTGAATTGTAGGGGCAGCTAGAAAGCAAGCGAATTAATTGGCAAACAATGCAATGTCCAACTGATTCGACACTAGAAAGTCCGACAGCAATAGCACCATGCAAAATTCAGTCAAGCGTGTAAATAGATTCAGACCAATTGCTTAACTGAAATCTACTGACTTCTCGTGGCAGCAAGCAAGCAAATTAATTTGGCAAACAGTGCACTGCCTATCTCATTCAGCACTAGTACAACTTTGAGGTACCAACAAACAGTTCAAGGATCAAAGCATGAGTGCAATTCAATCAGGTAGTCAAGCATGAAGCTAAATCAAACTGATGCTGCCAAGAAGATATATTGATTCATACTGGGAATGAATTCACAGGCACATATATGCATGTCCCCTGCATAGCAAGGTAACTTCAGGAAACCCACATGACTGATTCTCACCATGATCTTAATATATATGATGATGATCAGAGGCAATAAGAAGTTAAGAACTAAATAAAGCTAGTGCGATGATATGATGCGGAAAAGCAAAAATGACGATGACAAAAGAACTTCTGCCATCCAATCAGACAGTTTATCCATCATCAACTGGTGACACTGGAGGAAGAGGAGCAGATCCCTTGGTGGCGAGGTGCGCCCGCCCTCATCCTCTGAGCAGGACAAGGCCGCGTAAGCAGATCCCATGGGAGGAAACCCTTATCCCCGGTGCTCGACCCATCCTATCCACGCACTGACCGGAGTTCACTTGCTGAATCAAACCATGGCGATACAAATACTTGGGAAGTAACATACTTATCATTAGCTCCTACCTATTCCCCATTTATATCCCACAAGCCAACAAACCCACTATCTTCTATCCCTAAGCTAATGCACGAATATTCTATGTTTTAGAGTTCATTCCGACGGAAAATTGCAGTCATGACCCGAGAGGTTCTCGCAAGAGGAGAAAAATCTCATAAGCGGCTGTTGTGAGGTTTTTTGTTTGAAAAGGATGATAACCCCCGGCCTCTGCATTAGAGCGATGCATGCAGCCATATTATTAAATCAAGTGCAAAAACAAGTCTGAAGTGCAAATCTGGCTCTCAAATGGTGCATAACGAAATGAAATAAAAAGGTGCCACATCCGGCGAAAATAGTAACAGGCTAAGATTCCTATACACCTAGCCAATTAGTAGCTTGCCATCTAAATTGGTTGAAGATAACCCGTGCTACAGTCTCCCATCGGTTGCACCCAATAACCAAAAGCTCCCTGGAGCCTGCATGAGTGAGTAACGACCACGTACAGATCCAAGCAATATCACAGTAAATATCCCGCAATAAAGTTTTTCCGGTTAAAGATCATATCGTTCCTATTGTTCCATATAGCCCATAGTAATGCACATATTCCTATATGAATATGTCTCGCGATGTTTGTTTCCACTCCGTTCAGCCATGTTCCAAATAACATGTTGATGCAAATTGGAGGATTAACGTTGAAGGCTATATGAATCATGCACCACAATAATTTTTCCAATAGGCAATGGAGAAAGAGGTGTTGTATAGTTTCATCCTGGTCACAATAACAACAACAAGAGCTACCTACCTAGTTTCGCTTAATCAAATTATCTTCCGTCAAGATCACTCCCTTGTGGACAAACAAGATGAAGATTTTAATTCTAAGCAGAAATTTAATCTTCTATATATTTAGGGATCACGGAATTGGCCGAGTATCAATTAAATCCGTGTACATAGACTTCACAGAGAAACTACCACTCGTTGATAATTTCCAATGAATGGTGTCTGTCTAGTCAAAGAGTTGAACCTCCATCAATATATGGACCAAGTTCAACCACGGAGTCCATCGTTCTCCCACAAAAGACCTCCTGAATTGGATATTAAGCAGGACCGAACGAATGCAATACTGTAGCAACATAATCTTCCTTACATTGTACAATATGATATAGAGTGGGATATTGCAGGGTTAAGGGTGTCTCCCCTAACCATGCATCTTCCTAGAATCTGGCCGAGTGACCATTACCAACAATGAATCTTACCCTCTTAACAAAGGAGACTTTCGTCCTCATCAGCCCTTTCCAGAAAGGTGAATCATTAAGCCTAGCAGTGACCTGGGCCAGAGTCTTAGATTGAAGGTATTTATTACGGAAAATTTGTATCCACGTACCCTCGGTCTCCGTAGAAAGCCGAAATAGCCATTTGGAGAGAAGGCATTTATTCTTAACTTCTAAATTCTCGATCCCTAGACCACCTTGGTCTTTGGGTCTGCAAATAATATCCCACATGGCCAACCTATATTTCTGCTTAACCTCATCAGATTGCTAGAAAAATCAAGATCTACAGAAGTCTAATCTTTTCCATACCCCAAACACAACTTCAAAGAAGGAAAGGAGGAACACCAGCAGACTCGTCAGCACCGAGTTTATCAGCACCAGTCAACCTCCATAGGACATAGGCTTGCCCTTCCATCAGCTTAGCCTTTTTTCGAAACGATCTTCAGTGCACTTCCACTCCTTATTAGTCAATTGGCGGTGATGAATGGGAATCCCGAGGTAACTAAACGGTAGAGAACCGATTTCACAACCGAACAATTGTTTATATGCATCTTGTTCCTATTTGGCTGTCCCAAAACAAAACAATTCGCTTTAGCTAAAATTAATTTTAAGGCCCAACAACTGTTCAATAGGCAAAGCACTAACTTCATATTTGTAGGTTTAGCAATATCATGTTCCATGAATAGAATCATGTCATCAGTGTATTGTAATATGGACACTCCCCCATCTACAAGATGCGAAACTAGTCCATTGACTTGGTCATCCTCTTTAGCCCCGACCGATAAGGACTGCCAACATATCTGCTACTATGTTGAACAAAACATGAGACATTGAGTTGCCCTATCTTAATCCTTTATGTGTCTAGAAATAATGACCAGTGTCATCATTCAGCTTAATCCTAACACTACCTTTCTGAATAAAGGAATCCACATGTTTCCTCTAGGCTTCACTGAAACCCTTCATACGTAGGACTTGTTAGAGAAAGGGCCATTTGACCTTGTCATACGCTTTCTCAAAATCCACTTTGAATATAACCCCATCTAGTTTCTTAGAATGGATTTTGTGGAGAGTTTCATGTAGGACCACAACCCCTTCTAGGATGTGTCTCCCATGCATGAAACAGCTTGCGTTGGTTGTACAACATAATGGGCAATATGTGTCAGCCTATTCGTGCCAAACATAGAAAAAAATTGAAACTGACATTGAGCAGACATGTTGGCCTGTACTGCTCAATGGGCACAGCCTCCTCCTTCTTTGGAAACAATGTGATTGTTCCAAATTTTAGATGGAAGAGCTGCAGATGACCATTAAATAGATCGTGGAACATAGGCATAAGGTCTGCCTTAATGATATGCCAGCACTTCTTATAAAATTCTGCTGGAAACCCATGCGGTCCCGGAGCTTTATTGTGCTTCATTTGTGATATTGCTTCAAACACCTCTTTCTTGGTAAACGGGGCTGACAAAACCTCGTTCTCATCCGAATTGAGTCGAGGTATGTCATCGATTGAGTGCTCATCAAGCGACAAAAAAAATTCTCGAGGTCCCCAAATAGCTTCTTATAAAAGTTGGAGATATACAATTTTAGGTATTATGTCTTACAATCGTACCCTCATCATGTTCTAATTGTATTATTTTCTTCTTTCTATGCTTCCCATTTGCTATCATGTGAAAGAACTGTGTGTTATCATCCCCTTGGACGACCTTTGTCACCTTGGCTCGGAGAGCCCATTTCATCTCTTCTTCTCTAAGAAGATCTCATAGCGTCTGCTCAGCCTCATTCTTAACAGTTCGATATGACGTATTAAGAATAGTAGACTCAACTTTCAAATCTAAACTATTTATGAGATTTATACGTCTTCTCTTTCTCCGCTTTGTAAATTCTTATTCTTGGCCCAGCCCCTCAAGAATTGGCCCAGCCCCTCAAGAACTGGCGCAAGTGTCTAATTTTATTTTGCCATCTATCGACATTGGAAGTCCCACCACAATATTTGGCCCATTGTGCAGCAATGAGGTCTATGAATCCTTCCCTCTCGAACCATCCTAATTCGATAGAGAAGTTATTTATGTTGCTGACATGAGTTGCATCCCCAGAGTCGATCATTAATGGTGTAGGATCAGATATTGCTCTATTTCGTGCGTGTACCATTACTAGAGGAAACTTTTGCTCCCACTCGACGCTGCTGAGCACCCTGTCCAGTTTCTCATAAGTTGGATCCGGCAAAGAGTTTTCCCATGTAAACTGTCTCCCAGTGAGGTCAATTCCCCTCAAGTGGAGACAATCAATAATCATGTTGAACATAAATGACCATCTTCCATCGAAGTTGTCATTATTTTCTCTTCTTGCCTTCTAATTATGTTAAAGCCCCCCCCCCCCCCTCCACACACACACAAGGATAGGAAGCCTTTCATCACCACAGACTCTCACCAGATCTGCGAGAAAATCAAGCTTAAACTCAGGTTAGGCTGCACCATATACAGCCACCCGAGCCCATCGAAAGCCATCAATCTTCGACCTCACTCGAAATTTGACAGCAAAATCATCATACACCACATTTACCACTTCTAACGACTCACACTTAACACAATGTAGTATCCCTCCAAAACGGCCTCTTGGGGGCAAACAATGCCAGTCAAACTCAACTCCCCCTAAAATGCTACTGAGGAATTGAGGCATAAAATTAACTCTACCCGTCTTTAGGAGAGCCATAAAATCGAATCTATGCTCCATCGATGCTTCCGCAAGGAATCTCCTTTTAGCCAAGCCCTCTAGACCTCTGCTATTCCAAAAGATCCATTTCATTTTTCATCATGGAATTTTTTATTTTATCTTACTCTCACACTCCTATAGACTGCTGAAGTAGGATAAATCTTCCTCTTCCAGGAACGTTTTGGTTTATCCTCCTGAACCTCAAGGTTTTGATCAGTCTAGCAAGGCAAATCGATATTCTTTGGCTGCAGAGAGGTCATCTACCCCTCTGAGGACGTCGCCTCCTCCTCCTCTAATTTCAAAGTTGGGAACAAGATCCTCACAAGGACTTTGTAGCGAAGTTACCCCAAGACTATTAATATCTGACTCATTCATAGGTTTCACTGCAGCAATATTCCGGATTAATTCTAAGGCTCTATCAGCTTCTAGGTCTAACAGATCATTAACTAATTTTGCAATTTCTTTTCCGTTGCTACCAAGAGAAATCCCTAAGTTGCTGGCGTTATTGATAATTTCTGGCTCTAAAAAATTAAGAACAGAATAACTGGTATTTACTGATATACCTGTAGTCGGTTCGACGTCTTGAAGCTTGGTGGCCCTCATAGAGCGCCCCAACTGTAGGTCGTCCGCATCCGGCTGGGCCTGAATCCGGTGACTTACGCGCCTGTCACCGGACGTCAGGTCTTGAATCCTGCCATAAGCGATCACCTCCTCCATGGTGACCTCATCCGGGTGTTGGCCTCCTGCCATATGCCCAATCGAAGCTAACATGGGGGTGAGAGGTCGGATAGGGTGCTTGATCCCCATCGACCCGACACCCCCTCCCGTCGGCGGCGATGCCCTCACATCACACATCCCCTTCTCCGCTAACTGAGGGGAAGCCACCCGCTGAGTCGACGGACGTGGAGACACCGGTCGTGAATGGGGAGAGGACCCTCAGGCCTCCTGCCCAAGGGTCTCCACCATCTCAACAGGCGACGAAGACCACGTCTCTTGCTCAACCAAATCCTCAATCTCAACTTGGTCCCCCCAAAGGCGACTGGGTGCAAATGCCGCCTAGAAGGAACCAAAACAAAGTGAAGCAACGGGCGTGGATGAAGGGGTTGTTCCGGCCTGGTGGTGCTGGGTGGCCGGCGGCGCGACCCTTGCCCAGATCTGGGCCCTTAGGGCCCCATATGGGTCCTAGCGGGCCAGCCCCGGCGTGGCTTCGTTGCCTCCAACATGGTGAACTGGAGGGGCGGCTCGGGCAGGTAGCAGCGACGCCGACGACATGCCTTCTGCAGCGCAACGGTGGAGCTTTATGAGCATTTGAGGGCCTGGCTGGGCCTGGTATGCTCCTGATGTTGCGTCCGGTCGGATCCCGTTGGTGACGGTAGAGGTTGGGCCCACCCGCGTGCTAACGGTGCTGCTGCTCCGAGTCTCGGCTTCTCTTCTTCACTGTGCAGGTCCCACTTCGCGGTGTCGTGGTGAGACAGCGTGGGAGACTCAAGAACGTATTGGCGCAGGGTGATGGACGGTATGGTGGCGTGCTCCGGAGTGCCCGGGGTAATGGTTGGGATTGGGAGAAATCCCTGTCGGCCTGGCCGACTCCGACGTGGTGGCCCCTGAGGGTGCCGCCGGACTTTCCTAGAGGGCGTTTGGTGTCAACCTTCCTTCCTCCTTGCCGTGTACCGGGAGGAAACCCTTGCAACAGCGTCGTCATCGTCGCATTCTGTCTTGGAAGTGTTGTGTGGTACCGGCGCTTCGGAGTCGGAGCTTGGTGGAAGATCCCCGATGGGCGCAGCGGTCGCGATGATTCTTCTTTGTTTTTGTTGATCCGTCGTTGTCGGCATTTGTTTCTTTTATATTTTCTCTTTCGTTTCTTTTGGGCGTGCTTGTGCTGTTTCTGCTCCAATACCTATCATGGGTTGTATCGGTGATGGTTGCTTTATAATACAAAGCGAGGGGAAACCCAATTTCGAGATGAAGGGGTTGTCCCCTTATCTGTCAGTGTCCCCTTGGACCAAGCACTCCACGGGATATCACCACCAACCGTTGCTCTTGTGATGTTTCGGTGCACTGCATAAGACAACTTTTTAACTAGCAGTATCTTGCACAGTGCCACCAAAATATCACAATGGTGGCGAGAAGAGTTAACTGATGGTTCTTTTTTTTTTGTGGGGAGTTAACTGATGGTTCTAAACAAATTAAGGATCAACAAAGGGAACTGCCAAGGTCTGAATTTTGCAGAACAGGGCGAAGGCGAAGATGTAACCAAGAGAGACTATTCTGTTCATTTTAGATTATTCTGATTTGTATAACTTGGTAGCAACTGTACTTGCTATGTCCAATGTGTATATATGTGTACTGGTGATTTCTGAATGTTCAATGAATTATTTGATTGCGATGGACATCCCTGAGATATAAAACGGCACTTGCTGCTATGCTAAACAAAGAAGCAAACGACTCTGGTTACCGAAGAGAGACCATAGACTCAGACATGGTACATGCTACCAAACATGAATACAACTCTAGCAAGTATATAACCTACATTATGTTGGTAACTACAGCATAAAATAAAGAGTGGCGAGAATGAGGTAAAGGGGTTAAAGCAGGACATGAGATGCCCTTTTCCCCCGCGTGGATGTTGAACATAGAGCACACGCGCGCTTTTGTGTATAAATACAGCTCTATACGGGCCGTACATCTCAGCTGCGAGCATATCAGCCGATTCTTCTTGCACCGTTGGTACTGCGTACACGTCAACAATGGCTACCGCGGCGGCGACGGAGACATCCATAATCCTTCCACCACACTTTGTTCTCGTCCCGCTCATCGGGCAGGGCCACACCATCCCCATGTCGGACCTTGCCTGCCTCCTCGCGGGACGCGGTGCAAGAGTGAGCCTCGTCACCACGCCCGTCAACTCCGCGCGCCTGGGGGGACTAGCCGACAGGGCGCGGCGCGCCATGCTGCCCGTGGAGATAGTTGAGCTCCCGTTCCCGTCGGCCGACGACGGGCTGCCCCCTGGCAGCACCGCCAGCGTCGACAGCTTCCTCCGGTTGTTCCTGGACCTCTACAGGCTCGCCGGTCCGCTCGAGGCCTACGTGCGCGCGCTGCCGCGGCGCCCCAGCTGCATCATCTCGGACGCCTGCAACCCGTGGACAGCCGGCGTCGCAAGGAGCGTCGGGGTCCCGCGGCTCTTCTTCCACGTACCTTCCATCTTCTACTCGCTCTGCGACCTCAACGTTGCAACGTATGGCAAGGACGACAACGACGCGTCGTACGTCGTGCCGGGCATGCCGGTGCGTGTACAGATGACCAAGGAGACATGGTCGTCCTCCTTCTATACCACGCCTGAGTGGGAGGAGTTCACCAAGGAGGCGCGAGAGGCCATGCGCATGGCCGACGGCGCCGTGATGAACACCTTCCTTGGCCTCGAGCAACAGTTCATCGCGTCCTACGAGGCAGCACTAGGTAAGCCGGTGTGGGCGCTCGGGCCCTTCTGCCTCGGTAACGGGCGCGAGATGGAGACCGTCAACCGAAGCCCGGTCACCGCTTGGCTCGACAAGATGGACGAGAACACGGTCATTTATGTCAATTTTGGCAGCCTCGTGCGGATGCCTCCCAAGCAGTTGTACGAGGTCGGACACGGCCTCGAGGACTCTGGGAAGCTATTCCTTTGGGTGGTGCAGGAGTCCGAGACAGCGTTGCCAGAAGCACAAGAATGGCTCCAAGCCCTGGAAGCACGGACGGCAGGGCAGGGGCTCATATTGCGTTGTTGGGCGCCGCAGCTCGCCATCATGTCGCACCGCGCCGTAGGCGGCTTCATGACCTACTGTGGGTGGAACTCCCTGCTAGAGTCCATCGCACACGGCGTGCCTGTCGTGACGTGGCCTCACTTCAGCGACCAGTTCCTCAACGAGAGGCTGGTCGTGGAAGTACTTGGGGTCGGCGTTCCCGTAATGCCGTTCGGTAAGGACACGGCCATGGTGCGGGGGGACATTGCGCGAGCGGTTTCGGAGCTGATGGGCGATGGGGCGTGGCAGAGGAGAGGAGGAGAAAATGCAAGGATTACGGGAGAGAGCTCATGTAGCCGTAGCGAAAGGAGGATCGTCGCATGAAAACCTGGCGCGGCTATTACAGAGCTTCATGCCGAGTGGCGGCAAGGAAATGTAGATTGCCCAACGTTCGGTTTCATCATTTTGTAGCATGTAATCCTTGCATTGTGAGTTATGTTCGCGACTTGGCTGTTATTTCAGCTTTCACCTAGGCTGGCTCGTCGCCGTGATTTCTTCATGGGATGGCATGAACAAACGGTATCATATGGCGGTGTCAATGGGCCGTGGGAAGGCACAGACCATAACTCGGTCCTGCCCTGAATAATAGGCTGTTTTCACTTAGACTTTAAGAGTAACCAGAAGTATACCCACTCATTGTAGGACAGATACTATACATTATGTCTTCAAAATAAATATGTAAAATTCAGTTGATCATACTCGAGATACTAAATTTAATAGACATGAGATGAGTGTGTATTGTATATTATTAATGTGAACAATTGGATTGTTTAAGTATGGCTGCTCACAATGGAGAGTAACTTAGACTAGTAGTAACATACATACATTATTGGGTTATCTTACCACATCTATAGTGGGTAGTAACACATGCGTATAGTTTCATACAACACTTTATATATTATGGTGTAGACTCATTTTGATTTGATACATGTGATGTTATGCTAACATATTATGTTATCACAATCTTCTCTTTCCTCGTTAATTAAGTGTCACATCATCTATTTTGCATAGGTATATGTGACGTTACCAATCATGTTAATCCCGCTATGATGATTAACAAATATAAGTGGAGATGACAAGGACAATAAAAATTACATCCAAATCCGTAGAACACCTAGCAATGACTATAAGCACTGGAGCGGGCCGAAGAGCAAAGTATGTTTGGACTAGAGAAACTCGAGTTCAGTAATATTTCATAGTGATTAATACGTGGATTCATAGTGAGGAATGAATTGAGTCATTATTGTGAACTACAACGGATAGTGGATGGTGCTGAAGTCCAAAGTATAAAGGAAAGTCACACAAACAGAGACCGTTGCCGTCATGCATGTGGTTGATATTAACACTAATCATTTATTTTTTTCGAAATGGGGGTATAACCCGGCCTTAGCATCTGTTGCACAGAGACCTTTTATTGCATTTTTTAGTAGTATCGGGATTACACCAATCACATATCACATGAGATTGAAACATGAATCAACCAACAAAAAATGACGTCAATAAAGCAATTAGGCACCCCGTAGTTGTCTAATATGCTGACACCTAGCCCGGTAGAATATATCCCGTAGACTAACAATATATTTCCATCCACAATGAGGTTTGTCATTCACAAGATGATCAGATATCAGTTTGGGACAAGCCACATGAACAAAACAATTAATTTGAGTCGGATGTTACTTATATTTGAAGAGATCTATGAGGATCGGAGTAAGTACAAAAAATTGTACGTAGGTCATGAGCCTGACAGATATGACTATAAAACGAGAAAGTGGCCGATCAAGCATATTTAGGGGTCCATTAATTAACGAGGAAGTGGCTGGTCGGGCATTTTTAGGAGTGTGTAGCCTACCCTCGCTACATTACAGAGATCCTAGATCGATGACCCATGATGGAAGGTTTATTTACACTCAAGCCTGACACATTGAAGGCTACTAAACAAGCAAGTGGCTGGTCAGGCATATTTACAAGTTCGTACAAATTATGTTTAAAACCTACCTGCCCTGGGTGCACAGATCAAACATGACAGAAGCTTTTCCACCCAAAAAAAAGGGTACATGACAGAAGCTTGTTCAAATTTTTTTTGAAAGAAGACAGAAGGTTTAAAAACAAAGATGCCTGACAGATGATGATGGTTGCCAACAAGCAATTGGCGGGTCAGGCACATCTAGGAGAGTGAATCTAATATGGATCAAAGCCTGCAAGCCGCTGCATGCACAGATGACAGAAGCGAAAGTTTGATTAACCACAAACCTGATACAGTGCAACTTGTGAAATGAGCATGTCGCCTGTCCACCGGTGCTTGCATGCAGAGATGGATAAGGCCGGAAGTTTAATTTCGTACAAGTATACCCCAGAAGTGGTACCATTTTTTTCTTTTTCTTCATGGTCGAACTCGTGGTACCTGCACGCGCGCGTGAGCCAAAAAAATTCACGCGCCTCTCTCCACGCGTCTATGTATGGCGGTCGAGCCAGACTGACGTCATGTATGCTCGTATACCAAAGTCAAGGGGGCACGCAGCGTACGCACGCGTGTGTTTGTTGTGGTTGCATGCACGTACTTGTCGTTTCTTCTTTTCTTTTCTTCTTTTTTTGATTGTTAAATGATTTGATTTGAGAGGACTTTGCATTGCTATAGATCCATGCCTACGTGATTTGAGGAGATGTTTGAATTAGCGGCAAGCCATGGAGGCGAATATGGCCTCCGTTTCGCACCCAACATCGCACGGACGAGGCGCCACATAAACCGTTCCTACGGCACAGCCAGGGTTGCACCATGCGGTGGTCACCGCTTCCGCGCGAGGCTGTGGCCGGTCACACGCCGAGAACCATCACCCCTGATCCGGGCGCCATTTAGCAATGGATTACTGCCGGCTCGCTGAAGACCGTGGGATGGGCACACTCCTTCGGGGAGCATCGAAGAGCAACATGGACGACCATCTTCTCCTCAGGGCTACAAGGGATGAACTCCCAAGCCACCGATCCGGACATTTCAGAGTTGGATCCAATGGCCGCGTGACTCCGTTGTATTTTGCCGCCAAAATGTTTTGGATCTAGCCCAAATTTAGTGTCGATTCAGATTTTGCTCCCCGATTAGGCCCAAACTCTAGAAATATTTTGGGATCGTACCCGATCATGAGTTCTAATGAAAATAAAAAACCCTAACCTAATATCCGCGTTGGGTCCCATGCAATATTCCTGAATATTTTATGTCCAACTCCCGCTCACGTTCCTGTCTGAATTCGTGCCTAAATCTTTTCGGGTTTGACTCTAGTCCCCTTTCATGCCCACGCCTTGGCCTACAGCTGGGCGGCGGCAGAGAAGAGGAGGATAAAGTACATGGATTACAGGGAGAGAGCTCATGCAGCCGTAGCGGAAGGAGGATCATCGCATGAAAACCTGACATGGCTATTACAGAGCTTCATGCCGAGTGGCAACAAGGAACTATATAGATTATCCAACGTTTGGTTTCATCATTTTGTATCATATAAGCCATGCATTGTGAGTTATGTCCACCACTTGGCTGTTATTTCAGCTTTCACCTAGGCTGGCACATCGTCGTTATGCCCTCACACTGGTGGAAAAAAAGGCCTTTGGTCGCGGTTCGCAACTGCCATTAGTCGCGGCTGCGCAACCGCGACCAGATAAGCGCGACTAAAGCCCCCCACCTTTAGTCGCGGCTGCTTAAGAACCGCGACTAACGGCCCGTCCACGGGCGCCAAAGTGACCGTCGGCGGAGGACCTTTAGTCGCGGTTCTTCTGGCCAACCGCGACTAAAGGCCGCCGCAGGTTTAGGGTTTTAGCCCCCCTAAACCTGTTTTCTGTTTAATTTGTATTGTTTTATTTCTTTTGTGCTTTATTTTAATTTTGAAGGAGTTTCATATATTCTACGGTACTACATACATGCATATGAATGTACAATTTCAAATAAATTTGAAATTAGAACCAAAAAGAATTCAAGAGGAATATACAATATATATTCAATATCATCGGATGACCATATACAATTTTGAACAAGTTTCCATACATGATTTAATCCATATAAAGTTCTACGTCCTCGTGATAGTGTTCTCCTTTAGGATGGAGGACTTCCCTGCTGAACCATCCAGCTAGTTCCTCTTGAAGTGGTCGGAAGCGAGCTTGGACTAAGCATCCACGGAGGTTATTCCTCTTAGCATTGGTATCACTCGGATCAACCCGCTCAGAGGTGTATCTCCGGATCATCTCACAGACATAGTATGCACATAGATTGGTCAACGGTGGCTGAATATCCCCAGCATTCTTAGGCTTTAACAATTTGAATTCTAGCTCTTTTTTGAATTCACCGACCTTTGTATCTACGAACCGTCTCCAAACCCTACGAGGCAAAGAAAATTAAATGAACAAGAGAGTTATTAGTTACTTGATATTAGGAAATGAAGCGAAATAGGCCGATCGATATAGAGCGCAAATGAATGAAAATAATTACTTCGCAGCATTTTTCTCATGTCGCCCAAAGCTTTGGATCCTTATTCAGAGAGTCGTGGACGAGACATTACGAGGTGTTAACTTTAATTACTAGCAGAATCCGGTGGAACTGCGGACACGATACATGCACGAGACGTCATGCATAACTCATCGATTAGCCGCCACATACCATGCATGGAGTAAACAAAAGAGAATGTGCTCAAGACGAAACACTCACCCAAAATGGTAAGGAAATAGAATATCACTTTTGAGTTCCTGCTTTGTAAGAAACTGCCACAGTGTCTGCCTCCACGTCGGCGGGGTAATGCTTCAACACAATATCATTAACGATGTGTGGGTCAATGAACCCAACATCATGGATGTTCCTTACTCTGCATTCCTTAATCTTCATTCTGCATGTATAATAGAGGACACAACAATATAGTTAGGACATATATATAGTGCAGGCAATATGAACGAGATGGGGTAGAAATTAATAAATCACTTACGAACGTAGCAACCGATGATAGATTTGTCGAGCTCGCAGATTGAAAAGCTGGAACAATTCACTCAGTTCAATTTGTACATAGTAATGTTTGAAGTGATGCTCATGTCTAACTTCCGCATAAATATATTCTTTGGCGTTTTATTTTTATGTAACCCTTGTACCAATTCAGCAGACGTTTCATTTGGTCGGGTAGATCCTTTTCTGCAAGCAGGCTCGACGAGAGGCCCATTCTTGACATATGTAATTACTACCTCCTTCACGGCAACTCATCAAGGTCTAATAGTTCACGAAGAGTAATACCTAAGTTGGCGCTTGTTCTCTCGCCCTCACATATCAATCCTGTGCTGCCGCAGCTTGTATGATCTCGGGGCATCCGGACGAAGGCTTCCACTATAAGCGGGCAATCGATTGTTTACTTTGTTCCCGAGCTGGGCAACTTGTTTCCGCTTTTTTACTTTCGCCTTCTCCGCTCTTTGTTCTCCTTGAACATGAGTGCCTGCTGCAAGTTCACATGCATAGTCGTTAGGCGATTCTTCATGCTTGGGACGGTGTGCTCAAAATGACTTAGCCCACTTCTTTTGCTCATCGAAAATCTTGGCTTGGGCTCGGGCTCTCTTTTCTTCTTGCAGTCCGCCTTCCATTTCTCCAAATCAGCAGCAGCGCGTCGACTTCCTCGGCACTCGTTCCCAAGGCCTTGTGGGAGAGGCTTCATGATGGCTCCGTACCTTTGTGGTCTTAGGTACATAAGGGTCCGGGTTAATAATCCAGGACTGCTTCGCTTCTTTGCCATAGGTGGATTGGGGCGGCGTCGATCACCACGGACGAGGATCGGGGCGGCGGATGATCACCCGCCGGACGTTGTGGATCTGGGGCGGCGTCGGCTGATGTGACGGAGGTGTAGGTGAACCGCCACCACCACCACCACCACCACCACCGCCACCGCCACCACCACCACCGAGGGGGTGGACTTGTTGTCCTTGGCGCCTCGCTCGAAACTTGATAAACTTCTTTTTCCATAGAATGTAATGGCGCTTGACATCTCCAAGTCTTTTCTCCCTTCGGTGTAGCAATTTCAATCTCAGTGTCCTCAAACCCTTGGACTATGTCCTCCACCGTGACACGAGCATAGCCATCTTGAATGGGGTTGTTGTGGTGGAGTGCTCGAGTAAACATGGTAAAGCACTGCCGATGGCTACCTTCATGGACATGTTCCCGATAGGATAATACAGATGACATTCTTTCATCTCCTTTATATCGCCCACGGGTAGCGAGGAGGCTCCGGTGCAGTAATTTCGACCACCGAGGCTCCGGTGCAGTAATTTCGATCACCAGAGGCTCCGGTGCAGTAATTTCGATCGTCGGTGCATCTGCACCAGCCGGTGGGGCCTCCGTGGAAGCCACGCTGCTTCTCCGCTCTTGGCTTCCGAGATCCGCTGGATGATCTTCATGCTGCACCGAGCTGCATCTCTTTCGCTACTAGTACACTCATGGTTTTCTTCATCACATCCATTTCCGATGCCAACCGCGCCACAACATCGCTTCCGATCCATCTTTCTCTTACGGCTTCAGAATCAGACGGGTCATCGCTCGGGGAACCCTATTTTCCACGGAATGTGCCCCATGCCTCGACACGTCCTCCGTGTTCAGGATTCGAGGGCTTTTGTCGGTAGCGTCGTTCTCTCTGTTGAACTTGATCTTCCCTGTTGAGCATCCTTCATTGCGTCAATAAGGGCTTGGGTGGGTTTAAGTAATTTGCCCCGGTAAACACACTCCCCTGTCTCCGGGTTCAGCGTTCCCCCATGCCCGTACCACCAGCTTTTGGCCCTTGGGTCCCATCCTCCGCACTGGACGGATTCTCGCGCCCTCACTCGTTCTCCATCTTCTCCAACCTAGGCACCCAAATGCGATACCCTCTGGCCCCATAACATGATTGTACTCCTTCTTAGCCGCATTTTCCTTATTTTGTTTCGATATTTGAATGAACTGCTCCGATTTCTTTTGCTTCACAAATTCTGGCCAATCATCTTTCAGTTTCTCATATTGTCCTTTGAAATCCGGAGTCTTGTTCGCTTGACAAAGTCACGGGCTAGATTTTGCTTGAATTTCCGGAATCGTCGGCCATCTTATGAAGAGCGAACTGTTTGACTAGCCTCCTCCTCTCCTTGTTTTCCTCAATCTTGTTACCCTCCTCATCGAATTTGTTGTATTCGGAGGTAGAGCGAAATGTTCCATAAGCTTCTTGAAGCAATCTTTTTGTTCTCTTATCGACAAAAGTGAAACCATCAATTCGTGCCTTTTTGGCTCATTCCACTCTGGACGGTGATCGAGACGTTGTCTCTAACAATGGCTCCGCATTGGTGACAAACTTGGTGGCGTTCTTGCGGGGCTCCAGTGACTGCCGGTTGCCTGATCGACAACCTGGATGGTGCATGTTTCTCCTGGTTTCATCGTCTTGGTTGCGCCACGCTTTGACGACGTACTCGATTGTTTGACGATCCGCCGAGGGCTAAAATAAGAAAGAGAGTCGCGCGTTAGTACACACATATTTATTCAAATCAGTTAGTTTGTATCACCGAGGCTCAATGTATATATATACCTCGGCGCGGAGGTGGTTGCTACTTCCATTTGAAGATCGCGTTTATCGACGTTTCTTTGGCATCATCTTCTTGTGGCGCCCTTCATCTTCACTGTCAAGGTTCAGATAAGAAGAGATATCATCTTCTTCTTCTCCGGTCGGCACATATTGAATATCGCCGTTTATGATGCCGAACATATGTGCTTCACCGTCCGGATCATAGTTGTCCATAATCGGGTCAGCTCTATCGTCCGCCATTATGTCAGTCCTGAAAACATGTAGTAAAACAAATTAATTAAGTGAAGAAGGGGGGCGGTGGCGGTGGCGGTGGCGAAAGGGCGGTGGCAAAAGGAGGGGGCGAGGAAGGGGTGGGAGAGGGTGTCGCGGTAGAGCGCGAGACGAGGCGGCAGACGACGGCGTCACGGAGAGGGAGGCGAGGACAACACACATGTATAACCCTCGCCGCCCCCTCTCGATCCCAAAAAAAACACCGCGCGCATCGCCGCCCCCCTCGCCGCCCCCTCTCCGTATATGCGCGGGGTCGTGTACATTTTTTTTAAAGCGGGATCGTTGTACATTGACGCGCGGGGTCGTTGTATATATTGATTATCAAGTTTTACTTTTTTTGTTGTTAATTATCAAGTTTTATATACGTTTTTTTTATTAATTATCAAATTTTACGGGTTTTTTGTTAATTATCAAGTTTTAAGTTATTTTACCGTTTTGTTAAACTAATTAACTAGTTAAAATTAAAAGAACAAAAAAAAAAAAAAAGAAAAATTCGGTGGCATGGCGCCTCTCTCTCTCCACGATCTCGCTCTCTGTCGAGAGAGGCGCGTCTTGTCTTGTGTGGCGAAGTCGCCGGGCGGCGTTGAGGGCGGGCGAGCGCGGCGGCACGTGCTGTGGGCAGGCGAGGCGGTGATAGCGGGCGGCGCGCCAGACGTGAAGCGAGAGGGGGCGTGGGGGGCGGGGCGCGGTGTGCAAACATCTGGCGGACGGGCGGGCGGCACCACGAAGACGATGATGATTGCATGTGGCGGCGGCAATGGCGGCGAAGGCGAGGGCGACGGCGGCGGCGTCGAGGGCGAGGGCGACGGCGAGCCTTCGGCGGCAGAGAATCGGAGAAGACGAGGAATGGAGGCGACGGTTCGGGCCCTTGTATTTATAGCCCCCTTTAGTCGCGGTTGGGGAGGCGACCCGCGACTAAAGGGTAACCTTTAGTCGCGGTTGGCCAGACCAACCGCGACTAAAGGGTTTTTTGGCGGGTTTTTGCGTTCCCGCGCGCAACGACCTTTAGTCGCGGTTGGCCAGTTTTCAAAATACTTTTTCTTTTTCAAAATCTTAAAAATACAAATAATATATCAAAAAATTCACAAAAATAAAACTAACTCAATTCAATATGTTAAAAACACAAATATTATATCAAAAAATTCAGAAAAATAAAACTAATTCAATTCAAAATTCTAAAAATACAAATAATATATCAAAAAATTAAGAAAAATAAAACTAATTCAATTCAAAATGTTAAAAATACAAATAATATATCAAAAAATTCAGAAAAATAAAACTAATTCAATTCAAAATCTTAAAAATACAAATAATATATCAAAAATTAAGAAAAATAAAACTAATTCAATTCATTATGTTAAAAATACAAATAATATATCAAAAATTCAGAAAAATAGAACTATTTCAATTCAATATGTTAAAAACACAAATATTATATCAAAAATTCAGAAAAATAAAACTAATTCAATTAAAAATTCTAAAAATACAAATAATATATCAAAAATTAAGAAAAATAAAACTAATTCAATTCAAAATGTTAAAAATACAAATAATATATCAAAAATTAAGAAAAATAAAACTAATTCAATTCAAAATGTTAAAAATACAAACAATATATCAAATGGACACCAAACACATCACGGGTAATATAATTCACATGATCCATTCAACAAAGTTTGGTACAATAAATTATTACACATCAATTCTTCCCTTGTGTCCCGCTTGCTTACGATTGTGCGTATCCATGGAGCATCCTCATCATTTAACTTAATGCTTGGGTCGGTGTTCACTTTGAAGGGCGGAATTTCAGCAAACATATTATAATCTTCGACATGTCATCTTGTCCTCCACTCCCACGATGTTTCTTTTCCCTGAAAGAACAATGTGGCGCTTTGAATCATCGCATGATGTCTTGATCGTTTTCTTATCTTTCCGTTTCCTCGGTTTGCTACTCATGTCCTTCACATAGAAAACCCGAGCGACATCTTTCGCTAGGACGAATGGTTCGTCAAGGTAACCAAGATTGTTGAAATCCACCATTGTCATTCCGTATTGCTGGTCCACCTTTACCCCACCTCCTGTTAGCTTGAACCATTTGCACCGGAACAAAGGGACCTTAAAGGAGGGTCCATAGTCAAGTTCCCATATCTCCTCTATGTAACCATAATATGTGACCTTTTGCCCATTCTCGGTTGTTGCATCAAAGCGGACACCACTGTTTTGGTTGGTGCTCTTTTTATCTTGGGCGATCGTGTAAAATGTATTCCAATTTATCTCGTACCCTTGGAAAGTCGTTATAGTCGAAGATGGTGTCTTGGCCAACATGTACAGCTGATCTACAACATCATTGTCATTCATTAAATGTTTTCTCAACCAAGCCGAAAGTCTCCATGTGGGCCTTCCTAATCCAGATTCAGCTTCCCGGGTTGTCCGAGCGTAAAATATTCTTGTGTTTCTCAAAGTACGGAGCCACCAAGTTGGAATTGGTCAACCTGAGTGTGGTGTGCTTCATCGAGAATGGCCATCCATACATATCGTTGATTTCCTTCCGATCGTGCCTTTTCCACTTAGTCTCCCCTCGTGCGCGATCGAGGAAGACCAATCGGCTTAAGGTCGGAACAAAGTCAACACAAAACTCAATTACCTCCTCATTTCCATAGCCCTTGGCGATGCTTCCTTCTCGCCTAGCACGGTTCTGAACATATTTCTTTAATACTCCCATGAACCTCTCGAAGGGAACATATTGTGTAGAAATACAGGACCGAGAACGGAAATCTCTTCGACTAGGTGAACCAGGAGGTGCGTCATAATATTGAAGAAGGATGGCGGGAACACCAACTCAAACCGACAAGACATTGGATCACATCGTTCAGTAACCGTGGTAGAACTTGGATTGATTACCTTCGAGAGATTGCATTGAGGAATGCACATAGCTTCACAATGGCTACTCGAACATTTTCCGGCAGAGCCCCTCAAAGCAATCGGAAGCAATTGCGTCATAATCACGTGGCGGTCGTGAGACTTGAGTTTTGGAACTTTTCTCCGCCATGTTTATTATTCCCTTTATATTGGGCGAGAATCCAGACGGGACCTTCATACTGCTCGGGCATTCAAAAAGATGACCTTCTCTTCTTTGGTCGAGCGTAGTGGCACGACCTTGAAACCATTCCGGATGCGGTCATCGAGGTCTTTCAAACGTTGCTGGTCTGCCGTGCTTCCTTTGTATCATTTGTCTTCCCATACGCCCAAGAAGCTTAGGAGGTTCACGCAAATATTCTTCGTAACGTGCATCACGTCGATTGCAGAGCGGACTTCTAGGACTTTCCAATATTCTAGCTCCCGAATATAGATTTCTTCTTCCACATGGCTGCGTGCCGTCGGCTCCCTTCGAACTGATTGTCCGCCGGGACCCTTTCCAAAGATGACTTTCAAATCCTTGACCATATCAAATACCTCGGCACCGGTCGTTCGCGAGCTTCGCCGGTGATCTGCCTTGCCGTTGTAATGCTTGCCTTTCTTTCTTCTTGGATGAATTTTGGAAGAAATCGACGATGCCCAAGGTACACGTTCTTCTTACAATTTGGCAAATGTACACTTTCGGTCTCATGTAAGCGGTGCGTGCATGCATTGTATCCCTTATTTGACAGTCCGAAAGGTTACTAAGAGCAGGCCAATCGTTGATGGTTACGAAAAGCAACGCTTCAGAGGTCAAATTCCTCTTGTTTGTGCTCATCCACACACGGACACCACCCCACAGCTGTAAAAGTTCATCAACTAATGGCCTTAGGTACACATCGATGTCGTTGCGGGTTGCCGGACCTTGGATGAGCACCGGCATCATAATGAACTTCCGCTTCATGCACAACCAAGGAGGAAGGTTGTAGATGCATAGAGTCACGGGCAGTGCTATGGCTGGAGCTCGCTCGCCAAAAGGATTCATGCCATCCGTGCTTAGAGCAAATCTTATGTTCCTTGCGTCACCTGCAAAATCTGTGAACCATCGTCGATCTTTCTCCATTGCGTTCCATCTGCGGTGTGTCTCAACTCCCGTCCGACTTACGGTCCTCTTTGTGCCATCGCAACAACTTGGCATGCTCTTTGTTCATGAGCAGACGTTTTAACCGTGGTATTATAGGAGCATACCACATCACCTTGGCGGAACCCTCTTCCGGGTTTCGGCCCTCAACATCGTCACCGGGTCATCGCCTCGATCTTATAACGCAATGCGAGTGCATACCGGGCATTCATTCAAATTCTCGTATTCACCGCGGTAGAGGATGCGATCGTTGATGCATGCATGTATCTTCGAACCTCTAAACCTAGAGGCGACAACCTTCTTTGCTTCGTGCGTCTTGGCGGGCAACTCGTTATCCTTTGAAACATATTCTTCAACATTTTCAGCAAGTTTTCAAATGCCGAGTCAGCTACACCTGCCTCGCCTTCCATTTCAGCAAATCCGATTGTGCAGCCCAGCTTTTTGAGACCATCATCGCATCCGGGTACATCGCCTTTCGTGATCCTCTAACATGCGATCCAAATTCTCCCTCTCCTTTTCGGTTTCGCAGCGTCTCCGTGCATCGCAATGGTCCGACCAAGATCATCAGCGGGATCATCACGTGCCTCTTCTTCACCTTCCCTTCACCTTGACATCCTCCATGAAAGTATCACCGAAATGAGCAAGATAGCTTTCATCGATGAAATCATCCCTTCTTCATCTTCTTCCATTATAACCCCTCTTTCTCCATGCTTGGTCCAACAATTATAGCTTGGCATGAAACCCTTACAAGCAGATGCATGTGAACAACTCTTGAGGAAGAGTAACCCTTCTCATTCTTACAGATAACACATGGACAGATAACAAAACCCCCGCTTGTTCGCATTAGCCACTACGAGGAAATCTTTCAAACCCGTAGTGAACTCGCGGAGAGTCGGTTACCGTACATCCATTGCCGATTCATCTGCATTATTATAATATAAAATATATAATTAACCATCATGCATTTGTTATGAACTACACACATGCATATTGACACATCAAAGGTTCATCAAGTTGCTAACCGCGATCGAAGAGTGTGGCTCCAACACTTCATGTCATGTTTGTTTCATGCTCTTGGGGCATTTCATCAAACACCTTATGTGCATAAGAGGAACCAAAAGCAAACCTACACCCACTTGTGAAGAGAATGGCTCCAAATGGCTAAGTGTTGGCTGCTGGATGGGTATATATAGGGAGGGCTGTAGTCGCGGTTGGCAGGACAACCGCGACTAAAGGCTCAGGCACCTTTAGTCGCGGTTGTCTGGCCAACCGCGACTAAAGCCCCTCACGCACCACCAGTGGCCACCGAGCGCCACAGGCCCGAGCCTTTGGTCGCGGTTCACCTCAAGAACCGCGACTAAAGGGCCCATTGGTCGCGGTTCCTACAGCTTCGCGACTTATGGGGCTGGACGGAAAGCCTGCTTTTCCACCAGTGTCAAGAATAGGTTGTTTTCAGTTAACTTTAATAGTAACCGGAAGGATACCCGCTCATTGCAGCGAGATCCCTTAAGAAACTATATTGTGCAAACAAATGGGTATGAGAGGTATGCATGCTATATTATGTTGTCTAAATAAATATGCAAGATTCAGTTCATCATATTCGAGATACTAAATTTAATAGAGATGAGATGAGTGTGTATTTTAAATTATTAATGTGAGCAATTGGATTCTTTAAGTAAGGCTGCTCACAATGGATAGTAACATAGACTATTAACATGGATATATTACGGCTATCCTACCACCTCTATAGTAGTAACGTATGAGTAGTGTTATACAACTAGGGTCGCTAAAGTGAGCCAGAGCGCATTGTAGTTTATCGTACACTCTAACCCACCGAGCGCACCCAGGTGCCCGTTTATTTATGTCATTCTCTAATTAACCTCATCACGCCGTGCAGATGGTAAATCTTTTTGTTTGGTTACTTTATTTATCAAGTTTTTACTGGGGTTCAAAACGAGAATGCAGGGAGGAGGGAGTTGCATGCTTATGGTAAATCTTTTACTTTTGTTACTATGTTTAGCAGTTTTTTACTAGCATAGGAAACAAAAAGGACGGTGCATGCAGATGGTAACACAGTTACTATATTTGCCATGTATTTTTTACAACCATGAGGTTTGAAAATGAAAAGCAGGGAATGCTGCATTTTGATAGTAACCTTCTTAGTAACCAAATTTTGTTTCATTTTACTCCCAATAATTAGTGACTTGAAGCAGGGCATACATGGACCAGCGCATACAGTGGTAACCAAATTAATCCTGTTACTATTTGTTCAAGCAATTTCACCCTCAAGTAACTAATTAGCGGGTCGTACATGG
Organism: Aegilops speltoides; assembly: GCA_021437245.1. Taxonomy (NCBI): domain Eukaryota; kingdom Viridiplantae; phylum Streptophyta; class Magnoliopsida; order Poales; family Poaceae; genus Aegilops; species Aegilops speltoides. The sequence continues at coordinate 1,641,020 of CM038144.1, forward strand.
ACCAGCACATACTACGGTAACAAAATTAATTCCGTTACTTTTTCTTCACCCAGTTTTACCCTCAACTAACTAATTAGCAGGGAGAAGTGGAGCGACCCGCCAGCCTAATTAGGCCAGTGCATACGATTAACTATTCTGTGCGCGCTCGCTTACTTTAGTGCTACCGACTCTATTTATTATGGAACGGACTCATTTAGACTTGGTACGTGTGATGTTACGGTAACATATTAATGTATAACACACTTCTCTTTCCTCGTTAATTAAGTGCCACAACATCCGTTTTGCCAAGGTATATGTGATGTTACCAATCCTGTTACTCCCACCGTGATGCTGATAAATATAAGTGGAGATGACTTGGACAGTAAAAATTACATAGCGAGGTTGAATTGAGTACAACAAACACTAAATACTAAAAATTACATCTAGATCATAGAACACCTATAGACGACGATAAGCATGGAGCGATCAGAAGAACAAAGGTATGTTTGGACTACAGAAACTCGAGTTTAGTAAATATTACACAGGTCCAAACACAATTGATTAAGACGTGGATTCATAGTGAGGTATGAATTGAGTCATTATGGTGAACAACAAAGGATAGTGGATGGTGCTGAAGACCAAAGTATAGAGGAAAGTCACACAAACAGAGAGTGTTACCGTCAAGCATATTGTTGATATTAACACTATATCCTTTATTTATTTTTCACCGGCCTTCACATCTGTTGCACAGAGACCTTTTATTGAATCCTTTAGTAGTATTGGGATTACACTAATCACATATGACATGAGATTGAAACATGAATCAACCAACGAAAAGTGACGTCATAAAGCAATTAGGCACCCCCGTAGTTGTCTAATATGCTGCCACCTAGCCCGGCAGAATATATTCCGCAGACTAACAGTATATTTCCATCCACAATAAGGTTTGTCATTCACAAGATGATCACCTATCGGATTGGGACAAGCCACATGAACAAAACAATTAATTTGAGTCGGATGTTACTTATATTTGTAGAGAACTATCAGGATCAAAGAAAGTACAAAAATTATGTACGTAGCTCACAAGCCTGACAGATACGACTACAAAACGATAAAGTGGCCGGTCAAGAATATTTAGGAGTCTGTTAATTAACGAGAAAGGGGCTGGTCGGGCATATTTAGGAGTTTGTAGCCTACACCCTCTACATTACAGCGATCCTAGATTGATGACCCATGTTAGAAGGTTTAATTACACTCAAGCCTGACACAATGAAGGCTATTAAACGAGCAAGTGGCTGGTCAGGCATATTTAGTAGTTCGTTCAAATTATGTTTAAAGGCTACATGCGCTGGGTGCACAAATAAAAAATGACAGATGCTTGCTCAGAAAAAAAAATTGACAGAAGACAGAAGGTTTAAAAACAAAGATGCTTAACAGGATGATGGTTGCCAACAAGCAATTGGCGCCACAGGCATATCTGGGAGTCTGAATTTAAGATGGATGAAAGCCTGCAGCCGCTGCATACACAGATGACAGAAGCGAATGTTTGATTAACCCAAAACCTGACACAGTGCAACTTGTGAAATGAGCATGTCGCCTGTCCACCGGTGCTTGCATGCTGAGATGAAGAAGACGACCGGAAGTTTAATTTCGAACAAGTATACCCGAGAAGTTCGACGCATTAGTATAAACTAACACAGTGCAGGCCACCACCCCTCCTACATAAATCTGCAGCCACCGACCCTATTTAGATATTTCTTCCGGTTGGAACGCTTGAGTCTGCTTAAATCGGTGGTGTCACGGACGGATCCAGCCAACGATCATAGATAAAATATTATGTATTGCGCTCTGCCATGCAAACTGATGTCTCCCATCATATGTACCTTTTTGCAGCAAAGATACATGATTACTATGTTCAAAATTTGCACATAAACACACAAGGACAAATTTTTTATAATTGTCAATTTAAAATTGGCTATCCAATTACATACAAGATCGTATGAGTTAATATCTCATTCGGTTAGACCAAAGTTATATCTGAATTTTATGCTTAGAAGAGTTTGGTATTGATGCACATGGATTGGAAAAATCAATATGTTGACCTACATTATTATCTAAAAGAGTATAGCTGTACTAAACCAAAAATATAGATATATATCTCATATATAAGAACATGTAACTACTATTACTACCTAATGTTTTAGGCGTTATCACATCAAATCAGATTGTTAGTATGTGTATACCCTGAGAGATAATCTTGTGATAAGTTCCCTTGACGATGGTACGGGAGGAGCGATGGGGAAGTCGACAACGGCCGTCAAGGCATCGCTGATTGCCGGATTATGGACGTACGCGGGAGGAGGAGACGAAACAACTACGCAGCTGAGGTTTTCCATTGGTGCCATAGCATAGGCGGGCGGCGACGATGATAGGGCAAACTCGTTCGTATGCAAACTGATCGCGTTGATGGCTCCACCACTCCAGGCATCACGTATGCAAACTGATCGAGTAGGTATATTCAGGTTGTGTGGGCAGTTGGGCAATCTACCTCCTGAGCTTGTTGGGCTTGGCCCATGTGGCAATATCTACAATAATGGCCATAAAAAATTGCTACGATTAGCAGAATCCTACTGTAAGATAAATATTCACCATGCCGTAATTACTTTGGGGGCGGGGGAGGGGGGGTTGTAGTGTGATACTGCTTAAGATATCTTTAATACAAAAGAATTCTTTGAAAAAGGACCACAAGCATTACAGAGATTCTTGTAGTATGTGAATGGAGCACATGGGAAAGGCAAGGCAGAAATGGGGATAGCAAGAATTCCGTATTGAGAAAAAAATGATACTTCTTTTTCCGGCATTTATAGATTGATCGGAGCATGCTTTACTTATTGCAGACGAAACTCGATGATATTTGTCTATGTAGGGTTGCGCATAAAGGAAGACAAAAGTTTTCGTTCGACTGCGCAACAGCCAAGATCTAGCTATCAAGATACATGAGAAGGTTAGATCTAAGTCGTTACCAGCACAACAATTGCGGAATAGATGTTGATAACGATGTTAGTGAAGCCTCATAAAGATTCTCAGCGCTAAGCCGTCCATGTAAGTTAGCATGAAGTTTTTTACTGAGTTATTACATGCTAGATGAATATTTTTCACTGTCCTTACTGTCATCCCGTGAGATAGGTGCATCTAGAACATAAAGTTTCTTGATGTTTCTGAGAGTCATTCTCAGACTGCAGATCTAATCTATTCCGCAATCGTTGTTCGATAACGAGTGGACATGACTCAGCACTCTTGCTGCCCAATAATCAATGGCAGAGTCGTGGACGCCCATATTGACTACAACCATTATAGGAAAAGACACTCTGTTGAACTTGTTGATTTTCATGTATGTTCCTATTGCTTCACAATACTGATCAAATACCTGATGTGAGATATTTGACATCCCGTGAGTGAACCCTTCAATCACTATGTCTACTTATCCTCGTTACTGGTATGATGTGAGACGCCTTTTCTCGTTCCTGTATTCAAGTATTCCCATGATATGCATCATGCCGTTGTCTGTGCAGACTTGTTTGTGAATGCTTTCACACCGAGTGAAGCCTAAAAGTATCTCTCTATTATCTAGAGGAGCAATTTCCATTCTTGAACTATTAAGACCAAACGTGTAGTCCCTAGATAACCCAATGACAACCTTTTTAGCACCCTGTTACGGATGATACTTGGTAGACCAAAGTGATCCTTCTAGCATACATCATCTCAACACTCTCTTGGTTCAAGGATAAAAACAAGTAATCTTTTTAGTGATGATACTATTTAATAAAACCAATAACAACGTCTCGTAGTATATTAGCTAGATGGGTCTACCCATCCACATTGTTGAAACAACAATGTGCCCTCATTGACATTCAATTGCCCATGACCATGAAAACGGAGTCATCTGGTGTTAACGAGTTCGTCTAAGAGACTAGACAAAAGGTATAAAGTTGTGTTCATGTTTCTACACGCGCGCATGGGTTTTCCTCTGAATCTCACATTCATGAACCATAGCAGTTATAGCATAAAATCATGAAACATAATTTTTGAAACAGATGTAAATAACAAATATTATAGTCTCTTGCGTATACATCCAACAGTATATTGAAACTTATACCGACATACCTTACGGCCTCGAGAAAGGTATTAGTATTATAAGTATCATTTGATTATTGATCCGGTTCTTTAAAATTTATCAATCCAGATAATAGTAATAAAAATAAATGCCCACATACTGGTACCCCTTTTGGTGGTGGAAAAGGTTCGAGGAGGGGATGACCATTTATAGTTGGAAAAATAACCAAGTGGCAGGGATATTCTTGAGCATTGATACTAGAGATTTGGACCATCTGTTGTCCTTTGACAGTTTAGCACGATTCACACTTCACCTAGCAGAGCAACGGAATTGAGTGCCTAACAATTCCGAATCTACTATTCCTTGTTGCCACTCCGCATGAAGTTGTGTAATAGCAGCGTCAGGTTTTCATGCGATGAGCCTCCTTTCGCTATGGCTCCGTAAGCTCTCTCCTTGTACTCCTTGCACTTTCTCCTCCTCTCCTCTGCCACTGCCCCGCCGCCCATCAGCTCCGACACTGCTCGCGCAATGTGCCCCCGCACCATGGCCTTGTCGTTACCGAATGGCGTCACGGGCACGCCCACCCCAAGTACGTCCACAGCAAGCCACTCGTTGAGGAACTGGTCGCCGAAGTGAGGCCATGTTATGACAGGCACGCCATGCACGACGGACTCTAGCAGGGAGTTCCACCCGCAGTGCGTCATCAAGCCACCTACGGCGTGGTGCGATAGAATGGCGAGTTGAGGCGCCCAGCCACGCACTATGAGCCCCTGCCCTGCCGTACGTGCCTCGAGGGCTTGGAGCCACTCTTGCGCTTCCGGCAACACCATCTCGGACTCCTTCACCACCCAAAGGAACGGCTTCCCAGAGTCCTTGAGGCCGTGCCCGACCTCATAGAGTTGCTTGGGAGGCAGCTGCGCGAGGCTGCCAAAACAGACATAGACGACCATGCTTTGGTCCATCTTGTCCAGCCAAGTGATGACCGCGCTCTGGTCTACGGCGCGTGCCTCCTCGTCCCGGCTATTGAGGAAGAAGGGCCCGGCGTTGACGGGCGTGGTGACGAGGCTCACTCGCGCGCCGCGTCCCGCAATGAGGCACGCAAGGTCGGCCATGGGGGTGGTGTGGCCCTGCCCCATGAGTGGGACGAGAACAAAGTGTGGTGGTGGAAGAGCAATGGATTTCTCCGTCTCCGCACGCGCCATTGTTGACGTGCACGCGCGCGGTACGAACGGTGCGAGCAGAAGAATCGATCGAGCTACAAAATGATGTACCAACGGTGTGAAAATGTGCCTCTATCTAATAGTCCCCAACGCCTCTAATTGCTGTCCATGTGCTTAAGGAATCTATGAAAAGGGAACACGTACAGCGGGAATTCAACAAAACAAAACACAAAAACTAGCCATCACATGTGCCTCTGTGCTCGGCTGTTGGCCAAGCGCGTACTCCCATTCATGTCGTGTCCTCCCAGCAAATGCAACGGGCCAAAAGGCAAAGCTGCAAAGCTGCACATATGATAGTGTGGGTTGCACATGTAATTCACGTGATCCTGCAGTTTGTTCTAACGTGAGCACCAGAGTAGATTATACTTACCTCTATCTACAATGTAAGACATTTTTGCAATCTACTCCCTCTGATCAGATACATTCATATCTAGACAAATTTAAGATAACTAATACGGATCGGAGGGAGTAGCAATAGAACAAACACAGTACTAGTATATAGCAGTGCAACGGTGAGCAGCCACGACTCGTACACCGGCGCCGGCAAACATCATTCCCATTCCCCTTGGGCTAGCTATTCCCCACAAACCAACGCCGGCGAAAGCATGGCAACGAGCGGGATAGACTCTTTCCCATGGGAGCAGCAGTGGCTGGTGTATGTGTACGCGGTGGCTGGCGCGGTTCTGGCGTGGTGCGCCATGAGGGCGTTGGAGTGGGCGTGGTGGAGGCCCCGGCGTCTGGAGCGGGAGCTGCGGGCGCAGGGCCTCCCAGGCAGGGCGTACCACTCTGTCTCCGGCGACGCGCCGTTTATGGAGCGTCTCCACAAGGAAGCCAGGTCCCGGACCATGCCCCTCGGCAGCCATGACGTTGTGCCGCGGGCGATGCCGCTGTTTCACCAGACCATCAAGGAGCACGGTGCGTGTACTTTTCTTTGCTTTCTTTTTTTCTCTACCGTAATGTTTCTTTTTAGCCGCATTATTAGTTTTCCCTTTAGCCGCATTATTAGTTTACCTTCGCCACACCGTAAGTACGTCGTCTGAAAACAACCAAATGTGTCCATGGAAGGATCTAATTTTCGTTATGTTTGGTTTTAATGGCTCTATAATGCAGGTCGGAAATGCCTTTATTAATTTAAAGCAGGCAAAAATGTCTTTTATCTAAAAAAGATGTTTTTTCGGTATGAAATCTCAGAATAGTCTCCCACACGCAACAAACAGATTGACAATAGTCCCACTTGACAAATACTCCACCTAAATAAACAGACTACAACAAAAATGAAATTGTAACCGTGTAACTATGTAAATAAACTGCTAGTAACAAGCTTCGATGTATTTGTCAAAAAAATTAACAGGTAAATTGTCGATCACTTGGTTTGGACCGGTGCCTAGAGTGACCATCACCGAGCCAGAACTGGTTCGAGAAGTGTTATCCAACAAGTTGGGTCACCTTGAGAAGCTCAACCTGGGCCGACTTCAAAGGATGCTGCACCATGGTGTGGGTAGCCATGAGGGCGAAAAATGGGTTAAGCACCGGAAGATCATCACCCCTGCATTCCATCTCGAGAAGCTCAAGGTTATTATAATACTTGTGTTTTGTCATTGACAACAAGTGCAGACCGTAACAAAAATCTCCGTTCCATTTTCAGCGCATGTTGCCGGCTTTCGCCGCATGTTGCACGGAGCTGGTGCAGAGATGGGAGGTTCTAGCCGCCGGTGATGCGCCATGCGAGGTAGATGTCTGGCCTGATATGAAAAATCTGACAGGGGATGTCATCTCGCGGGCCGCATTCGGCAGTAGTTACCATGAAGGCAGGAAGGTATTCCAGCTTCAGGGTGAGCAGATCGAGCTCATCGTGCAGGCCATGGACAAGATGCATATCCCTGGTTACCTGTGAGTTCATTCTCCTTTGGCGTTTACCATGGCTTAGCACAACAATATTACTAGATTGAATTGCTCTGACTGTGCTAATTATGCATTTTCTTGTCTGCAGGTTCTTGCCAACCAAAGGCAACCGAAGGATGAATCAGATTGTTGCGGAGATCGAGAGGGTCCTAAAAGGCATTATCGCGAAAAGAGAGAAGGCCTTGAAAGCCGGCGAAGCTACGAGTGGTGACGATCTTCTCGGGCTGCTGCTGGAGTCCAACATGGCACACTGCACGCCGGGAGATGCCGGCATCACGACGGAAGACCTGATCGGAGAGTGCAAACTGTTCTACTTCGCGGGCATGGAGACCACGTCCTTGCTGCTCACGTGGACCATGATCGTGCTCTGCATGCACCCGGACTGGCAGGACCGTGCCAGGAAGGAGGTCATGCATGTCTTCGCCCACGGCACGACGCCAGATTACGATGGCTTAACTCGCCTAAAAATCGTAACCATGGTGTTGTACGAGGTGTTGCGGCTGTACACGCCGCTGACGTCGGTCCATCGCAAGACTTGTAAGCCCATGGACCTCGGCGGTGTCAGGTACCCGGCAGGCATGTTGTTCATGGTGCCATTCCTGTGCCTCCACCATGACAAGGATGTTTGGGGCGCAGACGCGAACGAGTTCAGGCCAGAGAGGTTCGCCAATGGGATCTCCATGGCAGGGGCATCGGCTGACGTGCCGGCCTTCTTTCCATTCGGCTGGGGCCAGCGGACCTGCGTCGGCCAGAGCTTCGCGATGCTCGAGGCCAAGATGGGGATCGCCATGATTCTGCAGCGCTTCTCTTTCGAGCTCTCGCCGTCCTACACACATGCGCCGTTTCCTGTTGGCCTGCTGCACCCAGAGCACGGTGCGCAACTCATGCTCACAAGGCTTCCGTGAGTTGCATATTGCAAAATCCATTGCCTAACCTGCATGTTGTGTTCGAATAAATGCGCTCCGGCCAATAACTTTAAGAATTTCCAGAGAATATCATGCTCATATTGACAAGAGTTGGGGTGCTAAGTTTAGTCACATGTGGAAACTTAGAGCATCCTCACGCTCCCACTAGATGGTCCGGCGAGTATAGCGGACAGGCGGCTGCCCACACCGGCGCTCCCAGTTGGTTTTTATCTTTCAAGTTTTTGAATGACGATTTTAAACGAACCGGTTATTTTTCATTGAAGTTTAAATGAAATGTTACATATTTAAACAAAAGTTAACAAACTTAAACGGAATTTAAACTAAACCCTAGATCTAGCAGCGCATTCGGCTCCGGCCTTGAGGTACTTGTATGATCTAGGCCCATCAGAGTCGATGGTGGCGGCGGCACATACGCTCTGGCCTTGAGGAACTTGCATGGCTCAATGACTGACCGGTGGTGGTGGAGTTGGCTGATGCAGGGATGCTTTATCTCGATATGATTCTGAGCCTTGGAGGACACCCGGTCAGTTTTAACTGTTAGTGTGTGTAGCTCAACTGCTAAATCTGCTCTTGGGGAGGAATTGAATTGAATTGAAATGATGGTGAGCTCCGTAGATACCAATGTTTCTGTTCAGGTGCTGCTCTTGCTTGCTACGTAGGGTTGTGAAATAGTCACATTCTGCTTGGACAGAGGAACAAGTATACGGGCCAAGCTGTGTCATCCCGGCCTGCCAGGAGGTTGAGTTGCATATCCATCAAGTCCGGGTGGCCTGTCTAAGCGGCACAAGCCCACCCCAACAGAGCAGAGCGATCCTACGTGCTCGCCATCGACGGCATCTCCCTCTCCCAGCCACCTCGAGCCTCCGATCCACCCTTGCAAAGCAGCTACGTAGATGATCCTTCAATCCATCAGCGCAAGTGAGAGAGATTGATGTAGTAAGTACATATTGATGACCCCAGCTTGGTGTCTGAGCAGCATGATCAATTTGTTAACCAGACTAAATAGTATGTTAATTGCTTCCAAAACAAACTTATCAATATTAATTTTTGTTGCTAGATCGATACTCAATCATTTAATTCTGTCTGATTAACATCGTGCATAATAGATTTGTAGTATATTGGAGCAGTGTGAAATGGATATTTCTAAAAAGGGAGCCATGTCATTTATTCTTTTACTGAATTTGCCACGTTGAGCAGAAAAGTGATCTACAAGATCCATTGAGCAATCTTGGCGATCCTTATCATTACGGTCAGGGCTTGAACATGAAAGGCTGGCCTCTTCTTCTACATAAGGCGGAGCAATACCATCAATTATGCATTAAGTCAAGATTGAAGGAAAAGGAGGATATAATCCAGCTGACCTGAATTTATTGCATGCTGCATTAGTATCCTGTACTGGAGACCACATCATAGACAAGCTCAGGGTATCATTGAACTTGACCTCAGTACACTACTCCGAAATCTAATTAATTGCTTAAGAAATGCACATAAAGATATGAACTACAGAATTATATGGTATTAATACATCATTACATGTTAAAGAATTGATGTGAAGATATGAGCCACAAATATTATATGGGAATTAAAGGTAGCAATAAGTTAGGACTAGGTCTTGGCGACAGCGGCGGTGCAAACAAACACATCAAAAGTAGTAACACCTAATCTTATTTTATGTCCTTTCCAAGTGTTGGAAGTTGCAACATTTCTAGTGCTTTATATTGATTGCTAGATCTCCTAGAGGCCGATATAAGGTATTTATAAATAGGCGAACTTAGTTTTAGGTATTTATAAATAGGCGAACTTAGTTTTTTTCTTACTGATTCAACCGCAAAAGTCATGCTCGGGTGTTGCACAGTAAGTACACCTAGTTGGCGCAGATATATCATGAAGATGAGTCTTAAATACACATTATAAATTGTCAGGATGGAGACAATCGTTAACAATGTGTCCATTTCATCTGCAGGTAAAAGGATTATAGATAGAAATTCATTGTTTACCAATAGAGTGTCTGCTTATAGGCCACTAGAATAACATTGGCATTCGGCTACAGCAATTGCAGTGTCTTTTTTATCTGCGAGCACGCTGATAATTGGACATCTGGAAATGGAGAAGAGCTTCATGTATGATTATTAAAGGTCCAGACCATTAAGGGGTCACGTTAGAGTTTTGGCACCTCAATTCCACCGCATTGTGACTATCTCTGTTAAGCCTCCATTTGTATACATCATTGATATGGTTTGACTCATGATTCAAAATTATGCATCGCTCGTGTACTTCATTATTTTGTGTTGACGCAAGTAACAATGACGTGAAAAGAAAACAATGACGCAAGTAACAATGACGTGAAAAGAAAAATGATAGCTAGAATGTTCCATGGTGGGGCCTTATAAGATATTGAAAAACAATTACATAGTTTAATCCAGCGTACATTGAGACAACTTTTATAAGAGAAGAACTATCGGCTTCAAAAGAAAACAACAAAGTACCCTTGTTCCAATCAATTAATTGCTGCTTTAAAAAGAAGAAACTCAAATTGATGGGGATGTATGGTTAAAGGTGGCAGTGGTGTCTTTGTGGCACGCTTTCTGGCACTCCTCCATTGATACAAAGCAATCTGCCAGCACTAGACACGAGTAGCAACAATTACCCGAGCAGCCCTTACTACGGACGCACAGTCCAGTTGGTAAATTGATCTTGTCGTTGTCCATGCCCTCGATGATTTGACCTGTGGAGTGAAAAAACGAAACCACAAATAGTTCCCACTTGTGTATTAGTAAACAAACTTTGAGTCGAATAGGAAACAAGTAGAAAACGACGAGAAAAGGAGCAATAGCTTTGTGGCATATGTGCTAGACGTGCTGACTTACATTGTGCATGAAGAGCAAAGCACGCGAGAAACAGTAGAAAGAGCAGCATGGCTGGTGCACGTATGTGATTCGTGTGCTTGTCCATCAAGATCATTAATCTAATGGATGCTTAGTTGATATGTGTTGTGGATGGGATAATATGTGTTCTAATCAACTACCATATGCGCTCGTCCTATATATAGAGAGATGGAGACCATGGAGACCTGCCGTATCAAGGTTCCCAAAAAAAGATCTGGCCATATCAATTGCAGTTAATTTCTTGTTTCATGTGGGATCTTCTCCATAAATAGAGAAAATAAATATTGGTCAACAGCTAAATAGATAGATATTGCATGTGATAAGGGAAATCCAACACAATATGCGCTTCATTCAAGTACCTAAATCAACAGATTTGCTATGGTAGGGAAGGATGGAGCCGGTCAAAGGTACATATATATTCTCCTTATGGCCTACAACCAATTCATATGCGTGCAGATTAGTATGCCCATGGCGTTTTGTGCTCTCAAGAGTTTGAGGACACTATGTGGATTCTCAGCCCACATGGTTTGGGCCTCTTTCCTAGCTTAGGGCGATTGGTTTAGTGAGTCTGCAAAACTTACCTCATTTGCCACAAAGGTCAGGCTTGGGCCTCTTTCCAACCTGGGCTATATACTGCAACCGTGGACTGGCCACAGATGGAGTATATGAGAAGGATCAAAGGATAATCGACAAGGTGTTTGATGAGATATTTTGAGCGTCAGCTCCCGAGATGGATAATTTCAACAAAACCAATGCCCCTCGGTACCTTTAGGATAGTAAGAATGAAAGACTTGGCCTGCTGCATCCAACTCCCTGATGGCCTGTGTCAGAGCATCTCTAACAGACCCCTATAATTTAAAGGATAAAATGGCGAGTATCCTTTGGTAGAGTATATATCCTCCTCTAAAAGCTGGCATTTCTAATTGGTCTCCTAAGCTTAATAGAGTAAAACTTACATTTGGTTCATTCATTTCGTCGAACACTTGCTATGAGCCCCGCGGCGAGAAGCAATGATTGATGCGACCACGCTGGCAACAACGATGGACACGAACAGTGCGCCACTGATGGCACCGTTGAGCCCCACAAAAAATCAATATAGAACAGTCCCTTTGTGAAAACCCTCTCTGCATGGGCATGATGCGCTCACTGTGCTCCCATAGTCGTGGTGGCCGGCGCTCCTCCAAGTGGTCACCGCCGTTCGCTGCCCAGGGTGCTGACTCCCCGATACGCGCATCATCTCTAGAGGATAGTATGGAACGCATGTTGAGGATATACAATGCCAACATTGACGGCGATCTCGCGGGTTGAGTTGGCCAAACTGTTCGAGAGCATGCGCTACGCCGCCACTGACGATGAGATAGCGCGTATGATGGAGGAGGCCGCCACTCATGGCGATAGATACATCAACCTCATCGTGTTCGCCACCATCAATGATGCGCCCGATGCCACCGTCGAGGACAGCCTCACGAATGCCTTCCACTATGTCTCCACGTTCTACAGGTCCATGCAGTCGTGCCCCTACAACAGTGGCAACTGCAACCCCCTCTTGCTCTTCTGCACCAGCAGGCAACCCACCGGTGCCATCCCTGCAATGATGAACCTCTGTGCACCCAGATTGTACAGGCTCTGCCTTCTCACGCGCACCCATCGTTAATCAGGGAACGCTAGCATCCGATTCGCCACCAACGAGCAGAGGTCATCGAGAATTTGACCTAGCCGGCGCAGCGCCACCGCTGTGGGTGCAGCGGCAACAGTCTGTAATCGTAGATGGAACGGGAGTTGCGGGAGCATCTTCGAAGCAACACAATTTTTACGAGGTCGGTGTAGACGCCGGCAAGGCCGGCAAAGCAGCGGTCGGCGGCCGTAACACCGAACGGCCAGGAAGAGCACCACGCCGCGGCAGAGAGCCGGGGCGGACAGGTTCGGCCAAGGAGTAGCCGGGCACCGAAGAAGAAGTCGCCTGTTGTTCCTGTTTAAACGGAAACGAACACTCGTCGAAATAAACATGCCGGGAGGTGATGACACGGTGAGAGACCGGATCATAGCACCTATAGCCCTTGGTGTTAGCCGGGTAACCGAGAAAGACACACGGGAGGGAACGAGGAGCAAGTTTATGAGGAGATGTGGCGATAGTACTGGGGTAACAGAGACAACCGAAAATGCGAAGACCGTCGTATGAGGGTGGAGACCCAAAGAGAAGGTGATGTGGTGTAAAATTCCAACGGGTGCGACACGGACGAAGGTTAATGAGGAGGGTGGCAGTAGCGAGAGCATCGGGCCAGAAACGGGGAGGCATGTAAGCATGGAATAAGAGGGTACGGACGCAATCGTTAAGAGTGCGGAGGATGCGTTCAGCCCTACCGTTCTGCTGGGAAGTGTAAGGACATGTGAGTCGAAAAATTGTGCCATGCGTGGAAAGGAGGTTGCGGATGGTGGTGTTGTCAAATTCTTTCCCGTTGTCAGTTTGCAAAGCAAGAATGGGACGACCAAATTGTGTAGACACATAAGAGTAGAAGGCAGTGAGAGTGGTAGCAACTTCGGACTTCTTACGCAATGGAAAGGTCCACACAAAGTGAGAATAATCATCTAAGATAACGAGATAATATGAGAAACCAGTATTACTAGCAACGGGAGAGGTCTAGACATCACTATGGATTAACTCAAAAGGTAACGATGCAACTGTGGATGAAGAACTAAAAGGAAGACGAACATGTTTGCCCAGACGGCATGCGTGACAAGAGTGCGCATCCGTTTTATTACATGTAAACGAAAAATCTCGAACTATTTGACGAAGTGTGTTGGAGCTAGGATGACCAAGACGGGCGTGCCAAAGATCGATGCCAGCAGAAAAAGCAACCGTCCAGTAGATGTAGATGATGAAGGCTGGACGGAGTACATATCGCCAGGGCTGTCACAGCGGTGAAGAACCATCCGGGTGAGGGCGTCCTTAACAGAGAAACCAACTTCGTCAAATTCCACAGTGACAGAGTTATCACGAGAAAGTTTACGAACACAGACTAAGTTTTGAATAAGTTCAGGAGACACAAGAACATTATTAAGAAAGAGTGGCCTAGAGGTGGAAGGAAAACTAGTGGAACCAACATGAGTGATAGGGAGACCAGCACCATTACCGACAATGATACGAGAAGAGGTGTTGATGGGAGACACAGAAGAGAGGTTACCCGGATAAGCGGCCATATGTGATGATGCACCGGTGTCCATAAACCAGTCGCCACCTCCGGAATAAGCACTGGCCGGAGGTTGTTGATGAAGTGCAGCGAGGAGAGCCGGGTCATAGGAGACCGGCGCAGGGTAGCCCGGGTAGCCGGTCATCCCAGCGCTAGGGTTTGGCCCACCATAGCCAACCGGAGCGGGGGAGTAGTAGGGCGGCGGGGCACCCGGGCCCGAGTGTTGGCCGGCGAAGAAGGCCTGATGGCTGGAGGGTCCGGGCCCTAGGAGGCTCGGAGCGGGGGGTCGTGGCACGGGCATGGTGTAGGCGTGCACGACCCCTGTCCATGGGTTGTGGCCGCCCCCCCAAGGTGGCGTCGGCTGCTGCTGAGGAGGGCCAGCGCGCGGCTGTTGCTGCTGCTGCTGGCCTTTTTGCCTGCCATGGCCTTGTTGGCGCTTGCTGGCGCTGCTCTTTGTTGTTGCTGCGGCGGCATCGGCGGGTGTTGGGGAAGAGCCGGAAGCCGCTGTGGAGCTGGAGCGCCGTAGATGGCGGGCGGTGTAGGGTGAGCCGCAGGCCGAGGCGCCGGGAACGGCGGTGGAAAGCCGGGAGGTGCGCCCGCGGGTGTAGGACCGCCGCGTGTGTAGCCGGCAGCGAAGGCAGTGTGAACGGCACGGGAGCGAAGATGCTTCAACCGGCGTTCCTCGAGACGGAGATACGCCACCGCGCGCTCGTAGGTAGGGTTCGCCATGAGGGTAAGGTTGGAGGCGGCGTTGCCGAGGTCCTCATTGAGGCAGGCTGTGAGGGTGGAGAGGAGCAACTCGTCGCCCACCTTGAAGCCGATGTCGTTGAGCTCGTCGGAAAGAGTCTTGAGGCGCATGCAGTAGTCGTCGACGGAGGAGTCGTTTTGGTGACACCCAAAAAACTCCTGTTGCAGAAAGACGATCCGCTGGAGCTTGTTGTCGGTGAAGAGGCCGACGATCTTGTTCCACACCGTGCATGCATCGTCCTTGTCGCGAACGACGGTGTGGAAGATGTCCTTAGACACGGTGAGGAAGAGCCACCTGATGATGGTGGCGTCGATCGCCAGCCAGTCGGCGTCGCGGTTGAGGACGAAGAGGTTGGCGGTGCCGTCGATGTGATCCTGCAGGTTATACTCACGAAAGAGGAGATTGAAGTACGTCTTCCAGGCATAAAAGTTCGCCTCTTTGTGGGAGAGGATGACCGGGACGCGGCGTTCGATAGGAACATCGCGGATGTAGGCAGGATCTGGAAGTGTGGTAGCGGAGGAGCCGGCGGAGGAGTCGAAGGGGTTTGGTGGACGCACGGCCGGAGGAGTGGAGGCGGCGGATCGGTGGGAGAGATCGGAACCAGACATGGTAACGGGTAGGGCTAGGGTTTGGGTGGGCAGCGATCGGCGATGGCGGGTGCGCGGCGGAAGGCGATGGGGTTTGGGTTGGGTGGCTAGCGGCGATCGAGAGGAGGCAGGGAGCGCGCGGCTAGCGATCGAGGGAGGGCAGGGAGCGGAAGCAGTGGGAGGCTAGCGAGGCGCGAGGGTAGCACGGCGGCGGCGAGGGAATCAGCGACGCGGGCGTGCGAAGAGAAACTAGCGGCGGCGGCTAAGGGGCGACGGCGACGCAGCTAGGGCAGGGGATCGTAGAGGCTCTATACCATGTAGAATATTATGCAACTCACGATATATTGATCGGGTGCAATATGCACATATATATAGGTACATAGGGAGGCCACGTCCTCTACTATACATGGAAGGAGGAGGGCTTGTTGTACAAGAAATATACATGCTATATCTATATCTCAACAATTATTGTCAACTCGTGGCTCTTTTCCAGTATGTGTCGCTAATCTGTTTTCATAATCTCCTATCGTTGATTCCATTTCATTTTAGTAGTTCAATGGTACATGCTAGAGCCAGAATATGCACTTCCCACTGTTTGTGTTTTTTTGGGATGAGTTGCGATTGTCTGAATCAGGATGTGAAAACGAGGCAGAGGATGTAGTGACTCCAGAAGAGGAAAGAGTATTAGCAAATTAAGGAGGCAAGAACATTGTTAATCTCCCTGCTGCTAGCTACGTACAGTTGAAATACAGTTTTGCTAGAACTCATCTAAATGAGATATAATTTCGTCTCATTCACTTTTTATAGCCATCCGATGTGATGCTATAAGATGCGTGTGTGCTAACGTGGGTTGTATCTGTTTTTCTTTTCCAGGTGAATGAGACCAAATTATATCTCATCTAGATGAGTTCCAGGTACTCCTGTTGAAATATGCACTTCCCACTGGAAGGAGTTGTCACTATCCGAATCAGGATATGAAGACGAGCAGAATGTAGCAACTCTAAAAGAGGAATGAGTGGTAGCAAATTAAGGAGGCAAGATGCTAGGGAGGTGCTTGTACTGTCAATGGGCACCTGCCTAATTTCTAGAAGAAGAGGCAGCTACAAATACACCCTAAAAAACTACAAACAGGCGGTGAGAAAAACTATCCAGTGGATCTCGGACGGCATGGCGGCGGCGGCTCCTTCTCTCCCACCATGCCTCTAATTCCCCATTCCCCTTCTTGATTGTTCTTGTATCCAGCTACCACATTGCAAACAACCATACATCTGTGAGGTAGTTAACACAAGAACATGGTTAATTTCCTGTTGCTAGCTACGTACACCAGAGGAACTCCAAGGTGAGAAATGTCGATCCGTGCACATTTCACAACTTGGCATGTAGCAAGATGAGCTGGACTGGGGTACATAGCTACCAGAGGCAGGTACACCAAGCTGGAGGCGCCTGCTTGAACCAATATCTAATTTTCTTTGCGTTGTATTCTGTTTTGTTTTCTTTGTGGAAGTTTATGCACTGAACCCCGGGGTATGTCGAGGATTTATTATATACTGCTCATGTGAAAAGAGGGGGTAAGAGGGAGAATGTTAAACCTGCTCATTGAACAAAGATCGCGCCTATTTTACACGAGTGAAACCTACAGCATGGAAACAAACTTCAACCCCAGGTAATATACATATAGTTAATCTGTTTTCTTAATCTCTAGCTGTTGATTCCATTCCATATTAGTAGTTCAGTGGTAGTAATACGGTACGATGCTAGAGCTTGAATATGCGCTTGCCACTGTTTTCATTTGCTTGGCAGGGGCCTTGGTCTCAACCAGGGTCTGCAGACTGGGAGTATGCAGAAGATTGGCAAGACAAAAACGACCCTACCGTGACTCTCGGAGAGGAAGCGGAGGACGGGCAAATTGAGGAAATAACAAAATTGTGCAGATCAGAAGAAGATGCAATTCCTTTCTTCCCTGCCAAAAAAGGAAAAAGAAGCCAATGGATATTATGTAGTAGCACTCAGCATAGTATGTTGCTACAAAAGTGGATTTGTAAATTTACTCTGACGGAATCAAAATGCAACCTCCGAAGTCCACTTCCTCCTCGAGATTGACCAGTACCTCAAAGCTGGGAAGGGTAGTAGTTGCAAGTGACCTTGCGATTTGTATATCACATATGCATGTATTTATTAACAGCCTCTTACAGAAATATAGGAAAAGGCAGCGTACAACAGATCCAAAGTGGTCGGACCCTGCGCCAAGCGGAAGCTACGTGCACAGGGCTGCCCTTACATGCATGTATTTATTCCCTGGTATAGTGAACACGGTACGGGCTTAAGTTTTTACTGCCTTTCTGTATGCATGTATGTATCTTGTAGACCGTATGTGCTAGGTAGTTTCGATCAGATTGATTCAGAGCCTCAGGTGCTGCAGCGCAGAGCTGCCGTCGAGGCCCTTGGCCCTGTTGTGCCGGATCAGCTCTGCCATCGTCGTGCTCCTGAAGCGCGCCTCACCGTCAGCGACGATTGGCCTTAGCACTCTGGTGGACGTGGGCGCGTCCTGTCTTCGGAAGAAGCAGACCACGGAGACGCGAGGCCCAGTGCTCTGGGCCACCACGCGGTGCTCCACACTCTTGAACCTGTCGTTGGAGACGATCTGCAGGAAGTCGCCGACATTCACCACCAGCGCACCTTCCACCGCCGGCACATCCACCCACACAGCAGACGACTTGTTGTTGTTGTTGTTGTTGTTGTTGTTGTTGTTGTTGCTGCCATTGTAGTCTTCTTTGAGTAGCACCTGGAGGCCGCCGACAGCGTCCTGGAGAAGCACGGTGAGGAAGCAAGGGTCAGAGTGGCGTGTGGTGCCGAGTGTCAGGTGCGGCTCCGGGCAGGACGGGTAGTAGTGGCCGGCGAGCCTCTCTAGACATGCCGCGTCCTCCTCCAGGTGGCCACTGCGAAGGCCCAGCGCCTCCGACAGCAGCTCAAGCAGGGTGTGTCCCAGCTGCTGCATCAACCTCGCGTACTCCAGCGCGATGGGCCGGCACGTGGGTGGGATCTCCTCCGGTGGCGGCAGCTCTGGCGTCGTCTCCATGTACAAGGTGTCGCGCCACTGGGCCGCCGGTGACTGGAACAGGTCGAAGTTGCTCCAGTACCTCACGGGCCGACCAAGGTCCCGGCTGTAGTACGCTGCCTTGGCCTCTGCCGGCTCCTCATGGAATCCCCGCACCGCCGCGAGTATCTCCGACATGACCGCCTTGGGCACGCCATGGTTCACTACCTGGAAGAAGCCCATCGTCTCTGCGGCCGCCTTCACCGCTGCAACCAACTCAGCTCGCTTAGATGGTGTGGTAGTAGTAACACCCATGGCAGCCGCGAGGTCGATGACCGGGATGGTGAAGTGGTGGTCATGATCTGTGTGCTCTATGGGCAGTGGGTGGTGGAAGATGAAGGGGATGGTGGTGACGCCCGCATCGACGAGGCCTTTGACACCGGCCTTGGTGTCGTCGAAGGCCTTGAGCGCACGAAGACGATCCGAGTCGGAGGCCATCAATTATGGCACTACACCACTAGATGATTATTGATGCTCACTCAAATGAACTCTGGGCCGGTGCAAATCCTGCGTGGAAAGCACGATCCACTATATATTAATTTTCTTCATACCTATCTCTTCCCAACTGCTATGCATGAGACAGCCTAGCTTGCACTGATTATCAGTGCGGTGGTTGGTCCATCATTGTTTCCCTATCATTTTCCGAAAAACAATCATTGTAGTTCTTCATGTAATCAGTTCTTACCTAATTTCGAATGCTAAGTAGTTGCAGCCTTGCAGGTTCAGTGGCTTGAGCTGGAACTGAAACAACAAAATTACTCCCTCTTATGACAACCTTTCACACATCAACAGCCACATGCTAAAAAATGGAAAAGAAGGATAGTCACATTCAGAGCCTTGGCTCAGTGGTTGGGCATGCGGTTGTGCAGCCTAACAACCCGAGTTCAATTCCTAGAATTGACAAATGATGCACATGGGTTTTCCTCAGTTTATTGAGGATCGATCAAGCTTGGTGTGTGGTCAAACCACTCATCAAGAAATATCTTGATACTCATTTAAAAACAAAATCTGAGAACCATGTTTATCTTGGTACTCATACCAAAATGGTGGTAGAAAAAAAACTCCCCTCGCGTCGCTCCCCCCGCGAGCGACCGAGGGGGCAACTCTAGCCGCCGGTGCCTCGGGTCCCCCCCACCCCTCTTCTCTCCTCGGGCGGCAGTGCTGCGGTGCCTCGTCCTGCGCATGGAGGGCCGGATCACGGCAAAGCTCCGCCGGTTTCAGTCAGCTGCGAGATCAGGGGGCCATGATTTACGGTGAAAATCGCACCGACTATGGTCATGGCGGACGATGGCGGCGTCTATGACGTCGTTTCCTTCTAGAGGCATCGTTGTTGTAGGTCATGGCACCCCACTCGTTATGCTCCGGGGGAAACCCTATCTCTGGGTCTACCGGATCGAACGATGAATGCACTTTCGATGTTGTTGTCCCTCCAGGAGGCATCGTTTTGGAGTATGTGCTGGCTGGAGGGGATAAGGGGAGGAGCGGTGTTACATCTACCGTAAGGCTGGCGGCGGATCCCGGCGGCATGGCGCCGCGAAGGTTCGGCGAAGGGCGCTATTGGAGATGGACTCAAAGTTGTCCGGCATGATGGTGGCGTTGATGGCAGAGAGCCCTGGCAAGGTCGGTGCATCAGTTCTGATTTGAGGATGGACCGAGGGGAGATGGAGGTGATGGCCCTTGCAACGTGCGGTGCTCACTGGGAGTGTGCCAGACTGGTGTGGGACCCAATCCATGTAGTGGCTTGATGGGTCAATCGGCTTTAGATGTTAGGCTTTGGTGCAATGTCTGTTTGGTATTAGGCCCGGATATTCGGCACACCTTCATCAAGGGATAGGAGTAGCAACGGTGTTGCCAAGACGGTGGCTTCAGGCTTATTTATGTATCACCTTGCATGGTCTTTGTGAATAATTAATAATATGGTTGCATACATCGTCTAGATCCAGAGGCGGGAATACATCCTCCTTTTCTAAAAAAAATAAAATTAAAAAACTCAGCAGAGATAATCAACATTTCCTTGTAAAGGAAAAAGTGTGGCTTGCACCCAAAAGAAAGTGCACACTAAATTGAGGAGATGATCAATTTTTTTATAGTGTGGTGGATCTGGATCTTGAATGCCACTTGATCCAGAGGAAAAATCTCACTTGCTCATTGAGTGGTAACAGTGAGCTGTGAGCAGCACGCAAGACCCTTGGTTCAGATGACCAGATCTAAGGAGCGGGAAATTTCTATATCTGGCACTCATCAACGCTCTAGTATGATCTAGTACAATGATTCAATGATCTAGTACAAGGCACGCAAGGTTGGGTACCAGCTTTCCCAGGTTGGGTACCAGCCCCAAGACCCGTGCTTCTCCAGATGTCGGTGTGTAAGCGTCGCCAGTTGATCCTTCGATGGTCATGACGAGGTGGGTGGCGGTTGGGTGCAAAAATTTGGCTCCGGCAGATAACTTTCGACTAAGTTTGTTGGATACTGCTGATCCCTCGACCTGATTTATCAATGCAAACAGGAGATTCGTCTCGTGCTCCCTTTGGGGTTGATCTAACATCAACACGAGGGCCGGTTTTCATGTGATGCAATCTGACATCGATCCGGGGCGTCTGCGCGGTGCCAGGTCTATTGCCTGGCTCCCCAAGTTCAGCCATCGGATCCAACACTAGTGGAAAAACAGGCTTTCCGTCCAGCCCATAAGTCGCGAAGCTGTAGGAACCGCGACCAATGGGACCTTTAGTCGCGGTTCTGGAGGTGAACCGCGACCAAAGGCCTGAGCCCTGGCGCTCGGTGGCCAGCTGGTGCACGTGAGGGCTTTAGTCGCGGTTGGCCAGGCCAACCGCGACTAAAGGCTTCGGCACACCTTAGTCACGGTTTGCTGTGCCATCCGCGACTAAAGCCCTCCCTATATATACCCATCCAGCAGCCAACACTTAGCCATTTGGAGCCATTCTCTTCACAAGTGGGTGTAGGTTTGCTTTTGGTTCCTCTTATGCACATAAGGTGTTTGATGAAATGCCCCAAGAGCATGAAACAAACATGACATGAAGTGTTGGAGCCACACTCTTCGATCATGTTAGCAACTTGATGAACCTTTGATGTGTCAATATGCATGTGTGTAGTTCATAACAAATGCATGATGGTTAATTATATATTTTATATTATAATAATGCAGATGAATCGGCAATGGATGTACTGTAACCGACTCTCCGCGAGTTCACTACGGGTTTGAAAGATTTCCTCGTAGTGGCTAATGCGAACAAGCGGGGGGTTTTGTTATCTGTCCATGTGTTATCTGTAAGAATGAGAAGGGTTACTCTTCCTCAAGAGTTGTTCACATGCATCCGCTTGAAGGGTTTCATGCCAAGCTATAATTGTTGGACCAAGCATGGAGAAAGAGGGTTATAATGGAAGAAGATGAAGAAGGGATGATTTCATCGATGAAAGCTATCTTGCTCATTTCGGTGATACTTTCATGGAGGATTTGAAGGTGAAGGGAAGGTGAAGAAGAGGCACGTGATGATCCGTTGATGATCTTGGTCGGACCATTGCTGATGCACGGAGACGCTGCGAAACTGAAAAGGAGAGGAGAATTTGGATCGCATGTTAGAGGATCACGAAAGGCGCTGTACCCGGATGCGATGATGGTCTGAAAAAGCTGGGCTGCACAATCGGATTTGCTGAAATGGAAGGCGAGGCAGGTGTAGCTGACTCGGCATTTGAAAACTTGCTGAAAATGTTGAAGAATATGTTTCAAAGGATAACGAGTTGCCCGCCAAGACGTCTGAAGCAAAGAAGGTTGTCGCCCTCTAGGTTTAGAGGTTCGAAGATACATGCATGCATCAACGATCGCATCCTCTACGCGGTGAATACGAGAATTTGAATGAATGCCGGTATGCACTGCATTGCGTTATAAGATCGAGTCGATGACCCGGTAGCGATGTTGAGGGCGAAACCCGGAAGAGGGTTCCGCCAAGGTGATGTGGTATGCTCCTATAATACCACGGTTGAAACGTCTGTTCATGAACAAAAAGCATGCCAAGTTGTTGCGATGGCACAAAGAGAAACGTAAGTCGGACGGGAGTTGAGACACACCGCAGATGGAGCGCAATGGAGAAAGATCGACGGATGGTTCACAGATTTTGCAGGTGACGCAAGGAACATAAGATTTGCTCTAAATACGGATGGCATGAATCCTTTTGGCGAGCAGAGCTCCAGCCATAGCACCTGGCCCGTGACTCTATGCATCTACAACCTTCCTCCTTGGTTGTGCATGAAGCGGAAGTTCATTATGATGCCAGTGCTCATCCAAGGTCCGAAGC
Source organism: Aegilops speltoides (assembly GCA_021437245.1). Taxonomy (NCBI): domain Eukaryota; kingdom Viridiplantae; phylum Streptophyta; class Magnoliopsida; order Poales; family Poaceae; genus Aegilops; species Aegilops speltoides. Next base: position 1,663,973 of record CM038144.1, read on the forward strand.
AACCCGCAACGACATCGATGTGTACCTAAGGCCATTAGTTGATGAACTTTTACAGCTGTGGGGTGGTGTCCGTGTGTGGGATGAGCACAAACAAGAGGAATTTGACCTACGAGCGTTGCTTTTCGTAACCATCAACGATTGGCCTGCTCTTAGTAACCTTCGGGACTGTCAAATAAGGGATACAATGCATGCACGCACCGCTTACATGAGACCTGAAAGTGTACATTTGCCAAATTGTAAAAAGAACGTGTACCTTGGGCATCGTCGATTTCTTCCAAAATTCATCCAAGAAGAAAGAAAGGCAAGCATTACAACGGCAAGGCAGATCACCGGCGAAGCTGCGGAACGACCGGTGCTGAGGTATTTGATATGGTCAAGGATTTGAAAGTCATCTTTGGAAAGGGTCCTGGCGGACAATCAGTTCGAAGGGAGCCGACGGGCACGCAGCCATGTGGAAGAAGAAATCTATATTCTGGGAGCTAGAATATTGGAAAATCCTAGAAGTCCGCTCTGCAATCGACGTGATGCACGTTACGAAGAATATTTGCGTGAACCTCCTAAGCTTCTTGGGCGTGTATGGGAAGACAAATGATACAAAGGAAGCACGGCAGGACCAGCAACGTTTGAAAGACCACGATGACCGCATCCGGAATGGTTTCAAGGTCGTGCCCGCTACGCTCGACCAAAGAAGAGAAGGTCATCTTTTTGAATGCCCGAGCAGTATGAAGGTCCCGTCTGGATTCTCGTCCAATATAAAGGGAATAATAAACATGGCGGAGAAAAAGTTCCAAAACCTGAAGTCTCACGATCGCCACGTGATTATGACGCAATTGCTTCCGATTGCTTTGAGGGGCTCTGCCGGAAAATGTTCGATTAGCCATTGTGAAGCTATGTGCATTCCTCAATGCAATCTCTCGAAGGTAATCAATCAGAAGTTCTACCACGGTTACTGAGCGATGTGATCCAATGTCTTGTCGTTTCGAGTTGGTGTTCCGCCATCCTTCTTCAATATTATGACGCACCTCCTGGTTCACCTAGTCGAAGAGATTTCCGTTCTCGGTCCTGTATTTCTACACAATATGTTCCCTTCGAGAGGTTCATGGGAGTATTAAAGAAATATGTTCAGAACCGTGCTAGGCCGAAGGAAGCATCGCCAAGGGCTATGGAAATGAGGAGGTAATTGAGTTTTGTGTTGACTTTGTTCGACCTTAAGCCGATTGGTCTTCCTCGATCGCGCACGAGGGGAGACTAAGTGGAAAAGGCACGATCGGAAGGAAATCAACGATATGTATGGACGGCCATTCTCGATCAAGCACACCACACCTTTGTCTTGACCAATTCCAACTTGGTGGCTCCGCACTTTGAGAAACACAAGAATATTTTACGCTCGGACAACCCGGGAAGCCTGAATCTGGATTAGGAAGGCCCACATGGAGACTTTCGGCAGTTGGTTGAGAAAACATTTAATGAATGACAATGATGTTGTAGATCAGCTGTACATGTTGGCCAAGACACCATCTTCGACTATAACGACTTTCCAAGGGTACGAGATAAATGGGAATACATTTTACACGATCGCCCAAGATAAAAAGAGCACCAACCAAAACAGTGGTGTCCGCTTTGATGCAGCAACCGAGAATGGGCAAAAGGTCACATATTATGGTTACATAGAGGAGATATGGGAACTTGACTATGGACCCTCCTTTAAGGTCCCTTTGTTCGGTGCAAATGGTTCAAGCTAACAGGAGGTGGGGTAAAGGTGGACCAGCAATACGGAATGACAATGGTGGATTTCAACAATCTTGGTTACCTTGACGAACCATTCGTCCTAGCGAAAGATGTCGCTCAGGTTTTCTATGTGAAGGACATGAGTAGCAAACCGAGGAAACGGAAAGATAAGAAAACGATCAATTACATCATGCGATGATTCAAAGCGCCACATTGTTCTTTCGGGGAAAAGAAACATCGTGGGAGTGGAGGACAAGATGACATGTCAAGATTATAATATGTTTGCTGAAATTCCGCCCTTCAAAGTGAACACCGACCCAAGCATTAAGTTAAATGATGAGGATGCTCCATGGATACGGCACAATCGTAAGCAAGCGAGGGACACAAGGGAAGAATTGATGTGTAATAATTTATTGTACCAAACTTTGTATTTGGTCGATGAACTGAATGATGTATCAAACCTTTTGTCAAACCTTCAAGGGATTAGTTTTATTTTTCTGATTTTTAGATATATAATTGTATTTTAAGATTTTAAAATGAATTAGTTTTATTTTTCTGATTTTAAAAGGAAAAAGGAAGAAGAAGAAAGAAGGAAAAGGAAAAAAACAGAAGAAAAAACAGAAGAAAAAAGGAAAACAGAAGAAAAAAAAACAAACAGAAGAAAAAAGAAAAAACAGAAGAAAAAAACAAATAGAAGAAAAACATAAGAAAAAAACAAACAGAAGAAAAAAGAAGAAAAAAGGAAAAAGGAAGAAAGGAAGAAAAAAAAGAAGAAAAACATAAGAAAAAAACAAACAGAAGAAAAACAGAAGAAAAAAGGAAAAAGGAAGAAAGGAAGAAAAAAAAGAATTAGTTTTATTTTCTGATTTTTTGATATATAATTGTATTATTAAGATTTTAATAACATAAATAAATAAGTAATTAGAAACTTTAATAGCAAAAATAATTATCATAAAGTAAAATAAATAAGTAATTAGAAACAAAATAAAATAAAATAAATAAGTTTTTTGTTGTAAGTAGAAACAAAACAAAATAAATAAAGCAAAAATGAAAACAATACAAATTAAGCAGAAAACAATACAAATTAAAAAGAAAACAATACAAATTAAAAAGAAAACAGAAAACAATACAAATTAAAAAGAAAACAGAAAACAGGCCTTTAGTCGCGGTTGGCGGAGAGCCGCGACTAAAAGGTACCCTTTAGTCGCGGATGGCTGAACAAGCCGCGACTAAAGGTGGGGGGCGGAGGCAAAAAAACCCTTTAGTCGCTGGTGGGCAGCAACCGCGACTAAAGGTACCCTTTAGTCGCGGTTTCGTCGCCAACCGCGACTAAAGTGGGCCTATAAATACTCGTCTTCTCCGATTCCCTTTGTTCGTCGCCCTCGCCCTCGACGCTGCCGCGCGCCCGACGCCGATCGACGCCGACGCCGACGCCTGGCAACGCTCGACGCTGAAGCCTCGCGCCGCCGCCCGTCCCGATGGCGCCGCCTCGCCCGTGTGCCCTTGCCCGCCGCCCGTGCCCTGCGCCCTTGCCCGCCGCCCGCCGCGCCGCCGCCGCGCCCGCCGCCGCCGCCCCGCCGCCCTTGCCCGCCGCCCGTCCCAAGCGCGAAGAATCGCCTACCGACTATGCACGTGAACTTCGCGGCAGGCATTCTAGTTCAAGGAGAACAAAGAGCGGAGAAGGCGAAAAGTAATAAAAGCGGAAACAAGTTGCCCAGCTCGGGAACAAAGTAAACAATCGATTGCCCGCTTATAGTGGAAGCCTTTCGTCCGGATGCCCCGAGATCATACAAGCTGCGGCAGACAGGATTAGTCAGAACGAGTGCGGAGAACAAGCGGCCAACTTAGGTATTACTCTTCGTGAACTATTAGACCTTGATGAGTTGCCGTGAAGGAGGTAGTAATTACATATGTCAAGAATGGGCCTCTCGTCGAGCTGCAAGAGAAAAGGATCTACGACCAAATGAAACGTCTGCTGAATTGGTACAAGGGTTACATAAAAATAAAAATGCCAAAGAATATATTTATGCGGAAGTTAGACATGAGCATTACTTCAAACATTACTATGTACAAGTTGAACTGAGTGAATTGTTCCAGCTTTTCAATCTGCTTGAGCTCGACAAATCTATCATCGGTTGCTACGTTACGTAAGTGATTTATTAATTTCTACCCCATCTCGTTCATATTGCCTGCACTATATATATGTCCTAACTATATTGTTGTGTCCTCTATTATACATGCAGAATGAAGATTAAGGAATGCGAGTAAGGAACATCCATGATGTTGGGTTCATTGACCCACACATCGTTAATGATATTGTGTTGAAGCATTACCCCGCCGACGTGGAGGCAGACTGTGGCGGTTTCTTACAAAGCAGGAACTCAAAAGTGATATTCTATTTCCTTACCATTTTGGGTGAGTGTTTCGTCTTGAGCACATTCTCTTTTGTTTACTCCATGCATGGTATGTGGCGGCTAATCGATGAGTTATGCATGACGTCTTGTGCATGTATCGTCGTGTGCGCAGGTTCCTTTGGATTCTGCTAGTAATTAAAGTTAACACCTCAGAATGTCTCGTCCACGACTCTCTGGATAAGGATCCAAAGCTTTGGGCCGACATCAGAAAAATGCTGCAGAAGTAATTATTTTCATTCATTTGCGCTCTATATCGATCGGCCTATTTCGTTCATTTCCTAATATCAAGTAACTAATAACTCTCTTGTTCATTTAATTTTCTTTGCCTCGTAGGGTTTGGAGACGGTTCGTAGATACAAAGGTCGGTGAATTCAAAAAAGAGCTAGAATTCAAAAGGGTAAAGACTAAGACTGGGGATATTCAGCCACCGTTGACCAATCTATGTGCATACTTTATGCGTGAGATGATCCGAGATACACCTCTGGCGGGTTGATCCGAGTGATACCAATGCTCAGAGGAATAACCTCCGGTGGACGCTTAGTCCAGAAGCTCGCTTCCGACCACTTCAAGAGGAACTAGCTGGATGGTTCTGCAGGGAAGTCCTCCATCCTAAAGGAGAACACTATCACGAGGACGAAGAACTTTATATGGATTAAATCATGTATGGAAACTTGTTCAAAATTGTATATGGTCATCCGATGATATTGAATATATATTGTATATTCCTCTTGAATTCTTTTTGGTTCTAATTTCAAATTTATTTGAAATTGTACATTCATATGCATGTATGTAGTACCGTAGAATATATGAAACTCCTTCAAAATTAAAATAAAGCACAAAAGAAATAAAACAATACAAATTAAACAGAAAACAGGTTTAGGGGGTGGGGCTAAAACCCTAAACTGCTGGGCGGCCTTTAGTCGCGGTTGGCGAAGAACCGCGACTAAAGGTCCTCCCCCGACGGCCGCCTGGCGCCACGTGGGACGGGCCTTTAGTCGCGGTTCTTAAGCAGCCGCGACTAAAGGTGGTGGGCTTTAGTCGCGCTTTGCTGGTCGCGGTTGCGCAGCCGCGACTAATGGCAGTTGCGAACCGCGACCAAAGGCCTTTTTTCCACCAGTGCAAGTTTATGGTCAGGTCCAACGACATGTTATCGCCTTCATCCCGAGCCTAATTTGACATTGACGTGAGGACGGGCGCATTCGGCAGCTCCTTAATCTGACCTGACACCAAGCTCGAGAAGTCTAGCTCTAGGTCGTCGGATCTAGCGGTCCGACGAGGAGTTGGAGTTCTGATCTGGTCTAGACGGCCAGCCGAGTTGGCGAAGATGGCGATGCTGCCAGAAACAAAGGTTTGGCCTAGCACAAAGGTCATGCCAGCGCCGACCTGATCGTCGATCTTTAATCGCCATCGACTCGCAACGACTACGTAGCGGGACCTGCATGGGCCACCTATGAAGGAGTCGATTCCGATAGATCTTGTTTAGGGGATCCCGAGCTAGTAGCCTAGATGCGATGGTAGCAAGGACACAAGGTTTACCCAGGTTCAGGCTCTCCGAAAAAATAGAACCCTACGTCTTGCTTGTCTTGTATTGATTTTTATCGAATAAAAAGTATAGTTTGATCCACCACGAGATCGTTGTATGTCGTCCACGAGCCCTACCCCTCGATTTATATAGGTACCGGAGGGGGTGGTGTCTACGGTTACAATTAGGTCGGTTATGCATAAGGTCAAACATGTTGTAAATGACCTCTAAGTACTGGAGTATGTGCTAAGTCTTCGGGAATGTTTCTTCTACACGTCATGGTCCATCTTGAGATGGCCCGTTGGTGAACTGCCATGGGTTCCTTGACCCGGACCACCTGGCCGGCTAACAACGTGCTGAGTGACCCATAATCTAGGACAACATCACCCTGTCACAGGGACGAGATCCACGATAACGTCTTCAGGAAACAAACGGCGCCCATAGGCACCATCGTCGTTCGAGTCAGATAATGTGAAGCTTTCGCTTGGATAGTCGCCTACACCATCCGGAGGAGTCCCAATCACCACCACTACGAGGATCAAGCCATCCACACCAGAGGGCACTACCAGAGCCTCCCGCTACTACACCCCTTGCCGCCTACATGACCAAGAGGTGGAGCCACCACCGCCACCAAGAAGCCTGCTAGAAAGCCAACCATGAAGCCCGCCATCTAGAACCACCGCCCCGGCATCCATGACCCTAGGCACCACCAACCGCTCACAACACGATCACCCAAACATGGTAGGAGGACTGAAAGACACCTCATTTCACGCCTAAGCCCGACATCAGCCACCGCGTCTGGGTCGACACCTTCATCGTAGGAAGCGCCCAGACCTGCACCCCCGGGGATACGACCCAGTGACTACCGACGGCTGTCATGTACGTTGTCATCAGAACAAAGGAATGTTTAGGTCAACATATAAAGTGAGTAAAGATGAGGTTTTAGCCAAGGGCACAATGTAGTGGACGTACATCGGAGTTTACGAACCACTCATGGCAGAAAAAACAAAGAAACATTTATCTGCGCGATAATGCAGTCCATAAAAGCAAGTGCAACTTGACAAATATTTGTATATGTATGTCCTGGTGCTAAGGCGTGCTTGCATCGCATCCTAGTGTCCCACTGACAGCAAAATAATACCTAAAAGGACCACCAATCGACTGAGATGTTTCAACTAACACACTCAGTTGGTGTCCAACATACATGAAGCCTTTCTGTTCCAAGCATGCAGTAAAATAAGAGCAACTTGTTCTGACACCGCTGCCTACAAAATAAAGCACGATGTGGCTGGAAGTAACAAAATCTATAGAGATACTAAGCTCCCTCGAATTGAAGCGCTATAGTGCTTCGAGGGTTGTGGGGTTATTAGGGCCCCACGTGTAAGTGTGTTGTTTAGTTTTATTTCTTCTACTCTTTTTATTTTTAAATTTTTCACATTTTAATTCATCAGCACTTATAAAAATTTGTGTACTTTAAAAAACATAAACATATTTTAAAATTCTGAAAATTCATTAATATTGATTAACTTTGTGGATATGTTTAAATTTCATGTTCATTTAAAGTTTGTGAACATTTTTTATTCTGTGAACATTTTTGAAACCATGAATGTATTTTAAATTCATGAATGTTTCTAAAGTTCATGATTTTTAAAAGTTATAATATTTGTAAATTCCTTAAACATCATTTAATTTAACTAATATCTCCAAATAAAAAAAAGATAGGCGATTTTTTCTGAACTAGCAGTGGGGTGAGCGAAAACAATAAACTAGCGAGAGGAGCAGGGAGCCAAGCTGAGTGAGCAAGAGTTTCGTGTGCTGACCCATGTGAGCGTCACAGTAGCAATTCCATGAGTTTATCGTGGAATAATAACTCTCAAGAGGCTCAGACAATCACCACCCGGCTCACACCAAGGCCAATATGTGCAAAGGCTTCACAACCATGCATCAAATAACTCCTCGCTTCTCTTAAAAAAATACCCCAACAGCAACCCAACCCGACATACGAAAAAAACACAACCAATAAAAAATTAAAACACAAAGCCAATACAGATAAAATCAAAACAAAACAACTGATCACAATAAGCCATAGATATAAAAAAGTTAATTTCACGAGTGAAGAACGGCGCAGCGAGGCGCGCGTTAGCCTCTAGTAAAGATTAGGTTTGCAGGAAAAGGTGTGAGACAACTAATTGGCTTCTATTTTGTGGAGTCGACTCCAGCAATAGATCATTCAATTTGGTCACTAGTACATCATTAGATCCTGACGCAGCACTTGCTACTACAGAAGTAAACTCACCTTGCTCACCTTGTGGTCTACAGACATGGATGCGATCGAGAGGATGGAGGTGGGGTGGATGAAGAAAGTGGCAGACAGAGGAGACATCAACGTTGGGCTATATTCCATGTCATTAGTGCTAGAAGAAAGTACACAGGCATCATCATTCCTACCACCGAAAACGATGTTGCACCCTTGAGTGACTTTTTCGAATATGATAACTACGAGTCGTCACTCATCGATCGCATTTTTTGTGGTGCGATTACACGTACGTCTTTTCCTAGAGAAAAGAACAATTTATTAAATGAAGCGCAAGTATCAATCTCCAGTACATAAGTGTCAACAACTAAAAAAATGAAAGGTCACAACCGGTAAAAATAGGGATATAAGCCTACGTACATACCCTGCATTTGATCGTCATTCAAATCAGTTGTACATATCACGTGCTACCATTCTAGTTGCACATAAATACTACAAGCTCTCACATTTCCGCACAGTGTAGAAAAACAAAATGTTAATGCATGTTACCGAAAATATTATTGTTGAAAACTATGTTCAAATACTGAATCCAACGATATATGTTTTCGTGAGATGCATTAATATTTTGTTAGTTATATTTATATTCATAGTTTAGCATAAAATATAAAGAGGACCAATAAAACAAGACGGAGGTAGTACAACGCAGTAGTTGTACGCCATATTTTATTACATGTGGTCTGCCCCTATATAAAGTGCTACATTCCGCAGGGAACTCAGCTCACCAAGTGATCACCAAGCATGGAGCTCCTCTTGTTTTGCACAACAGTTTTCATCGTCATCATCTCCTCTCTATACCTCTTAGGCCTCTTGGCCGACCGTCATCGCAACCTGCCCCCCGGTCCTTGCCCGCTGCCACTCGTCGGCAACCTCCTCTCCCTGGGCGCACAACCACACCGCACCCTCGCGCGCCTCGCTGAGCGCCACGGCCCAATCATGGCGATCCGCCTAGGCACGGTCACCACCGTCGTCGCCTCCTCCCCAGACGCCGCCCGTGACATCCTCCAGCGCCATGACGCTGCTTTCTCGGGGCGCTCCATCCCAGACGGCACCCACGTGTTCGCACACAACACACACTCCATGGGTTGGCTCCCGGCCAGCAGCCCCCGATGGCGCGCGCTACGCAAGGTGTGCTCGGGTGAGCTCTTCGCGCCGCACCGTCTCGACATGCACCACACTCTGCGCCAGGAGAAGGTGCGTCAACTCGTCTCCCACGTGACGCAGTTGGCACGAGAAGGTACACCCGTTCGCGTTGGCCGCCTGGGTTTTACGACAGCGCTTAACCTCCTCTCCTCCACCATCTTCTCAACCGACTTGGCCAACCTCGACGACCGCCATGTCAAACCTTGGGAGTTCAAGGCCATGCTCGCAGAGCTAAACGTGACCGTCGGACTGCCAAACCTGTCGGACTTCATCCCTGAAGTCGCGTGGCTAGACCCGCAGGGGTTGAGGAGACGCATCGAGGGCTTGTTCACGCGGCTACATGCCATGATCGGCGAGCGGATCGAGCGTCAGATGCAGGACCGTGCCACCACCATAGGGGAACCGACCAAGAAAAACTTCCTGGACGTGCTGCTCGACTACCGCAACGCTGACGATGACCAGGGCTTCGAGCGCCAGACGGTCCTCTCATTGATTTCGGTATATATCTTCCAAGTACTTTACAGAGTCTCTTTTGCAATTGCAAACGTGCATCTATACCGATATATAGCTCACGTACGTACGCTACATGCATATGATCAGGACTTGTTCAGTGCTGGGACGGATACAAGCTCAGCCACCGTAGAATGGGCGATGGCGGAGCTGCTACTGAATCCATCATGCATGTCGAGAGCCCACGAAGAGCTCGACCAGGTGATAGGCTCTAAAGAGCAGGTCGAGGAGTCGGACATTGGACAGCTCAAGTACCTCCAAGCCATCGTTAAGGAGACGTTCCGGCTCCATCCTCCTGCGCCATTCCTGTTGCCGCATGTGGCGGAGAGGACGACACAGGTCCGGGGATACACAGTTCCCAAGGGGCGCGCATTCTAGTTAACGTGTGGGCGATAGGGCATGACGGCAAGGTATGGCCCGAACCGGAAAAGTTCATGCCGGAGAGGTTCCTGGAGAAGGAGGTGGACTTCAAGGGCCGAGACTTCGAGCTCCTGCCCTTTGGGTCCGGGAGGAGGATGTGTCCGGGGTGGATGCTGGCTGCTCGCATGGTTCATCTCATGCTCGCGTCCTTGCTGCATCGCTTTGAGTGGAGGCTTCCCGTAGATGTGGAGAAGAAGGGGCTGGACATGGGTGAAAGGCTTGGGGTCAACTTGTCCATGGCTACGCCCCTTGAGGCTATAGCCACGCCAGTTTGATATGAACATCATCGTACTTAATTTTCACCTGTCGTGGTGGCATGGGAACATCACCAACATGCGTAAATAAGGAGTAACCAAAAGAGTTTGCCTTATACTACTGCTATAAAAGGTAGTAGCTAGGGTCTATGTGCTTGTTTTACGAACGTACTCCCTCTGTATTTTACATTAGTTGTCACTTATTTAGTAGCGGCTTAGTATAAAGTTATACTCAATCAGCGACAACTATTATGGAATGGACGGGATAGTATTTGCATTATTGAAGGTCAAAAAAGTATCACTACAGGAATCAACTCCGGAAACGGACGGCAAAGGCCTTTGCCGTCCGCCGCGGACGGCAAACATGCCCGGCAAAGGAAGCCACGGTAAACAGCCTCTTTGACGTTTGCTTTCTCACAGCGGACGGTAAAGAACGTGGATGGCAAAGAACGGGAGGCTTTGCCGTCTGCCAGCCGACGGCAAAGAACTGGGTCGTCGACACACACGTCAGCTTCCGGACGTCAGCAGACATGTCGTGCAGCCCGCGTGACCATCAAGGCAGCGGTTCCCGAGGTGTCCGGCGCCCGTACGTCTCCCGACGCACCATTAAGGCCGTAGTTACTCCAGTGGGTCGCCGCCCACCTACCTCGCCGCCCGTCCGCCTATATAGGCCCCCGTCGGCCTCCCTCCTCCACATCGACGCCCTTCACTCCACCCCCAGCGCCATTCCCTCTCTCAGCGGCGACCATGGCGTCCGGCGGCACCGGCGGTCCTTCGAGGGGCGGCTCGTGGCCGTCGAGCCTCGGGACACCGGAGACCGACGAGTTCATCGGCGTCGGGATAATGGTGCCGCCGGGCTGTCGTCTGCCGCGCGAGTTCCACGTCAACGCCGACGACTACCCGATGAGGGGGCCCAGCGCGATGCTGGACGAGCTCCACCGCCACCGTGGCGGTCGTTGGAACATCGTCGGTCGCCACCGCTTTTTGGATGACAAGGATTATTTGGCAGTCCTCCGCGAACTCCGGCGGGAGGCGGGCGGCTCCTCATCTGCCCCGCGCCGCGACGGCCGCTCCTGCCGTCGCCCTCCGGCTGTCACGTCGCCCCGCCTTCGGGCACCCGCGGTCGCCAGACCATTCGCCCCTCCCGCCGCCGAGATCCCACCGGATCTGGTCGCACTGCACGAGGAGGGGGACCCCAACGACAGCCCCGGCTACCTCCTTGCCTTATGAGCGTCGCAGGCATAGGCGGCGGCGGCCGCCGCAGCCGCGGCGTCGAGGGAGGCCACGGATCTGCAGGCGGCATTAGACGCAACGGCGGCTATCGCGGAGCCTGCAGATGCGCCTGCGGTGGAGAACGACGACAACGTCGACTAGGAGGCCGCCGGCAAGAGCAGCGACGACGACGGTGCGGGCGAGGTTGTGAACCTCGCCGACTCCGACGACGAGTAGCTAGGTTAGAAATACGTTTGAATGAAATGTAGTATATAAGAATCGTATGTGTAATATATATGAATCGTTTGTCGGTTTGTCGTAAATTTCACCGAAGGGGGCTCACCCGAGTGGGGAGGCCGGAGCGGCGGGCCGGGGCGTCGGGGCGTCAGGGGGGCGGCGTGCAGGAGTGACCGCGGGGGAGGGGGAAGGAGGGCGTGGCGGCAAGCGGCGTGGGGGTAGGGACGGTGACGGGGTGCAGTCGGGGACGGACGGGAAGAAACCCTAGAGCGAGAGAGAAAAGTGAGAGAGGAGGAGGGGTGGGCCGTTAGGTAGAACGTTTTTGCGGTCCACTAGCGGACGGCAGTGAAACATTTCCCCAAGTATTCCCCCATGGCTTGCAAAACGTAACAACTCCGAGTTTGACAACACAAGTAGCGGGCTCATGCAACACCAATTTGAGAGATTTCGCGCGCGCACACACAGGCCCGCGCACACAGGCTCGTGCGGCACCAATTTGAGCTGAGAGTTGACTACATTACCCCAAGTATGCCCCCATGGCTTGCAAAACGTAACAAATTCCGAGTTTGACCAAGTCTACAAACATGGAAAACACGAATAGCGGGCTGGTGCAACAACAATTTGAGAGATTTCGCAGACACACACGCGCGTGCACACACACGCTTATGCAACACCAATTTGAGCAGACACACGTCGTGCACTAACGATCATGGTTGCCTTCTGACAAGACTACGGGGACGGGCACCCGAAGGACAGGGCGCAGTAGGAGGTCGGCCTTCCGCCGCACCGTCAGACCAAACTCCTCGGCCATGTCAATCTCATCCGGTGGTGGACCCTCCCAGTTAAAGTGGAATAGCAGGCTTGCGAGGGCGAGCTCGATGTTGGCGAGGCCAAGCCCTATCCCCGGGCACATCCTCCGGCCGGCGCCAAACGGCAGGAAGGAGAAGTCGGTGCCCCTAAAGTCCACGGTGGCCGCCTCGCCCTCGAATCGCTCGGGCGGAACTTGTCGGGCGCGTCGTGCCAATAGCGCTCGTCATGGGCCAGTGCCCAGACATTCACCAACACCTGCGTGCCCCGCGGCACGTCGTAACCGAGCACCTGGCATGGCTCCTGGCACTGTCGCGGGAGGAGCAGCGGCACTGGCGTGTGCAGCCGCAACGTCTCCCGGATAACGAGGTGCATGTAGGGGAGCTTGCCGAGGGCATGCTCTGCCACGGTGCCGCGGGCCTCGAAGGCTTGCCTGACCTCGGCTGTCGCCTTCTGCATCACTTTAGGGTTCCTGACCAGCTCTGTGATCGCCCACTCCAGTGTCGTCGCTGTGGTGTCATTGCCAACGCTGAATACCTCCTGCCGCTCATGCAAACATTGTGAAAAGTCACTCAGAAAATTATATTACGACGATAGTTTTGAGGGACCATGAAGAGGAGAGCTTTTCCATTGTCTAAAAAACGGGTTTTGCTAACTTTCAATCAACCGAGATTTCTAAAGTGAAATAAGGTGAAAAGGTCAGAGTTGCACTTTTCTTGATGGTCCAAAGTTGGACTTTTCTTGTAAATTTATCAAAGTTTTAAACAACGGGCTAGCTATGGGAAATAGGGCAGAAGCGTCATAACACATTAAATGGCTGCTCTAGCGCCGAGATAGCGTGCTATTTAAACTATGAAATTTATTAAGACAGGTAACTAAGTAAGTAAGTAGAGTAGTAAGTCATACTCCCTGAAAAATGTTCTTATATTATGGGACGGTGGGAGTAGTACTTACCAGGACGACTGATCTAACGGCGTCCATGTCGATCCTGCCCTCTTTCTGCATGCTTAGAAGACCATCGAGCAAGTTGTGCTCCTTCTGGCCTGCCATGGTCCTCCCGCGGATGATGGCGTCGAAAACGTCGTTTCCGGTATCACAGCACTCCTTAGCACGGCGCAGGGCCCCGCTGAGAAAGCCAATAAGCCTGGACGATGGCCATAGATCCGGTGGGTTGAACCCCGCTGCGAGCTTCGCGGAGTGGTCGAGTGCGCCGAGGAACACGGCATGCTCTTTGAACTGGCGGTCACCCATGACGGTGCGGGCTGTGATATCAGTAACGAGTGAGGATATGAGCACACGCAGTTCCACGGGGCGCGCGGCCGCTGCTGCTTGGGCGACATCGCGGAGCATGGAGGCGACCTCCTCCTCACGGACGGCGCGGAAAGACAGGATGCGTGGCGCCGAAAGCAGCTCCGAGACGGCGATCTTCCTGAGCTGGCGCCAGTACTCACCGTACGGTGCGAACACGATGTCCCGGCCGCCATCGGTGAGCACCCGCATGGTGGCATTCAGGGGCCGCGTTGCGAACGCCAAGTCATGGGTCTTCATCAGCTCGCGGGCACCCTCCCGGGACGACACCACCAGCGTGGGCACCTCGCCGAGCCGGAGGAGCATCACCGGCCCGTGGCGCCGCGCTAGCTCACACATCGCGAGGTGGGGGAGCTTCCCGGAGAGGGCGAGGTGGTGCAGGCTGCCGATCACAGGCAGCTGCCACGGCCCCGGCGGCTCGTTCGCCTTGCGGCTGCACCTAGTAAAAAGCACAATGGACATGGACACAATAGCTACGCCGAGGTATACGATCTCCATTTGCATGCTAGCTGTGTGTGCTCTAATTGCATGACTGATTGCGAATTGCGGGGTTGAATGTTTGCTTTATAGAGCATGCAAGTCTTATACTACTAAATACGTATATATTTTATTTATGAGTTTTATTTTAATTCAAGGTATGGAAACTTTCATCAAGTTTATTAAAAAGAACTATATCTAGCCCCGAACTATTTCTAGAATACCAAATCTTTCTAACTATCTATATCTATCTCTATCTCTATCTCTATCTCTATCTATATCTATATCTATATCTATATCTATATCTATCTAGTGATGCAAGCGGACGGCGTCCGCATGTCCGGGACCGTCTGCTTGCATCCCTATATCTATTTATCTATCTATCTATCTATCCATCTATCTATCTATTACAACCTCCATTCCAAAATACAAGTCTTTTTAGATATTCTAATATAAACTACATACAGAGCAAATCTACAACTAAAATGCGTCTATATACATCTGTATGTAGTCCGTATTAAAATCTCTAAGATGTTTATATTTAGAAATGGAGGGAGTGCCTATTTTCTACTCCCTCCGTTCGGAATTACTTGTCTCGGAAATGGATGTATCTATTCTAGATACATCCATTTCGAGACAAGTAATTCAACGGAGGAGTATATATATATATATATATATATATATATATATATATATATATATATATATTAATTATCATCATCTATTATAGATTACTCTATTAATTCTAGATCTTCTTGAAGCCACCACATGAATCATTGTCATTATAATTATTTTAAGCATCCAATCTATATAATTGTGCAAATCAGATTTATCTTAAGCATTCAGTTTACATAACACAAGTGTTCACACTTACCCAGTACAACAACACAGATACCCCGCCATCCTTTCCACACGTGGTACTAAACTAAAAGAAGAACTTTCATGGTTCCTGAAAAGACACATCATGTGTATATCAGTATCTTCTCAAGGTGTGTGCTACTAAAGTAAAAAAACAAACACATACACCCTTCCTTACACATGCGCCGTCACCGGCCATAGTTATGTTTTGTCCGGCAGATCTAACTGCGGACTCCGCCACCAAGCCAGGATAAGGGGGCCAGGCCCATACAGCCGTCGCCTAGAGCCACCACTTACATCATCCAGAGGCATGCCCGCTGCAGCTCCTTCTCCAGGCCACAAGGATGGACGGTCTCTCCATCGTAGTCCTCCCCCGCAAGCGAGCGGGCACCGCCGCCGAAGGAGGGTCGGGATGCTGAATGTCAGAGCACGGCCCGACGAGGAAAGTGCACAACGCTGCATCCTCGCCAGAGCACCGCGACGCGCCGGGAGAAATCGCGTTCGCACCACAAGAGCACCCTTGCACGCGGGGGACAGGGCCTATCGCCAATGGGCAGAGGAGAGGGACGAAGTGTGTGGGCGGGGGATGTGGGGGTAGGGTTCCACCCGAGTTTCCCATGAGAGCGACGCAGGGGACTTTTTTTCTTACTCTTGTCCATGCTTACAAAGTTTGTGTGACCTAATGTCCAAATGGGTAATCATGAACCGAGCGACATAACTGAGTGGATATCAAGTTGACGAAATGCTTAGAATTAGGAGGCAAAGTGATTGGGGGTGCATGTCTTGGCCCCGTAATTCCATGGATTGTTAATGCAGTTGGGCTTGAGAATCCCTTACCTTTGCCAGATGCGGCCTGAGAGTGGGAAACAGAAGAAGATGTGTTCCTTCTCTTTGAACTCGTGGTTGTAGTGAGGGAATGCGGAGTCGTTTGAGATATGCTTCTGGACTAGGTTGGCCTTGTCATTGAGCCGGCGATCAAATTGGAGGCACATAAACACTTTAACTTTGGTGGGTGCGTGTGTCTTCAGATTAGGCCGACACGTTGGTCTTCCTTGTCCCCCTTGGATAGGACGACATATGCTGCCTTGGTGTAGAAGTCCTTACCTCCATTGAAAAACCATTGGTCCGGCTCGAGCAATGTTATGAAGTCATGCAACAATGCCGCTAGGAAGTAATATAGGTTAGGCGATTCCATAGGCTAGAGTCTAGAACATCTCGTAGTATAGTAGCCACTCGACATGTAGGTTGCTGGAGTGTGTGAACAAGTTTGTGAATGCAAATGCTAAAGTGTTGCGGCACAACCAAGTGCCTAACCATGCATAAATAAGCACTAGTGCAGAAAACACTGGTGGTGACATGTCAAAAACCACCTTGGTGGCGTGGTGCCCCACACACCACCAGCATGGGGCACCACGCCACCAGTAAAAGATATAATGGTGTCACACCAAATGCCAGAATCCCAGCAGTATAATTCTTGAGCTAGTGGCGTTCGATATTAGGCACGTCACCTCTATGTTTTTCAGCGAATATAATGCAGCACAATGGCAGCGCATCCCACATGGAAGCGGCACATATTAAAGATATAACTAACAAACAATCAGATTAATGTGTGGCCAAACATATGCAAAATGACCAACAATCTCACAACTTTATTGATCATCTAGAACCAACACTACGTATGTTCAGGAAAACTAGCTACTTCATCGTCAACAAAATCAAACTATATATGCAGTTTAAGACACAAGTATCATGCAGGCTAGCCAATGAAGATCATCATCCTCAAGTTGGGCCGTGCGGTGTTCCTATAGTGAGTAGCCCGGCATGTCGAACCAGGATCTCCTTCCGGCCCTACTAGCTGCGACTGTTCGTGTCCACACAAACGTACTGACGACACCCCTTGCTCCAAGGCATAGTCCAGCAAGGCATGCTTCGTCACTCACTATGCCACTTCTCAAAGCTACGTTCTTAGGAAATTTCTGAAAACCCAAAAAAGCAACTATGTCAGACCGCCTCACATGATGGACACAGAAAAAGGAAAGAAGATAACTAAATTACTTGAAAGAACATACCATGACATGTTTGGTAAGATTGGTCGTTTAGTATATTATATCAATGGTCTAGCATACTAAAAATTGTGGATACATGTACACATCTGTTTTAGAAACTCATAGCCCATATCCAAAAATATAAGACCGGTGGCATCCCATGCCATACGATGCGATGTCTGCTAGCCTAGATCTGCCCTGCTTGTTTCGTCCTCCCTCACGAATTGTTTCCTCCCTCCCCCTCCCCTCCCTCAAATTGCAGCGTCGCGCACAGTAGATACAAGCTGCAACGAGCGTTGTTGGTACCTACCATGGACACACGTGAGGCCACCGAGCTCGAAGCACTACCACACTACCATCTCGCCGCTGCTCGCCACCCTCGCAGAACCTCCTTACCACGCTCGAAAACATCGCTCCATGGACGTTGCATCGCCCGTCCTCGCTGGTTCCAGCATGAATGCTTGCCGGCAACCGCGGTCTCCTGGTCCTCGCCGATTCCAGCATAAATCATTGTCGGCAACCTTACAGCTAACACAACATCCACCTCGTCGTTGTGCTTATACACACTACAGTAGATGGTCCCGGCAAAATGGTCTGCAAGTCGCAGCAAAACTAAAAGCCGGTCCCGGCAAAAACTTTTGCATGTCATAGCAAAATAGCCGTTGTAGATCCAAGCAAAAACAATCAATGTCCTCGGGTTGAAGCTTTTTCATTTGCCGGTTGTAGCTTCCTCTTCCACCAATTGCAACTTTTACTGTAGTGTGATCCAGCCCCCAGCTTCCTGTCTCTGGTTGAAGTTTTTTTGGTCGTCGTTTGTCGCTTTCTCGGTCGCCAATCCTAGCATTTGTCATTGCTGTTTGAAGCTTCTCTTTGCGCCAGCCATAGCCCACTGTCTCTGATTCTAACAAAAAAAACGACGGAAATCATAGCAATTGGTGTTGTGATTGCAGCCCTGCTGCGCCCCGATCGCAACAATATCACAGCAATCCCGCACGAGGTGTATGCAAGCATGGATTTGACATATGAAGACAATTTCTTTTTTTTCCCATTAGAGGTTAGTGCAAAGAAAAAACAATTAGTTAATTTATGCCTTCTGGGCCCATTGACTTATCCGTGGTATATGAGGCTTGCGTCTATGTTAGTGCATGTTAAGTGGTTGGGTGATGAATGGCAACGCGGGGCTTAGAGTGTTATCACCAAGCTTGCCAAAGATATTGCGAGGTTGAACAAGAGAGTGACTGATCTAGAGGGTACAATGGCTCGACCTACACGCCAAATAGGGATCGTCGTTAAATAGGGTTTTCCTTCTCGCTCTGCGTTGATGATTGCCTTCCGTTAGAATAGGCCCATGTAATTCTGTTGTTGGGCCTGATCTGCATCAAATCGCTCTACGCTACTGCTGCTGATCCTTCTCTTATGGGCCGTGAGCCACCTTTTAGAAAACAAAACAGGATGCATGGACATTCTTTGTGAATAGTCCCATCTTGCTCTCTCATACCGATTTCTCACCAATTTCTATATGTTGACAAATTAATTGAAATATGAACAAGTGGCTTTAGGAATAAACCAACTGAGGATGAGAACAGAAGAGAGAGGCCTTTCAACACATGAGCAGGAGCGAGCATTGGAGAAAGGTGCGTTGTTGCTGCTATCTCATGTTCTCCTAATTGTACAATCATGATTTGCTATAGGGTCTCAACCAGTAGTTTTACAAAACCAAATACTTCATATTTTCATATATTTACCGTATTTTTATGGGGTGTCTTCCCTAAGTCTCAAAAGAAACTACCATGTTTTCGCCCATAAGCTATTTTTCGACAATGTAATATTTTGGGTAGTAAATTTCTTCTAGTGCAATAAATCTAATATGTATATATTACATTGTTCCTGTAACAGCACTGACTATAATATTAACCCCTCATTCGGAGAGCAGTGATATGTTGCCCAGACTCATCCACACCCGCGATGTAAGAAAAAATTCAAAACAAATAATATAAAAAAATTGCATGGTAGATAATTTGATGTGTGAGGTGCACTCCAAATTTTAGATCATTTGGACATATGAGTAGCTCAGACCAAAGAATTTTAGATCATTTGGACATATGAGTAGCTCTGGCCAAAGAAGACGGATTTGGGGTCTGTAAAAAAGTTTACTTCATGTATTGTTCTGACACAATTTGTCTTTTTGAGGAGAGCTACTCATATGTCCAAATGATCTAAAATTTGGAGTGCACCTGACGCAACAAATTATATACCATGCAAAAGAATAATTTTAAAAAATTATATTTTTTTTTTCTATTTTTTCTTGACCGGGTGCATACGAGCCTGGTCTCAGAAATGCATATTCGCATCATTCGTCCATTTCGCCCAATTGCTGGCCCATATTGGGCTGGCTCGTGTCTCGTCTTGCTGGACAGCTTCAATTTGCTAGCTAACATATTTTGTTGTAGATAATGTACGTTGACCTTCTCTATATGAAAACTATAAGAAAAAAATCTTGCGCTACTAGTGAGCACAAGGTGTTTGTGCTAATGCTTGAGTGAGTTGCCTTGGCGGCGAGTGGCCGAGTGACCACTCAATGTGGTGGTGGACAAGGCCTCATTCAGGACCCTACCCTTAATCGATTCATTGTTTTTGCCATTAGCGACCTTTGTTAAGTGACCCAGTCCCTTGACCCAGACAACCCAGGTACATAGCGATTGGCGTTTGCTCTATAAGGAAGCACTGGCATTGGACAGGGGATGTTGTATGGCGAATGTGCCCAAGGGACACGGAGGGCGGCCCTCACACCTGGCTCAATAGTTTAGTTTAAACATAAACATTCCCTTGCGCTCGTGGATTCAATGACAGGTGTGACATATGATGGTCGAGCTCATCGCCTTGAGATTGACCACGTCTAGATGTGTTGTGGTTACGTGAACGCTGGGCATCCGTCGACGAGGGCGGAAAGGAGGATTATCGGCGACGGATGGGAGGGCTGGAAAAAAAAAAGCTCGAAGCTCGTGAGCTAAACGAGTAGCTCGTGACTCGGTTCGAATCGACTCGAACTCGAACAATAACAAGTCAAGCTGAGCTTTAGTTTAAGATCGTTTATAAACCGAGTTAAACGGGCCGATCTCACGAGTACTCGTTTAACTCGTTAGGCTCGATAAAAAAGTCAATGTTTTCTAGGGCTAGCAAAAAAACAACCACTAAACACCTTGCGTCCCAGCACAAGGTCCGGCCACTCAAGGCTCAGCCTCCCGGGATACTCTCACGTACATGTCCATATATGTACATGTTAAAATCCATGTTAATCTTTTTATCGTATTTATAAGGTTATATGGTCATATCTATAACGAGTTTAACAAGCTAAACGAGCTAGCTCGTGAGTTATACGAGTCGAGCCAATCTTGAATTTGAGCTTGTTATAGAAACGAGTCGAGTCGAGCTAGCTCGTTAATGAAGCGAGCTTTAGCGAGTCGAGTCGAGCACTCGGCTCGAATTCCACCCTAAGGGATGGGATGCTGCATTAATATAGAGCATGTGGACTTGCACAAGGTGGGAGGAGGGTTCTTTGAGTCATACTTATTAGGCTAGATGCGTGTGACATATTTTTCTATACTACTCTCTCCGTTCCTTAATATAAAAGCTTGTAGTTATTTAAGATATTGACTACATACATATTAAAATAAGTGAACATACTCCCTCCATTTTTTTTAAGTCTACATATAAGATTTGGTCAAAGTCAAACTTTGTAAAGATTAACTAACTTTATAGGAAAAAACAACATCTACAACCCAAAAGTTATATGTTACGAAATTTAATTTCATCATGCATCTAATAATATTGATGTCATAGAGTGAATGTTGATATCTTTTCCTACAAAGCTAGTCAAAGTTTACAATTTTGACTGTGAGTAAATGGCACCGGCAGTCCGAGAACTTGCGCTGCGGGTGCATTTAAGTCATGGTACTTGCAAACCGGAAAAACCCGTCATAGAACTTGCATTGCGAGTGTAGATAGGTCACATATGCCATCTGAACCGGCCAGCTGCCCTATTTTCGAGAAAAACCGTCATAGAACTTGTGTTGCGAGTGCAGATAGGTCACATTTCAAATTTTTCGTTCCTGCACGTATCACAAATATTTTTAATAACTATTTTTAAATTTATCATTCAAAAACATCTTTTTAAAGTCGCGAATCATAAATATATTTTAAAATGTCCACAACTTAAAAAAAATGTTCACGAATCAAAAATATTTTTCAAATTTATCATTCGCAAATATTTTCTAAAGTAGTGACCAAATAGTTTTCAAATTAATCATTCATGAACATTTTCAAATTTATTGTTCACAAACATTTTCAAATTTATTGTTCACAAACATTTTCAAATTTTTCGTTCGTGGACATTTATTAAAAGTCACGAATCACAAATAATTTAAAAATATATGTTTTAATTTATCGTTCGTGAACTTTTTTTAAAGTCGTGAATCACAAATATATTTTAAGGGTTAATTTGATAAATGTCACTCTAAATTTGGCGATTCCAAGAAATGCCACTGTAATTTACAAACTTGAAAAAATGCCATTTCGTGCCATTTCGGCATTTTTCGAAGTTTACAGTGGCGTTTTTCAAAGTTTGCAAAAGTTGCAGTGGCATTTTTCAAAGTTTGGAAATTGCAGTGCATTCTTATGAATCGCATAATTGGAGTGACATTTATCTAATTAACCCTTTTCTAAATGTTCAAAACTTACAAAAAATGCTCGCGAATCACAAATATTTTTCAAATTTATCGTTCTCGAACTTTTTTTTAAAGTCGTGAACAAATACTTTTCAAATTAATCATTCATGAACATTTTCAAATTTATGGTTCGCAAGCATTTTCAAATTTTTTTGTTTGTGGACATTTTTTTAAAGTCACAAATCACAAATATTTATATTTTAAATAAATATTTTTTAATTTATCGTTCGCGAACTTGTTTTAAAGTCGTGAATCACAATTCTTTTTAATGTTCACAACTTTAAAAAAATGTTCGCGAATCAAAAATATTTTTCAAATTTATCGTTCTCAACCATTTTTTAAAGTCGTGAACAAATAGTTTTCAAATTAATCATTCACGAACATTTTCAAATTTTTCGTTCCTGGACATTTTTCTAAAGTCATGAATCACAACTATTTTTATTAAATATTTTTTAATTGATCATCGCGAACATTTTTTTAAAGTCGCTGATCACAAATATATTTTTCTAAACGTTCGCAAACATTTTTTTTAAGTCGTGAACAAATAGTTTTCAAATTTATCGTTCACGAACATTTTTTTAAAGTCACGAATCAAATATATTTTTAAAGTCGTGAACAAATTTATCGCGCTTGACCGTTAGAGATAGAAAACGAGGCAGCTGGCGGGTTGAGATGACCTGTGTGACCTATCTGCACCGGTAATGCAAGTTCTATGATAGGTTTTTCCGGTTCGCAAGTAACGTGGCTTAAGTGCACCAGCAGCGCAAGTTCTCGGACTGCCAGTGCCATTTACTCTTTGACTTTGACCAAATTTTATATGCAAACTAAAAAAAACGGAGGGAGTACGTACTAAAATTTGTCTAGATACATATGAATCAAGAAAAAGCTAAATGGTCTTATATTAGGGAATGGAGGGAGTAGTAAACGTGTATGTGCAACGCACGCCGATATCAGGCAAAAATTAATTACATGTTGATATTAGGTAGAAAATTAATTGCACATTAATATTAGGTAGGATATCAATTACAAACTAATTATGTGATAGTTTATACTTGGTATGTTATTAATTGCGTGTTAAACATGTTGCATGGTTAGGGCGTTGGAGTGACACTGTTTGATCGCTAAGATTTGTTGAATCCGCCACCTACGGGTCTTTTTATATTGACTAGACAATTGACCGTGCGTTGCAACGGGAATATAAACATTCTAATAGATTAGCTCGTGCCTATAAAAGGAAAGAGTGAGACATATATAATGAAGGTTAGACGAAAGAGATGTGAAATGGAAACCTTATGTTCTTTTTATTTTTATACTAGACTACAAGAATGGCCGTGCGTTGCAACGGGATATAAATATTCTAATACGTTAGTTTGTGATTTACCTGTCAATAATAATGCGATTGTGTAAATAAATGTTCATCAAATTCTGCCCGTGAATTACCTTATATTTTGATTACAAAGTTTGGTAAGTAAATTAAAATGGAATTGGTTCAGAGATCAGTAAATTAAGGTGATTGATTATCATATACATGGAAGGTTGGACGAAGGTGTGGTGCGAAGAAAGGTGAAATGGAAACTTTACGTTCTTTTTAAGTAGTAGAGACTAGACTAGAAGAATGCTCGTGCGTTGCAACGTGAAATATTCTTTTATGTTAGCTTGTAATTTACCTGTCAATAATAATGCGATTGTGCGAATCAACCTGTGGTTGAGTTGGTTAGGTGGACAGTGGTATCCCCAACCCACCAGGGTTCAAATCCTGGTGCTCGCATTATTCCTGGATTTATTTCAGGATTTCCGGCGATGCGCTTTCAGTGGGAGGAGACGTTCCGTCGACGACGAGGCGCCACTGGTGACTTCGTAAATCTCAAGATGATATGCCGGCTCAGTCTTTCGGAGGTGCTCATAGGGGTAGGGTGTGCGTGTGTGCGTTCATAGGGATGAGTGTATGCGCGTGTATATGAGCGCTTATGTCTGTACTGATGCTCAAAAAAAAAAAAAAATAATAATGCGATTGTGTAAATAAATGTTCATCAAATTCTGACCGTGAATTACCTTATATTTTGATTACAAAGTTTGGTAAGTAAATTAAAATGGAATTGGTTCAGAGATAAATAAATTAAGGTGATTGATTATCATATACATGAAAGGTTGGGTGAAGGTGTGGTGTGAAGAAAGGTGAAATGGAAACCTTATGTTATTTTTAAGTAGTAGAGATATTGATTATATAGATATAGATAGATGATACTAAATATAGTAGTCACGCGGTACTCACCATCAAAGGTATTGTGAACCTATTTCGTGAGTTTCCATTCGAGGAAGGATCGGTGCATTTTTTTAGCATGTCATAATGTGTTTCCATTTTGTATTGTAGCAAGAAAGATATTGTAATAATTTATTGCATTTATTATATCAGGAGAAGACACATATTATATTGTTCCTCTTCGTTGCTTGCACATACGAGCTTGTAAGAACATTATTCTGACCCATCCTTGCTACAACAACAAAATGTCCTTCCAAATTGTTTTACGCAAGAACTCGCTTTTTCCTCGTAACCTTGGCTAGCACATGTATCCTTGCATTTACTATATGAGCAATTCGGCGTATCATCACAATTCCCTATACGAGCTGTGGAGAATAAAATGTAATGCAACAAAAATAATCAGAACACCAAAATAACTCCAACAAATGGAACAAAACTATAAAACTATATGTGGAAGTAAATAAAAATGCTTATGTGCCTACCTGATGTATCATATGATTGGGTAGTGGTTAAGATTGCCAACAAAGCCACTATGCATAGTACCCATGTGATTTTGCTTCCAAAAGCCATGGATAATAGCTACACAATCCTTCTGTTGTATAGTTCTTCCAGGTAAAGTGCTATAGAACTAGTGATGTTGTTTCTTGTGTTTATATAGAGGGCCACCAAAATTGGTCGCAATCAATGTCTTCCCTATTTGTTCTTTCACGATAAATGATTTCTCCCATATCCAAGCACATTATTATTAGGATATATCTTGGCAATAAAGTCATTCCTGTTTATTCTAGTATGCTGAATATTTTTCTCCCAAGATCACACTCATTGATTGTTCAAGGTAAATCATAAAAAATATAGATTGCACCTAACGTTAATGTTTTTGGCTCAATTCTAATACATTATTTTTTTGTCAATCATTTCCTATGCTAGTTGGAATTAATCAACTCTACTGAGTATTGGTACATTGTTGATCCAAAGATATGTCGAAGAAGTAGGAACACGACGGAATCATGTAGTGGTCTATCAGGACAACACCACGGTTAATATTGTTTCAGGCCTCCTTGTGGACAATAGCCTTACTGGTGCGTGTATTGCACTGATATCAAAGAAGGATAACAAGGGGCTTGGAGACTAATCAAGATAGGATCTACAACTAGTCGAGAGATGGGATGTGCCATCACGTCTATTATATCCGGAAGTAATCCTTACACGGCTATATGGATGGAATATTTTTTACAAGGCTTCTATAATTGGTTTAGTTTCCTTTGCTCATTGTAATATGCATTATCATTCCATTGCATTGCTCCCATTATTCCATAGACTATAGCGCCCATATCATTTTGTTGAGTTTGGTTTGCCTTGTTACCAGATTATTTATACTCCCTCCATTCCTTTATGTAAGGTGTATTATTTTTGGTACGGTGACCAAGACACAAAATTATGGACATGTTAGGACAAAATAATCCTTGGCAAATTATTGGTGTGGCAAGTAAATCAATTTGTCTAGGAAAGTATGAGATACATCCAATCGGCAGACAGATACGTTCGTTGTTTTGCTACGAGAGATACAGACAACCAGGAGAGACAATTTCCCTTTTTTTGGAGGACTAACAAGGGAATTATGAGGAATTAGAAGAAATCCACCTTACATTCTGGAATTCTATCAAAAAAACAAATACATCTTATATAAAGAAACGAATGCAGTAGTTTGGAACCATGTTTGTTTCGATCTATATCATGTAGGGCTTTGCGCCAAAGTTGCAAATTCTTCTATTCCAGTAGAATTCTTTGCACTCGACGCACGGTTCTCATATCTTTTTTTTTTTGCATGGTCGGTTCTCATATCATTGATCGAGTGGCATCTTCATTTGTACATAAATATGGTACGTATATGTTGCATGACTGACCGGCACACAACATGTAGCATGTCTATTCCTAAGTGGCAAGACATGTGTGACTCAACTCTTGGGTAAAGATGTAGACCCTTTGCAATGTAAAACGATAGGCTTGGTATATAGACGTGACAGCCATGTCACGATGTTGTGTGCGTGTGCGTGCGTGATGTATTCTGGAAGGTTGTTAGCTAGATAGACTCTATCCTATGTATAGCTTGGAGGAAGGGTCAAGTCTACAACAACTTATCCTTATGATGTATCTTGTTGCTCTATATAAACATGCATGCGTCCCTGCCGAAGGGCATACGCTTCCACGCCTCAAATTCTTATATGGTAACCAGAGCCATCCTCGAGCTCATCCATGGCAACGTCTTCAAGTTCCTTCCCATCCTCGCCCTTCGCTCACGCATCCACCGAGAAGCTTACGAAGGGCAACCAGGCGCTATGGCGGGCGACCGTGCTATCTGCGATCAGGGGCGCGCAGATGGCGAAGTATCTCGACGTCGAGCAACCTCCACCACCCATGCAGATCGACGTAGCTTCGTCAGATGGCAATACCACGGCGAAGGGGCCGAATCCTGAGTTCCAAACCTGGTATGCTCAAGATCAACAGGTTTTTTCCTATCTGCTGACGACTCTTCCCCGTGAGATCGCCATCCAGGTTGCATCGTGCCACACATCAGCTGAGCTCTGGAATACGGTTGAAGGGATGCTTGCATCCCGCACCCGTTCCCAGACCACCAATGTTCGGATTGCCCTCGCCAATCTGCAGAAGGGCAACTCCTCCATCACCGACTACGTTGGAAAAGTCAGTCTCTGCGCGACGAGCTGATGGCGCGAGGAAGAAGGTTGATGAGGACGACATCGTCTCTCATATTCTGGCGGGACTCGAAGAAGACTTCGACCCTGTGGTGTCCGCTATGTGCTCACGGGTGGAGCCGGTCACCGTCGCCGAGCTGTTCTCACAGCTCCTCAGCTTCGAGACGAGGCTGAGTCTTCGTGGTGGAGGATCTCAGTCCTCCGCCAATGCAGCTACCCGAGGCCGCAAACCTGGCGGCGGTGGTGGTGACCGCGGCCGCAGACAAGGCGGCAATGGTGGTGACCGCGGCGGGCACGGCTACTCCAGGACAGGAGGACGCGGCGGCGGCAACAACAGCAACGGAGGCAACTTCAACAACAATCATGCCTCCGCTCCCAGGGTCCAGTGCCAGATCTGTGGCAAGTTGGGACACCCAGCCTGGAAGTGCTGGAAACGCTACGACGAATCCTACCAAGGTGTGGAGGAGAAGTCGGCCAACCTTGCTGCCCCGCAGTACGGGGTGGACACCAACTGGTATTTGGACAGTGGTGCCACCGACCACATCACAGGAGATCTGGAGAAGCTGATCGTACGCGATCGCTACACCGGCAATGAGCAGATCCACACCGCAAGCGGTTCAGATATGGTTATTAAGCATGTTGGTCATTCAGCTATCCGCACTCAAGATCGTGATCTTCATCTAAACAACATTCTTCATGTACCCGAAGCAAACAAAAGTCTCATATCTGCCAGTCGTCTCGCTATTGACAACGACTCTTTTGTTGAAATTCACCCCTATTTGTTTTGTGTAAAGGATCGGGGAACGAAGAGGGTGCTCCTCAAAGGCAGGGGTAGACGAGGTCTATACCCCGTCAAACACACGGGACAAGGCGCCAAGAAGCAAGCGCTCAGTGTCACTCCCTCCTCGGATAGGTGGCATCGGCGCCTAGGACATCCTTCATTTGTCATCGTTAGCAAAATAATTAGTCAAAATAAACTCCCGTGTGTCAAGCTGTTGAACAGCGAATTTATTTGTGATTCTTGTCAAAAAGGCAAAAGCCATCAGCTGCCTTATCCAAAATCAATAAGTGAATCAAGGTTCCCTTTGGAACTAATTTTCTCTGATGTTTGGGGACCTGCCATCGAATCTGTAGGTAGAAAAAAAATACTATGTGAGCTTCATAGATGATTTCAGTAAGTTCACATGGATCTACCTAATCAAACATAAATCTGAAGTTTTCCAAAAATTTCATGACTTCCAGAAACTTGTTGAAAGACAATTTGATCGGAAAATTCTAGCCCTTCAGACTGACTGGGGGGGGGAGTATGTTAAGCTAAATTCTTTTTTCACTCGGATTGGTATATCCCATCATGTCTCCTGTCCTCACGCTCATCAGCAGAACGGGTCAGCTGAGTGAAAACATCGACACATAGTCGAGGTTGGACTCTCCCTCCTAGCTCAAGCATCTATGCCGTTAAAATTCTGGGATGAGGCCTTCATTGCAGCCACATACCTTATAAACAGACTCCCAAGCAAAGTCATCAATTTTGAAACACCTCTTGAAAAATTGTCTCATGAAAAACCTAACTACTCGGCTCTCCGAATCTTTGGGTGCGCCTGTTGGCCGAACCTACGGCCATATAACACACACAAACTCCAGTTCAGATCCAAGCAGTGCGCCTTTTTAGGTTACAGCAACCTTCATAAAGGATTTAAGTGTTTGGACATTTCCACCGGGCGAGTATACATCTCTAGAGATGTGGTTTTTGATGAGACAGTATTTCCTTTCGCGGCCTTACATCCAAATGCAGGGGCTCGCCTTCGTGCCGAAATCCTCTTGTTGTCTCCTGAACTGCTCAATCCTACTGATCATGGGGGTGAAACATATGCTGATGATCATTTGCTTAATAGTCATGCTAATATTACTGATGAAAACGGTGCAAAATTTGCTGCTCCAAGTCATGATTTTATGCAGAAACAGAGTTGTACAGGCGCAAGACACGAGGTAGATCTGCCTGACGGCACTGATCCCGAGAGATCCGGTGCAGACGGTGCAGGCGGGCCCGACACGAATCCCGGTAGTGATCCTCTGGCGGCGTCAGAAGCGCGTGGCAGATCCGGCCCGTCAGCGCGCGCCGGCTCGGTCGGGTGGGGGCGACTCGCCCGTGTCGCCACGCGTGACGTGTCGCGAGCCGGTTGAGGCGGGTGCGCCTGGTCCCCGGCGCAATGATGACTCCAACAGTCCGCCGCGGGCCCGCGCCCATGCGTCGCCTGCGCCAACCGACAGCTCCAGGGATGTTGTTGATCCCGAGGCTGATTCGCCTGTGTCAGTACGAGGAACAGACACGGCGGTCGATGCTGATTCGCCCGTACGCGGGGCGGGATCTTCTGCGGCTCCTTCAGGATCGTCTGCGGCTACATCGATACCCATGCGTGTTACACGCTCACAGCGAGGTATTCTCAAACCCTTAGTGCCCAAGGATGGCACGGTAAGGTACGACAAAAATTTTAAGTTTGCACACTTTGCCTCCTCTGCTGAGCCACAAAATGTGTTAGAAGCTCTGCATGATAAAAATTGGAAGAATGCTATGAGCATAGAGTATGATGCTTTGATGAAGAATCACACTTGGCATTTAGTTTCACCAAAGCCAGGGAGGAATATTATCGATTGTAAGTGGGTTTATAAAATTAAAAAGAAGGCTGATGGCACAATAGATAGGTATAAAGCTAGGTTAGTAGCTAAGGGCTTCAAACAACGCTACGGTATTGATTATGAGGACACCTTCAGTCCTGTAGTGAAGGCTGCTACTATCAGACTTGTTCTGTCTATTGCTGTTTCCAGGGGATGGAATCTTCGCCAATTGGATGTTCAGAATGCGTTTTTACATGGCGTTCTCGAGGAAGAGGTTTATATGCGGCAACCACCAGGCTTTGAAGATAGATCCAAACCTAACTATGTGTGCAGGTTGGATAAAGCCTTGTATGGTTTGAAACAGGCTCCCAGGGCATGGTATTCAAGACTAAGCCATAAGTTGCAACAGCTTGGGTTCTGTCCGTCAAAAGGAGATACATCGTTGTTCTTCTTTAAAAAGGGAAAGGTGATCATATATATGCTGATTTATGTGGATGACATAATTGTAGCAAGCTCCTCACAAGATGCCACGTTGGCTCTTTTAAGAAATCTAAGAAGTGAATTTGCTTTAAAAGATTTGGGTGATTTACATTATTTCTTAGGTATTGAAGTAAAGAAGATACAAGATGGTATTCTTCTTACTCAAGAGAAATATGCTTCTGATATTTTGAGCCGTGTAGGAATGAAGGATTGTAAGCCTTCCAGCACACCTATGTCAACCACAGAGAAATTGTCCTTGAATGAGGGAAAGTTGCTGAGTCAAGAAGAGGGACAAAGTATCGAAGTGTAGTTGGGGCACTTCAGTACCTTACATTAACAAGACTTGACATATCTTTTTCAGTTAATAAAGTTTGTCAATTCTTGCATGCACCAACCTCATTGCATTGGACAGCTGTGAAACGAATATTGAGATATATTCGAGGAAGCACTGGAGTTGGATTGAGTATATGTAAGTCTCCCTCAACTATAGTGCTTTCTCTGATGCAGATTGGGCAGGGTGCCCAGATGACAGAAAGTCAACAGGGGGCTTTGCAGTGTTTCTTGGCTCAAATCTTGTGTCATGGCAAGCAAAGAAACAAGCAACTGTCTCGAGATCCAGTACTGAGGCAGAGTATAAGTCATTGGCAAATGCTACTGCAGAGGTAATGTGGGTAGAAACACTTCTGGCTGAACTAGGTGTATCTAGATCACATGTCTCACATTTGTGGTGTGATAATCTTGGGGCAACATATCTTTCTGCTAATCCTGTGTTTCATGCAAGAACGAAACACATAGAGATTGATTTTCATTTTGTTCGAGAAAGAGTTGCACAAAGAAAATTGGAGATAAAATTTATTCCAACTGGAGATCAAGTGGCAGATGGATTTACCAAACCACTGCAAGTTCGACAGCTTCAAGCCTTCAGGAACAATCTAAACCTCGATGAGTTGAGATTGAGGGAGGATGTAAAACGATAGGCTTGGTATATAGACGTGACAGCCATGTCACGATGTTGTGTGCGTGTGCGTGCGTGATGTATTCTGGAAGGTTGTTAGCTAGATAGACTCTATCCTATGTATAGCTTGGAGGAAGGGTCAAGTCTACAACAACTTATCCTTATGATGTATCTTGTTGCTCTATATAAACATGCATGCGTCCCTGCCGAAGGGCATACGCTTCCACGCCTCAAATTCTTATATGCAAAAGCATTCAATCTGCTCGACTAGCTGCTATCCACGGTATTGGATAAATTTAATATGGTTAGTTCTTTTAAACTGAGCCCCTCGGCAGGGAAGTTCTAAAATAGGTTGTGGTTAAGTCACTCAGGGTATTGGTAGCCGTCATGGGGCAGCCGAAAACCTCTTGGCAAGGCCATAATTCGATGAGGCTACAGAAGAAGCCCTAGTGGTCGGTATCTATTTTAGTTCATTGTTACTTAGTTGCATGCTTGTCACTTTGCAACCAATCATACATACACTGACGTGTTAACTCTGGAATTTCTGCGTTGTTAGGAAATTTTCACAGAGGAGAATATGATAACCCATGGTTGTGTGCAAGTGTTTCAGCGAGGTACTCAATGGGAATGACCAATCTGGAGGTGTGCACGGGGAGGAGTGGATGATGGATGGTTTCCGGGAGGCGGTCAGTTTCTGTCGCTTCACGAATTTGGGCATAACTCGATAGGACTAAAGCTAGAACATCTATAGTGACAGACGAGGGTCAATCGTAACTAGAAGAAGGAGACTACCTTCGAACTGCTTAAAATCAAGAAATTGTGGGGATGCTAGACTACCTTATTCTTCGGATTATCGACCGAAGGGAAATAGACGTTCTTTGACAACAAATGGTTACACACATCCAGGTAACCGAATCTGATCCTTGTGCATTAGCAGATCGGACTTGGATGACGGGAGTGGTCAGCAGAGGCCATTCAAGTTCAAAAATGCATGGAGTAGGTATGGTACGTACCATAGAGGATTATTGGGTGCCGATTAATTGGAATTTTGAGCATGTCTATGAAACACTTGGTCAGGTTAAAGACATACTAGATACTACAAAAATGGAGCAAGAAGGAATTTGGCTCTGTTAAAAACAGCCAAAGACTATGTGTGCAAGGTTATAAAGAGTGAGAACTAATTCCCTGTGGAAGGGCCCTTCGGCTGAGGAAAAGAGATTAGTCAGGAGGATTTCATAGTTGCTGGCAAGGAGAATTCTTGGCTTTCTCATTCTTTTACTGCACTAAGGTATTTTCATGTAATAGAACGCCGACTAGACGCTACTCTACCGCTCTCTGTACGTAGTTGGGTCGATGCAGAAGCCGGCTCTGGAACAGATGAGTCGATGGACGAGTGGAGACTGTTATGCTAAGTCGATGGACGAGTGGAGACTGTTATGCTAAGTTGATCATGTAACTGTTGTTTGTACGGATTTGCTATTTCTCAGGTGCCTGAAATTTCTTCTCGCGCCAGTCACTTTTTTCCTTCTTCCTTTCTTCTTCTTCTTCTTCTTCTTCTTCTTCTTCTTCTTCTTCTTCTTCTTCTTCATTCCCTCCCTCTTGGCCGGACCTCACCAGAGAAACTCGCCGTAGAAGAACTAGCCCCACCATCTATCTTAGGGTGAAGTAACGACCCCATTATCTATCTTAGGGATGGGGGTGTAGGGAATCACCTGAGTTCTCCATTGGTGCGCCGAGGCTTAGAGGGATGGCCGGGGCGGCGGCCAGCAACGGAGGTGTGGGGAGGTTGAGGGAGGCGGGCGCCAAGGCGGCGCTGTATGGCGTCCGCCTCTTGGGGGGGGGCAATGAACAGTGCCGCAATCTATTTTGGACCATTGGATCAAGATCTAACGGTTCCTGTGAAAGTGACCGATGGATGAAAAAATTGCAGGTACCTGACGTATAGTCAGTCCCTTGTTTCTATTATTTCTTTCTTTTTGTTTGTGTTCCAAGTTGCATATGCAAGTAGTGGATGATATTATGAGGAAGAAAGAAAGTATGTTTTGTTGGAAAGGGAAATGAAGGGAAAATGTAGATTGATTATATGGGCAAGGGAGGGGAACATAATTAACATACACGTGTGATTTGATCTGACTGCATCCAGAATTTGCTGGAGGCTCTACTGGATTCATGAGTGTTGTAGGTAGCTAGAAAGAGCCACCACCCAAACAACAAATGATTTGAAGGAGGAAGCGTCAGGACTGGCAGTAGCAGTAGACCCGCCTGGGCCATCATCCTGGATCTCTCACGCTCAGAGTCTCAATTCATGCCATTAGCCACCAATAATCTGGTAATTCACTTCAGAACCTGGGCTCATCTACGCCCTATGAACAATGAATTCAAAATAATCTGGTAATGCATGCCAAATTGTTTGGATTTTGACAAGTGCTGCATTTTCTGCAGTTTCTCGCTGAAGGGACGATAAATGGCCGGACATGTCGCAACATGCAAATGGCGTTGGAAGTCGCTCAAACCTGGCATGGATGCCGCATATGTCCATGTCAGGTTATTGCAAGAAGTGGGGTCATTTATCCATAGTCCAAAAAATACCAGTTTTAGGAGTGTGCTAGATTAGACGAGACGGGTGCATCCGTGAGCATGTAGTTTTTTCTAATTAGAATGCCTATTTTATTTGCAATTTTCGTCATTATCAATCAACATGAACATTTTCTTATATCAAAACAATTTCTTAAAAAAACAAGAATTTTGGAATTTCAAATTGTGTACGAAAATTTTGTAAACTTGAACACTTTTTCCAAAATTGTGAACAGACTGCCAAAAATTGACGTTGTACACAAATTGCAAACCACACACTTTTTTTAAATTTTATCTAAATATTTGAAACACAGATATATTTTTGAAATTTGTGAACAAAAGAAATTCGAAAACATATTTTTTTTTGAAATTCCAGAACATTTTTTACAACTATAAACAATATTTGAAAACAACAACATTTGTAGGTATTCCAAAATATTTCATATTTTTTAACAGGTTTCAGTAGGAAAATAAAGTTCAAAAAGGGTAAAAATGAATTAACAAAAAATGAAAACAAAAACAAAAAAAATATTCCCAGGCATTGGTTCAACTAGGCGATGACTTCGCTCCTTTCGGGTGCCTGTTGGGCCGACCCAACTGTTTGCGGATTTAAGAAAAGTTCATCAAGTTTAAAACAATGTTCACGAATTTGAAAAAAAAAAGCAAACTTTGGCAGATGCTCGTAATAGTTGAGAAGACTTCATGGATTGGAAAAAGCTCACGGATTTGAAAACAAAGTTTGAAAATTTAAGGAAATATTCATGAATTTGAAAAATACACAGATTTAAGAATTTTTTTGATGATTTTAAAATAGTTCACGAATAATAATTAAGAAAATAAAATTGAAAAGAGAGAAAAAATAGAAAAATATAATGAATACCAGACAAACAAAAACTGTAAGACATAAAATCACAACATGTTTCAAAAGATGTTCGGAAATTGTTCATGTATGCGAATTTTGTTCAAATTTCAAAAAATGTTTGCTAAAGTTTAGTTCATAAATTCAAAACTATTCTGTATTTCAAAATTATTCACATTTTTTTAAATAAAATTTTAGAATTTTTTTGAGAACAAAATTCATATATATTAACATTTGTGTTTTCTTATAAATTTCGCGCTAGCAAATAGCACAAGCAGCGAATGGAGGACTGGCTAGCAGCACTTGCCTTCAAGTCGGAGTTTTTGAGTTCGAGTCCTCATGTGATGTTCTTTTTTCTTTGCAAATTCTCATACGAGCTCTCGCAACGTACTTAAAGAAAATTATTTTGCCCATTATTATGAAGAGGTATGGGATAATCTCAATCGTTGATGTGTTTATAAGGATGTACCGAAGCAAAAGTGTAAAATTATAGGTGCTACCAATCAACCGGCTGATAAGAGATAAACTTAAGCCGCCTTGCGAGCCGTCGGATCCTTTCCAACGTAACCGTCGACCCAGTAAACGCAAGGCCGGGCATCGTCCTCTCCCTTCCTTTCTCCTCAGGCCGCATCTACACAAACACCACGCGCATCGCCGCTGGAACCTGATGAGCTCCTCTGAAGCACCCCGATTGTCATCTCAAGCACAACATCAATGGCTCTGGTGCCCCCCGGTTGCTAGGGTTGCGGCACCACCCAAGTCGCCCGAGCGGGGGCGACGCGGGGGTTGGCATGTGATGGAGAGATGATGGTGAGAGGGTTCCGGATCTCTTCTCTGTTATGGGGGAGGGGAGGGGTCGGAGGAGGGAGATCAAGCGGCAGCCGGGGAGCTCCCTCCCGCCGCGGTAGGCACTCGTAATCTAAAAAAATCTAATTTACTGGGTGCAAAAGTTTCTGATTCTCGGCAGGATCAACACAACTATCACCATAAGCTATCCTAAAGGTCTTACTTGGCACTTTATTGAAACAAAAGCTATAAAACATGATTACTAAAGTAGAATAATCATGTGGACACACAAAAACAGTAAGGATACATATTGGGTTGTCTCCCAACAAGCGCTTTTCTTTAATGCCTTTCTAGCTTGGCATGATGATGACAATGATGCTCACATAAAAATAAGAATTGAAACATAACGGGAGCATCATGAAGCATATGACTAGCACATTTAAGTCTAACCCACTTCCTATGCATAGGGATTTTGTGAGGAAACAACTTATGGGAATAATAATCAACAAGCATAGGAAGGTAAAACAAGCATAGCTTCAAGATTTTCAACACATAGAGACGAAACTTGACATTATTGCAATTCCTACAAGCATGTATTCCTCCCTCATAATATTTTTTAGTAGCATCATGAATGAATTCAACAATATAATCAGCACCTAAAGCATTCTTTTAATGATCTAAAAGCATAGAAAATTTACTACTCTCCACATAAGCAAATTTCTCCTCATGAATAGTAGTGGGAGCAAACTCAACAAAATAATTATCATGTGAGGCATAATCCAATTGAAAACTAAAATCATAATGACAAGTTTCATGGTTATCATTATTCTTAATAACATACAAGTCATCACAATAATCATCATAGATAGCAACTTTGTTCTCATAATCAATTGGAACCTCTTCCGAAAAAGTGGAATCATCACTAAATAAAGTTGACACTCTTCCAAATCCACTTCCATCAATATAATCATCATAAATAGGAGGCATGCTATCATCAAAATAAATATTCTCATCAAAACTTGGGTGACAAAAATATCATATTCATCAAACATAGCTTCCCCAAGTTTGTGGCTTTGCATATCATTAGCATAATGGATGTTCAAGGAATTCATACTAACAACATTGCAATCATGCTCATCATAAAAAGATTTAGTACCAAACATTCTAATGCATTCTTCTTCTAGCATTTGAGCACAATTTTCCTTTCCATCATTCTCACGAAAGATATTAAAAAGATGAAGCGTATGAGACAAACTCAAATCCATTTTTTCGTAGTTTTATTTTATAAACTAAACTAGTGATAAAACAAGAAACAAAAAGATTCGATTGCAAGATCTAAAGATTTACCTTCAAGCGCTAACCTCCCCGGCAACGGCGCCAGAAATGAGCTTAATGTCTACTACACAACCTTCTTCTTGTAAATGTTGTTGGTCCTGCAAGTGCACATGTTTGTAGGACAGTAGCAAATTACCCTCAAGTGGATGACCTAAGGTTTATCAATCCGTGGGAGGCGTAGGATGAAGATGGTCTCTCTCAAGCAACCCTGCAACCAAATAACAAAAAGTCTCTTGTGTCCCCAACACATCCAATACAATGGTAAATTGTATAGGTGCACTAGTTCGGCAAAAAGATGAAGTTACAAGTGCAATATGGATGGTAGATATAGGTTTTTTGTAATCTGAAAATATAAAAACAGCAACGTAACTAATGATAAAAGTGAGCACAAACGGTATTGCAATGATAGGAAACAAGGCCTAGGGTTCATACTTTCACTAGTGCAAGTTCTCTCAACAATGATAACATAGATAGATCATATAACAGGCCCTCAACATGCAACAAAGAGTCACTCCAAAGCCACTAATAGCGGAGAACAAACGTAGAGATTATGGTAGGGTACGAAACCACCTCAAAGTTATTCTTTCGGATCAATCTATAAAAGAGTTTGTACTAGAATAACACCTTAAGACAAAAATCAACCAAAACCCTAATGTCACCTAGATACTCCATTGTCACCTCAAGTATCCGTGGGCATGATTATACGATATGCATCACACAATCTCAAATTCATCCAACCAACACAAAGTACTTCAAAGAGTGCCCCAAAGTTTCTACCGAAGAGTCAAGAACTTGTGCCAACCCCTATGCATTGGTTCATGGGCGAAACCCGCAAGTTGGTCATCAAAACATACATCAAGTGGCACATGATATCCCATTGTCACCACATATAAGCACGGCAAGACATACATCAAGTGTTCTCATAAAAAACTCAATCCGATAAGATAACTTCAAAGGGGAAACTCAATTCATTACAAGAGAGTAGAGGGGGAGAAACATCATAAGATCCAACTACAATAGCAAAGCTCGGGATACATCAAGATCGTGCCATAGAGGGAACACGAGAGAGAACACAAGAGAGAGAGAGAGAGAGAGAGAGAGATCAAACACATAGCTACTGGTACATACCCTCAGCCCCGAGGGTGAACTACTCCCTCCTCGTCATGGAGAGCGCCGGGATGATGAAGATGGCCACCGGTGATGGATTCCCCCTCCGTGAGGTCTTGAACGGACTCGAGAGGTTTTGGTGGCTACAGAGGCTTGCGGCGGCGGAACTCCCGATCTATCTTGATATTCGATGGTTTTATGGTACATATGGTTATATAGGCGAAAGAAGTTGGTCGGGAGGTGCTCGAGGGGCCCACGAGACAGGGGGCCGCGCCCTGTAGGGGGGGCGCCCCCCTATCTCCTGGGCTCCTCAAGTATCTTCTGACTTGATCTCCAAGCCTCCAGGATGATATTCTTCCAAAAAAATCACGATGCCGAAGGTTTCATTCTGTTTGGACTCTGTTTAATATTCCTTTTCTTCGAACTACTGAAACAGGCAATAAAACAGCAACATGGGCTGGGCCTCCGGTTAATTGGTTAGTCCCAAAAGTAATATAAAAGTGTATAATAAAGCTCATAATCATTCAAAACACATAGTAATATAGCATGAATGCTTCATAAATTATAGATACGTTGGAGACGTATCAAATACCACTGTTGAAACGCCTGTTCAGAAACAAAGAGCGTGCCGAGTTGATGCAATGGCACAAAGATGATCATAAGAAAGACGGGAAGTTGAGAGCACCCACTGACGGATCGCGGTGGAGAAAAATCAAGAGAAAGTACTGGGAGGAGTCTGCAGGTGACGCAAGGAACGTATGGTTTGGTTTAAGCGCGGATGGCATTAATCCTTTCGGGGAGCAGAGTAGCAATCACAGCACCTGGCCCGTGACTCTATGTATCTATAACCTTCCTCCTTGGCTGTGCATGAAGCGGAAGTTCATTATGATGCCAGTTCTCATCAAAGGCCCTAAGCAACCCGACAATGACACTGATGTGTACCTAAGGCCATTAGTTGAAGAACTTTTACAGCTGTGGATTGGAAAAGGTGTACGTGCGTGGGATGAGCACAAATAGGAGGAATTTGACCTACATGCATTGCTGTTTGTCACCATCAATGACTGGCCTACTCTCAGTAACCTTTCAGGACAGACAAACAAGGGATACCACGCATGCACGCACTGTTTAGATGACACCCAAAGTATATACCTGGACAAATGCAGGAAGAATGTTTACCTGGGGCATCGTTGATTCCTTGCGACCAACCATCAATGTCGAAACAAAGGCAAGCACTTCAAAGACGAGGCAGATCACCGGAAGAAGCCCGCCATATGTACCAATGATCACGTACTTGCTATGGTCAATGATTTAAAAGTGATCTTCGGAAAGGGTCCCGGCGGACTATCTGTTCCGAATGACGCTGGGGGACACACACCCATGTGGAAGAAGAAATCTATATTTTGGGACCTACCCTACTGGAAAGACCTAGAGGTCCGTTCTTCAATCGACGTGATGCACGTGACGAAGAACCTTCGCGTGAACCTGCTAGGCTTCTTGGGCGTGTATGGGAAGACAAAAAAGCGGAGGCACGGGAGGACCTGTAATGTTTGCACGAAAAAGACGGCATGCCTCCAAAGCAGTATGAAGGTCCTGCCAGCTACGCTCTTACCAAAGAAGAGAAGGAAATCTTTTTTGAATGCCTGATCAGTATGAAGGTCCCGTCTGGCTACTCTTCGAATATAAAGGGAACAATAAATATGGCAGGGAAAAAGTTCCAGAACCTGAAGTCTCATGACTGCCACGTGATTATGAAGCAACTGCTTCCGGTTGCATTGAGGGGGCTTCTACTGGAAAACATTTGATTATCCATTGTGAAGCTATGTTCATTCCTCAATGCAATCTCTCAGAAGGTGATCGATCCAGAAATCCTACCAAGGTTAAGGAGTGATGTGGCACAATGTCTTGTCAGTTTCGAGTTGGTGTTCCCACCATCCTTCTTTAATATTTTGACGCACGTCCTAGTTCATCTAGTCGACGATATTGTCGTTCTGGGCCCTGTATTTCTACACAATATGTTCCCCTTTGAGAGGTTCATGGGAGTCCTAAAGAAATATGCCGCGCTAGGCCAGAAGGAAGCATCTCCATGGGCCATCAAACAGAGGATGCCATTGGGTTTTATGTTGACTTCATTCCTGACCTTAAGAAGATAGTTCTCCATCAATCGCGGTATGAGGGGAGACTGGGTGGAAAAGGCACGCTAGGAGGGGACTCAATAGTATGTAGGGACGGGCATTCTTGGTCTCAAGCACACTACACGGTTCTACAGAATTCTACCTTGGTGACCCCGTATGTTGATGAACACAAGAACATTATGCGCTCCAAACACTCGGACCAGTGTGAGGACTGGATTACATGTGAACACATCAGGAGTTTCGGCAGTTGGTTCCAAACACGTCTCAGGTGTGACAATACTATTTCTGATGACCTGTACTCGTTGGTGAGGGAACCATCTTCGACTGTAATGACCTACAAAGGGTACGAGATAAATGGGAATACATTTTACACGATCGCCCAAGATCAAAAGAGCACCAACCAAAATAGTGGTGTCCGCTTTGATGAAGCAACCAAGAGGGGAAAGGACATATATTATGGTTACATAGTGGACATATGGGAACTTGACTATGGAAATGATATTAAGGTCCCTTTGTTTAAGTGCAAATGGGTCAATCTGTTAGGAGGCGGGGTACAGGTAGCCCATAGTACGGAATGACATCAGTGGATCTGAACAAGCTGGGGTACACAGACGAGCCATTCGTCCTAGCCAATGATGTGGCGCAGGTTTTCTATGTGAAGGGCATGTCCACCAAACCAAGAAAAAGAAAAGATAAGGAAGCGGATACATCATACGATGAGCCAAAGCGCCACATAGTTCTTTCATGAAAAAGAGACATCGTGAGGGCAAGACAGACGTGTCTGGAGATTATGAAAAGTTTCATGAAATTCCTCCCTTCAAAGTCAAGGCTGACCCAAGCATCATGTTAAACTATGAAGATTATCCATGGTTACAACGCAATAAGCAAAGAACACAAGCGAAGAAAAAGTGAAGATTTTCTATCAACAACTATTATGATGGTGCTTTGATGTAGAATATCACTGCAGTTACATTTGAACAAATGAAATCCCCTTTGTAACAGATGAGTTTTCGTCCGAAACCCTAATACTTCCAAAGAGGTTGTCTGTTTTGTACACGAAGTGCATCCAGTTTTTGTCGTAACCCTCTCAACTTTTTAGCACATGCTATGTGGGTGAAATGATGATACCATGCCAACTTTCAACCTTTTCAGAGTTCATTTGTAGTGCTTTTCAATTTAAGGGTCATTTAGCTCAAAAAAATCAGTACAGGCATGAAAATACCAAATGAAGTCAGAGAGGGTTGAAAATTGATGATGTGGCTTTGGATGGTGCATTTTGAACACCAAAAAAGTCTAGAGTTCAAATAAGTTCAAAAAATGGAATCCCTTTGTAACAGATGAGTTTTCGTCCGAAACCCTGATACTTCGAAAGAGATTGTCCATTTTGCACACGAAGTGCATCCAGTTTTTGACGTAACCCTCTCAACTTTTTAGCACATGCTATGTGGGCGAAATGATGATACCATGCTATGTGGGTGAAATGATGATACCATGCCAACTTTCAACCTTTCCAGAGTTCATTTATAGTGCTTTTCAATTTAAGGGTCATTTATCTCAAATAATGAACTAATAGCAAAAAGAATGAACTAATAGCAAAAAGAATGAACTAAAAGCAAAAAGAATGAACTTTTTAGCAAAAAGAATGAACTAAAAATAACCAATTAAAATATTCTGTTATGACCAACTAAAACAAAATTATAATACCCTTCAGTAGCAAAAAGAATCAACTAAAAAGCTTTTATAAAACTCCAATAGCAAAAGGAATCAACTCAAAAAACTTTATAAACCTCTAGTACTATTGAAACTAAAATTATATAAAATTTATGCAACCAAAATTATCAAAGTATTTTCTGTTAGAAACATTAAAAGCAAAAAGAATTTTCATAAAGAATATTTTTGTTAGAAACTTTAATAGCAAAAAGAATTATCATAAAGAATTTTGGTGTTAGAAACTAAAATAACAAAATCTGTTTTTGAATATAATGATAAAACATAGTAATATTAAATAGTAGGAAAAAGGATCACTCAAAAATCTATGTTTATAGTAAAGTTATTCAAAAACTAGTGATTCACACAAATTTCAAAAAAATCAAATTTAAATTATTCAAATTGGACAACAAATGGCACTAACAGAAAGTTTATATATTCTATTACCTAAAAGCAAAAGGAACTAAAAAAATAACGCAAAAAACAAAAGAAAATAAATAATGCAAAAAACAGGAAAAAAACTGGGGGGAAATGCCACCTACTGGGCATCTACGGCCTGAATACGACTAGAAACCCTACCATGGGCCATGATTCTACGTAGCGTCGAGCAAGCACGGACATAAGAGAGGACACTTCTCTCTATTAATTAGCTAGCTAACACAATATACAAAATACCTAAATTAACCCCCCAAAACCCCCCAACCCCCCTCCTTTCAAAAAAAAAACAAAAACCCCAGCCACTGGAATGCGGACACGTGGATGCCTTTTGGTCCCGGTTGGAGCCACCAACCGGGACCAAAGGCCCCTCGACTGGGCTCGGCGCCTGAGGCCACGTGGAGCACATTGGTCCCGGTTCGTGTTTGAACCGGGACTAATGGGTTGAGTATTAATGTAACGACCCATTAGTCCCGGTTCCCGAACCGGGACTAAAGGCCCTTACGAACCGGGACTGATTGGTGGTTTTCTACTAGTGGACGGGGGTGTAGGGGATCACCAGAGTTCTCCATTGGTGCGCCGAGGCTTAGAGGGATGGCCGGGGCGGCGGCCAGCAACATAGGTGTGGGGAGGTTGAGGGGAGGGCGGGGTGCAGGGGGGGGCAATAATTGCAGGTACCTAACGTATAGTCAGTCCCTTGTTTCTATTATTTCTTTCTTTTTGTTTGTGTTTCAATTGCAACTGCAAGTAGTGGATGATATTATGAGGAAGAAAGAAAGTATGTTTTGTTGGAAAGGAAAATGTAGATTGATTGTGTGGGCAAGGGAAGGGGACATAATTAACATACACGTGTGATTTGATCTGACTGCATCCAGAATTTGCTGGAGGCTCTACTGGATTCATGAGTGTTGTAGGTAGCTAGAAAGAGCCACCCACCAAACAGCAAATGATTTGGAGGAAGCGTCGCAGTCAGGACTGGCAATAGCAGTAGACCCGCCTGGGCCATCATCCTTGATCTCTCACCCTCAGAGTCTCAATCCATGTCATTAGCCACAAATAATCTGGTAATTCACTTTTGAACCCAGACTCATCTACACCCGACAAACAATGAATTCAAAAAATAGTACTTTTTATATAAAAAATGATTTTGTTGTATCGAAGATGCTCGAGTGTGCTAAACTTCGTGTTGTTTGGACACTCGAGGAGCTCTATGCAAAAATGGCAAAATCAAGCCCAAACAATGTACTGTTTCAAAGTTTCTTTTCATGGCCAATTGTGTTTTTATTGCCACAGCCTCTTGCACGCACATCACGCATTCGAGCATCTTAGATGCCAATTTTTCTGGATGTGTTTACTATTTTATATGATTTTACTATTCATGCCCAGGTGCAGATGCATATAGGCACCAAATCGCTGCACTCCAATTAATCCTTTTACATAGATTTG
Organism: Aegilops speltoides; assembly: GCA_021437245.1. Taxonomy (NCBI): domain Eukaryota; kingdom Viridiplantae; phylum Streptophyta; class Magnoliopsida; order Poales; family Poaceae; genus Aegilops; species Aegilops speltoides. The sequence goes on from CM038144.1 coordinate 1,707,343, forward strand.
ATTTACAGAGTCTCAAATACCTATCAAGTTTAAATGATTTCACATTTTCTTACAACATTTCAAGATTTCCGCGAAGTCAAAACAATATACACAAATCCCAAACCGGGCATTGAGTCTTCCGTTCCTCCGTCATACAATCGTTGTATAGTCTAAAAAGTTTTTTGAAAAGGAGGATGACCCTGGCCCCTGCGGGCGATGCATACAAACATTTTTATTAATTATTCTTCAAGACCTTACAAAGTAACGCATCAATAAGTTCGAAGCCACCATCTTGGCAACATCTGTCGCTACTCCTATCAAATTGATGAAGGGGTGTGTATTGCTTAGACCGTCTGCCTAGACCTCAAACAAAAACCCAACATCTAAAAGGCCTCAACCAAGCCGCAATCGCTGGGTCCAGGGCACGCACCGGTCCAGCACATTCTTAGCAGGCACCGCATGCACACGGCTGTAGAGGCCGCCGCCGCCACCGTATTACACGAATCCATCTTCAGAGCAGCTATTGATGCATCGACCTTGCCAGGCCTGCCATCGATGCCACCACAACGCTAGACAATGCCACCTCCCTACGTGTGTCCATCATCAAGAATCTGTTGTCGAGACCCTGCAGCGCCACGCTACCGAGACTCCACGTCGTCGATGCGTCACATGAAACGCCGCTCCGATGCTTAAACCGTTGATTGGTCCCTCAAGCCAATGCAGACCTCCAAGAATGACGCCCCCAAGGGCGGAACGACACAAGAGCATTGCCGTCATCTGATCGATTGATCTAGAGTTTTCCCCGAAGGTAGAGGATAGAGGTCTGGATCTTCTCCATGCTGACCCCTTCAAGAAGGGGACGACACAGAAGAGCGCCGCCATCGCCGGCCTTGGCAACTAGCCGAGGGCAAGGTTTTCACCCGGATCTGCTCGACGAACCTCCATCCAGCATCGAGTGCACAAGACCGCCATTGATCTCCTTCGTCGCGCAACGAGCAGGTCGCACCAACTAGATCAGATCTGACTGGAGTCCAGACCATGCATGCAGCCAATTTGTCCACCAGGCCCTTCATGCCGCCACCGCCCATCCAAGATCAGATGGCCCGCCGCCGCCGCCCGAAGCAGGTCTGGCCGCCGCGGCACCAAGACCCGAATTGCTGCGCCTCCTCATGCCGAGGGGCCACACATCACCCTCATGCCACAGGAAATAGGAAGACCCTTGCCACCGTCGTCGACCCCCGAACTTAGCCTGATGGTGTCCCCCGGTGGCGACGGAGGGAGGGAAGGAAGAAGGTGACGCCCCCGGCCGCTAGGGTTGCCGCACCACCCAAGTCGCTCGAGCGGGGCAACGCGAGGGTCGGGATGGGATGGAGAAAGGATGGTGAGAGGGTTCCGGATCTGATCTCTGGGGGAAGGTGGTCGGAGGAGGGAGATCGAGCGGCAGCCGGGGAGCTCCCTCCCGCCGCGGGAGGCGCTTGTAATCTTAAAAAAGTGGACACTTTGATTTGACACTCTTTGGTCCAAATTCATGTCGTTATCAAACCCTACATGATTGAATAGGACAAACCATCTATTTTTCCTCTTCGAACACAAAGTTTTTTTTTTTCAATTCCCTTCCAACACAAAGTCGATAGAGAACCAACCATAGGCTCCGACACTTTGTAGCCCTCCCACCTGCCAAGACCGAGTCCTATATCTCACATGATTCACACAAAATCGAATTATCCGTCGCCATGGCAGACGCCGTTATCACCGATTCGACAACGAGGCGCCAACGATGACTTGGCTGACCCCGACGGTCCACTGCAATATTTGGCAATGCCCTGTCATACACTTTGTTTGGTCAGTCATTGTCTGTCACCACTCATCAACATCTCTTAATTTTGTTTTGCCCAGCAACCAAAACGGATCCGAATATACTTCAAAAACTCCTCCGTATTTACTTCTACTACTCCAATTTAATAAAAATAATCCCGCAAAATCTCCCCCGGATCCGATCGCCACCGCCGGAATATCCCACCCGATCCCTCGCCGCGCGCGACCTGCTCGACGGAATCCCCCGCGGCGGCGCATGTCGCTGGCGTGCGGGCTGCCGCTGCTGGAGTGCGTCTACTGCCTGGGGTGCGCGCGGTGGGCGTGGAAGCGGTGCGTCCACTCGGGCCACCACGACAGCGCCACCTGGGGCCACGCCGCCGCCGCCGACTTCGCGCCCGTGCCCCGGATGTGCCGCCTCGTCATGGCCAACTACGCCCCGCCCGACCTCCTCGCCGCCCCGCCGCTCCTCCTCGACCCGGCCTGCGTCGTGCGCCGCCGCACCTACGCCGACACGGGGGGCCGGGTCACGCCCTACCTCGTCTACCTCGACCACGCGCACGCCGACATCGTGCTCGCGCTCCGGGGACTCAACCTCGGCCGCGAGTCCGACTACGCGCTGCTCCTCGACAACCGCCTCGGCAAGCGCCGCTTCGACGGCGGCTACGTCCACAACGGCCTCCTCCGGGCCGCCGGCTGGGTGCTCGACAGGGAGTGCGACCTGCTCAGGGACCTCCTCGACCGGTACCCTGAGTACACGCTCACCTTCACGGGCCACTCGCTCGGCGCTGGCGTCGCCGCCATGCTCACCATGGTCGTCGTGCTCAACCTCGACAAGCTCGGCAAGGTCGAGAGGGGCCGCACCCGGTGCTACGCCATGGCCCCCGCCCGCTGTATGTCGCTCAACCTCGCCGTCAGATACGCCGACGTCATCAACTCCGTCGTGCTTCAGGTGAGCCAATGAGGACCCAATTGATTTGGTTGCTTGCTTATCTGAACTTATTTGGTTAGAAATTCAGTTGTACTAGGAATCTGGTTACATGTACCAGGTCTGAATTTTGTTGAGTGCTGATACTGCTGTCGGGCAGGATACCTGATCTACTTCTGAATGAGATAAACATTGCATTGCTGACCAACTGATTTGCTTACTTGCTTGCTGCTAAAAATACAGCTGCAGAAGTTTGTTACATGCCTCCCTGAATTTTGTTTGAGTGCTTGCTTGCTGCTAAAAATACAGTTGCAGAATCTAGTTCAATGCATATCTGAGTTTTGTTGGGTGCTTGCTTGCTGTAAGAAATTCAGTTGCAGAATTTAGGTACTCCCTCCGTAAAGAAATATAAGAGCGTTTAGATCATTAAAGTAGTGATATAAATGCTCTTATATTTGTTTACAGAGGGAGTACATGCCTATCTGAATTTTTTTGTATACTTGCTTGCTGCTAAAATTCCAGTTACAGAAGTTAGTTATATGGCTGTCTGAATTTTGTTAACTGCTTGCTTGCTGCTAAAAGTTCAGTTGCAGAATTTAGTGACATGTCTATCTGCATTTTGTTGGGTGCTATTTCTGTCAGACAAGAATAACTGCTCTGCCTCTGATATCTGGATAGAACATTGCTTTGTTGGTCAATAGAGTATGTATGTATAGGCTGAATATAACTGTTGTTCCTGCAAATGACAGGATGATTTCTTGCCTCGGACAGCTACTCCTTTAGAAGATATCTTCAAGTCGATTCTCTGGTATGGACATGCCACCAATGCTGTTATACGTTTGTATTTACTGCTGTTAGTGATATGATTCTAATAGCACACACTTCCACATTTCCCTTTTACTCCAATCGAACATTCATAAGCTAAGAAGAGCCATGCTGTATCAGGTGAAAACTAAGTATTGGAATGTGATTAACACATTGATTGATTGATTTAGTTACCTCTGTTGCCTAATTTTGGCCTTCAAAGTGCCAAGTAGCAACTGTATCCCTGTCTTGGGATACATCATGATTCTAATGTGAATGATCACTGTGATATAGGGGCATTTGCCTTGCTATCTGGGCACGTGTTTACCCTCAGATAATTATTTTCTTTTGGTTTTTAGTATAGTAACTTTCAGAGATTACATATTGGTTTTTCCTGCTCACCCTACTATATTACGTGCTACTCTGGTTTACCTTGATGTCCTTCCCCACTGTTTCTCTCCTCTCCCATAAATGTTGGTTAATCAACTCTGCTTTAGTTTGCTCAAACTACCAAGGAACATCATACAGAAATAAATACGACACCCCTCAGTCATGGATAAATAGCAAGGTGGTCAAATGCAGAAACCAGAACCAATACATAGGACAATAGGTTTCTGTTTTAAGATGGCTTCAGGAAAGGAATTAATATATCAGCATCAGTAAACTGCAAGCGAACTCATAAACAACGGATCAATAAGAATGAATTCAAATATAGCTCGGGTATTTGATTTGATTTTCTAATATCTGGTTTATGCTTACTGTACTAGCTATGATATGATATCGAGTTTGTTGAATGCAATGTGATTATTCTCTTCCAGCTTTGTGGGTTGAAGCAATTTTAAAATTGGGCCATCTTCTCTTCTTGGGCAGTCTGCCATGTCTCCTATGTTTGAGATGTTTAAAGGACACTTGCATACCTGAAGATGCTATGTTAAAGGATCCAAGGAGGCTCTATGCACCAGGTCGGATATATCACATTGTGGAGAGGAAAAGTTTCAGGTACCTTTTTTTTCTCTCTTTAGTGTTGATCTAGAATCTACAAAAACTATGTGAGGGACCTAAAATATAACATTGTTGCAGATATCTTTCTTTACAAAACAGTTAGTAAGCAATAGCAGAGGTTCTCACAAATGTCAAAGTAGAGAGAATATTTTGAGAACCTTCATGTTGTCAGTATGTAGTTCACTTATTCAAACACTATTGATGACACAGCCCATACTACTGTTTTATAATGCCTAAAACTATTTAACATGCTGCTGATTTCCTCAGATTTTTTTCTCACTCAGATTACTATGTTTTGCTATTGGAGACTTCCAATATTTTCTTAAACACGGTTTCTTGGTGATATCCATGCAGGTGCGGAAGATATCCACCGGTGGTCAAAACAGCTGTGCCAGTAGATGGTAGATTTGAGCACGTCGTTCTTTCCTGTAACGCCACAATGGATCATGCCATTGTTTGGATCGAGCGGGAAGGCCAGAGAGCTCTGGATGTAAGTTTTGTGTATATACACAGCATATATATGTCATGTTGGTGTTTCTGACAGAGAAGTAAAATAAAATTCTGTTTTACCAAATTCTAGTTTGCATGTTTGGTAGTTTCCAAATACGCAATCCAGCACTTGTTGTCTCAAGCAGTGCATGCCATCTAGAGTAGATCAGGCTGTGTAGGTACTGGGTTCAAGTTGTGCACAATCTAGAGTACGAAGTAGTTTTGAGTGTAGATATGTCAACATCAAAATGTAAGATTGTTAAAGCATTTAGGAAGGTGTAAAAATTTTGTTCAACTTCAGATTCAAGTAGCACGCATCATGCCATGTATCTGCAGCACTTCCAGACTGAACCAGTTAATAATAATAATGTCATAGCACTGCTCATATGACATGTGGACATGAACAGCTGATGCTGGAGAAGGAGCGCGCGATGGCGGCACCATCGAACCAGCGGATGGAGCGGGACGAGACGGCGGTGCAGAGGGAACACATGGAGGAGCACAAGGCGGCGTTGCGCAGGGCCGCCACGCTGTCGGTATCGGGAATGGCGTCGATCTACGGCACGTTCGACGGCGGCCCACGGCCTGAGAGGAGTGAGAGCTTCCCGCCACCAGCGTCGTCGAGGCAGCAGCCACGGGTGAGCTGGAACGACCTGATAGAGCAGGTGTTTGACAAGGATGAGGACGGCCAGATAGTGCTGCGCAGCCCCTCCCCTCCTTCCTCACGCTGATCGTGTATGTAAAGTCCCCTTCCTTTTGCTCTTGAGTTGTAAATTATTTTGATAGGATATTGTTCATTATTTGTTCATTGTGCATTGTTCTCCAGTGCTTTTTTACTCCATATATATCCTTGTGCTAGAAATGTGCGTGAAAAATACAGGGGCCAGGATACCTCAATTTGAATCAGAGCATACATGTAATTAGTGCTATCCCACCAGGTCTGAAAAATAGCAGCAATGCTGGAAAAGACTGGCAAATTTTATCAAAAGTCCTAATAGTGAGGACGCCATTGTGGGTTGTTTTTACATGAGAATAGATTTTGTACATGTGTATATTGTCCAATTCGAGATTATGGTTGGTTCTGGTGGTTCAGTAGAGGATTGGCAATTTGCGATTCCCAATTTAAGATTTATGTATTGGAATTTTGATGGAAAATGGTTTGTTTAATGTGAAGTTTTTTTTCAAATAAATATATTGTCCATTTTGAGAATACAGTGATTTTTGTGTGGCAATCCTCTGTACTTTTCTTTATCTTAATGGAATGATACGCGTCTCTCCTGCATATTTTAGGTAAAAGAAGAATACATAAAGAAAATGTGATGGTTTCATTGAGGAATGGAAAAATAATTATGCCCAATTTGAGATTTTTGTGTTCAAAATTTGGAATTGTTTTGAGTTTGTGAAAACATTGAAATATATTTTGAGTGAGTTTTTTTTAAATATAGGAAATGAGAATACATAAAGAAATAGATAAATATTTGATTTTGGAACACTACAAACCAATTCTGAAAATATTATTTGTGACTAATGGGTGTTTCTAATAGGTGTTGATGTTGAAACATCAAATATGGATGGTCTGGAGGCCCATATATTAATTATTTCCTGGAAAATCTGAAACGCCTATATGCCTGGTGGGGAGTTTAGTCCTATCCGGGGTGTGGAGGAGTGTTTGGAACAACATACAAGGAACTCTCCTCCACATCCTATTAGAGCACTCCTCCTCCTTTGCTTGCTTTGGTCCTCGTGTTTCGTGAATGAGCTGAGCCGAGCTCAGACATATGTCGTGTGTGCTCTTTATTTGGCCTGTTACAGACTCAGTTGTGGGCTTACTCCCACTTCTTCTACCCCGACCAACTATATACCGTTGTTTCTCTTGCTGCTGCTCCCGAGGCCTCTGGAGCTTCGCCCTTTTGTGATCCTGCACTGGGTGAAGGGGAGGTTTTCGGGGAACGTCGTTGTGCCCTTTGTGATCCTGCACCGGGTGAAGGGCGATAAGGTTTTCGGGAGCGTCTTGGCCCGACTACTCACTTACATCGGTCTACATCCACGGCTTCAACTACTTCCTCGACCACGCCATGGGTGATGCAAATGCTGCCGCAGCCCTGACTTTCCCTACTGAAGGTATGCGTTTTCAGTACTTTATGTTCATAGATATGCATGTTCTATGCCTAGTACACCCTCACATGTTTACATTACAGCATGCCTTTAATCTTGCTAGCACAGATGTCATGTTTTCATATGGATTAAATTAATCGGAATCTTGTCCTCGCACAACGGGCCCTCGATGACAATCTTCTGAGAACCTGTGCTCCCCTGCAATGCACCATCACACGTGTCACAGGCACACCAACTAATATTATACATGAACCGAGCGTGGTATAAATAGAAAGGCGGTTTATCATGATTGTAGACTGATCGCTGCAAAATGTATGGCAGTTCCCGTAGTAAGTTACCTTTTGGAAAATCACCAATCTTGCACACCGTGATATACTCGCCGCACCGTAGAGTAGTGCCACCAAACTCAACCTGGAAAGAATTTCTTAGCACTAAATTTCAATGGTTTCAGGGTATATAACCAAATATATCGGTTTGATGCCCACTCTAAAAGTAAGATATGAAGGATGGGGTGACTAAGGTACACAGTATAGAGGCCTACCTGCAGGACTTTATTTGCTAGGAACTGCTAGAAATCAGCCAATTTCAGATCAGCCACAAGAACTGACTTGTGGGCTGATGGAGTTGATGAGGGGGTTGCAGGTAGGCTTCTCGTCCACCTTTCCAACTTCTGCAACGACCCACATACGGAAAGCAGTAGTGTCAGAGTCGTTGCTCTGTTACAGAAAACCTCTAAGCGCCGGACAACAAAGTGAAGACTTCAACAAATAACCAAATGAAACTATATGGGAGTGCACTATGGTCAGTGGCTGTAGACTGAAAACAGATAGTTTCTGGTGATTACTGCCCCAGTTTTTGGCATGGGTGGCTCAGGGTTGATGAGCAAATCCAACTGGGTAGACATTAATTAAGTGTGTACGGCTGGTGACTAGCTGGGAAATGGAATGGGCTGCCCAACCGGAAAGCAACAGCACATTTCCTTTTTTTTCATTTTTTATTTTTACCAGGAAAAAAAAGTTTTACTGCCATTTTCGTTTTGTTCGTTTTAATATGGAGGATCTGAATGGGCTCTGAATACTTTAGGAGCTAGAAAACTCAACCCATTAGATTCTTAGCTTTGCTTATCTCAAATTTATATCATGGCATAATCTCCACATCAAGATGACTTTACCATAAAGAAGGTGATAAATTGAATTAAAACTTCGGCCTAAGGGAATTAAATATAGCTCATACCTTAGAAATGACATTAGTCATTAACTTCTCTGAAAGTTGTACCTGAAATTTCATAATAGTGCAGAAATTACAAAATTAGCAAGTCTGTATATACTAGCAACATGATTGGTCGCAGAGTGACAGGCACACAACTAATCAACGATGGAGTAACACACATACTGACCGCCAGGACTTCCCCTAATCATCTGTAGCCTCATCGAATTATGGCCCTATCCAGAGGTTTTCGCGTGCCCCAGGATGGCCTACTGCAAAGTGACTTAACCATAGCCTATTGTAGAACTTCCCTGCAAAGGGGCTAGGCTTAGAAGAACTGACAAAACCGGTTTTACCCCATTACCGTGGTAGCGGCTATTCAAACAGATTCAATACCTTTGCAAAGGTTGTGCATCTTTACCCACAAGTTGAGTTACGCCTGTCTTGCCACTTAAGGAATAGACACACTACATGTTGTGTGCCGACCAGTCATGTATACAGGAGGGAGGATGCCACTCAAATCAATGATGCGATGACTGTGCGAATCAAGAGAATTACAGCTCCGGGGCAAAGCTGCATGATAGATCGAAACAAACATTGTTCAAAACTGTAAATACTCTTGTAGCAAGGCTTACCAAACTCAACATTGTTCAAAACTGCAAATAATCTGTCATGCTATAATTTATGGAACAACGGGTGCATGGGATGATAATGATTACTTACCAGATTTATGTACAGGATGGAAGATGCAAATTGATAGCTGGATGCTTCCATTGGCAACTTGGAAACATGCTTGTATTCTAAGAGGCTAGAAGAACGTGCAAGTCGTCGAACTGCCATGTAGGGTAGATTAAAACAAGAGGGTTATTCAAGTGAAACTGCAGTAATTTCGTTGAACTGAATAAAACAGAGTATGCTTCAGTGGTTATTCTAGTGAACTGCAGTTTGCCTCGATGAGCTGAACATACAGCAGGAGTAATGTTACGTTTACATGTACATACCTGATTTATGTACAGAAAGATACCACACAAGCCTCTTGCGCCAGATGTTCATGGATGTATAGAATTCTATAAGGCTAAAAGAATGTACAACTCCAAGACAGAGAGAGCCCTGCAGGGTAGATTGAAACAAACATTCTTCAGAACTTCAAATAATCTGGTAGCAAGGCAAAGCAAACCCAAAAAAACAAATGATTTGTACATGCTATAGTTTATGGAACTACAGGTGTGTATGGGATGATGATGGATGTACTGACCAGTTTTATGTACTGCTGGAAGATGCAAACTGAGACATTCGTGCTTGCAGTGGCAACTTAGAAATATACTTGCTTGGATTCTAAGAGGCTAGAAGAATGTACAAGTGGAAGTGGCAGAGAGGAAGTGGAAGTACCCTGCAGAGTATAGATTAAAAAAAGACAGACGGGTTATTCAGGTGAAGTGGCAGCAATTTCAATAAACTGAACAAAACAGAGAGGAACTACTCCGATGCTTCAGAGGTTAGGAAAAGACAGGGGAAATTAGCGAGTAGGAAGTAGGAATGAGTAGCTGTTACCTTTGGTCAGGTTAAGCCATAATCTTGGGGATGGTTCCTCTTAACTTGCGGCACTGCCTCTTTAGCTCCTCCTTCTCACAATAACTGACATCTAATACTTGCAGTGATCTTGGAAGACCTCCCTTGGGTAGCGAATTGATTGCAGTACTCCCGCCGATCTTTAGTTCCTGCAGAGATCTTGGGAGGCCATCCTCCGGCAGCGACTTTAAGGCGGGGCAGTACCAGATTTCTAATTTTTGCAGAGAGCTTGGGAGGCCGTTTTTGGGCAGAGACGTCAGGGCAGGGCAGTCATTGATATCTAATACTTGCAGCGAACTTGGGAGGCTGCCCTTGGGTAGCGACTTGATGGCAGGACAGTTGCTGATTTCCAATTTTTGCAGAGAACTCGGAAGGCCGTCCTCTGGCAACGACCGGATGACTTGACAGTCCACTATCCGTAATGTCTCGAGGCTGGCAAGTCTATGTAGACCTGCCGGGAGGCACTGCAGCTTCTCGCAAGAAATAAACAAGAGCGTCTGGAGGGAGGTGAGGAGCTCAAGGGCCTCCGTTTGCTCGTGTGTGAAGCATTCAACATCTTTGTTCCAACCAATAGTTAGGGTGGTGAGGCAGGAAGAGAGAAGGCTGCAGCTATGAGCAGTAAGCAACCCTGCAATATCATCTGTTGTCAGCTCAAGCTCCTGATGTCCAGAGGAGCAGGGAAGAAGCACCTTGTCAAGTGGCTCAGAACCGGCGAAGAATTTGGGGGTTCTAATGATGTGTAACTTTGTGAGGTGGCCTTGGGCTAGGAGAGGGCCTATGCCCTCACCTCTGAACTCCCCACAATCCCTCAACAGTAATTCTTGCAGGGAGGTTGGAAAAGGAATAGAAGAGGATGAATAGGAGTGGAGTAACTTGGGGCAGTTACTTATTACCAATGATTGGAGGGAGCGGAGACCTTGCAGCCCACCTCCTTCCTTGTCACCTTCCAGTGAATCGGAGAGCAAGTTCAGCTCTGGGAACTCTCTGATGGTTAAATTCTGCAGCTGGGGAGGCAAAAGCAGCACTTCGTCTACTCCTTCTTTTGCCTCTTGCTGCTGCTGTCCGATTTGCCCATGATGCAATTGTTCAGCAGAAGAAGAAGAAGAAGAAGATGCTGATGATTGCCCTGCCACACCCAGCCATTTTATCTCCGGACAATGCTCTATTCTCATCTCAGTAAGCTTCGGCATAAGAGAGAACAGTTCTGTCAATTCCTTACCATTGCAACCACATCGCCTGACACTTATCTTTTTAACAGGTAGCTGGCATCGGACATGACTCACACTTTCAACCGGGGATAATACATTACTTGAGCCACAGATCTGAAGCAATTCCAGAGATGTTAGCATTAGGAGGTGATCGAGCAGGAGAGGAGAGCAATTTTCAGTGACCATCTTTTTCAGATAAGTTAGATTAGAGAAAACCAACCCATTCAAGAACACACAATCCTCGCCATCCTTTCCCTTCACTTCCAGTGAAAGTGTTGAGTCTGATTCGGTCTCTTCTTTGTAAACTAGCTCCTCAAGACTGTTGCCCACCCGTTTTATCACAACAGAGCAAGGGTCAGAAGTCCAAGGGATTGGAGGAAGTGACAATAGCTTTGGGCAGTCTTCTATCCCGAGAGACTTCAGTCTAGGAAACCAAGCCATGCTCTTCCCTTGCTGTGGCAGACCACTACTATGATGTGAAAATCGCAGCTCAGTGAGTTCAGAGCAATCTTTAATAGTGAGTTCTTCTAGCTGAGAGAGCAAATGAGAAGTACAAGCCCATTTTCTCAATGTTGGTATCTTTACTAGTTCTAGCCTTTTCAAATTTTGAAATTTTTGGCCTAAGATACAGTCCTGATACTTTTCAACAATATCATTGACCATCCACGTCTCTCCTAAAGGTGGAAGGTTTCCCCAAGACAAATCTTCCAGAGAAAGAGATTCCAGATTCTCGACGGAGAGGTTTGAACCTAGCCATCTTGGACAAGCAGTGCCTCCATGCCCTCTAATGCTTAGGCGTCGAAGATTGTTGTGTGGTACAAGACTTTCAAGGATATTTTCTTCAAATGTAGGATTCCTGTTAGATCGCTGAACATCCCATTCTAATATAAGCTCTTGCATGTGGCTTTTTTGTATCAGTTTTGATTCAGTTGCTTCTTCTTCTGACTGCACCTTTTCAAGATTGTAAATGCAAAGTAATCCTCCAATATTTGCCAGTTTCCCTATTTGATTAAGTTCAGACATGTTACCTTCTTGTCCCACTCTAAATGCCCTTAATTCATTAATGACTTTCAGTTTTCCCACCTCAAATATTTCAGAGTGAAGTTTTTCTCGGGGCACAATGAAATGACGTAATTTTTGAAGGTTGCTCATATATCTTGTGGAACCAAAGCGGCCCATCCATCCTTGTAGATCAATGACTTCCAAATGATAAAATCTACACAACACAGTAGATATGCACAAGCCTTTGTCAACATATAAACCAGCTAACACTGACTTGATCCTTAAGTAGCGAAGATGAAGAAGCTTTGAAAAGTTGGGCAACACATCCTCCACATTATATGATGCTCCAGACAAAAAGACAGTACGAAGGGCTCTAGCTTCCCAAAATAAATCGTGAAAAATCCTTGAAAAATTTCCATGGTGTTTCCCAAATAACATCAAAGTGTGTAGGTTTTGAACTTCAAACCTTTTTTCCAATGCACACAAACCCCTCTTGTAGTCTTCAAAAGTCACTGTGTCCTTGACGTCCGCATCATCTACAATGATAGACAAATGACGTACAGATGGGGGAATTTGTATGGACATCACATTAGAGCTGGATATGCTAAGACACTCATATGATGAGACCTTCACTACCAACTCAAGTAGTAGATCATGGATGGTGTAATAAGGATTGCCAAATCTCGGTACATTCTTTTTGAAAAACCCTTGATTAACCAAGTCAGTTAAGTAACATAATCCAACATCTTCAATTCTTTTCTTTTGACCATCTGAGTGTAAAATACCAAGTCCAATCCACAAATGAACCAACTCTTCTGCACAAAATTCATAATCTTCAGGAAACAATGCACAGTAAGAAAGACACTGTTGCAGATGGAAAGGGAGATAATCATAGCTAAGCTTGAGCGCTGGCATAATGTCATTATCGCTAGCTTGTGACTCCCACTCCTTACTTTCCAAAACTCTTGTCCAATGGTCAAATGTGAGCTGGTTTCTGAGCAATCTACCCACAGTTTTTGCAGCAAGAGGAAAACCCTTCAATTTTTGCACTATTTTGTGCCCAACATCTTGTAATTCAGGATGTTCTTGCCATGGTTGTTGTTGGTCACCAAATACACATGCTTCAAAGAAAGACATCATATCTTGAGGGCCAAGACGTTCCATTTCTATAGAATGGTCAACTGTCCTGACCATGTTTGCTACCCCTGGAATTCGAGTTGTGACTATAACCATGTTGCCTTCTGTCCCCACTTTTTTGAACGGAGCTAGTAGTTTTTTCCACTCATCATCATGATATTTCCACACATCATCCAAGACAAGTAAGAACCTCTTTGATCTTAAGCTTTGTTCAATTTGCTCTTCTTTGCTGCCTTTCTTGCGTTCAGTGCTGTTATCTGTAGGGATTTGTTCCAAAATCTCTTGTGCCAACCTGTCTGCAGTGAAGTTGAGAGAGACACATATCCAAATGGTAACCTGGAAACAACTCTTCACTTCTTCAAATATGTGCTGTGTAAAGGTTGTCTTCCCAACACCTCCTGGCCCAACAATTGGAAGGACAGTAAGTTGTTTGCAAGAATATTCACCATGGGTGATTCCATCTATGATTTCATTTTTTTGGGTATCCCTCCCATATAGCTGAGGCTCTATAATTTGCGGGGTGGTTTTGGGCCGATCCATAGCAAGACCGACTTGGGTAGGGATACGGCTTAAGCTTAGCAGCTCCAAATTAAGAATGGTGGAGACCATAGCACATACATGCTTGAGCTGATCTACAATGTCTACCATTCTCTTGGACATTTCCACCCTATCAAACTTCAGTTTTGGTGTTTCCTCTGTGGTGCAAACTCTCTGTGTCGGTGCTTTGGGTGGGCAGACGCCACAGAGGAGTCGCCATCCGGTTGCAGCCGGCATGTTGGGTGATGCAGCCGACTCACTGGTATGAGGAGAAGAGTAGCAGCATGGGAAGTGTTTACCAACAGCAGCTTGAACAGCACCAGAGGCAACCTTGGGCATGCTGCATCCGCCAACACATGAGCATCCACGGCTGCCACCATTATCTTCGTGGTCATCAAGTGGGTTAGCAGCACGCGAGCAGGAGCTCATGGACTTGATCTTCCCGGCAACAGCTCTGGCCGTGTGGCGAGCGTTGAGGGCGAGGCCCTGGAGGCAGCCCCGGTCCTCCACACCAGCTGCTGCGTGGTAGGTGCCGTCGAGCGCATCCTGGATGCGGAAGTAGTCCAGCTCGTCGAGCGCGTCGTCGGCGACATACGCCAGCTGCCTCAGCTTGTGCAGCAGCCCCTTGAGAGCAGGGTTGGTGATGTCCCTGCCCTGCCCCGGGGCGTTGTTGAGCATCCCCTGGGCGTAGAGCAGCTGCATCTTGAGGGCGTCGATGTTGGGGCCGAGCCCGGCGCTGGCCGCCCATGCCTCCAGCAGGCCGTCGGTGACCGGTGCCAGCGCCTTGGTTAGCACCCACCATGCTGCACTGACGGCCACCTCCATAGCCGTGTTGCGGCGGTGGAATCAACAGCTTTGGTTGCTGCACGTAGAAAAGAAAAAGAAACCTGTTTGCGGTTAGCCACTGCCACTAGCAAGCAATAATCGTTCTTGTCAAAGGAAAGAAGGAGCATGTAGAAAGAAAGATTCACGTACACGACGCCGCCGACGAACAGGGAGGCAGCTGATCGAGCTGTTTGGGCACGACGGAGATGGCTGATTGCAGGCGTAGGCCGGTGCCGTCAAGTGTTGGAGGAGAGTGAGGAGGGGGGAGATGCTCTGCAGCAATATACAGGAGGAGAGTCCATGGCTGATGGTGAGGTGAGCTGTGTGCAGCAGAAACCCAACGGAATGCCACTAGCTCCAAGGCAAGGCAAGGCAGGGAGGCAAGCAAGAATATATGATCGAGAGGTGGCAAGGAATATATTCTTTCTTTTCTTCTTTGCTGAGATGAGGCAAAAGGAGGCTCAAGGCGTATAATAGATATAGATTACTTGTGTCTGAATTGATGCTCGGTAAAGCAAAGACCTTTGGATGGTGCTGGTAGCTTTGCTTCTTTTTAGCTTTTTTTTTGGTGCCGGGTGCACTTTGTGGCGGGGCAGTAGATTCCTTTTTCTCCTTCATTCACACCAATATAGCTGCACATTGGCCGGTGCGGATTTTTGGAATCTGGGCCTAGGCGCACCTGTTTAGACCCAAAAAAAAAAGAAATCAATAAAATGTGAGACTTTGTCGGAACAAGCATTGTCTAGGGTATTACTCACGTGTAAAGTTTCAGGACAAAATGACATGTGGTATTGTTGACAAAAAGGACAGAATTGCAAGCACAAATTGTGCGAATAGTAAGTTTAACATGGTATTCCCTCTGTAAAGAAATATAAGAGTGTTTAGATAACTATTTTAGTGATCTAAACGCTCTTATATTTCTTTATGGAGGGAGTATCAGTTTTGTTCTTATTTGTTTCGAATACCACGAAAGTCCTTTTTGTCGCGGAACTTTACACTAGACATTTCTACTTGTTCCGAGGAAGTTTCAGATCTTTTCTATTTACTTTTTATTTTTCAATTCGGGTGCGCCTAGACACACACAGGTTCCGTTGTCGTGTATTTTCGCACATTGGCTCGCTAAAAGAAATCTATACATTGTCCCCTCTCCTACAGTCTTTTGTCAACAGTTATCTATCTATCTTTGCCTGCTCAAGAACTACATAAGTAGCACTTAATTCAGGCCCATCAGACCAAAGAATTTTGTTTACGAAACCATCCAGAAATGCACTACAAGAGGCGTTCAGGAGTTGAGTAGCATGGCGTTGTCTCTGCTTCTGAAATTAATTTGCCATTGCCAATTACTAACCCCTTTTTTTTTTTATAACAAACACTATGATGGTACTGTTGCTATAGCTATATATACTACTAGTGGGAGTGGGAAGATGTTACGTTGCTCCTATCTGAAATTCTGATAGTAGTATTTTTTTTCAGGCAGCAGTGAATGATATTCATGATTCTTGGATCGCCTGGCCATGGCCATCGGTGTACCCAGCCGAGCCGATATGATTGCTCCAGGAACCAAGCCTCTGCTGTATGTAATGTAATGTATGTGAGCTCCTTCTCCTGTACAACCACAACCACAACCCAAGCACGCCATTTCTCAGCCTCCTGGGAAGCATAAAAAATACCTTGTCTGCTAGTATCATGGATGAAATCTTGGTGAATTGCCCCAAAATAGGTGGGGGGATAGCGGGAGGCCGCGACGGAGATGCTCTTACCGTCAACAGTGGCCGCCGGCTTCCGCTTCCGCTTCCCCACCGCGCCGCACGCACTCGGGCGGGAGGCCGCGACGGGGACGCGGCCATCTCCCTCGCCCTCCCCGCGCCAGCTCATCAGCACGGCACTCCGCGGGCGGCGACGCCACGTCGAGAGATCTGGGGAACAATGACCGGCGGCCGGCGGTGTCCCGGATTTGGGGATCGGATCGCCTTCGCCGCCGCAGCAGCAGATACCTCACGTGGGCTTTTGGGCCAGACTGTTTTCTTTTTCAGTTTCATCTCGGGCCAGACGTCCGCGAGGGATTGCGAGACACCCTGTGGGCTCGGCGATGCGCTAACAGGCCAGCCCAAATAATACAGTAGAGAGATTTTAACAAGGTTGTTGTAGAGGTCGGTTCAAACCTGAAATGTAATATAACACCTTTAGTTATTGTATTTTTATTACTCACGGGTCTACGAGCTCCACCTATGAGTCTCATAACCTAGCTAAGGTACTGAATGCTCCGGACTGGGTTTTTGAGGAAATTGATAAGTGCTTGAGATCGTTCTTCTGGGCCGGAAAAGATAAATCCAACGGTGGCCAGTGTCTAGTTGCCTGGGACATGGTTTGCCACCCCACGATCTTTGGGGGCCTCGGGATCAAGAACATCAGGAAGCAAGCGCTAGCTTTGAGAGTGAGATGGGAACGGCTGAGGCGTGTCGATCGCGGGAGACCCTCGCAAGGTATTGACATGATGAAAGACAACGAGGCCTGTTTAGTATTCAACAGCATGATCAAAATAGTGGTGGGCAATGGCAAAAATGTCTACTTCTGGAAGGATAGGTGGATACATGGATTTACGATAAGCGATATTGCTCCGTTGATTAGCGCCATGGTTCGGACCCGAGAGAAGAACGTGAGGACTGTGCAACAGGCTATTGTGGATAATGCATGGATCCACGACGTTCAGGGCGATCTCTCCTTCATGGCCCACATGCAGGTGGCCCACCTCTGCCAAGCGTTGGCCACAATCCCGATCAATTCAACTGCCCCGGATCGGTTCATTTGGCCGGCGGACGCTTCTGGTTGCTATACTGCCAAATCTGCTTACAACCGGTTGTGTTTTGGGCTCCTAGCTTCCCCCACCGCAAGATGCATTTGGAAAAGTTGGCCCCCCCTGCGCTGCAAGATTTTTGCCTGGCTCATGGTGCAGTATCGGTTGTGGACAAGTGATAGACGAGCGCGTCATGGTCTCCAAGATGAACCTTCCTCCTCCTTCACCTGTCTTCAGGAGATTGACTGTGTGGACCACATTCTTGCCCACTGTGCCTATGCCAGAGAGGTTTGGCATCGATGCTTCGATTCTATACAAATTAATGTGCAGGTGCCGAACATGGAAGAGAAGTTCACTGATTGGTGGCTGTGGCAAAGAGGAAGATTTTCGAGGAAAGTTCTTCGTGGATTTGACTCCTTCATCATAGCTACTGCCTGGGCGTTGTGGAAGCAAAGAAACGCGAGAGTTTTCAATAAAATTCAACACAAAGAACCCCACCAGAGTTAGTTCAGATTGTGTTGGCCGAGATCAAAGATTGGAAGCTTGCAGGCATTGGAGCTGGAGGATTAGATCCTTTCGTGAGAGAGTAGTCTAGTGGTTACTGGTGTTGCGTGGGTGCCAACCTAAAATGTTCGCATTGGTGGTTGGCTTCTTGTAATTATACTCTCTGCCTTTTATAAAAATATGATACACTATTGGCGTACTCTAAAAAAAAATAACCTAGCTAAGCATGCATTCCATTTGGATCAGGGACGCTATCTTTGGATGGGTCATCCACATGATTCCAATGTACTCTAGTACTCCCTCCTTTTCAAAATAGATGACCCAACTTTATACTAACTTTAGTACAAAGTTGGGTCATCTATTTTGGAACGGAGGGAGTACCTGTATCTGTTCCACTTGATTAATAAAGCTTAGCAGGTTTTTCAAATACACATTGTACATTTTTTGCATGCACGCACAACATTTTTCATACATACATGCTGAACATTCTTTTTGAGTGTCAGCTTGGGCCAGACCCTCGGACGTGTTGAATTACCATGTTTTAGCTTACACATTGTCATTTTTTGATATTATCTGAACATTTTATACATTGTATAATCTTTTTCTAGAAATGTCACAAACATTTTTTTGGAACGCATGAATTTTTTATAAATGTTGGAATTACTTTCTTTTAATGGTAGGAAACATTTTTTTTTGAAATTACAAAAGCATTTTCTTACATTGTGCAAACATTTTTTTAAAGTCTCAATCATATTTTAATTAAACACATTAAGGCACGCTGGAAGGATGGCGAGCCAGCTATGCCACGTGGCGCATGCTGGTTGGCCGCGGTGAGAAAGCTTTTTATTTATTCTTGGAGATTATGTTTGGACGATGTAAGTGAGATTTTTTTTTCTTTTTTGAGAAAAGTTTTTCTAGATTTTTTTTTCTTTTTCTTTTTGAGATAATGTGATGTTCACGTGATGCAAGAATTTTTTTTTAGTTTTACCTTGAGATAAATGTGAGGTTTTCCCCCTTTTTTTAAGGTGGGGAAACACGCGCATGGCTTCCTCTTAAGCAGTCCGCAATGGTGGGCCCCAAGCACTACTAAGTATCATGAGTTTCTCTGTATGTGTGTGCATGTCAAGAAGTGAGGCGTGCCACCGTACTAGTGAAGTTTTTCATAGTTAATCTATTCTTGTTTCATTTGACTTCCTCTGCAGGGGTACTGGCTTTATTTTATTTTTTTGTGAAATAGGTGTACTGGCTTTAAATGTATATAGATTCCAACCAGTGAGAACGGAACATATAGAAGTTTTGGTACTTTGTCCGATCGATTACGGTTCATAATAATGAATCTAAAGTTCAGTTGTAAACTATTGTTGCCCCATGAAGAAATAAAGATTTTTTTTTCCCACATCACATCTTATATTCTACTGGCATATCGTTCTTGGTAGAAAGAAAGGAGTTCAACTAAAGTAGAGATCGTGAGTTTACCTTTTTATTTGGTACAACCGAAATTAAGTAACCTTTCTATTTTAGTTGCTACTCTGGCGACCAGGTGATTCCATATTCAGCATTTTTTTCCCGTTCAGCTAGGAGTGGTTCCCCTTGTCTGCATCGTAAGCATTAGCCAGACCCTGCCAGTGTGCTTCACTGTTTTCAGAGGAATTTGTCTACTGCATTGGTTTGGTTTTATGTGCCTTTCAGTTCTTGGTAGAAGTAGAGGAGCACGAGAAGAAAAATCTAGTGATATACTTTGTATCAACTCGGTATATCGATTGAATGAAAAATGTCCTTTATCAGAAAAAGAAAAACACAATGAAGTGCTTGTACAAGTATATCCTCTCTCCGTTTCAGAATATCAAAGACCGAGTCAGCACTACGTTAGATGATTGCGTTGTTGTTGTCATCGCCGTGAGAGAGGGGGTGCAATTAAGCGTCATGCATGCGGTATATCTTCCTACCCTATTCGATCCGCGTCATGCATGTAGTGTATGGAAGCGTCATTATATATACGTGTGTATGATCTATATATAGAGCACGGGGCGCAAGTGATAGTGCAGCCAGCTCTCTCGATCTCGCCTTTAATTTTTCCTCCTCCTATCATCGATCGTTCTGCACTCCAGGTTGGTTAATTTAATCGCATTTTCGCATGCACCCGTGTATGTATTTCGCGTACGACTAACTGTTATTCCCTCCGTACCAAAGAGATATAAGATGTTTCTTTAACACTATGTTATATTTAGTTACAGAGATAGTACTAATAATTAGTTCGATTGCAGTATTAGGGAGGGAGGCATGCCGGGTGTGCTGCGGACGACGTGGCCGGAGCTGGTGGGGCAGAACGACATCGTGGCCATTAGAGCCATCAACCATGACCGGCCGGAGCTGCGCGTCATCGAGATCATGGTGGGCGACCCAGCGCCGCCCAACTTCGAGAATGACCGCGTCCTCCTCTGGCTCGTCCCCACTGTCACCGACGAATTCATTGTCAACCAGGTCCCCACGGTCGGATAGACAGACGGGCCATGTCATTTCCGGCCGGCAGCGCTAATAAATTAAGTACCCCTACTAAATAATGCGAGGCTGCCCGAAATGGCATGCTGTAATAAATCGTCCATCCTTTGGGTGAACTGTTTGGTTGATATATATATATATATATATATATATATATATATATATATATATATATATATATATATATATATATATATATATATATAATAATAAAGCACGAATTGGGTCTCCGGGTTCACCGTCACAATACGCTTTCGCCCAATCGTAATACGCTTTTACGATTATGTTTTGAAATTAACCGATGTGGTACTAACGGAACAGTTCGTTTTTGCCTCCACGGTGGCAGATTTGGGCCTGCTTTAGTCCAGCCCATACACGTACAATTTTCTCTGAGCTAGCCCTCCTCTCATTTGTTTTTAAAATCAATGGAGGAGCAACGGAAAAATAGGCCCATGAGGGACTCGAACCCCAGACATCGCTGTCATGTATAGATCGATCATGGAGCCAACTCAGCTATGTTATAGTATGTGATAGGAAACAGGTCGTTTCGCTATAAAAAGTCCCACGTCGCTCCTTTTGATCAAATTCCAGCAACTTTTATATGTTTCCGAGTTGAAACCGATAAGCCACCTAATAAAGAATCAAACGGAGGAGGAGCGCGAGGAAAGGAAGTAAGAGAAAAATCTTCATTTCCTGAGTTATGAAGGAAAGAAAATATAGTCATTCGGTGCTATGAACCACGGAGAAAAGGAATTAAAGGAAGGAAGAGAAAAGGCCATGCACCAGAAAATAAAGGAATTAAAAGATGGGAGAGATCTTGCATATGGCATGAAATAAGCCAGGAAGGAAATTAAGTAAATATATGGAATGAATAAGCCAGGAAGGAAAGGAATTCTACATGGCCATTGATGGGGGTGTGAGAGAATAAATTAAGAAGGCCAGGAATGGAATGGAATTATAGCCATCGGATATATTTGCACTGTTACTACAGAATGCAAGAGGCACATAAGTTCTCAAATGATTTCATGTCATCCGTACAAGTAGAGGCGGTAATGAGTAGGGGGATAAATATATACCCTAGATATTTTAAGGGACCAACTAATAGGTTTCTTAGTTCTGTGTTTTCTAAAGATCTCTTTGCATTGGATGAAGGAGGGAATTTTTAATGTATAAGGCATACAAACTTGACCTAAATAAGTGATCTTGTAATTCTAGAAAAGTTTGCATATAAATTAAATCACGTGTATGGCCAAATTATTGTCTATGGCTGAGATATTATAACTTAAAAAACATGATAAATTAAATCACATGTATGGTCAAATTATTGCTTCAGGTACTGTACAAAAGTTTCCTAAAAAAAGGTACTGTACAAAGTGAACTTCACGTGCGTGTACACAAGGATCGGTCAGGACAACACTTGATATTACAGAACCTTCCAACACAACCACTGACATTATCATAGTTCTCAATGCACGCCTGAGGTTACATAATTACAAAGGAGCTACAGATATAATTTACCAAATAGCTGACAGCCAAGTTCACTAACCGGACATACATAGCACCTACGGTTAACATAACAAGGACATGCCCAAGTTCAGAACTCGCCACTGCCATTAACCATGCCCAGAGCAGGGATGAATGTGAGCCTACACGTAATTAAGTCCTCGATAACATGGCTGCGCTTCTCCGGCACCGACAAAATCAGCCACCGGGCACGCGACTTTGATACACAACATAGACGGTGGGACGCCGCACTGCTTCTCGTTCGGTGGCACCTAGAAGTGCGCCGGCGTTTGCCATCTCCGACCGTCGTCGCCAGCACAGCAGCGCATGCCCACGGTAGTGCGCCACGAGCGCATCCATTGGAGGGCGTGCACGCTAGGAGCACCTTCGGACATAGACAGGGCTCGCCCCTCCGCCATGCCTCCTGCGGAGAGGACTTTGAGTCAAGCTACGGCTAACGCCATCTGCTGCGAGCAAATGGGTGTAGCCGATGACAACAGCACCGTTGATGTAGAACTCGCTATCGGTCACTCTGTAGCTGCCCATGGTGAGATTGGAATGGGGCAAAATCTAAGGTTAGGGATTGGAGATTTTGACGTCGGCGAGCTACTTGATAAGCTTGCAGTAGGCCCTAAGCTGACGTGGCCGGTGCGAGCATACTTGAGACGTATGCGAGCGGTAGCCCAGGACCACATGCATGCATAGCACCCAGTAGCCGGTGCTGACGTGGCTGGTTCTTGAATATAAGTTCAATTTGTTCACCGAAAGGCAGACACACAGCTAGAACAACCCCTGTTATGGAATATGCAAGACATAGAAGGACCCAGTTTCATAGCAGCCGAACAAATGTTGGGGAATCCGATTATCTTCCATTAAGCAAGTTCTACAAATTTATATTTCATTTGCTGGTTTGAAATTGCATCGTGTATCTTGGTGAGTAACATTAGTGATTTGGTTTTGCATAGATTTATACAAAGATTTGCTCATATTGAGAATCATGTGCAGTAATAATTATGCATTTAGAAGGAAGTTTTTTCTTGGGAAGCAAAGGTAGTAGATTTTGATCCAAATACAATAATAATTTTATTTCTCAATTGCTTGTGCAAAATATATGAAAGTGGCTTATATTTGATCGATAATACGGTGAAAACTTTATAGGCCTGTGTCACATGTAAATATAAATCGTATCAATTTCTGTTTTCAAGGATCAATATTGCATGCTACAAGTTTCACACCAAACTAAAGGTGAGGGAGCAAAACGAATTGTGCACGACGGTAGGTAAACTATCGAGTACCAAACAAATTCTGAGATTTATTTTATAATATTCATTGCAACATACGAGATTTTTTGCACGCACAGTTTTCATGAACAACACATGTGTTTTGCACATAATTGAATACACATCAACTTTTTTCCCGTTGCAACGCACGGGTATTTGTGCTAGTATATATATATATATGGAATAATAAAATGACGACCCTTCAATAATTTGAGATTGCAATCTCTGTCTCGAGCTTATAACACGCTGGCAAATGTTCAAAAGTTGACCTTAGCGCCTTCATCTCCCTTCTTCAGCTTCCTTTTGCCTAGCTCTGCAGCCGTCAGTGCCACGGTACTGACAGGTCCATGGGCTTGAGTGTTAGCAATAATCTTGTCTTAGTGTAGAAGTAGGATAGGTTAAGCTAGCTTCCACGTGATGTTAGTTAGCTTGGTTTAACCACCGATCAATATGGCCGTGTCATTAGGTAACATATATGACGTTGTGAGTCCTGGTATTAGTCAGAAGAGGTAATACTAGTACTAGTCTTAGTCGGTTTAGGAATCAATCAGGAAGAGTTATTTGGCAGCTTGCCGTATAGGTTTAGGAGTTGGTCTTTGAGTCGGCTTGCTAGCCATGGCTCCGGCTTGCTGCATATATATACGTAGCAGGTCATAGCTTTGTAACATCTTGAGAAAAGGAGAAAAGAAATAAGGAGACAAGAGAGGCACGACACGTGCCTTTGGCAAAAGTTTTTGTGCGCGCGTGTTCGTCGTGGTTTGATGTGATCGATCCTGAGGGCGGCATTCCAACATTGAGAACCAGCTTGTCCACCAAGCTGCCGCAGATGGAAACGGTTGATTTCGTAGTCTTCGTATGTAGCATAAGAAGCAGGAAATCTTTTCCACTGAATAACTACTTGAAGCAAAGGAGAATTATCTTTCTTAATTAGGGGATGGTCCAGTATTTCCTTGGGTTGCAGATCTTCAGTGTCAAGTAGAAGTGGTGCTCCAAAAGTTGTGAAGATTGGGGGTATGGTCTAGCACATGTTGTCAAATGAAACATAGGATGAACCAAGCAGCTGAAGCTTGTAAGTTGCAGTGTCAATTCTCTTCAGAATCTTGTAGGGCCAGACTACCTAAAAGAAAATTCAGGAAATGGCATGCCGACCACAGAGGATTGAGCACATGGCTGTATCTTGAGGAAAACAGTCTCCTATATATATGACATTCTGCTCATCTTGGTTCATGGATCCAACTATAGGATGCATCATGATCATACAAAACGTTAGCTATACTATGAGCAACTTCGCTGGCCTCCCTTAGGTCATTCTGTTATACGTACCCCTTCTCGCAAGATTCATCTTAGAAAATTCTGCATGTTCATGATCATACAAAACGTTAGCTATACTATGAGCAACTTCGCTGGCCTCCCTTAGGTCATTCTGTTATACGTACCCCTTCTCGCAAGATTCATCTTAGAAAAATTCTGCATGTTCCTAGTGCCAACAAAAATCTTCTCTCCGTTCATCGTATTACTATTGATAATCATGTGTTCATTGAATTCCATCCTTTCTTCTTTTTGATCAAGGAGCAGGCCACAAGGAAAGTACTCTACCGCGGTAGATGTGTTTGAGGGCTTTACCCGTTGATTCCGGAGTTTAGAAGATCAAATAAACAAGCTTGTGGTGCTATCAAGCTTTCGTCCACACAATGGCACAATCGTTTAGGACATGCCTCTTTTTCTTTAGTTGAACGCTCGCTTAAGAAAAATAAGCTCAAGTTTGCTGGTGAGCGACATAGTGAAACTATTTGTGATTCTTGCCAAAGAGCAAAATGTCATCAATTACCTTATCCCATATCTACCAGTGTCTCTACTCAACCTTTGCAATTGATATTTTGTGATGTTTGGGGTCCTGCCCCCACCTCGGTTGGTAGACAAACATATTATGTTAGCTTCATTTATGACTATAGCAAATTTTCTTGGATTTATCTCCTCAAGAAAAGATCCGATATTTTTCAAGTGTTCAAAAATTTCCAAGCACTTGTGGAACGCAAGTTTGATAGCAAAATTATTGCTGCCCAGTCCGACTTGGGGGGGGGGATATGAGAAGCTCAATTCCTTCTTTCAAACACTTGTCATATCTCACCATGTGTCATGCCCCCACGCTCACCAACAAAACGGATCCGTCGAACGCAAGCATAGGCACATAGTTGAGGTTGGTCTGGCCCTCCTTGCCGGTGCTTCCATGCCCCTCAAATTTTGGGACGAAGCATTTCTCACGGCCGTTCACATCATCAACATGCTTCCTAGTCGAGTCATCAATAATGAAACACCCACAGAACGGCTTCTTCATATCAAACCAGATTACACATCACTTCGTGTCTTTGGGTGTGCCTGTTGGCCTAATCTTCGACCATACAACTGTCGCAAACTTATGTTTCGCTCAAAACAATGCGTCTTTCTTGGGTATAGCGCTCAACATAAGGGGGTCAAGTGTCTAGATGTTTCTACTGGTCGGGTATACATATCTCGTGATGTTGTATTCGACGAGACTAAATTCCCCTTTGCTGATCTACATCCAAATGCCGGTGCTTTACTTTGGAAAGAAATTCTTCTTCTATCTCCTAATCTAACCGGCCTTGATCAAGGGGAGTATAGCTCTAAGGATCCTACTATGACTAACCCTCTCACCACTTTGCCTGAGTTGTGTGATGATGCAGGAAGCCACGCTGAAAAAATGGAGCTGAAGACGGTGAAAAAAAATAGAGCTGAAAACGGTGAAAAAAACTGCCCAACAGGGCCATATTTCATGTGCCAGGATCTGGGGAGCAAATCTCCCTTGGGATCGGTGTCTGCAGACCTGGCGGCAGAATCCGCCTCGGGATCGCCGCCTGCAGACCGGTCGGGCCGATCCTCTCTGGACTCCGCGCCGTCTGCTGCTCTCGTTGCATCCGAGCGCACGCCAGCGGGCGGACCCGCCTGTGCCACGCGGCAACCAGCGGCTGGAGGAGACGCCACCCACGCCCCACACTCACCAGGGCCCATGGGCGTGCGCTTCCCCGTCCAACCCGTCTACTACAAGCGGCGGGATCTGCATCGGCCGACCAACGCGGGCCCCACATCTGGCGCAAGGGGGGAACCGGCGCAATCATTGCCGCATGATGAGCCTAACCAGGCGGGATCTTCTACGGTGCAGGTGGCTCCTCCTCGTGCTACTGCTGTGTCGTACGCATAGAGGATCCGGTGCCTGCTTCCAACGCAGCTGCGGCTGCTGCGTCTGATCCTGAATCCGCCTCGGGATCAGCCCCTGCAGCTCAAACGGGATCTTCTGCGCCACAGGAACCAACTATGTCACGTCATACTCGTCTTCAACAAGGGGTAATACAACCCATACATTATAAACGCATGGCAAAGTTTGGGATGGTATGTTCCACAGGTGAACCAGGCGAGCTACACACACTTGAAGAAACACTTGGTGATGAAAATTGGAAGAAAGCAATGAAAGAAGAGTACATGGCCTTGAAACGAAACAACACGTGGCACTTGGTTCCTCCACGGCAAGGTAAAAACCTCATTGATTGCAAGTGGGTATTTAGGATAAAGATAAAATCCAATGGAACCATTGACCGCTACAAAGCAAGACTTGTGGCTAAAGGGTTTAAACAACGGTATGGCATTGATTATGAGGATACCTTTAGTACAGTCGTAAAAGTTTCCATTATCCGTCTTGTTTTGTCCATTGCTGTTTCCAGGGGCTGGAGTCTCAGGCTGCTAGACATACAGAACGCGTTTTTGCATGGTGTTCTGGAAGAGGAAGTGTACATGAAACAACCTCCTGGGTTTGAAAACAAGAATGCACCTTATCATGTGTGCAAACTTGACAAAGCACTATATGGACTGAAACAGGCTCCTAGAGCATGGTACTCGTGCCTGAGTCACAAAATGCAAGCACTTGGCTTTATTCCTTCAAAGTCTGACACCCCCTTGTTCATTTAGAACAAATGCAACGCTCACATATTGGTTCTCATATATGTCGATGATATTATTGTCACAAGTTCATCTAACGAGGCTATACAGGACTTTTGAAGGATCTTAGTGCAGAGTTTGCTCTTAAGGATCTTGGAGAATTGCATTATTTCCTAGGGATAGAAGTGATGAAACATGAGAATGGACTACATCTTTCCCAGGAAAAGTATGCGACAGATCTGGTAAAAAAGGCTGGTTTGCAAGGGTGTAAACCCTCACCTACTCCACTATCCAGTTCAGAGAAATTGTCTCTTACAGAAGGATAGCTTTTGAGTCAAGATAACAGTACAAGATACAAGAGTCTGGTAGGTGCACTTCAATATTTGATGCTTACAAGGCCTGATATCTCATTTGCTGTTAATAAAGTATGCCAGTTTCTTCATGCACCCACCATAGTTCATTGGACTGCTGCAAAGCATATAGTTAGATATGTCAAGAACACTTTGAATATTGGTTTGAATTTCAGCAAGTCATCACCCACAATTTTGAGTGCTTTCTCAGATTCTGACTGGCAGGTTGCCTGGATGACAGACGGTCCACTGGTGGCTTTTCAATATTCTTTGGTCCTAATTTGATTTCATGGTGTGCAAGAAAACAAGAGGGACTGTGACTGCACTGGTCATGGGCGTGCTCGTGCGCTGGCTCAGGCTCGGGTCGTTCCGAGGGAGCTGTGTGTAGGAGATAGTAGGAGTGATCACAACATCGAGAACCGCCTCCCGACCGTGCTCCTTGGGCCCCATGCCCACCACCACCCTCTCGTCCAGATCCGCTGCAATGGGGTCAGGTGTGTCAGGATGTAACCTCAGATACCCATCGGAGTAGGCCTTCTTCCTCTGTGCGGTCTTCTTGCCGTAGTACTTGGGCTCGCCAGGCTTGGAGTCCTTCCGTGTATGGGCGATCTCCCACGCCTCCATGTGTGAGAGTGGCTGCTTTAGTTTCTCCTCCTGCACCACCAAACAGAGGTTAGTCATACATAAGAAAGTGATGGTAAATACAAGAAGAAGAATGTTTAATTAGGTTAGTCATACATTAAGTGTCTTCTGGAGAAAGTGGTTTCGGTTTCCCAGAGCATGTACTCCCTCCTTCCCTCGGTTAGCCTTGTTTTTGATGCTCGTAGCCACCCAGGCTCCATCCTTATCACACCAAAGATCCACCAATGCTGCCCAGGACTCATCTTTTCCATAACACCAATTTGGACACACCTACATAATGAAAGCATAATGGCATGTCAACACGAAACGGTGAAATGTACCAGAAACATTGGAATGAAAAATCTTTTATACTTACCGCCAAGTACTCGTGCCTCTCCAAGGTAATGCCCATCCTCCGCGCTTCTTCCTTGGTCATCTTCACACAAAGAGCGTTGTGATAGTATGTCGAGATGGCCACATAGTGCACCCCGTACTGCATCTGGCAGGCCATCTTCTTGCATTGGCGTAGCATGATCTGGTCGGCTCTGGCCTTGTGCTCCGGAAGAACTCGATAGAATTTCTACAATCATGCATGAAACAAGAAGAAGCCATGAGTTAAATCATTCATGAAACTAGAATGGACTTGTTCTTCTGAAGAGAACTCACCCAGAAAGTAGTGATCACGGCCTTGGCATGGGTCTCATGGTCCGCGTGGAGGGCCGCTTCCTAGTGGTCCCAGCTCGTGGCCAAAACTCGACGGTCCGGGTGCCTGACTGGATATGGACAGTACAGCCTCGACCAGTGTAACTTCAGTAAGACGGTGATGAGGCCGTTGGGAATACGGGCCCCTTTAGAATATATCTAGTTGCTGCAAAAGAATGAGATATTAGCATGTGGCAAGCAAAATAAATAACTACCAGAATGAGCATGTGAGAAGAAAAATAATGAAATTATTATAAAATGGCACTTACTCTTTCCCTGTGGGCTCAGTGAGCCACTTCTGCTCCTCAGTAGCAGGAATCTGCTTTGGTAGCTTTGCGTTACCACGCAGCCACACCTTGTTGCCAACCCCCTCCCCGCCACGACCATCATCCCCGCCACCACCCTCCTCCTCGCCTGCCTCCTCCTCCTCGCCTGCCTCCTCCTACTCCTCGTCCCCCTCCCCAACCTCCTCCTCCACCTCCTCCTCGGCCCCATCCCGAACCTCCTCCTCCTCGTCCTCCTCCTCCTCCTCGTCAGTGGGTACCTCACTAGAGGAGGGCCTCGAATACAACACCCCTAAGTCGGTGAGGTCCTTGAAATAAGGAAACTGCAAGAAGGGGGTAATGTGAGTCCAGTTGTGTGTCTCACCATATCCCTCGAAGCCTTTGGCTTTGCCTTTGCCTTTGACTTTAGGTTTGAGAGCTTTTAGCTGAGCAAGAACATCTGCCCCCAAAAAGGTTGGAATCTCGGTTACTTCATGAACAACCCGTCCTTTCATGAAGTTCTTCTTGTCTTCCCTGTCTGGATCGTCTGGAGGGAGGAACTGTCGATGCAGGTCAAAGGCTACATACATGCCACCCTTACTCAGCCAAATCATTCGCAAAGCCTGCATGCACACTGGGCATGGCATCTTCCCACTTGTACATCATCCACAGAATAGAGCATAGCCGGGAAAGTCATGAATGCAATAGTGCAACCAAACTTTCATCAAGAAATTTCCCTTCAAATCTTGGTCGTATGTCAACCTCGGAAAGTACCAAGAATGGTGCAGATCATCCACCACCGGCTGCATAAACACACACAATTGCTTCCCCGAGTATTCAGGCCCCGGAATGATGAGCGACAAGAACATGGTCTTGCTTTGCATTAGGGCACCGGGAGGGAGATTGAGCGGAATTACAAACACGGGCCAACAGCTGTATGGATTGGACGACATACCATATGGATTGAACCCATCACCTGATATGGCTATTCTGACATTCCCAGCCTCGGCTGCTTCCTCGGTGTATTCTTTATCGAATGACTTCCATGCTTCGCCTTCCGATGGATGTATGATTTTATTTGGATTGTACCTTATACCTTCCTTGTGCCACTTCATCATTTTGGCAGACTCCTCCATGATGAAAAGGCGCTGTAGTCTTTCTATGAAATGGAGATACCGAAGAACCTTAACAGGGATGGCTAGTTTCTTTTTCTCACCATCCTCACTGACCACCTCAATATACCGAGATGAACCGCACTCCCATACAGTACTTGTCATCCGCACTCGTGCCTAAACAAAAGGCAATTCTTCGGGCAAACATCTATTTTCTCATAATCCATAGAGAGTGCCTTCATGATTTTCTTTGTAGCTTACATGCTTTTCGGCAGTTCATGACCCCCAGGCTATTAGCCCATACTCCCAGGAATGCTTTGAAGCATTTCTGGCTACAGCTGTACTCAGCCTTGACTGCAACCAGTTGCGAGATGGCATCCAGTTGAGATATTTTTGCACCCGCATAAAGAGGTTTCTTCGACGAGGCCAAGACCTCCAAGAAGGCCTTTGCGGTTGCCTCCGGCTCCTCCGGTTCATTCTCTGAAGGTGTCGCATTTGCCGTTTCTGCAACAATGACATCATCTAGCATGTCCCTGACCCCGTCATCCTCATATCCATCAATGCGTTGTCGCATCACCTCCTCTCGACCATGGTCCTGCTCGGCTATGTCTATCGGCGGCATGTCAAAGGTTGGCATATATCCATGCGTGCGAAGGTGCTCAGTCATGTCCTTCTGATTCCTACAGTGACGCCTGGCACATCTCGCACGGGGGCATAGTGGGATAATTCTCATTGGACGATGGAATATCTCCTTCAAATACACATCGGTTTTTGCGATCCACTCTGATGTTACTCGATTCTGATGGATAAAACCACTGTACATCCACTGATTATCTACCATCCTCTACTTTTTTCCAAGCCACACAACATAATTAAGGATTCACTTAAATTAATCACATCAAATTTTCATTTTCAACCGCGTTGAATCCACCTACATCTCTAATAGGTAAAGATGGTCCTAATCCCACCCGAGGATGTGTAGATTGAGTACGTTCTCCATTCTAGCCCGTTCCGAGACAACATTTCAGCAGCACCTCCCCACTGTTCTCTAGATACACGTCTCGGCAAGTAGCTGAGAGAATGTGCTTCGGAGAACAATGGGGAGGCGCCGCTGAAATCCTGTCTCGGAACAGGGTAGAACATGGAGAACATACCCAATCTACACATCCTCGGGCTGTCCGTGGAAAACGCCGGACAATCCGAAAGAGCTACGGTGATAAATATGCAATTGAATGCATATTTATCGATGCAACCCTTCCGGACGGGAGATGCCTAGGTTACGCGACTTGAATTGAGAATGAAATCTAGTGACATGATTCGTAGCTCACCCTCGGCTGTAGAGAAAGTAGTCGAACAACAGAGGGACAATTGGGGTCCAACGGCTCCTACGACGATCACTCCACCGAGATGGAACACCACAACCTGCACCGTGATAAAATTTAAGAATATCACAATATCATCATCATCATCATCTATCATCATGTAACAATCATCGAAGCATACAAAAATCATCATCATCATCATTTATCATGATCCAACAATCATCATCATTTATCATCTCTTCCGCCAAAAAATGGAAATCTATCTATCATCATCATCTAAAAATTATCAAGGCATAAAAAAAGCATTATCATCTATCATCAACATCATCATCTATCATCATCAACATCATAATCTATCATCATCAACATCATCATCTATCATCTAATTTTTTGCATTTCTTGCATTTCTCACATTTCTAACTGTCCTCAAATCATCTACCATCTAACTATCATCATACATAATGCATGCATCCATCCATCTAACTATCTATCATCATACATAATGCATCCATCCATCTATCATCTAACTAAATTAACAAAAAAAATTGCTTCAAAGAGGGAGGGAAGGAGCTCACCGTGGGGGAGGGCCGGCTCGGGGAAGGCAGGCACGGAACGGGAGGCGGAGGGGAGCTCGGGCTTGGTCTAGGCCAGCCGGAGCAGCGACAGAGGAGGGCCAGTGCAGCTTAGCCACCGGCCAGGGCGACAGTCGGGGCGCGGTGAGGGCGGAGTGGGCTCGGTGACGTCTGGCTGGACCGAGCTCGACGAGGGCGCGGCCGAGGGGTGGCGGGGAGGATTTGATGCAGGGTGGAACCCTATAGCGTCGATCTTTCACGTTTGGAGTGGATCCTAAGGGAAATCACGAAGAACATGCGGAAGCACAAAGGGAAACACGGGGGAAAACGAGAGAGAATCACTCAACCAACAAGGAATCGATCACACAAGTGCTAGATCACCACACACATAAGAGTTCCACAAGATACAAAGTCAACAAAGGACGATACAAAAGGTAACCGGGTTCTTCTCCGTGAGGAGGTCTTGATGGTCTTCCCTTGAAGGGGTCTTGAATCCACTTGGGGGATCTTCTCCGTAGAGGTCCTGAGCTCCGAGGAGAAGTAACCAAGTGGATGAGCAAGGCTCTCACACAAAATATGAGCTAATCCAATGCTAACCCTAACTAGGAGGAGGTGGGGGAGTATATATAGTGCTAGCCCACGAAGGGGTAAGTGAGAGGGGGATACATGGGCCCTTGGCCCTTCCTCTGTGCACAGGCAGGTGCCGGATGTCCGGGCTGGGGCCGGATGTCCGGGGCTTCGTGATGGGCCGGATGTCCGGGCTGGGAGGCCGGATGTCCGGGCTGGCCTGGGTGCCCTGCGGTTGCTCTCTGGATAGGCGGGGTCCGGATGTCTGGGCTGTGGGCCGGATGTCCGGCGGCTTGGGAAGAGCCGGATGTCCGGGCCTCTGGCCGGATGTCCGGGCTGACGGGGTTCAGCTCCTGGATGCGTTCTGTGATGGGTGCCGGATTTCCGGGGTCGGGCCGGATGTCCGGGCTGGCGGGAAGGGCCGGGTGTCCGGGCTGGGGCCGGATGTCCGGGGCCTATAGCAGCTGCCTTTTCTTCCTTCTGCTCTTCCATGCTTGGCCTTTGTCCTTTGATTCTCCATGGTCATCTCGGTTGTACCTGAGTATAGGCAAGGTCCATGCATGAGGTAGCAACCATGTCTCACGCGAATGGAAAGGGGAAGCATTTAGGAACGTGTTCACCTTATGTCCAATGGCGCATAGTCGAGGTCTCATCTTATGTATCCATGGGGCTTGGAGAGTAGTCGGAGTGTACATGGGGATGAACGTGGGATGCTCCGCATCATATCCCCCCCTTGGGAAAGATCCGACCTCGGATCGTGATCCTCATCACCATGGAAACGGTTGTCGTGGACGAACTTGTAGTTGGACGGAGTTGAAGGCATGACGCAATCCAAGTACTCCAATGTGTCTCTGGGGTGTGGTACATGCAAAATGAGCAAACACAAGCGACACTCGGAAATACAATGGTTAGCACACACAAAATGTCCATCATGTAAGAATGAGTCCGTGCGGCAAGGTAGTGCGTGGCAAGACACATGATGCTTATCAAGATGATCTAGAATGATATGCAAAGCATTCATGGGGTAATTAGCATGGTGCACGAAGCAATAAATTCTACCATTGTGCAAAATGATATCATAATGGGATGGTGCATCAAAAGCATGAACATGGCAACGGGTGCTCAATATGTATATGTTATCATGCAATTGATGGTGGACAATATGATCATGATGTATGAATATGCCATCAAGGAAGATCACAACAAATTTGCTAAGGAAGTGAACAAGCTCAAATATCATGGATGACATGGGAATACAAGATGCAACAAGGCAATCATAATGTGAGTCAATCCATGCATAGGGTGCAAACTTGTGGTGAGTATGAAATGTCCATCGAGCGTGACATGTATGAGCACAATCAACAAATATGGAGGTGTTGGTGTACCAATGCTCGATGTCGTGGCAAGAGTGGAGGTTCGAAGGTTCATCCAAGAAGTGCGAGCGCTCCTCAATGTGAAGGTCCAAAGAGTCAATCTCCAATGTTGCTCCTCCATCCAATAGATGTAACATGTAGACAACAAGAAGGAAACAACAATGAAAGAGTGACCCATCCAATATACAAACTTGAGAATGGCTCAAAGGGAAGGAGTTCACCTTGTGAATGTTCCGGAAGATGTTGGAGTTGCACATCATGTATGCCTTCACATAACCAATATGTCTCATGACGGTAATGCCTTGTGATTCCTTCAAAACGAAAGAACAAGACAAACACTCGGAAAAACAAATGAGGTTAGCGGAAGTGCAAAACCTATCATTCGTGTGGTAAGATACCCAACAAGTGTATGCATCATGCTCATCATAAGAAAGTACAACAGAGCATTTCAAAGTATGGAGGCATATGATGTAAGAACATCCAAATACAAGTGGCTCAATCAAACAAGCATGCATCACAAGTATAGTGTCCAAGTCTCCGAGATCAATAAGCATAGCAAGTTGGCACTCAATACAAGGTGATATGAGAGATGCAACTAATGGAGACAAGAGACAATGACCATGACAAATCAAGTGAGAGGCATGAGCATATAGGTCATCAACCCAAGAAAGCGAGTAAGAGTGGAACATGGGTGATGCAACCAAGCAAGCAATCATAGCAATCAAGTCAAGCAAGCTAGTAGTGCGAAGATGCAACATACTAGAGGGAATAATGGCAAGCATGTCATGTGTGCAAATAGTGTGCATGAATAATGGACATGACATATCACAAGCATGAAAGCAAGATATGAGTAGAATGGCATGAATGTATTGGTGAGTGGCCATATGTAAATAGCAATAGGGCATCATGACTCTCCCAACACAACAAGCATCAATAGGATGGGGCACATGATAAACATGGCAAAAGCAACATGGCTCTGCACCAAGCATGCAAATACACATAGAAGTAGCATAATGGTGAATCATGGGTATATGCAAGCAAGGGTCACAATTGCATGGCAAAGGCATAGGAGCAAGCATAACATGCAAAGTGAACACGATAGTATGGGCATAAGGTGACAAGTGGTAATTAGCCCATAGCCATGTGAGAGCCAGGTAGAAGGGATGCGCGTAGTCCTTGCGCAAAGGGAACGGTGGTAAAGATAGTCCATGGGATCCCAAAGCATCGTTGCTCTCGAGAGCTCGTTTCGTCAACTCTTGGGATTGAGAGGTTGACGAGTATACATGAGTACCTACACAAAACAAAGACAAAGGGAAAATTGTGTGTGCGTGGTAGATGTACACATCATCCGTCATGATGCGCACGTGCGTGTGTTTGTTAGCA
This sequence comes from Aegilops speltoides, assembly GCA_021437245.1. NCBI lineage: Eukaryota > Viridiplantae > Streptophyta > Magnoliopsida > Poales > Poaceae > Aegilops > Aegilops speltoides. The sequence goes on from CM038144.1 coordinate 1,742,749, forward strand.
CTAAATAGCCAATTCTAAAATAAATGAGATGCGTGATATAGAAACATGTCATCCATCATGAGAGGTTTGTTATTATGTATAGCATAATGGAGACTCAAATTGTGTAATGCATCACGAGTAATATCTAGAGCATTGTTATTCATGGAATGCATATGGTGCAAGCAATTATGTGAATCATGCAAAGTATGGAATGCATCAAAGTCTCCTAATATGTATGAGGAAACTATGGGGGTCTCCTCATGAGCATGAGTAGCAACATCACGTGGAGAATATTGACAACATCCAAAACAATGCATATTTGGAACAATGTGATCATGGCATGACATATTGGATGAATTGTGAAAATCATGTAAAGGAAGCATGACAATATCATCACATGAAAAACAAAAGCCAATGACCATCATCTCGTCATCTATGCCATAAGTGCAAATAGGATTGATCTTAATAGGGCATGCATAGTTACTATGTTGAGATTGAAATGAAGCAATATGGGAGATCTCACTCATAGCATATGACAAGTTCAATGGGTTGTCAAACATGATGTGACCAAAAGAATTTTCACATGATATCCTATGAAGCATAGCATCACAACTAGGCAACTCAACATGCTCATCATCATATTCATCATAAATAGGTAAGTCAAGGCATGAAGGAGTTTCACTAGCATGAAGCATGGCAATAGGTGTCAACATCATGGTAGCAATCGTTGTCAAGGGTGTCCACTAGTGGGACAAGAGAAGCACCATCACCTATGTTACCTTTGGTGCATAGCTCATGTGTTGTAGGTGAGGTGTTGAAGATCGTCTCATTGTCATCTTCATCTTGATGGAACCATGTGGGGGGTGCGTCATCGTCCACCATGGCCATCGGTTTTTCCATTGGAGGGATGGACTCGTTGAGGATAGGCATGTCGTCATGTAGGAGACCTAGCACCAAAGAAGAAAACACACTAGGAGTAGAGGTTAAGTCGTTAGAAATCATAGTGGCCTCACATGCCGTCTCAACTACCTCACTCACTACGTGTTGTGGCTCACTCACTCCCTCAAGGGTGCTCTCACTCATATGGTTGGTGGAGTCACTCGAATGGTGCTCAACCTCACATAGGATATGTGGCATGCTCTCATGTGTGGGGCTAGTGGTGGTGACACTCATCCTCTCATAGGAAATGCTCTCAATGTCACGTATGGTGGAGTCACTTATGTCACTTATGTGGTGGTGGCTCTCCACACATGGCACTTGGGGCATCTCGACATCGGAGAGATGTAGGTGCAAATGTCTCCATGCTCAACTCCTATCGTCGTGGTCGAAGGGGATGGCCCTTTCTCGACCTTCTTGTCGCCGTCTTGGTGTTGGAGGCCCATATGATGTGGCACCTCGTAGCTCGTCTCCATGACCGAAGGGAGTTTCCCATGCTCGGCCATCGTCCTTGAGGGGCTTCCGAAGATGGAAGTGTCACCCTCGCTCGTAGGTCGTCGCCTTGGACTTGATGAAGTCGTTGTAGTCGTACTCGTGGGAAGTAGGTGAAGATGCCGTACGTCCAAAGGCGAAGATGCCTTGATAGCACTTGGCGAAGATGCCGAAGTGGTGGTGGTAGCCGTAGCACCGTCTTGGTGGTGGTCATCTCGCGGTCTTCTTTTGTGCTCTTGAAGCTTGGACTTGGCGTGAAGTAGGGCTTGTTGGGACTTGTGCACTTGCGCTTGTGGAGCATCTTCATGATGATGATGTCATTCGTCGTCATCGTGCACATGATGCTTGCAGGTGACTTGCCCTTCATGACGATGTTGATCACGAACGTGATGGTGGTCGCCATGTAGATGTGGACGAGGACGATTTGCACTTGCATCTTTTTCGCGCTCCGAAGACTTGTGTCTTGAATGTCGCCGCCTTGAGGATGACGAAGGGGAAGAAGACTTGATCAAGGCTCTAATCTCCTCCATCCTTGCATCTTGCTCTTCTTTATGTGCAGAAAGCTTCTTGTCGATGTAGTCCCTTTTCCTTGCTTCGGAGTGGAAAATGTCGATGGAGATGTTCTCGATGCGCTCTTGCAATCTTGATTGTGCGCCTTTCATTTGTCGTTGTAGATCGAAGATAGACGCTTTGGAGATGTAGTTGTTCACGCCGTCGTTGTTGTCGTAGACCGGAGAGGAAATGCCTTTCCTATCCATCACAAAACTCTAGCAAATATGAGTTGGAGAAAGAGAAGAACTTATACCAATGTACCTTGACTGATGTTGACAATGAATCAAGTTCACTCAAATGCGGACAATGAAATAGCACTATTGGTACCAATCCTTGTCAGTTCTCACACCTACACAAGTAAAGCTTATAGTGGAGCTTGGTGAGGATAGTGGCACAAAAATTTAATGCAAAATGTTAGCAAGAGTCAATAATGTTGAAAGAGATTCACAAATTCGCAAGCGAAACAAGTAGACCAATAGCAAAGAATGGCACACGGAAAGGCACACACGGATAGATAAATGGGGTCGTGCAACCAAGGAATGAGCACAAAATGTGGAATCCACGGAAAACGCTCGTGTTGCACAACTCAAGAGAGACGCTAGCACGATTGCCCAATAGGCGGATACGACACTTGTGCACAACCTATAAGATGCAAAATGGATATTCTTTCTATCCCAAGTATGCTATGTATGTATGGTTCCCGGTGTTTCCCTCAAGCATGATATCATATGATGTAGATTTTGGTATGGCTCTTATGTTCAATGGGGTATGATGCTATGGCACTTGCTCACGAGCTCTTTGCTCTCTTTTTGCTTAAAAGCTTTTTCTCTTTTTTTTTCTCTATGGCCAATTTGCACAATGCACAAACCAAGATAGCAATTGTGTATATGCGGGAACAAACTTGAGGCACAATGGATGATATGATACCAAGATGATATGGTATGTATGCAATGGAAGGTATGGACCACTAATGTGCACAAGTAACGTTGCCGGCAATACTCAAATGGCTAGTCTCGATAGGCAAGTAACGCAAAGTGGGCTAGGGGTTAACAATGCAATTGCAAGGGAATATACAAAGGTGTCGTCGAGGTTACCGTCCTTTGCGATGATGAGTGGCGGTGTTCTTGGTGTAGATACCAAGATGATGGAGACTCGTCCCTAAGTAGCCGAAACACCTTAGGAAACGGAAAAACCGCAAACTCAAAATCTCAAATGACAAATGTCAAATGGTGGTAGCGGAAAGCGGTGGTGGTGTTGCACTAGGCAATGCGGAAGTGGGATGATGGGCTATACACGTGTCAAAGTTGAAGTTGTCGTCCCTAAGTAGCCTAAACACCTTAGGAGACACAAGCCACAACTCAAACAATCTCAACCAAAATGGGGTTAAATTGGGTTGGCGGAATTGTATGGTGGGCAAGACTATGCGGAAGTTATGTTGGTGGTGGTGGTTGATGAAGAAGCAACCGTCCCTAAGTAGCCGAAACACCTTAGGGGACTCGAATCACTACTCAAGCAACCATGAGGAACAAAATTGGTTAGGTTGCGGAAGTCGGTGGTGGTGTAGCGGATGATATGGTGGAAGGCCTAGGTAAACTTGCCAAATTTTCAAAAATTTGATGGAGTCAAATGGTGTTGGTGATATTTTTATGGGATGGGGGATGTCAATAGCTTCAAAACGAGCTAAAGAACGTCAAAATCGGACTCCGGATGAATTAGTTATGGCCTAAACGATGAAATGGAAAAAACTGAAATCCCAGGGGCCGGACATCCGGGGCTCAGGCCGGATTTCCGGGACCTGATGTCCAGAACCGCGCACGAAAATGCGCTCCAGGAGCCGGATGTCCGGGCTATTGGCCGGATTTCCGGGCTGGCCGGATGTCCGGGGGTCGGGCCGGATGTCCGGGCTCCAAATCCGAGGATGAACTCGAGGACCTCGATTTTGGGGCGGAAAATTGAGATTTCGGGGTCAAAATTGGAGAGATTTCGTGGATGGAAAGTGGGGAAACTTGGGGAGATGCTAGATCCACTTGAAACCAAGCAAATCCATGGATCAAAATCAACAAAACATCATCAAACCAACAAATCACAAAAAAATTTGGGGGCTATTTTTGGTGGGGATTTTCGGATTTAGGACGAAATCAACAAAATCAAGCTAGAAAAACACGGGGTAGGGGCTCCAAAACGTGATCAACGTGGCTCATGATACCATATGATGCAGGGTGGAACCCTATAGCGTTGATCTTTCACGTTTGGAGTGGATCCTAGGGAAATCACGAAGAACACGCGGAAGCACAAAGGGAAACACGGGGGAAAACGAGAGAGAATCACTCAACCAACAAGGAATCGATCACACAAGTGCTAGATCACCACACACATAAGAGATCCACAAGATACAAAGTCAACAAAGGACGATACAAAAGGTAACCGGGTTCTTCTTCGTGAGGAGGTCTTGATGGTCTTCCCTTGAAGGGGTCTTGAATCCGCTTGGGGGATCTTCTCCGTAGAGGTCCTGAGCTCCGAGGAGAAGTAACCAAGTGGATGAGCAAGGCTCTCACACAAAATATGAGCTAATCCAATGCTAACCCTAACTAGGAGGAGGTGGGGGAGTATATATAGTGCTAGCCCACGAAGGGGTAAGTGAGAGGGGGATACATGGGCCCTTGGCCCTTCCTTCACAAGACAGCAGGTGCCGGATGTCCGGCCGGGCCGGATGTCCGGGCTTCGTGGACGGGCCGGATGTCCGGCTGGGGGCGGATGTCGGGCTGGGAGGTTGATGTCCGGCTAGTTCAGGTGCCCTGCGGTTGCTCTCTCGACAGGCGGGGTCCGGATGTCCGCTGTGGGCGGATGTCCGCGGCTCGAAGAGTCGGATGTCCGCCTCGTCGGATGTCCGGCCGACGGGTTCAGCTCCGGATGCGCTCGTGATGGGTGCCGGATTTCGGGTCGGCCGTGTTAGATATTACCACTAGGTGTAAACCGCCAGCTTGGGCGGGTTAACCCGTTAGTGGTATAAGGTAAGAAAGGCCCAAGGCCTATAGTCGGTTTAGAGCTTGTAGCCGTAAACCGCCGGATGTATAACTTGTATTGTAAGTTAGAATAGAGAGATACCAACCGGGTACGAGTATGAACCGTTGGGATTCTATGAACCGACGGGCGCCACTGTATATAAGGGGCGACCGCGACGGTTCAAAGAGAGACAACCACAACTCGAGCCTAGGCGAAGCTTGTTTGCTCCTAGCCATCGAGACTACATCAATTCCATCACAACTAGACGTAGGCTTTTACCTTCATCGAAGGGCCGAACTAGTATAAACCCTTGTGTCTTTGTGTCCGCTTTAACCCCGCAAGTAAACCCATAGCGATGGCTCCACGACTAAGTCCTTACGCTTAGGACATCCGCCGTGACGAATCCACGACGCTTGGCGCCCACCGTGGGGCTATCGCGACGATGGTTTGACGATCTTGGAGGGCAAGCTCAAAGGACTCGAAGGCTACGTCGTGGGCGGATGACCAAGAGTCGCCGCGCCGGATCTACATCGACGACGCAGGATGGGGTCCCGAGGCCGATTCAATCGAGTATGGATACCGGGTCCCTTCGCGGCATACACGTTTTCATTGGCAAGATCGGGAGCTGGGCTCGAGCCGACATCCGCACCGACCTCATCGAGACGGCTCAGCGGCGCGACCTGCCCAAAGTTAAACCGACCGTGAAACATGTCTTCGCTGGAGTCACCCATGGAGGGAGTACGACGCCGTTCGTAACACGGTAGTGAGACCGTCGCTTATTCGGGCGATGAATCTTCAGCAGAGAGACAGAGTCATTGTACCGCTTGCAGGATGATATGATCGGGGCTGTTCCGACGGTGACAATATTCCGGACCCCTGCCGCTTAAACCGGTTGGAATATTCATGGCCAAGACGCAGCAGCGAACCACTCTTCAACCGCGGCGGCAATGCTTTCCGGTTCAGCTGCGGCAGAGGGGGGGAGGCCCGGCGCCCGCCGGTTCAAGTTCTGTCAGATCTGTTTGATGCATTAGCAGCGCTCATGGCGGTGGACAACCCAGCAGATCAGGAGGCTCATAATGCAGAAATTGCAAAGGTGAAAGAGCAGATCACGCAAGGCAAAGCGGATCTAGCGGCAGAGAAGAAGCGTATGGCCGCAGAGCGGGCTGCTTTAGACACGCAAGCTTATAAACTCATGCTTGACCAGAGTGCATCGCAAGAGGTGTTGAAGCGGAAGTATAGATCTACCGCCATCGATTTGATCCTAGAAATCTCTTTCAGACCCCGGGAGCCGGACCCAGTAACCCGCCCCAGCACAGGGAGGTAAACCGGATTGAGGCACCAGGAGCAGGAGCGACGGTCCAACCGCGCCTAATGGAGCCTCCGCAGCAGAACATGGTGGTTCCTCCGCCGGTACAGACACCCCCAGGTCATTATTCTAATCCCATGGACAACCTTGTTGCAGCCGCCGACGATTGAGGCGATCCCATCAAGGAGATTCCCACAAGCAGTTGAGACACGCCGGTTAAGGATCTTCTCCGGACTGCGCTGATACAGCAAGAGGCATATTCATACAGCCGTGATCGGATTCACTCTATGCCCCGTCCAAGCCAGAGTTACAGCAGGCGCATGGATGAACCGCCATATCAAGCAACGCGCGGACCGTGAAGCGGCCCGAGGCAATCACCGATGGGTGGTATTCGTGACGCCAGATGTAGTGGATCGGGCTCGCACGCAGGGAGGCCGAGTTAGCAAAGACAGTGATGATGCGGATCAACACACACCGTTCGCCTACCACCTTCGCCGGCCAGAGTCGATCCGCTTTGGGGTGCCCTGTTTAATCCCGCTTTACGCAATGTGCGTCGCCTAAGGATTTAAGGGCCCACGAAGGTGCCAAATTACACCGCGGATCTGTCCCCAAGCGTGGGTTGAAAGTTATGAGATGGCCATGGAGATGCTAGATGTGGATGAGACCGCATGTGCAAAGTACTTCACCATGATCTTTGGAAGGCACAGCCCGCATTTGGTTGAAGAGCTTACCGCCCAATTCTATCAGTTCATGGGCCCGATTCACGGGCCCGATTTATCCGTAACTTCAAGGATACGTAAGCAGCCCAAATCCATCGAGACCGGGCGGCTTGCGCCCGTGAAGAAGGGGAGTCGACAACCCGCTGGGTACGCCGTGTGTCCGAGATTACGACTCTTCCGACCGGATCAACGCCGACTCGGCGATCTTAACATTAGAAGGCAATCGCCGGTTTGAACCTTTGAAGTTAAAATTGGGACGATGAAGCGGTTCTGCAATGATATGGGAACCCTCATGGCCGCTGGTAAAGTATGCCGATTCGGACAAAGTACCAAGGATCCCGTCGATGATGATGAAGCAGGAAGGGAAAGAAGAACGGCAACTCCAAGGGCACCAAGACAAACCGCGGGTCATGGAACGGGGCAAGCGCAAGGTCGATGGCAACCCGGATTTCGTAGCTAACACTAATGCGCAGGATGAGGTTCGCGGTGCGAGGCAAGGCGAATCGGGTCCAAATCCTAATACAAGCCGCTTGAATTACTTGTTGAATCAGCCTTGTCCCAAGCACGGACGAAGGAGTGCCCATCGAACCATCTCTCGAAAGACTGTTATATTATGCGTGAGTTCAAAAATCCAATGCTTTCCGGATGACCAGGGTCGTGGCGTTCAGATCCGGTTTCCATGGGCCGGGTCCGGACGGAGCTTCGGTTCGTGGCCTAATCAAGGCAATCACAATAATCGAATAATCGGGGTGGCTAAGAAGAAGCAGAACGGTCAAAGCATCGAGCCAGCCAAAGCAGCTTGAATAGTGGGCGTATCATGTTTTCACAACCAGTTTGGACAAGCGGATCGAAGCTTCACAAACGGGCAAGAACTCGCTGAACCGCCTTACCGCGTATTTACGCTGGTCCGAGCAGCCTATCGTGTGGAGCGAGAGGACCATCCCCGGTTGATAATCCGGTCACCGGCATTGGTGGTAGACCCTCGGTGGGGGCTATAAGTTCACTAAGGTGCTTATGGACGGAGGAAGCAGTATTAATATATTATACTATGAAACTTTCCGTCGCATGGGTCTCACAGACAAGGATCTCAGACCGTCCAATACGGTGTTCCATGGCGTAGTACCAGGCAAATCTGCTTATCCTATTGGAAAGATAGCCTTGGATGTGGCTTTTGGAGACGAGCACGATTCCCGGTCTGAAAAGCTAACTTTTGAAGTGGTGAAAATCCGGAGTCCGTATCATGCCTTGTTTGGCCGGCCGGCTTATGCTAAGTTCATGGCACGGCCTTGTTATATCTACTTGCAGCTCAAAATGCCGGGTTACAAAGGAAAGATAACGGTGCATGGAAGCCGCCGAGTTGCTTTGGAATGTGAGGAAGGCGATGCAGCATATACAGAGGCGGTCTGTGCCACGGAGGAGTTGAAATTCTATAAGGACAATGTTGATCCGGCAGATATGACCCCTTTGAAGAAACCCACTACAGAGCATGAATCGGATCTGAAGTTTAAATCGGCAGCTGAGACCAAGCTTGTTGACTTCGTGCAAAGCGATTCGCCCAAGCAGCCATCGTCGGTGCTAACTCGATCCCAAATAGGAAAGCGCTACCATCGAAGTTCATCCGTGAGAACCGGATATCTTTGCATGGAAGCCATCCGACATGCCTGTGTACCGAGGGAACTCGCCGAGCACACACTTAATGTGGATCCTAAGTATAAACCGTGAAACAGTTCCTCCGCCGGTTTAATGAAGAGAGGCGCAAGGCCATTGAGAAGAAGTAGCGAGCTTCGGCGGCTGGCTTTATCATTGAGGTGTTTCATCCAGAGTGGCTTGCTAATCCGGTGCTAGTCCTTAAGAAAATGGCACTGGCGATGTGTGTGGATTACATGATCTTAACAAGGCTTGTCCAAGAGATCCTTTGCCCTCCCCGCATTGATCAGATTATTGATGCCACGGCAGATGTGAGCGTTTAAGTTTTTGGACGATACTGGATATCATCGATCAAAATGGCGGTTAAGGACCAGGAGAAGACAGCGTTTATAACTCCCTTTGGAGCCTTCGCTATGTATCTATGCCTTTTGGGCTCAAGAGTGCCTGTGCTACTTATCGGCGTGTGTATGTAATTGCTTGCATACGCAGATCGCCGCAATGTGCATGCTTATGTAGATGATATTGTGGTGAAATCAAGACAAAAGGAGACACTGGTGGAAGATTTGAAGGAAACCTTCGACAACTTGCGCATTTATAAGATGATGCTTAATCCGGCCAAGTGTGTTTTTGGTGTTCCGGCTGGCAAGTTATTGGGGTTCTTGGTGTCTAACAGAGGAATTGAGGCTAATCCGGAGAAAATTAAAGCCATCACTTCCTTGGCTAAACCGAAGTGTATCAATGATGTTCAGCGTCTGGCGGGCAGGATTGCGGCGTTGAGCCGGTTTATCAGCCGCCTCGGAGAGAAGGCCATTCCCTTATACCAGATGCTGAGGAAGACAGATAATTTCGTCTGGAGTCCGGCTGCTGACGAAGCATTTGAGGATCTAAAGCGGCAATTAGCCAATCCGCCTGTTCTTGCGGCTCCGGTTGACAAGGAACCGTTGTTGTTATATGTAGCAGCCAATGCTCGAGCAGTAAGCGTGGCCATTGTGGTAGAGCGCAAGGAGGCAGGCAAGGAGTATCCGGTTCAACGGCCGGTTTATTATATCAGTGAGGTGCTTATTGAGTCCAAGCAGAGATATCCGCATTGGCAGAAGCTAGTCTATGGTGTTTTTATGGCCACCGGAAATCAAGCAATATTTCCAAGGGCACCCTATCACAAATGGTTAGTTCAGCTCCTTTGGGTGATATCATATGAACCGAGAGGCGATCGGTCGGATTGCAAATGGGCCATCGAGCTTGGGCGCATGGGCTAAAGTATATACCACGCACAGCGGTGAAGTCACAAGCACTTGTTGATTTCATTAATGACTGGACGGAGTTACAGGCGCCAGAGGAGAAGCCGGATCGCACATACTGGACTATTCATTTCGACGGATCCAGGCAGTTGGAAGGCTCGGGGGCTGGAGTCATTTTAACTTCCCCACGAGGTGATAAGTTTTGTTACGTTCTCCGTTTAATGTTCCCTTGTACTAATAATGCAGCTGAGTACGAAGCCTTGCTCCATGGTCTCCGGATGGCTAAGGAGATGAATTTAAGCCGGGTTAAGTGCTTTGGTGACTCGGACCGTGGCTCGGCAAGTATCCGCACTTGGGATTCTAAGGACCCGCTCATGGCCGCATATCGTCGAGAAGTGGATAATATCGCAGGTTGCTTCAAGGGCTATCAAGTGGATCATGTAGATCGCCGGAAGAACGAAGCGGCAGACGCTTTAAGCCGGTTGGGTTCTCAGCGTAAACCGGTCCCGCCTAATGTCTTTTTGGACGTCTTGCACAACCCGTCGGTCCAGCTCCCTGGTGAAGCGGATTTGGCTATTCCTGATCCGGAAGCTCAGTTGGTGGCAGCATTGCATGTTATTCCGGATTGGACGATCCCTTACCTTGCATATATGACTCGAGGGGAGTTGCCAGAAGATGAGGTTCTGGCCAGACAGATAATCCGCGCCCAAATCTATGACGATTCTTAATGGTGAGTTGCATCATTGCGGTGCTTGTGGGCGCTTCAACGCTGTGTTTCCCCGAGGAAGGCTGTGAAATTTTAAGAGAAATCCATGAAGGGATTGCGGCATCACGCCGTTCAAAGTCCCCGTGGCGGCATGCCGCCACGGATTTTCTTGGTTAACCGCTCATGCCGGCGCGGAGGACTTGGTCAAACGGTGTGATGGATGTCGAATTCTCCAGCGTGCTCATGTACCGCACAAGAGTTGAGGATGATCCCAATAACGTGGCCGCTTATGCACTTGGGGTTGGATATGCTTGGACCCTTTAAGCGGTCCAAGGATAAAAAGACCCACTGTTGGTGGCGATGGACAAATTTACCAAGTGGGTCAAGCGAGCAGTCGACAAGTGTGATGCAGCAACAGCGGTGCAGTTCATCAAAAGGTGATTTTCCGGTTTGGCTTTCACACAAGATCATTATCGACAATGGCACTAATCTGTCCAAGGGGCTATGAAAGAGTTACGTGAACGTGAGCACATCCGCTTGACGTGTCTTGATGGCGCATCCCAAGTCCAACGGGCAGGCGTAACGCGCTAATCAAGAAATCTTACGAGGCATCAAACCCGACTTCGTTCCATTACGAGAACACCGTGGTGCTGGGTTGAAGAGCTCCCATCGGTGCTATGGAGTATCAATACTACGCCAAACCGATCCATCGGATATACACCTTTCTTCATGGTCTACGGAGCGGAGGCGCTTCTCCCAAAGGATATCCGCATGATTCGCCCCTGTAGCGGCTTATGTTGAAGCGACAACGAGATGGCGCGACAGACGCTTTGGATCTATTGGATGAGGAGCGTGATATGGCAGCCGCTCGTTCGGGCGATTTACCAAGAAGATCTTCGTCGTTATCACAGCCGCCGGTTAAGACCAGAGCCTTTCAGAAGGAGATTTGGTGCTTCATCTCATCCAAGACCAGACAGATATGCACAAGTTATCCCCGCCTTGGGAAGGACCTTTTGTGGTCAGCAAGAATCTACACAACGGTTCCTACTATCTGATTGATATTCGAGAGCGTAAAGACTCACGTACATCAGAGGAGGAGACCAATAGGCCGTGGAATATAGCTCATCTTCGACCTTACTACACTTGAGTCATCGGCTCAGTTTATGTACATAGCATGACAATGTATATATTATCTTCGATATAATAAAAATCAGAGCCTCAGCTAAAGCGGGGTCTCTGTCTTTCTTCTCATGTGTGGTTACATGGAGTGTTTCTATTTTTTAAAGCGGCCTCCGGTTTACCCCTTGACAGTTATATTTATCACTTGGGGGCTTGGTCGTGTCCGAACCAATGCAACACCTCCTGATAGGCAAAAGCCACCAGATCATTTGGGGACACGGTCACGTCTGAACCGGTCACGCCTCTTGGTCGGCCAATAGGGCCAGAGTCATTTGGGGCTTGGTCGAACCCGAACCAATGTCATGCCACTTGGCCGGCGCGATTTCGCCAAGAGTCTTTTGGGGACTGGCCGACTAGCACCATCGCTACGCCTTCGGGGCTTGGTTGCGCCCCGACCATGGTAATGCCATCCGACCAGCTCCATGAAGCTTTACTTTTGCAAAGAGTTATTGCCTTTGTTGCCATATTTTCACATAATTGATATTTGATTTTTTGTTGCGTTTTTTAAACCCGACGAATATTTTTATCCGGTTTAACTATCAGTTACAAGCTGACAGAACACGGTTTGGTATTGCACCGGAGTTTTTTATCTGCCCGGTTTACCTTTCTTCCGGTTCATCCTCTTGGAATAACACGGGGGCTTGTGCTGCTTCAGCACGGTTATATGGGAGTTATTATCTCCCCAGAAGGTCATGGTTTTTAAAGACCTCCGCTTCAAAGTTTGGCTACGCCAGCTTCATGCCCAGATACGGTAGGTATTCGTGTCACATACTTGTTGATTTTCGATATATATATATGGAATACCATAAACCGGCTGGCGGTGTCACCGCCACCGAGGTTCAATTTTTCTGGTTGCAGGGAGTATGAATCAAACACAAGTTTCACCTATGCACGAAGGCATATCCAGGCAGAAAGTTTTAACTAAGGCTATTACAAGGCAACACAGTGCCCAAATGAGATCATTGTTCTTTGGGAAAACCGCCCACGACAGATGTTCAACCCGGCTACCGGTTCAAGACTGTTCTTCATCTTCCGCCGCTTCAGCATCTTCATCCCTACCCATTGGCTGGAAATCCACAGTAGTCCAGTCGATTCCCATTAGCGCTTGGAAAACAACCTCTTCGTGAATCAAAGACGACGGTTCAATGTCGGGTGCGTAAGTATGCTTACGGATTGAGGGATCAGGTTTTCGGTTCAAAGGTTGGGGCGTACACTCGCTTGTTTCGATCATTATATTGTGCTTGGTAATGCTCCAAGTCGGCTTCTTCGGCCAATTGACAAGCCAGCGGGCGTACCGCACGGTTTATCGCCCGCAAGTCCTCTTCACTGAAATCAGAGCCATCTTCTTTCACGCTGGGATAGCCTTGAGCTGCTTCCACGGGATCAAAATCTGGTACCCATGCCTTGGCTCGGATCAAGGCGTTGATGGCTCCGGTTAGTGTAAAGCAGATTTCTTCACCCTTCAATCCGGGAAGGAAGGGTTGATAGCCGGTTCGAGTATCTTGAATCGTGGAAGGAGCTGGATTGTTATGTGACATTGTGGTGATAACACGCTGGGCTCCGTATATAACTGCTCAACTAAAGTGTAGACAGCCTTCAGTTTCTTCCGCACGTCATTTCCCAAGTGCCCAACGCGTGTGCCTACATACAATAAAGGGATAGTTTTAAACCGGACTAATGATGCAGCAGGTACAACATATCACAGTTATTCACAGGGAGCTTATCAAGATGGCTGCGTCATAGAATGTACTTGCCGCTTCACGGCCGTCGATCGCTCCACCACCGGTTTAAGGGCAGCTTCAGATTTTCGCCTGCTTGAGCAAATTGGCCTTTTCAAAGGCCCTGATCGCTGTTCTTTCTTCATATTTTCCTTCACCTGCTCAGCAGCGGTCAAGGCTTTGGTTAACTCTTTCTTGGCCTTCTCTGTTTGACTCTCTGGGTTTGGTAAAGCCGCTCAGAATCGGCAATCCGATCGTCTTTTGATTTTCACCTCACTGTGCATTGACAAGATGTTCAGCTAGCATTAAGTCAAAGTCCCAACCACACAACGCAGTTATATGCTTGACACTTGGGGGCTAATGTACCTTCAATTTTTCTACTGCTATTACATGGCAAAGTCCCAAGCTTAATACAAGTATTCAACTTGGCACTTGGGGGCTAATGGCTATTTGATTTTACCAATGTTTCGGCAGTAGTTATATTCAAGTACCGGTTTAAGTATGAGTTAGACCGGCCCTTGTGGTTATGCGGGTAGATGTCAAAATGGATCAAGAAAATAATCAAGTCCCGGTTTGATCAAGATTACAAACCGGCCCTTGGGGGCTACAAGGACTAATATACTGGTGATAAGGAAAGGAGTGAGTTACCTCAAACTTGTCCCTCATTAATTTGACCAGGCCAGCTTCATAGTCACGGCTGCTGTAAAGCCGGTTCAGATATCCAGAATGAAGATCTTGGGCGCTTAAAGCGGCATATGTTTCCAGCTCGACAGCCCACTTTCCTTTGTTCAAAGTTGAAGAATCCTCTTTCACAGTATGCCGGGTTAAGGTTGCAGGATTCCCCGGTTCAGAGCGGCCCATACCAGTAATCACAACGTCATCGTCTTTCGACTCGACGGATCGGGTGGGCACGGCTGTTTCAGTAGGGCTGCGAGGCTTTTCAAACCGGACAGTGCTGGCAGGTGGATCAGCAGAGATTGAAGTGTTGACAGGCCTCTCTTCAGGAATAACCTCCTCTTGAACCGGAGGGTCATTGGGAATATCTTCAGAAGCAACATTTTCGAGATCCGCGCCGCCATGATCCAAGCGGCAGCCTCTTCAATTGTTTTGTCCAAGCGGGCCTTCTTGCTGGGTTTCGTTTGGTTTCAAGAGACAAAAGTCGGAAAAAGTATATCCATTACTGAAGGTATCGTAAAGCATGTGGTCAGATTGACTTACCCAGTGGCTATTTTCAATGGCGGTAGCTGAGTGGTGAGGATTCGCCAGAGGATGAATGCGAAGTAACCCGATAATCGAGTCGGACGGATTAAGAGGTTGATGGAAGAAACCCGCTTTGGAATTTAAAGCAATAAAAGGGTCGGAAACCTCGGTGCGGCGCTTTCGAACCGGGCTGTTTGGTAAACCGGCAGAGGTAACTACCGTCCATTGTCTTGCGGGTTGTGCGGCGAGCTTCATGTTGCTGTGTCTTCATAAGAAGTTTGGGATCCAAGTAAGCAAGGGGTGAGAAAAGTTAACTTTCCGGTTTGCTGCGAAATTTTGGTGAAGGCAAATTTGTTGAATCGGAAGAAAGAATGGTTACCTCAGCAAATCCTGCGTTGCTGGCTTCAGCGTCATCCTGACAAGCATCATCATCAATAAGGCGTGTAGAAAGCAAGCCAAGAGAGTCAAGTTCCGGATTACCCACATCATCGTCAATGGCCGGGTCAGATGAAGCAGTGGTCTTTCTCTTGTGGGCTGATTTCTTGACAACTTTTGTTTTGGGCGGTTTGGCCGCCCAGCTTTGTCGCTTTGTCTTGGGAAAGTTTTACTCCAAAACGGGTTATCACCTGGATCGGAAATAATTAAAAGTTGGATATATGAAAGTAATAACAGGTTTTAATGATGACACGATCAGAGACTTACCGCAGTGGTGTGTTGGTGGTGCGAGAAGGAGCCAAGCCGGTTTGAGCACGAGATGCTCCGGTTCATTCAATTCTTCTTCATCAATCCGTAACTTCATCCTCGTAAAGTTCAAGTTTGGTGTGTCGAGTGGGTCATCGACGCTGCGGTATATCGCCACATCAAACCGAACGCCGCTCAAAGGCAAGATGCCCCAAGATAACCAGCAGCGTGCAAGATCAATTCCATCAAACCGTTGGCCATGAAGGCTCGGAGCTTGGACAGTTGTGGGGCATATTTGCTTTCTCTTTGGCGTTAATCTTTGAGGAAAGGGATGAGTATTGCTTAGCCGCCCGGACGAAAGCCGTAAAGGATTTTCACCTTCAGGAGAAGTATCTTTGCAGTAGAACCAAGTCGCATTCCACTCTTTGGGGTGAGTATGGAGTTTGACGTGGGGATAAGTGATCTCCTTCCTTTTCTGGATAGCCATACCGCCTAATTCTGTATTGGGGCCGTCGGTGAATTCAGTACGACGGTTTAGATGGAAGAGATCTCTAAACAGTTCAACAGAAGGTTCCTCTTGCAGATATGCTTCGGATAGCACTTGAAAGTGGCACAGGTTGGTGACGGAGTTGGGGCCAATGTCTTGGGGACGAAGCTGAAAATTGGCCAGCACGTCCCGGTAAAATTTTGAACCGGGCGGTTTGAAGCCCCGGGCCAAGTGATCCGCAAAAACTACAACTTCCCCTTCCTGAGGAGTGGGAGGACATTCCTCTCCAGGAACCCTCCAGTGGACTGTATCTTTGTCATCCAAAGCGCCAATTGATACAGTTCATTCAGCAGTAACTTCGGTGACTCGGGAAGGAACCCATTGCATTCATATACTTGTTTGGCCATGATCTACAAAGGTAAACAGATACGGTTCAAGAGCGTGCTTGTTACCAAGTGATTGATCTAAATTATGATAAACCGGAGGCAGTATCTACAAATCGGTTCATTGTGATATAATGTCAGATGAGCTCTGGCGGTTCAACAAGGGGACTAATGGTGTACCTGTACCGTTTTAGTAGCTTTTTCTTATGGTGAGTTAAACCGCCTAATCTAGGCCTTGGAAATAATTGAAGCTATGGGCAGAAACAAGTTTCACAAGATCACATGATTACTACGGATCAAATGCGAGTTTTCAGGAAACAGGAAATATTTCGCGGAGGTAACAAAGAAACGGAAGTGGAATACGTGACAGATATATATGCAGAAGATCCATGGGACTAAGATGAGAAAGTGCAGCGGACGCGTCGCCATTAACGCAGCACAGATCCACAGCGTGGTTCAAAAGCTAAAAGGGTAGATGAAGACGCCAAGAACACAAAGACGGTTGGAACCCTAGAAAACAGATCTAAGTCGAGAAGGAAAAGAAGCTCACCAGGAACGGAGAAGACGCGGAAGCAAGCCGCAGTATTCTGGTACGTTCAGGTTGATGCAGCGGCCTGGGATGAAGCAGAGGTTGACGACGATGGCGGAGCTCCAAGGGCAGCGGCGAGGAAGAAGAAGAAGAGGAAGCGAAGGAGGAAAAGAATGACCCTTCGGTCCTATTTATAAGGCATAAAAGCTAGGTCAAGCGCGTGGATCCGTGGACTGCTATTAAGGAAGGCGTTATAAAGGATCAAATTTCAAGATGACGTCATGCGGTTTAAAGTGACGAAGCAGCGACGCCATGCGGTTTACAAAGGATCGAAGTTATTTACGACGTGGCAATTTACCAAACAATGTAAGATGTCCAAGATACAAGCTCGTGAAGGATTGACATGAACCATTTCAAATCAATCTGGGCCTAATGTTAGATATTACCACTAGGTGTAAACCGGCCAGCTTGGGCCGGGTTAACCCCGTTAGTGGTATAAGCAGAAGAAAGGCCCAAGGCCT
Source organism: Aegilops speltoides (assembly GCA_021437245.1). Classification (NCBI taxonomy): domain Eukaryota; kingdom Viridiplantae; phylum Streptophyta; class Magnoliopsida; order Poales; family Poaceae; genus Aegilops; species Aegilops speltoides. The sequence goes on from CM038144.1 coordinate 1,760,025, forward strand.
ATAGTCGGTTTAGAGCTTGTAGCTGTAAACCGGCCGGATGTATAACTTGTATTGTAAGTTAGGAATAGAGAGATACTAACCGGGGTACGAGTATGAACCGGTTGGGATTCTATGAACCGACGGGCGTCACTCGTGTATATAAGGGGATGACCCGGCGACGGTTCAAAGAGAGACAACCACAACTCGAGCCTAGGCGAAGCTTGTTTGCTCCCTAGCCATCGAGACTACATCAATTCCATCACAACTAGACGTAGGCTTTTACCTTCATCGAAGGGGCCGAACTAGTATAAACCCTTGTGTCTTTGTGTCCGCTTTAACCCCTGCAAGTAAACCCGTAGCGATGGCTCCACGACTAAGTCCTTACGCTAGGACATCTGCCGTGACAAATCCACGACAGGCCGGATGTCCGGGCTGGCGGGAAGGGCCGGATGTCTGGGCTGGGGCCGGATGTCTGGGGCCTGTAGCAGCTGCCTTTTCTTCCTTCTCCTCTTCCATGCTTGGCCTTTGTCCTTTGATTCTCCATGGTCATCTCGGTTGTACCTGAGTATAGGCAAGGTCCATGCATGAGGTAGCAACCATGTCTCACGCGAATGGAAAGGGGAAGCATTTAGGAACGTGTTCACCTTGTGTCCAATGGCGCATAGTCGAGGTCTCATCTTATGTATCCTTGGGGCTTGGAGAGTAGTCGGAGTGTACATGGGGATGAACGTGGGGTGCTCCGCATCAGGAGTCCACGCACCCTACTGCGGCAAGGGAAGGGCGGCGGTGGCGCGGGCCGAGACGACGAGGCCGGGGCGGAGCACGGTTGGGGCGGCTGCGGCGAGTGGCGAGCGAAGGGCGACGACGGCCCAGAGCATGGGTGGGGCGGCGGCCGAGCAGGGCGAGGGAAGGGCAGCGACAGCGACTGGAGCGGAAGGGCAGCGGCAGGCGGAGCAAAGGATCCGGCGGCGGCGCGGGTGTGGGTCGGGGGGAAGGGGGAGATAGGGAATGGCTGGTGGGAGGCGAACCGCTGCGGATAAGGCAATCCTATGCCGAAGGCCAATCCGTCGGCATAGGCCTGGCCCTTTGCCACGTCATCGATCCGTGGCCGTGTGCGCAGCTATGCCGACGGCCTTGCCGGCGGCATACCTCTATTTTTAATTTTTTTTATTTTTTTAATTTTTTTATTTATATTATTTATTATTTTCTGTTTTTTTCTCAACATAAATGTGCCTTCTCTAAACAAAAAACATACCGAGATGGTATATCGATTGCCCTCCTCCCAGACGTTGCTGCCGCCATGCCCCGCAGCGACGCCCGTGAGGGGGGCACACCCCGGAGCAGCGTGCCGGTGCCTGCCACCACACTGCCACAACCGTAGGAGGGACCATCGCAACACCTGGCGGCATTGCTACCCCCCAGGTATCCCATCCCGTCTAACCCTGACACAGACAACCGCCGGATCTAGCCCTTTGACTTTCGTCGGACGGGGTTTGACTGGTGGACCTTTTCACCTGGTTGTCATAGCCCAACCCATAGCTACACCACCAACACCATCCCGGCCCAGCCCACCCCAAGATTCCCTCTGTGTCGGCCCGGTGTGGCCATTTCCCCCCTCCGTGACACGGCGGCAGCGACGCCCGTGGGGGACACACCGAACGCGTGCGGTTACTGCTACCGCCACCACGCTTCCACAACCGTAGTAGGGCCCACCGCAACACCTGGCAGTATTGCTACCCACCCAGGTACCCCACCCCGTCTAACCCTGACACAGACGACCGCCGGGTCTAGCCCTTTGACTTTCGCCGAACGGAGTTTGACCGATGGACCTTTTCACCTGGTTATCATAGCCTAGCCCATAGCTACACCCCCAACACAGTACCGGCCCAACCCAGCCCAAGATTCCTCCAGATCCGCCCGGTAGCGCTTTCTATGACACAAATGACACGACGACTGTGAGGGTGAGGGGGGCACACACCGAGCCGCGTGGACGGTGCCTACACCTACCACCACGCTTACACTACCGTAGGAGGGCCCACCGCAACACATGGCGGCCTTTCTAACCCCTAGGCACCGCGTCCCGTCTAACCCTGACACAGACGACCGCTGGATCTAGCCCTTTAAATTTCGCCAGACGCGGTTTGACCGGTGGACCTTTTCACCTGGTTGTGATAGCACAACCCATAGCTAGACCCCCAACACCATCCCGGCCCAACCCACCCCAAGATTCCCTCTGTGTCGGCCCGGCTTGGCCGTTTCCCCCCTCGGTGACACGACGACAGTGACGCCCGTGAGGGGGGCACACCCCGGGGCCGCGTCTCGGGTGCCTGCGCCTGCCACCACGCTTCCACAACCGTAGGAGGGCCCACCGCAACACTTGGCGACATTGCTACCCCCCAAGTACCCCGTCCCGTCTAACCCTGACACAGACGATTGTCGGATATAGCCCTTTGACTTTCGCCGGACGGGGTTTGACCGGTGGACCTTTTCACCTGGTTGTCATAGCCCAGCCCATAGCTAGACCCCCAACACCGTCCCGGCCCAACTCACCTCAAGATTTCCTCTGTGCCAACCCAGCGTGGCCGTTTCCCCCCTCCGTGACATGGTGGCAGCGATGCCGGTGAGGGGGGGGGGGGCACACCCCGGAGCCGCGTGCCGGGTGCCTGCGCCTGCCACCACGCTTCCACAATCGTAGGAGGGCCCACCGCAACACCTAGCGGCATTGCTACCCCCAGGTACCCCGTCCCATCTAACACTGGCACGGAGGACCGCCGGGTCTAGCCCTTTGACTTTCGTCGGACGGAGTTTGACTGGTGGACCTTTTCACTTGGTTATCATAGCCCAGCACATAACTACACCCCCCAACACAGTCCCGGCCCAACCCACCCCAAGATTCCCTTCATGTCAGCCCGACGTGGCCGTTTCCCCCCTCTGGGACACGGCGGCAGTGACGCACCTGAGGGGGGCACACCCCGGAGCCGCGGGTCTGGTGCCTGCACCTGCCATCACGCTTCCACAACCGTAGAAGGGCCCACCGCAACACCTGGCGGCATTGCTTACCCCCCAGGTACCCCTTCCCATCTAACCCTGACACAGACAACCGCTGGGTCTAGCCCTTTGACTTTTGCCGGATGGAGTTTGACCGGTGAACCTTTTCACCTGATTATCTTAGCCCAACCCATAGCTACACCCTCCAACACAGTCCCGGCCCAACCCACCCCAAGATTCATTCTGTGTCGGCCCGACGTGGCCGTTTCCCCCCTCTAGGACATGGCGGCAGCAACACCCGTGAGGGGGCCACACCCCGGAGCCACGTGTTGGGTGCCTGCGCCTGCCACCATGCTTCCACAACCGTAGGAGGGCCCACCGCAACACCTGGTGGCATTGCTACCCCCAGGTACCCCGTCCCCTCTAACCCTGACACAGATGACCGTTGGGTCTAGCCCTGACTTTCACCGGACGGGGTTTGACTGGAGGACATTTTCACATGGTTGTCATCTCCCAGCCCATAGCTACACCCCCCCAACACCGTCCCGACCCAACCCACCACAAGATTCCCTCCGTGTCGGCCCGACGTGGCCGTTTCCCACCTCCGGGGTGTGCCCCCCATCACGGCCGGCACCTGAAGGGGGGAAACGGATGCGTCAGGTCTACAAAACCGGGTGGAGAGTTCCACTGGTCAAAGCCCGTCTGTGTAAAGTCAAAGGGCTAGATCTCGTGGTCAAACGCTACAGGGTTAGGCGGGACGGGGCCCCTAGGGGGGTAGCAATGCCACCGGAGCATCGCACCAGGCCCTCATACATGCGGGGTGGTGTGGTGGCATTGCTGGAGAGGCGACACGCATCTCCGGGGTGTGGCCCCTGAGGGAGTCCTGGACTAGGGGGTGTCCGGACAGCCGGACTATCATCGTCCGCCGGACTCCAAGACTATGAAGATACAAGATTGAAGACTCCGTCCCGTGTCCGGATGGGACTTTTCTTGGCGTGGAAGGCCAGCTTGGCGATACGGATATGTAGATCTCCTACCATTGTAACCGACTCTGTGTAACCCTAGCCCTCTCCGGTGTCTATATAAACCGGAGGGCTTTAGTCCGTAGGACACAATAACCATTACAACAATCATACCATAGGCTAGCTTCTAGGGTTTTAGCCTCCTTGATCTCGTGGTAGATCCACTCTTGTACTACCCATACCATCAATATCAATCAAGCAGGAGTAGGGTTTTACCTCCATCGAGAGGGCCCGAACCTGGGTAAAAACATCGTGTCCCTTGTCTCCTGTTACCATCCGCCTAGACGCACAGTTTGGGACCCCCTACCCGAGATCCGCCGGTTTTGACACTGACATTGGTGCTTTCATTGAGAGTTCATCTGTGTCGTCACCGATAGGCTTGATGGCTTCTTCAATCAACAACGCCGTCCAGGGTGAGGCTTTCCTCCCCGGACAGATCTTCGTACTCGGCGGCTTCGCACTGTGGGCCAATTCGCTTGGCCATCTGGAGCAGATCGAAAGCCATGCCCCTGGCCGTCAGGTCAGATTTGGAAGCCTAAACTTCACGGCGGATATCCGCGAAGACTTGATCTTCGACGGATCCGAGCCGCAGCCGAGCGTGCCGCACTGTCACGATGGGCATGATCTAGCTCGCCCGGACAAGACCTTGAGGTCCGACACGAATCCGCTCCGACCCATAGTCCGGAGCCGATTGCGCAGATCGAGGACGGGTGGCTAGACACCGCCTCGGGGGCTGCGACTTCTACGGCAACGGAGCCAAACACTGACCTTGTCCCTTATAAAGCTCGTGACTCCGAGGTGCCGGACTCCCTGCCGGACTCCGAACCTCCTGCGCCCCTGCCAATCGAATCCGATTGGGCGCCGATCATGGAGTTCACCGCTGCAGACATCTTCAGCACTCGCCCTTTGGCGACATCTTAAACTCGCTAAAGCATCTCTCGCTATCCGTAGAGCCCTGGCCGGATTATGGCCAGGATGGTTGGGATGCGGACAACGAAGAAATTCAAAGCCCACCCACCACCCACTTTGTAGCCACTGTCGACGATCTAACCGACATGCTAGACTATGACTCCGATGACATCGACGGTATGGACGACGATGCCGGAGACGATCAAGAACCAGCGCTCGCAGAGCACTGGAAGGCCACCCCAACACATGACGTATATATGGTGGATAACCCAAAAGGAAGCGATAACGAGGAACAACGGGGCGCGGCAAAGGATAATCCCGCCGATAAACAACCAAAATGGCGACGCAGACGCCGCCCTAAGTCCCGCCTCAACAACAACAGCGCTCCTAATGACCCAGCAATAGAGCAGGGCAAACCAGTGGACGACGAACATGCAACCAAGCAACCGTCCGAACATGACGAATCGGATAATCAATCCATTCCCGGCGAAACCAGCAGTCCGGACGACCTCACGCCGGACACACCACCGGAGCAGAGGAACCTTCACAAAAGACTCGTCGCCACCGCAAGAAGCTTGAAGAAGGAAAAACAGAAGCTCAAAATAGCGGAAGATATACTTAGAATGAGGTGGAGCAAAGCACTCAAGACCGCAGACAAATATGGCAATGGCCATCAATCAAAGAGCTACCCAAAGCGCAAGCTGCTGCCAGAATTTGACGAGGAAACCATAGAGCCACCACAGTCAAAAATTAAAGAGGCCGTCTGGCCGGATAGACGACCAGATGACAGACCAAAAATTATAAGCGGCACCGCACACAAGCCGACTCATGATCCTGGGAAAACAGATGGCCCAGCCAGGTCCATTTACGAGCCAAAAAAGAGGGCCCCAGGAAGCATCACAACACGCCAAGTGTTCGAAGACAGCGGTGCACCCAAATGTGGGCGCCAGACACCCACTATGTTTCACTAATGAGGTGCTGGATCATGAATTCCAGCGGGTTTAAACTCATAAACATAGAGGCTTACGACGGAACAAATGACCTCGGAGTCTGGATAGAGGATTATATACTACACATACACATGGCTAGAGGAGATGATCTCCACGCAATAAAATATCTACCCCTCAAGCTCAAAGGGCCAGCTCGGCATTGGCTCAAAAGCCTCCCGTAAAACTTGTTGGAATTTGGGAAGAGCTTGAGGACGTTTAGAGCAAATTTTCAAGGGACTTATGTCCGCCCTCCGGATCTGAGCGATCTAAGTCATATAACTCAACAGCCCGGAGTGTCGGTAGCAAGAATTTCGAATAGGTTCCTTACTAAAAAGAACCAAATAGTCGACTGTCCGGACGCTGAAGCCTTAGCAGCTTTTAAACACAACGTCTGAGACGAATGGCTCGCCAAACACCTCGGCCAAGAGAAGCCGAGGACAATGTCCGCGCTAACAAGCCTCATGACTCGCTTTTGCACGGGGGAAGATAGCTGGCTAGCAAGATGCAGCACAAGCAACCCAAGTACATCCGAGATCAGAGATAGAAATGGAAAATCACGGCGCAGAAAAGATCAACGCCGGAATAAAGAGAAAAGCCCAAAGAACACGGCGGTCAACGTCGGATTCAAAAGCTCGCGGCCAAGCAACAAAACACTGCCTCTTAAGGACAACAGTGATGAGCTATCCAACTTAAACAAAATTCTGGATCGGATATGTCGAATCCACAGTACCTCCGGAAGGCCTGCAAACCACACCCACCGAGATTGTTGGGTTTTCAAATAGTCCGGCCAACTCAACGCCAAACACAAGGGGCTTGACGCACCAAGTGAGGATGATGACGAACCCCACCAGCAGGGCACCGGAAAACAAAAGACTTTCCCACAAGAAGTCAAATCAGTAAACTCACTTCATGTGATAATACGGAAAAACAATGCGGCACCCGCTAAGATGGGTCTCGCACGGTCCACCCCAGCGGAACCTCGAGATAGGATGTCAAAACCAATCACTTTTGACCACCTGGATTATTCCAGAAAAGTTCGAAATGCAGGATGGACTGCTCTGATATTGGATCCTATAATCAACGGACTACAATTTACACAAGTCCTGATGGACGGCGACAGCGATTTAAACCTGCTATATCCGAACACAATCCGCGAGTTGGGGATAGACCTTACTAAAATTCGACATAGCCGCACTTCCTTTAAAGGAGTGACGCCAGGCCCTTACGCCAGGTGCACAGACTCCTTATTACTAGAAGTTGTGTTCGGCTCACCGGACAACTTCCGACGCGAAAAGCTAATCTTTCATGTCGCCCCATTCAAAAGTAGCTACCAAGCACTATTGGGACGGGAAGCTTTTGTCCGCTTTAACGCAATACCACATTACGCGTCTCTTACACTCAAAATGCCCGGTCCATGAGGCATCATTTCATTAAGAGGGTCATTCAAAGACCCCGGACACGGCTAGACGAGTCCGGCATAAATAAGCTAGGGGCTCCCCAGCCGCACACCCCTTCACAAGGGGCTGGGCATATAAGCAACAATGAGCTAATATAGGCTCAGCTTTATTAATTTATTAACATTTTAATTTTTATGCACTTTTCGCACGATTTCTTTTCAAACTAAGTTCCTCTCTTTTTACAGATGAACACCGTGCACACCGGCCCGGATAACGGCACAACGGAGACATGTGCTCGACGCGCAAGAGGGACCCGCTGTAAGGATTCTTTTCAGATTAAGACCTGCGTAAACCTTTTTTACTGTCTCTTGTTGCTATAATCCCCTGGTTTTTCATAATAACCAGAGAGGAGACTGACGTTTTGGCATCGGCCGCGTCAAAGGACCTCGCCCGTACCTGGACACAGGGGGCTTAGGGCATTGTTTTGCCCGTTATTACAAAGACCGAACACCTTAGGGTGTGTTCGGCATCTCGAGTTAGGCCTTATATGCATCAGCTCCGAATCATGTCTTTGGTCAAATGTTGGGTTTGCCCGGCTCCTGTGTTTTGCTGCCTTACGTTCCGTATCATTGGCTAACGCGGCACAAGGAGAACTACTGCGATTGTGCCCCAGTTCGGCTGGGCGAGCACCTCAGTAGAGAAAGACGAAAACTGACTGTCATGATACAGCGAGAGACTGGTCAACCACTCGATCGACCAAAGGAATGTCTAGGATTCCTCCGCTTTGACGAAGGACCGTTTCCCGGTCAGGCACATACACGCCCCGAATTCGGAGAGCGCGGTGCCCCCAGGGGCTATATCGTAGCCCCACCTTCGAGCTCCAATGGCTAAGTGAAAGTGATAAAGCGTTATAGTCCGGTTGCCTCGTTTGCTACGCTACCACCTCCTTAACAGGACCGAGACGTCGGATTAAGTGTGAAAATGCGCTATTTTTGCGAACACCCCCGCACCTTGTGCGTGGGGGCTGAAGCCGACGACTGCCATCTTTCAGGTTATACACATGTATACATAAACGGCCGCACAGGAGATATTTCAATACTTGAATGCACAAGTACAAAAAGCGCCTATATCATAAACATTGTTTTACAAAATAAAACGTTTATTTGAACATGACATTTTTCGAGCACTACGACTCTATTATACGAGCACCACGCAGAACTTCCCCAAAATAATGCTCGCGGGTAACCGGCTCTCGTCCGAACCCTGGGTCGCAACAGCGGCGGCATCCATCTCCGTCCAATGTGTCTTCACACGGGCGAGTGCCATCCGAGCACCCTCTATGCAGGCCGACCGCTTCATCGCCTTGATAAGCGGCACCGCCCCAAGAAATTGCTGCAACAAGCCAAAATAATTCTTTGGCTTGGGCCTATCCGGCCAGACATGAGTCACGATATCCGTCATGGCAAGCCCGGACAATCTATTCAGCTCAGCCCATTCGGCCAACCGATCGGTCAGCGGAAGTGAACGATCCGGACTATGGAATTGAGACCAAAACAACTCTTCCGTCTTGTGATCCTTCTGGCTCCGGAATTGCACAACAGCATCCGCCGTACTTGCCGCTAAATCCATATAAGGATCCTCCGGACCCCACAGCTGGCCAAGTTGAGCATACTTAGGATCCGTAAACCTTCGGCGCAGCAGAAAGGGCTTGCCAGCCACAATGTCTCCGGCTTGGCGCAGCTCCTCCTTTATAGCCCGCATTGCAGATCGGGCGTCCTTGGCTTCGGTGGTGGCCTTCCCCAGGTCTTCTCGCTCTGATAGGCGCTCCTTTTCAAGAGCCTCAGTGCGGTCGGTAGCATATTTTAACTTCACGGCCATTTCGGCCATCTCTTCCCTGCTTAGGCAGTGCGCACCCCTTTCGGCTTCTAATTCCTCGGCCGCCTTCAAGGCCGCCGCATTACTCCTTCTGGCTTTCTCCTTGGCTTGAGAAAGTTTGGCCCGAAGGTTCTCCAAAGTAGCAACACCATCTGCGTCAAGCACAAATATTATAGGAGATGGGCTTCGGCTCCCTTACTAGGTGACTGCGGAGAAAAAACTTACCTTGCGATTCGTGAAGTCGCCTGTTGATTAGCGCGATGTCTGCATCCGCAACGTCAAGTTGCCGCTTTAGTTCGGCAACTCCATCAGTCCAGCAGGCCCCCGGAGGATCCGCCACCTGCATAGGAACGGCGAAGATTGAAACCTGCGATTTTGATCCTCGGCACGCTTTCGCTTTCGACAACCTACCGAGTCTCAGGGGCTACTATCTATACATGACGCACTTCTATGTGCAAAACTGTCAAAAGGTGTGTCATTTTTACATACCTCAAACCCAGCCAGCAAACTCCTGACGGCATCATGCAATCCGCTTTCGGCGGACGAAATCCTTCCAATCACCATATTCATCAATGCATGGTGATCTTCTGAGATGGACGCCCTCTCAAGCAGATCCTTCAGCTCCCCCGGCCGAACACCAATCGACGCCGAATTCTTCGGCTCTGCCGGGCTCGGGGATACCCTCCGTGACGACACTTCAGGCTCGTCCGCTCTATCCGACGGTGCAGCAGACGGAGGCGTCTCGCTCTCCATCATCTCCGGACGAAGGTCCCCCGAAGACGAGCTCATCTGAGAAGGTCGGAGATCCGAACTACAAGGTAAAAACTTCAGTTATCCTCAGAAGCACAAATAGGGATGTCTCTTATCACCGAACTCCCTTCTTTCTACTTATGGCTCGCTGGAGGGCTGATTCTTTAGGGGAGACTGTGCGGCCGGGACCTCCCCGGACGCAGGACCCTCTGGTGAAGACTTCTTCCCCTGCTTAGGGGCTTTGGCCTCCGGATCTTCGGAGGCGGTCCTCTTCTCCCACTGGAGGGAGGGATTCTCGATCCCCCCTTCTTCAAGAGCCTCCTTGGGTGAGGCGGTTGCTCCCCTATTTTCCCCTTCACCTTCTTCTGAAGGCGCAACCTCCAACATCCTGACCAGCATGGGATCCGGCACGGTCTCTGGGAGGGGGGCCGGACACCGTATCAATTTTTCTTGCGCTATCCACTCCTGTTTAGAAGGACATCGGTCAAAAGGCGAATCATGGAAAGGCAAACAAACGGTATGTCCGGACTAGGAGCTACTTACTTGTGTATCCGGGCGATTGCAGCTCAGGCCGGCGTCCTCGGTCAATTCCGGACACGCCACTTGTGGTCCGAAGAATAATTTGTACATCTCCACGGGTGTCATACCCATGAAGTGTTGAAGAATCCGTGGTCCCTCTGGATTAAACTCCCACAGCCGGAGAGGGCGGCGTTTGCAGGGCAGGAGACGCCTAATCAGCATGACCTGCATTACCACTACCAGATCGATCTCCCTCGCTTGGAGGTCTCGAATCTGGCCCTGCAGAAGGGGCACGTCCTTTGGCGGCCCCCAGTTGAGCCCTTGGTTGACCCACGACATCAACCGTCGCGGAGGTCCTGAGCGGAATAAGGGCGGCGACTTCTGCCTACTGCCCTTCGGAGCGGTGATGTAGAACCACCCCCGCTGCCATAAGCCGAGCTCCTCTTGGAAGGAGCCCTCGGGCCACGGGGCATTGGCCCTCCTGCTTACAGCCGCCCCGCCGCACTCTGCTTGACGCCCCTCGATCATCTTTGGCTCCACATTAAAGGTCTTCAGCCACATGCCGAAGTGGGGGGTGACGCAGAGGAAGGCTTCGCAGACGACAATAAATGCGGAAATATGGAGGATGGACTCCGGAGCCAAGTCGTGGAATTCCAACCCGTAGTAAAACATGAGCCCTCTCACAAAAGGATCCGCGGAAGCCCAAACCTCGACGGAGGTGGGATACTAAAAGACGACATACTCGCGGGCTCGGGGTGGGATGGCCTACGCTTGGCGGGCAGCTGTGCAAAATCTCGTAAGATGTACTTGGCCTCTCGCAGTTTTAGCACGCCCTCCTCCGTGACGGAGGAGGGCATCCACCCACCTCAAGGTCGGAGCGGACATTGTTGAAGGTCCAAGCGCCAATCTAGGGCTCGGTGTTGGAACTTGGAGCAAGGAGAGGATCCGATGGAAGATTGAAGAAAAGAAACGAGCCTTGGTCCTATTATAAAGAGGAGAATACCAAGAGCCGCCTCCGGACTGCTCGGGACTCGCCGATAGAGGAGGCGTGGCGACGGGCGCGTTGGGTTACCCACGTCCGTATTGATGAGAATCCCGGAATAAGGGGAACACGATCTCGCTTCGACAAGACATGCCAAGGAAACCGCCGCTAAACGCTACCGAGGTGGTATAATAAAAACGATTCAAGTAAATGCTTGGTAGTGGCGTGACGTCATGCCACAAAATACGCGGCGAGTTGAACTTGTGTACATATTATTCTCTATGGTGGAATGTGGAATTTATTTTGCGAGCCGGACACTATCCCGGTGTTCACAATCTTCTATGGATTATTCGAGGAGGAACCCGCCTTGCAATGCCGAACATTATGCGCGCCGGACTCATCGTCATTGAAGCCGAGTTCGGGGGCTACCGAGGAGTCTCGACTAGGGGTGTCCGGACAGCGGACTATCATCGTCCACGGACTCCAAGACTATGAAGATACAAGATTGAAGACTCCGTCCCGTGTCCGGATGGGACTTTCCTTGGCGTGGAAGGCAAGCTTGGCGATACGGATATTTAGATCTCCTACCATTGTAACCGACTCTGTGTAACCCTAGCCCTCTCCGGTGTCTATATAAACCGGAGGGCTTTAGTCCGTAGGACACAACAACCATTACAACAATCATACCATAGGCTAGCTTCTAGGGTTTTAGCCTCCTTGATCTCGTGGTAGATCCACTCTTGTACTACCCATATCATCAATATCAATCAAGCAGGAGGAGGGTTTTACCTCCATCGAGAGGGCCCGAACCTTGGTAAAAACATCGTGTCCCTTGTCTCCTGTTACCATCCGCCTAGACGCACAGTTCGGGACCCCCTACCCGAGATCCGCCGGTTTTGACACCGACAACCCCCTTCACGGACGGCGCTGCCGCCGGCACCTGGAGGGGGGAAACGGACGCGTCGGGTCTACACAGAGGGGATCTTGCTGTGGGTTTGGTCCGGATGTTGCTCCAAAGTGTTCCTATGGGATGACCTAACACAACCGGGTGGACAGCTCCACTGGTCAAAGCCCGTCCGTGTAAAGCCAAAGGGCTAGATCTCGTGGTCAAACACTACAGGGTTAGGCGGGACGGGGGCCCTAGGGGGGTAGAAATGCAACCGGAGGTCGCACAGGGCCCTCATACATGCTGTACGGTGTGGTGGCATGTATGAAGAAGCGGAACACGTCTCCGGGGTGTGGCCCCCCTAACGGACGGCGATGACACAGTAGTAGACGTACTGCGGTGACGATGCAGCGTGAATATTATTAAATACTCGGAGCGCGATAAAATCTTGAGTTTTTTACACGACATGGGCACATGCGCTACAGGAGTGATGGTAATTTTTCAAAAAATTTGGTGATAGATAAGTATCTGAACACTTCCCTCTATGCGGATTGCTCTTCGCGTGTCTACGACTGTGGCCGGTGGCCTCCGAGGGATAGCATGCCGCCAAATCTTGCGTAGGAGGCCTCTCACAAGTCTGGAAGTGTTATGGCGGTTGCAAACGCCCCGCACGCGTCTCTGTGGTTTGTCCCCCATCACGGACGGCGCCGCCGCCGGCACCTTGAGTGCGGAAACGGACGCGCGGGGTCTACACGGAGGGGATCTTGCTGTGAGGTTGGCCCGGATGTTGCTCCAAAGTGTTCCTATGGGCTGACCTAACACAACCGGCTGGAGTGTTCCACTGGTCAAAGCAAGTCCGTGTAAAGTCAAAGGGCTAGATCTCGAGGTCAAATGCTACAGGGTTAGGCGGGCCGGGGCCGGGGGGAGGGGAGTGTAGCAATGCCACCAGAGCATCGCACCAGGCCCTCATACACGCGGGACGGTGTGGTGGCATGTATGAAGAGGTGGCACGCGTCTCCGGGGTGAACCCCCCCTCACGGCGCCGTCGCCGTCCCCCTCATACACCCCCAACACCGTCCCGGCCCAACCCACCCCAAGATTACCTCTGTGTCGTCCCGACGTGGCCATTTCCCCCCTCCGGGAGACGGCGGCAGCGATGCCCGTGAGGGGGGGGGGGGCACACCCCGGAGCCGCGTGCCGAGTGCCTGCGCTTGCCACCACGCTTCCACAACCATAGGAGGGCCTACCGCAACACTTGGCGGCATTGCTACCCCCCCAGGTACCTCGTCCCGTCTAACCGTGACACACACGACTGCCGGCTCTAGCCCTTTGACTTTTGCAAGACGGGGTTTGACCGATGGACCTTTTCACCTAGTTGTCATAGCCCAGCCCATAACTACACCCCCCAACACAGTCCCGGCCCCCAGCCCAAGATTCCCTCCGTGTCGGCCCGACGTGGCTATTTCCCCCCTCCGGGACACGGCGGCAGCGACGCCCGTGAAGCGGGGGGGAGGCACACCCCGGAGCCGCGTGTCGGGCGCCTGCGCCTGCCACCATGCTTCTACAACCGTAGGAGGGTCCACCGCAACACCTGGCGGCATTGCTACCCCCACTAGTGGAAAAACAGGCTTTCCGTCCAGCCCATAAGTCGCGAAGCTGTAGGAACCGCGACCAATGGGACCTTTAGTCGCGGTTCGAGGTGAACCGCGACCAAAGGCCTGGCGCTCGGTGGCCAGCTGGTGCACGTGAGGGGCTTTAGTCGCGGTTGGCCAGGCCAACCGCGACTAAAGGCTTTCGGCACCTTTAGTCACGGTTTTGTGCCAACCGCGACTAAAGCCCTCCCTATATATACCCATCCAGCAGCCAACACTTAGCCATTTGGAGCCATTCTCTTCACAAGTGGGTGTAGGTTTGCTTTTGGTTCCTCTTATGCACATAAGGTGTTTGATGAAATGCCCCAAGAGCATGAAACAAACATGACATGAAGTGTTGGAGCCACACTCTTCGATCGCGGTTAGCAACTTGATGAACCTTTGATGTGTCAATATGCATGTGTGTAGTTCATAACAAATGCATGATGGTTAATTATATATTTTATATTATAATAATGCAGATGAATCGGCAATGGATGTCTGTAACCGACTCTCCATGAAGTTCACTACGGGTTTGAAAGATTTCCTCGTAGTGGCTAATGCGAACAAGCGGGGGTTTTGTTATCTGTCCATGTGTTATCTGTAAGAATGAGAAGGGTTACTCTTCCTCAAGAGTTGTTCACATGCATCCGCTTGAAGGGTTTCATGCCAAGCTATAATTGTTGGACCAAGCATGGAGAAAGAGGGGTTATAATGGAAGAAGATGAAGAAGGGATGATTTCATCGATGAAAGCTATCTTGCTCATTTCGGTGATACTTTCATGGAGGATGTGAAGGGTGAAGGGAAGGTGAAGAAGAGGCACGTGATGATCCCGCTGATGATCTTGGTCGGACCATTCTTGATGCACGGAGACGCCGCTAAACCGAAAAGGAGAGGAGAATTTGGATCGCATGTTAGAGGATCACGTAAAGGCGCTGTACCCGGATGCGATGATGGTGCGAAAAAGCTGGGCTGCATAATCGGATTTGCTGAAATGGAAGGCGAGGCAGGTGTAGTGACTCGGCATTTGAAAACTTGCTGAAAATGTTGAAGAATATGTTTCCAAAGGATAACGAGTTGCCCGCCAAGACGCGTCTGAAGCAAAGAAGGTTGTACGCCCTCTAGGTTTAGAGGTTACAAGATACATGCATGCATCAACGATCGCATCCTCTACCGCGTGAATACGAGAATTTGAATGAATGCCGGTATGCATCGCATTGCGTTATAAGATCGAGTCGATGACCCCGGTGACGATGTTGAGGGCCGAAACCCGGAAGAGGGTTCCGCCAAGGTGATGTGGTATGCTCCTATAATACCACGGTTGAAACGTCTGCTCATGAACAAAAAGCATGCCAAGTTGTTGCGATGGCACAAAGAGAAACGTAAGTCGGACGGGAGTTGAGACACACCGCAGATGGAACGCAATGGAGAAAGATCGACGGATGGTTCAAAGATTTTGCGGTGACGCAAGGAACATAAGATTTGCTCTAAGCACGGATGGCATGAATCCTTTTGGCGAGCGAGCTCCAGCCATAGCACTGCCCGTGACTCTATGCATCTACAACCTTCCTCCTTGGTTGTGCATGAAGCGGAAGTTCATTATGATGCCGGTGCTCATCCAAGGTCCGAAGCAACCCGCAACGACATCGATGTGTACCTAAGGCCATTAGTTGATGAACTTTTACAGCTGTGGGGTGGTGTCCGTGTGGGATGAGCACAAACAAGAGGAATTTGACCCACGGCGTTGCTTTTCAGAACCATCAACGATTGGCCTGCTCTTAGTAACCTTTCGGACTGTCAAATAAGGGATACAATGCATGCACGCACCGCTACATGAGACCGAAAGTGTACATTTGCCAAATTGTAAAAAGAACGTGTACCTTGGGCATCGTCGATTTCTTCCGAAAATTCATCCAAGAAGAAAGAAAGGCAAGCATTACAACGGCAAGGCAGATCACCGCCGAAGCTCGCGGAACGACCGGTGCCGAGGTATTTGATATGGTCAAGGATTTGAAAGTCATCTTTGGAAAGGGTCCCGCGGACAATCAGTTCGAAGGGAGCCGACGGCACGCAGCCATGTGGAAGAAGAAATCTATATTCGGGAGCTAGAATATTGGAAAATCCTAGAAGTCCGCTCTGCAATCGACGTGATGCACGCTACGAAGAATATTTGCGTGAACCTCCTAAGCTTCTTGGGCGTGTATGGGAAGACAAATGATACAAAGGAAGCACGGCAGACCAGCAACGTTTGAAAGACCTCGATGACCGCATCCGGAATGGTTTCAAGGTCGTGCCAGCTACGCTCGACCAAAGAAGAGAAGGTCATCTTTTTGAATGCCCGAGCGTATGAAGGTCCCGTCTGGATTCTCGCCCAATATAAAGGGAATAATAAACATGGCGGAGAAAAAGTTCCAAAACTCAAGTCTCACGATCGCCACGTGATTATGACGCAATTGCTTCCGATTGCTTTGAGGGGCTCTCGCCGGAAAATGTTCGATTAGCCATTGTGAAGCTATGTGCATTCCTCAATGCAATCTCTCGAAGGTAATCAATCCGAAGTTCTACCACGGTTCTGAACGATGTGATCCAATGTCTTGTCGGTTTCGAGTTGGTGTTCCGCCATCCTTCTTCAATATTATGACGCACCTCCTGGTTCACCTAGTCGAAGAGATTTCCGTTCTCGTCCTGTATTTCTACACAATATGTTCCCTTCGAGAGGTTCATGGGAGTATTAAAGAAATATGTTCAGAACCGTGCTAGGCCAGAAGGAAGCATCGCCAAGGGCTATGGAAATGAGGAGGTAATTGAGTTTTGTGTTGACTTTGTTTCGACCTTAAGCCGATTGGTCTTCCTCGATCGCGCACGAGGGGAGACTAAGTGGAAAAGGCACGATCGGAAGGAAATCAACGATATGTATGGACGGCCATTCTCTGATGAAGCACACCACCTTTGTCTTGACCAATTCCAGCTTGGTGGCTCCGTGCTTTGAGAAACACAAGAATATTTTACGCCGGACAACCCGGGAAGCTGAATCTCGGATTAGGAAGGCCCACATGGAGACTTTCGCAGTTGGTTGAGAAAACATTTAATGAATGACAATGATGTTGTAGATCAGCTGTACATGTTGGCCAAGACACCATCTTCGACTATAACGACTTTCCAAGGGTACGAGATAAATGGGAATACATTTTACACGATCGCCCAAGATAAAAAGAGCACCAACCAAAACAGTGGTGTCCGCTTTGATGCAAGAACCGAGAATGGGCAAAAGGTCACATATTATGGTTACATAGAGGAGATATGGGAACTTGACTATGGACCCTCCTTTAAGGTCCCTTTGTTCCGGTGCAAATGGTTCAAGCTAACAGGAGGTGGGGTAAAGGTGGACCAGCAATACGGAATGACAATGGTGGATTTCAACAATCTTGGTTACCTTGACGAACCATTCGTCCTAGCGAAAGATGTCGCTCAGGTTTTCTATGTGAAGGACATGAGTAGCAAACCGAGGAAACGGAAAGATAAGAAAACGATCAAGACATCATGCGGTGATTCAAAGCGCCACATTGTTCTTTCAGGAAAAGAAACATCGTGGGAGTGGAGGACAAGATGACATGTCAAGATTATAATATGTTTGCTGAAATTCCGCCTTCAAAGTGAACACCGACCCAAGCATTAAGTTAAATGATGAGGATGCTCCATGGATACGGCACAATCGTAAGCAAGCGAGGACACAAGGAAGAATTGATGTGTAATAATTTATTGTACCAAACTTTGTATTTGGTCGATGAACTGAATGATGTATCAAACCTTTGTCAAACCTTCAAGGGATTAGTTTTATTTTTCTGATTTTTTATATATAATTGTATTTTAAGATTTTAAAATGAATTAGTTTAATTTTTCTGATTTTAAAAGGAAAAGGAAGAAGAAGAAAGAAGGAAAAGGAAAAAAAAGAAGAAAAAAACAGAAGAAAAAGGAAAAACAGAAGAAAAAAACAAAAAGAAGAAAAAAGAAAAAGCAGAAGAAAAAAACAAATAGAAGAAAAACATAAGAAAAAAACAAACAGAAGAAAAAGAAGAAAAAAGGAAAAAGGAAGAAAGGAAGAAAAAAAGAAGAAAAACATAAGAAAAAACAAAAGAAGAAAAAAAGAAGAAAAAAGGAAAAGGAAGAAAGGAAGAAAAAAAGAAGAAAAACAAGAAAAAGGAAGAAACAAACAAGAAGAAAAAAAGAAGAAAAAAGGAAGAAAAACAAGAATTTAAAATGAATTAGTTTTATTTTCTGATTTTTTTGATATATAATTGTATTTTAAGATTTTAATAACATAAATAAATAAGTAATTAGAAACTTTAATAGCAAAAATAATTATCATAAAGTAAAATAAATAAGTAATTAGAAACAAAATAAAATAAAATAAATAAGTTTTTTGTTGTAAGTAGAAACAAAACAAAATAAATAAAGCAAAAATGAAAACAATACAAATTAAACAGAAAACAATACAAATTAAAAAGAAAACAATACAAATTAAAAGAAAACAGAAAACAATACAAATTAAAAAGAAAACAGAAAACAGGCCTTTAGTCGCGGTTGGCGGCGAGACCCATGACTAAAGGGTACCCTTTAGTCGCGGATGGCGGACAAGCCGCGACTAAAGGTGAAAGCGTTGAACGAAAAAAACCCTTTAGTCGCGGTCAAGCAGCAACCCGCGACTAAAGGTACCCTTTAGTCGCGGTTCTCGCCGCCAACCGCGACTAAAGTGGGGGCCTATAAATACTCGTCTTCTCCGATTCCCTTTGTTCGTCGCCCTCGCCCTCGACCTTGGCGCTGCCCGACGCCGATCGACGCCGACGCTGGCGCGGCAACGCCTGACGCTGAAGCCGCGCGCCGCCCCGTCCCGATGGCGCCGCCTCCGCCTGCCTGCCCTTGCCGCCGCCCGTGCCCTGCGCCCTTGCCCGCCCTTGCGCCGCCGCGCCGCCTCACGCCATGCCTGACGCCCGCCGCCCGCCCGCCCGCCGCCCGCCGCCCGCCGCCTGGCCGCCCGCTGCCCATTGCCTGCCGTCCGTGCCCTAGCGCCTTGCATCCAGAGAAGAAGAAAGAAAAGAAGAAAGAAGAAGAAGAAGAAGAAAGAAGAAGAAGAAAGAAAAGGAAAAGGAAGAAGAAGAAAGAAGAAGAAAGAAGAAGAAAGGAAAAAGGAAGAAGAAGAAAGAAAAGGAAAAGGAAAAGGAAGAAGAAGAAAGAAAAGAAAAAAGAAAAGGAAGAAGAAGAAAAGGAAAAGGAAAAGGAAAAGGAATTTTTTTTTTTTTTTTTTTTTTGTTCTTTTTAATTTTAACTAGTTAATTAGTTTAACAAAAACGGTAAATAACTTAAAACCCTAAACCCCAAAAACAAAAAACAACAGAAAACCGGCCAAAGAAAAACAAAAAGGAAAAAGGAAGAAGAAGAAAGAAGAAGAAAGAAGAAGAAAGGAAAAAGGAAGAAGAAGAAAGAAAAGAAAAGGAAAAGGAAGAAGAAGGAAAAGGAAAAAGGAAAAAGGAATTTTTTTTTTTTTTTTTTTTTGTTCTTTTTAATTTTAACTAGTTAATTAGTTTAACAAAAACGGTAAATAACTTAAAACCCTAAACCCCAAAAACCGGCCAAAGAAAAACAAAAAAATAAAATGGAGGGGGCGGCGAGGGGGCGGCGAGGGGGCGGCGATGCGCGCGGTGTTTTTTTTGGGATCGAGAGGGGGCGGCGAGGGTTATACATGTGTGTTGTCCTCGCCTCCCTCTCCGTGACGCCGTCGTCTGCCGGCCCGTCTCACGCTCTACCGCGACACCCTCTCCCACCCCTTCCTCGCCCCCTCCTTTTGCCACCGCCCTTTCGCCACCGTCACCGCCACCGCCCCCCTTCTTCACTTAATTAATTTGTTTTTACTACATGTTTTCAGGATGACATAATGGCGGACGATAGAGCTGACCCGATTATGGACAACTATGATCCGGACGGTGAAGCACATATGTTCGGCATCATAAACGGCGATATTCAATATGTGCCGACCGGAGAAGAAGAAGATGATATCTCTTCTTATCCGAACCTTGACGGTGAAGATGAAGGGCGCCGTCAAGAAGATGATGTCAAGAAACGCCGATAAACGCAGCGATCTTCAAATGGAAGTAGCAACCGCCTCCGCGCCGAGGTATATATATACATTGAGCCTCGGTGATACAAACTAACCGATTTGAATAAATATGTGTGTACTAACGCGCGACTCTCTTTCTTATTTTAGCCCTCGGCGGATCGTCAAACAATCGAGTACGTCGTCAAAGCGTGGCGCAACCAGACGATGAAACCAGGAGAAACATGCACCATCCAGGTTGTCGATCAGGCAACCGGCAGAGTCGCTGGAGCCCGCAAGAACGCCACCAAGTTTGTCACCAATGCGGAGCCATTGTTAGAGACAACGTCTCGATCACCGCCCAGAGTGGAATGAGCCAAAGAAGGCACGAATTGATGGTTTCACTTTTGTCGATAAGAGAACAAAAAAGATTGCTTCAAGAAGCTTATGGAACATTTCGTTCTACCTCCGAATACAACAAATTCGATGAGGAGGGTAACAAGATTGAGGAAAACAAGGAGAGGAGGAGGCTAGTCAAACACTTCGCTCTTCATAAGATGGCCGACGATTCGGAAATTCAAGCAAAATCTAGCCCGTGACTTTGTCAAGCGAACAAGACTCCGGATTTCAGAGGACAATATGAGAAACCGAAAGATGATTGGCCAGAATTTGTGAAGCAAAAGAAATCGGAGCAGTTCCTTCAAATATCGAAACAAAATAAGGAAAATGCGGCTAAGAAGGAGTACAATCATGTTATGGGGCCGGAGGGTATCGCATTTGGGTGCCTAGGTTCGAGAAGATGGAGAACGAGTGAGGGCGCGAGGAATCCGTCCAGTGCGGAGGATGGGACCCAAGGGCCAAAAGCTGGTGGTACGGGCATGGGGAACGCTCAACCCGGAGACAGGGGAGTGTGTTTACCAGGCAAATTAATTAAACCCACCCAAGCCCTTATTGACGCAATGAAGGATGCTCAAGAGGGAAGATCAAGTTCAACAGAGAGAACGACGCTACCGACAAAAGCCCTCGGGAATCCTGAACACGGAGGACGTGTACGAGGCATGGGGCACATTCCGTGGAAAATAGGGTTCCCCGAACGATGACCCGTCTGATTCTGAAGCCGTAAGAGAAAGATGGATCGGAAGCAGATGTTGTGGCGCGGTTGGCATCGAAATGGAAGTGATGAAGAAAACCATGAGTGTACTAGTAGCGAAAGAGATTCAGCTCGGTGCAGCATGAAGATCATCCAGCGGATCTCAGAAGCCAGCAGCGTAGAAGCAGCGTGGCTTCCACGGAGGCCCCACCGGCTGGTGCAGATGCACCGACGATCGAAATTACTGCACCGGAGCCTCTGGTGGTCGAAATTACTGCACCGGAGCCTCCTCGCTACCCCGTGGACGATATAAAGGAGATGAAAGAATGTCATCTGTATTATCCTATCGGGAACATGTCCATGAAGGTAGCCATCGGCAGTGCTTTACCATGTTTACCTGGAGCACTCCACCACAACAACCCCATTAAAGATGGCTATGCTCGTGTCACGGTGGAGGACATAGTCCAAGGGTTTGAGGACCTGGAGATTGAAATTGCTACACCTGAAGGGGAGAAAAGACTTGAAGATGTCAAGCGCCATTACATTCTATGGCAAAAGAAGTTTATCAAGTTTCCAGGCGAGGCGCCAAGGACAACAAGTCCACCCCCCTACGGTGGTGGTGGTGGCGGTGGCGGTGGTGGTGGTGGTGGTGGTGGTGGTGGCGGTTCACCTACACCTCCGTCACATCAGCCGACGCCGCCCCCCAGTCCACAACGTCCGGCGGGTGATCATCCGCCGCCCAGATCCTCGTCCGGCGGGTGATCGACGCCGCCCCAATCCACCTATGGCAAAGAAGGTATAGTCTGGATTATTAACCCGGACCCTTATGTACCTAAGACCACAAAGGTACGGAGCCATCATCAAGCCTCTCCCACAAGGCCTTGGGAACGAGTGCCGAGGAAGTCGACGCAGCGCTGCTGCTGATTTGGAGAAATGGAAGGCGGACTGCAAGAAGAAAAGAGAGCCCGAGCCCAAGCCAGATTTTCGATGAGCAAAAGAAGTGGGCTAAGTCATTTTGAGCACACCGTCCCAAGCCGCCAAGAATCTGCCTACCGACTATGCACGTGAACTTAAAAGGCAGGCACTCATGTTCAAGGAGAACAAAGAGCGGAGAAGGCCGAAGTATAAAAAGCGGAAACAAGTTGCCCAGCTCGGGAACAAAGTAAACAATCGATTGCCCGCTTATAGTGGAAGCCTTCGTCCGGATGCCCCGAGATCATACAAGCTGCGCAGCACAGGATTGATGTAACGAGTGCGAGAACAAGCGCCAACTTAGGTATTACTCTTCGTGAACTATTAGACCTTGATGAGTTGCCGTGAAGGAGGTAGTAATTACATATGTCAAGAATGGGCCTCTCGTCGAGCTGCAGAGAAAAGGATCTACCGACCAAATGAAACGTCTGCTGAATTGGTACAAGGGTTACATAAAAAATAAAAACGCCAAAGAATATATTTATGCGGAAGTTAGACATGAGCATCACTTCAAACATTACTATGTACAAGTTGAACTGAGTGAATTGTTCCAGCTTTTCAATCTGCGCGAGCTCGACAAATCTATCATCGGTTGCTACGCTCGTAAGTGATTTATTAATTTCTACCCCATCTCGTTCATATTGCCTGCACTATATATATGTCCTAACTATATTGTTGTGTCCTCTATTATACATGCAGAATGAAGATTAAGGAATGCGAGTAAGGAACATCCATGATGTTGGGTTCATTGACCCACACATCGTTAATGATATTGTGTTGAAGCATTACCCCGCCGACGTGGAGGGCACTGTGGCGTTTCTTACAAAGCAGGAACTCAAAAGTGATATTCTATTTCCTTACCATTTTGGGTGAGTGTTTCGTCTTGAGCACATTCTCTTTTGTTTACTCCATGCATGGTATGTGGCGGCTAATCGATGAGTTATGCATGACGTCTTGTGCATGTATCGTGTCCGCAGGTTCCACTGGATTCTGCTAGTAATTAAAGTTAACACCTCGAATGTCTCGCCCACGACTCTCGGATAAGGATCCAAAGCTTTGGGCCGACATCGAAAAATGCTGCGAAGTAATTATTTTCATTCATTTGCGCCTATATCGATCGGCCTATTTCGCTCATTTCCTAATATCAAGTAACTAATAACTCTCTTGTTCATTTAATTTTCTTTGCCTCGTAGGGTTTGGAGACGGTTCGAGATACAAAGGTCGGTGAATTCAAAAAGAGCTAGAATTCAAAAGGGTAAAGACTAAGACTGGGATATTCAGCCACCGTTGACCAATCTATGTGCATACTATGTTCGTGAGATGATCCGAGATACACCTCGAGCGGGTTGATTCGAGTGATACCAATGCTAAGAGGAATAACCTCCGTGGATGCTTAGTCCGAAGCTCGCTTCCGACCACTTCAAGAGGAACTAGCTGGATGGTTCTGCAGGAAGTCCTCCATCCTAAAGGAGAACACTATCACGAGGACGTAGAACTTTATATGGATTAAATCATGTATGGAAACTTGTTCAAAATTGTATATGGTCATCCGATGATATTGAATATATATTGTATATTCCTCTTGAATTTTTTTGGTTCTAATTTCAAATTTATTTGAAATTGTACATTCATATGCATGTATGTAGTACCGTAGAATATATGAAACTCCTTCAAAATTAAAATAAAGCACAAAAGAAATAAAACAATACAAATTAAACAGAAAACAGGTTTAGGGGGTGGGGCTAAACCCTAAACTCTGCGGCGGCCTTTAGTCGCGGTTGGCCGAAGAACCGCGACTAAAGGTCCTCCGCTTGACGGCCGTCTGGCGCCCACGTGGACGGGCCTTTAGTCGCGGTTCTTAAGCAGCCGCGACTAAAGGTGGTGGGCTTTAGTCGCGCTTTGCTGGTCGCGGTTGCGCAGCCGCGACTAATGGCAGTTGCGAACCGCGACCAAAGGCCTTTTTTCCACCAGTGCCCCCCACACGGTACCCGTCCGTCTACCCCCCCCCCACGTCGCCCATAGAACCATCAGCCGGGACCACCCAGACCCGCGTGTCATCAGCAGGATTATGGGTGAACCAGAGCCGCCGACTGTCGAGAATGACCGTGTCATCATCTGACTCGAAACCAACGTCTCTTGGGAATTCATCGTCTCCCAGGTTCCCTACATCGGATAGGCTTCATGCTCTGTCCTGTCATTCTGGGTTCAATAAGCTAAGTAAATAATGTGAGCGAGTTTGACACTGCTATCCATGCATCAAGCTAGCCTTTTCTAGTTTAGTGTACTGGTGTACCTTGCTAGCTAGGTCTCCTCGCTTGCTTGCACGCTAGCTGCAATAAAACCTTCCATTGTAACCTGAGCAATACATGGAACAATAATTTACCATGGTGTCACCCCCATGGAACTATCAGGGGACTGGATTTTCTACTCTCGGGTGTACTACGCCTGAGTCCACCTCATCTCCAACTGCTCCTATTCTGCACAAATGTGGTCTCGCCTGGGCCTGCCTGCCCCGACCTCTCTCACTGCTCTTCACCAACACCCGGTAGTTCAGGGCTACTCTCTCGTGGACAGCACCTTGAAGCGGTTTATGGCTCTGCAGGCACATGTATGACCTCCCGAGACTCTAAGCAAGCTATCATTTTCTGAGCCTGTAAACATATGTTTAACTAAGAAACAACGCTTCCTGGTTGACACCCTTCTTTCCCTGGATCGTCTACAATGACGTGGCAGCGTAAGCGATATTTCCTACAAACCTACTAGGGCTCTATCCCAGCCTCACCATTAAGTCTGGTCGACAACGGTCACCGTGATGACCCCATACGGCAGGCCATGGCAGTATTGTTGTCGAGAAGGTCCTCAAGGCATTAGCCCAGTCCGCCCGAACTTGCGTGTCATCAACATATTGGTCGGTGACTGGGAGCCACCGACTGTCGAGAATGACAATGTGCTCCTCTGGCTCGAAACCAACGTCTCTTGAAAGTTCATCGTCATTCGGGTTCCCGTCCTCCTCTGACCTGGAGCCGCCGACTGTCGAGAATGACCATGTCCTCCGCTGCCATTCGGGCTCATAAGGTGTGTCCGCAAGGGTCAAGGGTCAACGGATTTCCTGAGGAAACAATCACGTTGTATGCAAAAAAATGTTTATAATATAACAAATATGCATGTCATTGGTGATGCAGTTTTCTTGGGTCCTAACTGATTTATTGGGTGTAATACCACATAAGGTATGTTGCATGTGTTACACAAACGACCTCATCACTGAGAAATCAGCCCTAGGGAGCTTGCGAGTGAGCATTGATGGCGGATTTGTATGTGGGTGCTTGTAGCGGAAGATGAGCAAGGCCACGAGGTGTTAAAAGCAACAAGGGTCTATTTGGTTCGGGCATCCGTGGTGTTTGAAGCTTCGCATCGAATTCGTCGGAGGGGAGGATCCAATGAACTCAGGACTGCATGCCGTCATCTTAAAGCTGCTATCAACGGACAAGGTGACACATATCAAGTCGTTCTCAAACCAATGGTTGATGCCAACGATGGAGGTAATGGTTGTGCAAATCTCCTGCTACATTAATGTCAAATTTTCATGGTAGTTGCTGATTAATAAATCACATTAACTAATCATGACCTGGAACTAATAGTTATCTTAGAAGGTAGTGTTTTCTACCGTGACGTCCCGTTTTGCTGCTTGCCACCGTTCTAACAGTGTATCTCTGTTGCAATGCATGGGTGTTTACCTAGTACATAAAGAGAAAGAACTCTATTTTCAGTAGTATGAGACATAATATTATGTTTCCTTATTTACTCTTTACTTTAATTTTTTATATTTAAAGTGGTGAATTTACATAATGTATCTATAAACAAAGTAATAAATATACTTGAAACAAAGTTGGAATTTGCAAAATGGATACAATTATTGCAGTCATTTGTAGGGAAGTCTAGATATATCCTATTTGAAGGAGGACGGGATTCAAGTCAGGGAAAGGATCATTTCTTCTATTGATTCGATAGAAAGTCATTTTTCTTTTCCTATCTGTATGATTTTGGTTTTTGATGAATGTGCCTTGTGTAATGCTTTTATCTTTATTCTATTGTGCAGGCGCCTATCCAGTCCATAAACAACTACCGATGAGAAAATGAAAACTATACTAAACTAAAGAAAACACAAGATGGAGATCCTAAAAAATGGCATAGCAGGGTTAACGGATTCAATCCATCGACCGTCTGGATAAAACAGATGAAACAAATTATTATTGAGATTATTCAAACTGTTTCAAAGAACCAACAATGCATTTATTTTTTTTGCATTGGGCTCTTTCATAAACTGGTTGAAAGATCAGTTAGTCCATCACAATTTTTCTTTATTGAAAGATCTGATTGACTTTTTTTATTATGAAATACTATATATGGGCAATACCAAAGTGCTTCAAATGAGTGGTGGGCTCTAGGCTACGAAGCAGAGATAAATAGGCGCATGAAGTTAAAGAGAAGGTGGAAGGTGAGGCATGCACCCATACTATTGTCAGACGGGATGCTAGGATGAAGCTGGAACACCTCCATGGCCATTAAACGTTACACCGTGGCGCTTGAAGCATCACTGCCTCACTCCTTAGATGAAGATTTTTGCTCTTCGTGTACCTCAGCCTGCCGCAAGGAGCCAGCCGCCGGTCTCCTCGAGTGTGTTTGTCGAGATGCAAAGAGTTGCGCCTATTCCATAGGCAGATGGATGGACATTAGGTCACACATCACAGTTCATTTGGCCCAAAATCGCAGGAGACATCTGAATTTGTTCCAAGAGCAGTGACTGATTCCCATTCGGCCCTCAGTGTCAATGTACAAATCCCACGTGGGTATCTAGTGGCCACCAGAGCCAAAAGCAACAGACCCAACGGTTCAGAAGGCTAATAGCTTGAGAGGGCTAGTTAGTGCACAATTTTAATATCTACAAATTTAATTGACATCATGCATGATGCATGGACCGATTGATCCTATGATATTCATGACAAAATATTCGATAGTCCATGTACACAAACATGCATGTATAGGTGCAGTGAACATATAATGCATGCAGAGGATACGGAGGCATCATTATCATTAATATAATCCTAGCTAGCAAGTATTAGCAAGGTACAGTGAACAATTCATGGAGAGGCGATGGACGCGATGCATGGTTTCTTAATTAATTATTATAGACGAATATACACATATGTGCGTGCATCGTTGTCATCGAGGACATGAGAGACAGTCTTAGTTAACCTGCATACATGCATGCGATACATCTTATGTGGATGTGTGTATATATAGAGAGAGCAATGATAGAGCACCCTAGCTATCAGCCTCGAGTACTAATCACTTGCAACAGCATCAGGTATTTTTGTTCGCACACATTCATGTATTTTTTTCCACTCATGTTATGTCTTGTTAATTAATTTGCATGCATGTATCATCATAGTAATCAAAGAGGGCGAGAAAATGTCTAGGAGGCTGCTGAATGAGAAGTCGGAGTGGCCAGAACTCGTGGGGAAGCATAGCGATGTCGCCAAGAATGCTATCCTCGCAGACCGTCCGGAACTGACTGTCATCACCAAGCTGGACGGTGAGGAGTGGCCGCCAACCGGACTACATAACCTCGTGATCCTCTGGTGCCATGCGGACACTGGTTTCAACTTGATCGTCGACCAGATTCCAGTCGTCGAATAGACTGCGTGCGCGCGTTGTCACATTGTTC
Organism: Aegilops speltoides; assembly: GCA_021437245.1. Taxonomy (NCBI): domain Eukaryota; kingdom Viridiplantae; phylum Streptophyta; class Magnoliopsida; order Poales; family Poaceae; genus Aegilops; species Aegilops speltoides. The sequence continues at coordinate 1,787,828 of CM038144.1, forward strand.
CATCTCGAATAAACTAAATAAATAACGCGAGTGTGTCTGTTTTCATACCACTCGCCTATATGTATGCATTCAAGCTTACTCGCTAGCTTGCAATTGCATGATGTAAACCTTCCATCATATATTTGTTTTCTCTTTCGTGAAATCAACCCAGAGTGAAATCTACCCAGAGTTACTGAGCATTGGTATATTCATCATTGACAACTACTCCCTTTGAAATTACTTATCACTCAAATATATGTATATAGCACTATTTTAGTGTTAGATACATTAATTTGAGAAAAAGGAGGAAACAATGGGCACTGGCTTGTCCAACCCATGAAGGTCGTTGAGGTGCAGAAGTAGCTTGTAGGGTAGCGTCAGGCAAATGAGAACATGTAGAAGGCCCAAGCCATGCCATCCATGAGTCTCTCTGGTTAAATACATCATTTTTATTCACAACTTCCCTTGTTTTAAGACATAACATGATCAATATCTAGCCATGGAAGAGGTATTGTGACACCAACAGATGGTGACCAACGCCCAGCGGAAGCACGATGACGCTGACTAGATGGCTCACACTGCTGTGGGAAGAGGCCCAAGCTCTATAGGAAACTGTGGAGCGATCAAGGCCGGAATACAGGTGGAGTGGAAGACCACAGCCGATAGGAGGGCACCCGTGGAGGAAATCATTGACCGACAATGTCACCTCAAGAATGCGGTTGGTACACTACCCTTATTTTGGTGCATGCACATGAGACTTGCAAGGATATAGATGCAGAGGTCGCCCGGTTGAAGCGAGTCGTTGGTGAGACAACCAAGTAGTTTTCGTAGGCGAGTGAGTAGAGCCAACACCTGGAGCAGGTTGTGCGAGGTATGTCACTGTTGAATTTTGTTCTGAGTATCAGGCTCGCTGTGTGCTGACATTTTTTGCAACTCTATTTGACTTTTGTATGGGGTCTTCCCTAGGATCTGGTTTGATAATATGGAGGACCAACTCTAGTACTTAGCTAAATTTCCTAGAGAATGCGGGTTTCCTTGACTATGACGATAGAGACCTTATGGTACTGTGACCCTACCGTTGGCGCCAGCCTGGATTCCATATTGGCACGCCTGCAAGACTGCCCAGATAGAATGTCGGACTGGCAATACTCCGGCACCTTCGAGGAAGGTAGGTTACCACTTGCGCTTGTGAGAGCGTATTATCCTGGTGTCACCCTACACAATATCTTGATTTCATGCCCTCTGGATGAGTGCCGTCATTGTTACTTGAGGAAGTCAAGGAAGATGTCATGTATGTTAGTATGTGGCTCGTGCCTTTGACCTAGAAAACATTACTGAGCAAGGTGGTTAATTTTTAAGCTGCTCGGTTCGTAGAGCTTGTGCACATTGTATTTTGTTGTGTGTGATAAACATCTTACCTTTATTAAAGATTTTGCCAAAGTTCGTGTGCCTTGACCTTTCTCTTTATTAACCAAGTCAAGTACTGTGCCTCAGGTTTTAGATAAAAAAGAGGCTCACGGCGAAGCCGATTGCTTTGTTAGATTGTTGCGAGCTATAAAGGATGTCATAAAGATCTCAATATTACTGTGGAACACCTTTATTAATAACTAGATGATACCCCGCACATTGCTGCGGGAAAGTTTTAGCTCCCAAAGGTGATAGATAAATTCAACAAAATTATGGGGGTTCAAATATTCAATAGTTGTAATAGCCCAATAAGAAATAGTAGAAAAGAAGTTTATTTTTGTGAGGAAGAAAGATAATTCAGTATAAGAAAAAGGAAATAAACAATCGAGAAGAAATTGTGACCATGTAATCTTGGTTAGAGGGGGCCGGAATTTCACACATTATTGATCTTATGTATAGTAATTAGGTTTGTAGCTAATGTGGTCTGATATGCATGCATCTCTTAGATTAGTGTCCAACGTACATAGGGTAATTAGCAAACAACTATTCATGCATACGTGCGCATGCTAGTACCTCCCGCGAAACAGTAGTGGCGCACACACACACGCAGCGCTCTCGCTGGTGATGCTACCGGAGGACATCGTGCTCGATCTTGTCGGGGAAGGTCTGCCGGTTCCAGCTTCATCGAAGAGCCGCAGTAGGCTGCCGACCCCGGCCATCCCCTGCTAGGCTCCTTTGTCCTGCGTGCCGCCGGCCTCTCTGACGACCGCATCAATCGTCATGTCAGTTGCGTCGCACCAACGGCGGCCTCCTCATGTGCTTCAGCGGCGGCGTGGAGGTGGATCCCAGCGTCGACCGCCTCACCATCTGCGACTTGCTCTCTGGTGCATGCCAGATACTCCGGGAGAACAGAGGTGTACCCATAATTTTCCTCTCCACTGCGCTGTGGCTGGTTCTTGCAGGATATGTAATTTAACGTGAATATGAATGGCAAGATGAAAGTTGGTGCATGTGAATCCAAAGACCCCTTGTTTTGCACCTACACAAGTGCAACTGGGAGCATATCCGCTCTCTGTTTCTGAATCCAAAGTCTCATGAGTCGGGCAGTCGGCATCATTGGTTAGTCCACACAGGAATGCATCCTTGTCATCGACGCAAGAGGCGATTACTTAAACTGCATGTGATACGTCTACCCTAGTTAGCGATGCATGTACATATGCATGCGTCATGCGTGTGTGCATACGACTATATATATGTATATAGAGAGAGCACCGGCCCTATCCACAAGCATGCTGTGCAGGTGCGGTGCAGTCAGCTCTTCCCTTCTTCCGCATCAGATCGTCTCATCATCTCCGTAGATTTTTTTCCTTTCTCATGCATGCATGTTTCCTTTTTCTTTCATGCAAAAATAAAGAACTAATCACATGCATGTTATAGACTAATACGACATGTCGGATCAGCCGAGGACATCATGGCTAGAACTGTTGGAAAAAACTCCGGACTTCGCCCACAGAGCCATCGCCCGTGACCGACCGGATGTGCGTATCTTCGACATGATAATACGAGACCCGCCGCCGCACGCCGTCGAGAATGACCGCGTCCTCCTCTGGCTCAACCTCGACGTCGACAACTTCTATGTCGTCCGGATCCCGGTCGTAGGATAGACATGCTGCATTTACGCGCTGTCATGTCCTCGTTCGGCCTGAATAAACTAAATAAATAAATAATGCGGGTGTGTTTGATCCCCCGCCGTGCACCAAGCTTTCTAGGTCTAGTGTACTATCTAGCTAGATTTGCTTGCTTGCTTGTGTTTTCTCAATAAATGACACTTTTATTAACTTTAAATGTAGCATCAAATGGGACACAAACCATTATGAGTATACATTTGAACCGATATATATACTACTTGCATGAGAGAGTTGGCCAGGCATCTTCCTCAGTTAGAAGCTTATAAAAGCTACTAACTACTCCCTCCGTCTAGGTGCATTAGGCATCTTAGAAGGTGCACCGCAACCTAGGCGCTAAGAGATTGGACTAGAAAAAAAAATTGAATCACAGATGAAGCCAATCACAGCATTCCTTTCTCAACTAAAAACGTGCTATTGATTAGAAGACCTCTTGAAATCCTAATAGCGCGCCGCAGAAATTACATGCATTGATCCTCCAATTAATAGATGGGGTCTAGTTAATATGCATGCAACTAGTACTACAGTTTCGCGCCTTAGCATTTGAGATTATTTGATTTCATTAGACGCCTAATGCACCGAGACGGAGGGAGTAAATGATTACACGAATCTTTAAGTTTATTTTTAGGATGTTTTCATACATTCACAATCAACTAATTCTAATCTATATTCTTCCAATGCATCAAACAAAAGATTAGAACAATTTAATATTTTTCATTGAAGGGATAACTTCTAATCCCCACCTTAATCTGCATCGACATCCGTCAACCTTTTTAGGCAGGGATTGGGGGGGGGGGTGGTTTCCGAATAAACACCCAAACATATTACCTTTATGTCCCATTTAACATGTGAGGCCAGTAGATAGTTCTATGCAGGTAGTATGTGTCTCAGCCTCTCGTGTACACAACATACCAAATCCTAAGCCAAGAGATAGAAGTGATCAAAGGAAAAGAATCGGCCACTGTGTGCCTTCATACGAGACCCTTAAGTGTCTCCAACCCGCCTTCGCCATGGCCTCGGCCACATGCTAGATGGGCCACTCTCCCGGTGGATGGCTCCTTTGAAGTGGTTGATGGCTCTGTCGCCACATATATGATCCTTTGATACTCTATCGGAGTGTTCATTTTCTTAGGCTATAGACATATGTTTAATTATCATGATGCTCTTGAGGCACAGTCAATAAAATCATAAAATGGGTGGCACTAGCTCTACAATGGTCTGACCTACAAATTATGCTACAACCAAAAACTGATGTTTTGTTAGCAGCAATATCCAGCTCGTCTTTGGACCGATCAAGTTATGGCCAGCTGTTCCGTGCGAGCAAGCACATTATGGAAGCTCGCAAGTTTCTCCTCTATAAGATTGTTCATGTTTAGAACAGGGTTAGTCAGTGTCTAGCTAATCATGGTAGAACTGGTGGTAGTATCGCTTGTTGGTTGCACCACACACCAGATTGTACATCTCGGCTAGAATTATCTGACTATATATTTAACTCTATACCTGGGAAATAAAACGCGTTGTTACCCTTGCAAAAAAAGAGACCAGGCTATTGTCGTCCATGATGCAACGTGGTCAAGTTAGTAGAAAACCATGTTGACACTGGGAGCACAAACCTAGAAAGGATCTTACAAAAATATCAAGAGAGCATTTCTCATTGCCCATGCCATGTTTGGTTTGGGACGAGCACCATCTCTTGGCAGCCCATGCCATGTTTGGTTTGTTAAAAAAATGGCACAGAGGTAATCATAGAGATGATCAAGTTTATTTGCATTCAAGAACTATCGTCTATTGTCGTTAAATATTATGTTGACATAGATTGGTGCATACGTGATTTGTTTGTGAAACTCTATGGTGTATGGTGCAACTCCAATTGTCCCTAGTCCTCGAGGGTACTGGGACATAACCAAAGACTAGTATATCTACCGGTTGTTACCATTTTTCACAAGTCACGGATATAGAAATATCAACCTAATAGATCTGTATCGAGTTGGTAGAACTTCTGGTTGGATAGACACACCTCGAGACGCATCTTGAGGGCATCTCCGATGGGGGCGCTTATGTGGGTGCTAGGGAAAACAATCCCGGTAGTTTTGCTAGTGCGGAGTTTATTTCCAGGCCAAAGCTGGCATCAGACGCTTTACTTTGCCTCAGGCGCTTAAGTGCTTTATTAGTGTAATTTATGGTGTCTAAGCGCCTATGGAATAGCACTTTGGATTGGAGGATGCGATGCTAGTATAGGTGCTTGATTTATTCCCCATCATTAAGCATCTACTCAAGTGCCTTCCCATTGGACATGCCCTGATGCAAACGAAAGGGTATTTTAGTGTCTATTATATGTCTTCTTTTACCTCATGACATTCAAGTCATCGTACATCACACCAAGTCACTTATCCAACAATTTGCACAGCCTCAATCTTGTCACGATGGCATCATCGATGATGTGGCAGCAACCATCTCCATCATTTTCATCTATGCACATCTTATGTACATATATGCATGCGTGACGTGCGTCTATATATACATATATACATACATGTGCAAGCAATAACCACAAGCCACGAATAGTGTGATTAATTCGCCCTAGCTAGAACCCTTCTTCCTCTCATCTCCATTGCAAGCTAAGGGACAATGCCGGGTGTGCTGAGGTCGACGTGACCGGAACTGGTGGGGATGACTGTCGACTTCGCCATGGGGGGCATTGTCCATGATAGGTTGGATCTGCGGATCATCGAGATGAAGGACAGTGACCCGCCACCGCCAAACTTCAAGATCTACGTGTCATCCTCTGGGTCACGGTCGCCAACCCCCCGGTCACCCAAGTCCCCAGTGTAGGATAGACGCCTCTTCCAGTTGGTGGCCGCCAATACACTACTATGTACTACAGTAAATAACGTGAGCCGGCCGACTACCTATGTCGGCGATGCTCGCCGTGCATCCACGCTTTTCCCAGCCGGTGTTCTACGTGCATACATATGCATCTTCATGCATGCACAAAATGAATAAACATCCCATCATATGGGTGGTTCATATATATAGTAAATTGGGGTGCTATCGCCAGTGGCGGAGCGTGAATGAAATAGATGGCCGGGCCAAAAGGGCTAGGAAGATTAGAGTGTCGGAAGATTAGCAGGTAGTTTGGTATTAGAACAAGCTTATCCTTGCAATATTTCACATAGAAGGGGGGTGGGCAGGACCCTCCTTGGTTCTGCCGACGCTCCGCCTGTGGCTATCATGGCTTGATCTTCGTATCTTACTTTGCATGCTTCCTCGACATACGAAAGAAATCAAACGATATGTTATCGTTGACTACCAAACATGACCGAGATGAATTGTAACGGCAGAAAAAAAAATATCACACACCCGAGACCATTTGTTCTCACCTTCAAATCATTTTTGTGGCTGCCCAATTGTAGATACTCCAAGTATGCATTGAACATTAATTTTTCAACAATATGTGGTATAGAAGGTCAAAAAAGATGTAAAATCGCTGAGGACGTACTTAATGATATCAAAATCATAGAACTAGACATGAAATGATGATAATCACCAGCGAGTAATAACATTGTGCAAGATGCTATGCTGCGCTTATTGTATGGACATAATGCATCGGGAAACTTAATGTTTGAGGCGACCTAGAAATCTTATGGATCAAAATATCAATATAAGCCTACTGAATTTGCATCCCTGGTCAACAAATACCTCAAAACAGAACGGATGAATTACTACAGGACATCATTGGGAAAAACAGTCAACACGGGAAGATTGCTCTACTAACAGTACATATAAAAACCTCTCATTGGGCTCCCTCACCTTGCGTTTTCTCTTATCCCGTGTATAGAGCGGATCCGGTCAGTATGAGAATTTAACGGACAAGACCAGGTGGCTTACTCTGCTACTTCAGCAAGGCATGTCGATGCATCATGCCTTTCATGCCTCTGGGCCAGGTCGATGTATTTTCGTGCATCCAGTGCAATTCTAACCGACCGAAAAGTGAAGAAAAGAAATGCCAGGATATGCTGGTCGTGGAGGCATAAACAATATTGCCTCATGTTAAGTCAGATTGATTTTACTATTTTATGTTGTTATTCATAGGATATAGTGTTTAATCTGGTATAAAATAATCCATCAGCCAGGGGGATCACGGTTTCTAAAATATTGTTGTTTGTTTAAAGGTTGTTTGTTTTGTTATCAGTTGTAAATTCTATTGCAAGTTCCACGCTTATATGTGCATGTTTGTCAGCAATTAGAGCTAGACAGGATGAAAGGGTCGCATGTCAATCTGGCACCGCAGAAACTTCCTCTCAGGAGACGCCACCGGGTGGCGCCCCAACCCCTGGTACAATACGAAGAGCTTCATATTGAAATATATTTTTAAAATTAGGCATTGTAGTTTATAATGATTTGATTGCGTTTAGGGGAGAACAGTTATACAATTCATGCACTTGGAATGAGCTAGCTTAGGAGAAAGACAAATAATGGAAAAAAAGAGGAAAAGAACATAAGATTTCATCCACCACATATCAGCCAGGCTCATAAGGTGTGTCAGCATGGGTCAAGGGTCAACGGATTTCCTAAGGAAACAATCACGTTGTATGTAAAAAAATGTTTATAATATAACAAATATGCATGTCGTTGGTGATGCCGCTTTCCTAGGTCCAAAAAGATTTGTTGGGTGTAATACAATATAAGGTATATTGCATGTTTTACACAAACGACGTAATAGAAATCAGCCCAAGCAAGGTTTTGAGCGAGCAACGATGGCAGATTTGTACGTGGGTGCTTGTGGCAGAAGATGAGCAAGAATGGGAAGTGTTCAAAGCAACTAGCGTCTATTTGGTTCGGGCAACCATGGTGTTTGGAGCTTCGCCTCAAAGTCGTCAGTGGGAGGATTCAATGAACTTAGGACTGCATGCCGTCATCTTAAAGCTGCTATCGATGGACAAGGTGACATGTATCAAGCCGTTCCCAAACCAATGGTCGTTGCCAACGATGGTAGGTAATGATTATGCAAATCTCCTGCTACATTAATGTCGTGTTTTCATGGTAGTTGCTGATTAATACATCACATTAACTAAGCATCACCTAGGACTAACACTTATCTACGAAGGCAGTGTTTTCTACCGTGACATCCCATTATCGCCGCATGGCACCATTTTAATAGTGTATTTGTTTGCAATGCATGGGCATTTGCCAAGTACGACAGAGATAGGGAACTCTATTTTCAGAAGTATGAGACATAATGTTCTATTTTCTTATTTACTCCTTACTTTACTTTTTATATTTAAAGTGGTGAATTTAGATAATGTATCTATAAACAAAGTGATATATATATACTTGAAACAAAGTTGGAATTCACAAAAATGGATAAAACCATTGCAGTTATTTGTAGGGAAGTCTAGAGATATCCTATTCGAAGGAGGACAAGATTCAATCAGGAAAGGATCTTCTTTTATTGATTGGATGGAAATTTGTTTTTCTATTCCTATCCGTATGATTTCGATTTTTGACGAATGAGCCTTGGGTAATGCTTTTATCTTTATTCTATGTTGCATGCGCCTATCCAGTCCATAAACAAATACTAATGAGAAAATGAAAACTACACTAAACTGAAGAAACCATAAGATGGAGATCCTTAAAAAAAGGCACAATAGGGTTACACGGATTCAATTCATCGACCATCTCGGTAAAACAGATCAATCAGATTATTATTGAGATATTCATATTGTTTCAAGGAAACAACATGCATTTTTTCATTCGGCTCTTTCATAAACTGATTGAAAGATTAGTTAGTCCATCATAATTTTTCTTTATGTTAATATGAGATGGCTCCCTGTGATCTGATTGATTTTTTATATTATGAGGTATCTAGGAGCAATATCAAACTGTTTCAAACGAGTGGTGGCTCCAGGCTACGAAGCAGATATAAATACGGTCATGAACGTAAAGAGGAGGTGGAACGGAAGGCATGCATCCATACAATTGGCAGACGGGAAGCTAAGTTGAAGTTGGCACACCTCCATGACCATTAAACGTAACACCGTGGCGCTTAAAGCATCACCGCCTCGCTCTTTAGATGAATACTTTTCCTCTTCGTGTACCTCAGCCTCCCGCAAGGAGCCGGACACCGGTCTCCTCGAGTGTGTCGTCTGTCGAGATGCAAAGAGTTGCGCCTATTCCATAGCCAGATGGATGGAGATTAGGTCACACATCACAGCTCATTTGGCTCAATATCACAGGAGACATATGAATTTTTTCCAAGAGCAACGACTGATTCCCATTCAGTCCTCAGTGCTCAATGTAAATCCCACATGGGTATTATTGGCCACCTGAGCGAAAAGCAACAGATCCAATGGTTCAGAAGGCTAATAACTTGAGAGGGCTAGGTTACTGCACAATTTCAATATCTACAAATTTAGTTGACATCATGCATGATGCATGGACCGATTGATCCTATGATATTCATGACAAAATATTCAAAGTTATTGTTAATCATGTTTCTGTCTCGATAGTCCATGTACACAAACATGCATGTACGGGTGCAGTGAACATATAATGCATGCAGAGGAGAGGGAGGCTTGGCAGGCATCATTATCATTAATATAATCCTAGCTAGCAACGAGTATTAGCAAGGTACAGTGAACATTTCATGGAGAGGCGATGGACACGATGCATGGTTTCTTAATTAATTATTATAGACGAATATACACATACGTGCGTGCATCGTTGTCATCGAGGACATGAGAGGGAGTCTTAGTTAACCTGCATACATGCATGCGATACATCTTACGTGGATGTGTGTATATATAGAGAGAGCAACGATAGAGCACCCTAGCTATCAGCCTCGAGTACTAATCACTTGCAACAGCATCAGGTATTTTTGTTTGCACGCATTGATGTATTTATTCCACTCATGTTATGTCTTGTTAATTAATTTGCATGCATGCATCATCATAGTAATCAAGGAGGGTGAGAAAATGTCTAGGAGGCTGCTGAACGAGAAGTCAGAGTGGCCAGAACTCTTGGGGAAGCATAGCGACGTCGCCAAGAATGCTATCCTCGCAGACCGTCCTGAACTGACTGTCATCACCAAGCTGGACGGTGAGGAGTGGCCGCCAACCGGACTACATAACCTCGTGATCCTCTGGTGCCATGCGGACACTGGTTTCAACTTGATCGTCGACCAGATTCCAGTCGTCGAATAGACTGCGTGCGCGCCTTGTCACATTGTTCCATCTCGAATAAACTAAATTAATAACGCGAGTGTGTCTGTTTTCATACCACTCGCCTATATGTATGCATTCAAGCTTACTCGCTAGCTTGCAATTGCATGATGTAAACCTTCCATCATATATTTGTTTTCTCTTTCGTGAAATCAACCCAGAGTGAAATCTACCCAGAATTACTGAGCATTGGTATATTCATCATTGACAACTACTCCCTTTGAAATTACTTATCACTCAAATATATGTATATAGCACTATTTTAGTGTTAGATACATTAATTTGAGAAAAAGGAGGAAACAATGGGCACTGGCTTGTCCAACCCATGAAGGTCGTTGAGGTGCAGAAGTAGCTTGTAGGGTAGCGTCAGGCAAATGAGAACATGTAGAAGGCCCAAGCCATGCCATCCATGAGTCTCTCTGGTTAAATACATCATTTTTATTCACAACTTCCCTTGTTTTAAGACATAACATGATCAATATCTAGCCATGGAAGAGGTATTGTGACACCAACAGATGGTGACCAACGCCCAGCGGAAGCACGATGACGCTGACTAGATGGCTCACACTGCTGTGGGAAGAGGCCCAAGCTCTATAGGAAACTGTGGAGCGCATCAAGGCCGGAATACAGGTGGAGTGGAAGACCACAGCCGATCGGAGGGCACCCGTGGAGGAAATCATTGACCGACAATGTCACCTCAAGAATGCGGTTGGTACACTACCCTTATTTTGGTGCATGCACATGAGACTTGCAAGGATATAGAGGCAGAGGTCGCCCGGTTGAAGCGAGTCGGTGGTGAGACCACCAAGTAGTTTTCGTAGCCGCGGGAGTAGAGCCAACACCTGGAGCAGGTTGTGCGAGGTATGTCACTGTTGAATTTTGTTCTGAGTATCAGGCTCGCTGTGTGCTGACATTTTTTGCAACTCTATTTGACTTTTGTATGGGGTCTTCCCTAGGATCTGGTTTGATAATATGGAGGACCAACTCTAGTACTTAGCTAAATTTCCTAGAGAATGCGGGTTTCCTTGACTATGACGATAGAGACCTTATGGTACTGTGACCCTACCGCTGGCGCCAGCCTGGATTCCATATTGGCACGCCTGCAAGACTGCCCAGATAGAATGTCGGACTGGCAATACTCCGGCACCTTCGAGGAAGGTAGGTTACCACTTGCGCTTGTGAGAGCGTATTATCCTGGTGTCACCCTACACAATATCTTGATTTCATGCCCTCTGGATGAGTGCCGTCATTGTTACTTGAGGAAGTCAAGGAAGATGTCATGTATGTTAGTATGTGGCTCGTGCCTTTGACCTAGAAAACATTACTGAGCAAGGTGGTTAATTTTTAAGCTGCTCGGTTCGTAGAGCTTGTGCACATTGTATTTTGTTGTGTGTGATAAACATCTTACCTTTATTAAAGATTTTGCCAAAGTTCGTGTGCCTTGACCTTTCTCTTTATTAACCAAGCCGAAGTACTGTGCCTCAGGTTTTAGATAAAAAAGAGGCTCACGGCGAAGCCGATTGCTTTGTTAGATTGTTGCGAGCTATAAAGGATGTCATAAAGATCTCAATATTACTGTGGAACACCTTTATTAATAACTAGATGATACCCCGCACATTGCTGCGGGAAAGTTTTAGCTCCCAAAGGTGATAGATAAATTCAACAAAATTATGGGGGTTCAAATATTCAATAGTTGTAATAGCCCAATAAGAAATAGTAGAAAAGAAGTTTATTTTTGTGAGGAAGAAAGATAATTCAGTATAAGAAAAAGGAAATAAACAATCGAGAAGAAATTGTGACCATGTAATCTTGGTTAGAGGGGGCCGGAATTTCACACATTATTGATCTTATGTATAGTAATTAGGTTTGTAGCTAATGTGGTCTGATATGCATGCATCTCTTAGATTAGTGTCCAACGTACATAGGGTAATTAGCAAACAACTATTCATGCATACGTGCGCATGCTAGTACCTCCCGCGAAACAGTAGTGGCGCACACACACACGCAGCGCTCTCGCTGGTGATGCTACCGGAGGACATCGTGCTCGATCTTGTCGGGGAAGGTCTGCCGGTTCCAGCTTCATCGAAGAGCCGCAGTAGGCTGCCGACCCCGGCCATCCCCTGCTAGGCTCCTTTGTCCTGCGTGCCGCCGGCCTCTCTGACGACCGCATCAATCGTCATGTCAGTTGCGTCGCACCAACGGCGGCCTCCTCATGTGCTTCAGCGGCGGCGTGGAGGTGGATCCCAGCGTCGACCGCCTCACCATCTGCGACTTGCTCTCTGGTGCATGCCAGATACTCCGGGAGAACAGAGGTGTACCCATAATTTTCCTCTCCACTGCGCTGTGGCTGGTTCTTGCAGGATATGTAATTTAACGTGAATATGAATGGCAAGATGAAAGTTGGTGCATGTGAATCCAAAGACCCCTTGTTTTGCACCTACACAAGTGCAACTGGGAGCATATCCGCTCTCTGTTTCTGAATCCAAAGTCTCATGAGTCGGGCAGTCGGCATCATTGGTTAGTCCACACAGGAATGCATCCTTGTCATCGACGCAAGAGGCGATTACTTAAACTGCATGTGATACGTCTACCCTAGTTAGCGTGATGCATGTACATATGCATGCGTCATGCGTGTGTGCATACGACTATATATATGTATATAGAGAGAGCACCGGCCCTATCCACAAGCATGCTGTGCAGGTGCGGTGCAGTCAGCTCTTCCCTTCTTCCTCATCAGATCCTCTCATCATCTCCGTAGGTTTGTTTCTTTCTCATGCATGCATGTTTTTCTTTTTCTTTCATGCAAAAATAAAGAACTGATCACATGCATGTTATAGACTAATACGACATGTCGGATCAGCCAAAGACATCATGGCCGGAACTGCTGGAGAAAACTGTGGACGTCGCCCATAGAACCATCGCCCGTGACCGTCCGGATGTGCGTATCTTCAACATGATAATACGAGACCCGCCGCCGCACACCGTCGAGAATGACCGCGTCCTCCTCTGGCTCAATCTCGGCATCGGCAACTTCTACGTCGTCGAGATCCCGGTCGTCGGATAGACAGGCTGCATATACGCCCTGTCATGTCATCGTTCGGCTCGAATACACTAAATAAATAAATAATGCGGGCGTGTTTGATCCCCGCCCGTGCATCAGGCTTTCTAGGTCTAGTGAACTATCTAGCTAGATCTGCTTGCTTGCTTGCTTGTGTTTTCTTCAATAATGAACATTTGTGCTAAAAAAGATCTTGAAATGTAGCAACAAAGGGTACACATTTGAGCCGAGATATATACTTGCTGCATGAGAGAGTTTGCCAGACACCTTCTTCATAAAGCTTCTAACTAAGCGCGTCATTCTCTCCGACCTAGAGATTGGTAATTATACGATTGACTGAGACAACTTTGTATATAGTTTACACGAGTCTTCGAGTTACTTTTTTGGGTGTTCTCATACATTCATGATCAACTAATTCTAATCTCTATTCTCCCAGTGCGTCAAACAAAAGATCAGAACAATAAAATATTCTTCATTGAAGGGATACCTCCACCTTAATCTGCATCAAAATCTGTAAACTTTGGGGGGTACAGAAGCGTAACTGCCAAAGATATTACTTTTATGTCCCATTTAACATGCAAGGCCAGAAGATATATAGTTCTATGCATGTAGTATGTGTGAACCTCTCGTGTACACAACATACCAAATCCTAAGTTGGGAGAGCTAGGAGATAGAAGTGATCAAAGGAAAAGAGCCGGCCACAGTGTGCCTTCATACGAGACCATTAAGAGTCTTCAACCCCACCTTTGCCATGGCTTCGGCCACATGCTAGATGGGCCGCTCTCCCGGTGGACGGCTCCTTTGAAGTCATTGATGGCTCTGTCACCACATACATGTTCCTTTGATACTCTAATCAGAGCTTTTATTTTCTTAGGCTATAGATATATGGTCAATTATCATGACGCTCTTGAGGTGGAGACCAACACAATCATTAACTGGGTGGCACTAGCTACCAATTATGCTACAACCAAAAAGTGATGTTTTGTTAAAAGCAATATCCAGCTCTTCTCTGGACTGATCAAGTTATGGCCAGCTGCTCCATGTGATCAAGCACCTTATGGAAGCATGCAAGTTTCTCCTCTGTAAGATTGTTCGTGTTCAAAATAGGATCAGCCGGTGTCTAGCTAATCATGGTAGAACCGGTGGTAGTATCGCTTGATGGTTGCACCAAACGTGAATAAAACTCATTGCTACCCTTGCAAAAGAAGAAAGAGACTAGGCTATTGCCATCCACGACTCAACGTGCCACTACAAAACCAAGTTGACACTGGAAGCACAAACCAAGAAAGGATCTTACCAAAAAAATCAAGAGGGCATTTCTCCTTGCGCTAGTAGGGCTCGTACATCCAGTGAGAAAGGGACGACCACCATACCTGGGCAGTCCATGCCATGTTTTGTTTGTTAGAAAAATGGCATAGGGGTAATCGTGGAGATGATTTGAGTTATTTGTATTCATGAGTTATCATTTATTGTCCTTGAATATTATATTGACATAGATTGATGAATAAATGATATGTGTGTAAAACTCTATGTTGTAAGGTGCAATTCCAACTGTCCCTAGTCATCGAGGATACGGGGACACACATCCAAAGACTAGTATATATGCTGGTTGATTACCATGTTTCACAGGTCATGGATATAGAGATATCAACCTAATAGATCTGTATCGAGTTGGTTGAACGTGTGGCTGAACAGACACACCTCGAGGCGCATCTTGATGCAATCCAAAGGGTATTTTAGCGTCTATTGTATGTAACTTTTTGCCTCGTGACATTATCGGTCATCATACATCGCACCAAGTCATATAATCCAATAATTTGCGCAACCTCAATCTTGTCGCGATGGCATCATCAATGATGTGGTAGAAACAATCTCCATCGTTGTCATCGATGCACATCTTATGTATATATGTATGTGTGTGCTATATAGGACAAATTTTATCTACCACCGGGTAGTTACCACCACTTAAATTTTGTATGTTGTATGTAGTATTTATCAAAATCGGAGAGTATGTACGCGTATTATGTAGTATATAAAAATGTTTAGGTAGTATATATAATACTTTTTAGGTAGTATGCATCAAATTTTGACTATGCTCCTCTTTACGTACAAATATATACGTATTTCAGAAATATAATAAAAACCATAGGCCAACTTATAATTTTTTTCATGTAACTAACTTTGAAATATGTTATATATAATATATGAACATAATTATAATGATAAAGTACTATATATAGTACCACTCTGGTAGTATATGAGACATGTGGGGTAGCTACCCCCAGATGGCAGGATATACGTGCTATTCGTCATCCTGGTTGCGGAATAGTTATTCTTCACCCCCTCTCTATTTTTACATCAATACACCGTACTTTTACGTTTTGTAAATTTTGTCTTATTTCATACATAAAAAGAGAACGTAAGAAAATATGTACTCACGGTAAAAAATATTTTATGTCACGTAAAATTACGAACGTAAAAACAGTGTAAAACATACATAAAATGTCATTTTTCTGGTCTTATCACCTATATTTTTGTTTTTATACCAAATTTTATATATTGAATCAATATGCATGTAACTATTTATATTCTAAAACTATTTTATTTAAGAAGCAATCGTAACATTACCTCGGGTGAAAAATAACTTATTGTGCACCATGGGTGATGAATAGTAACATTATATATCGCGCTATTCGTCACCCTGGGTGAGGAATAGTTATTCCTCACCCCCCTCTCAATTTTGGCATTAATGCACCGTATTTTTACATTCAGTAAATTTTATCTTATTTCATACATAAAAAGAGAACGTATCAAAATATGTACTTGTTGAAAAAAATATTTTATGTTACATAAAATTACGAATGTAAAAACATAGTGTAAAACATACATAAAATGTAATTTTTTCTGGTCTTATAACCTATATTTTTGTTTTTATACCAAATTTTACATATTGGATCAATATGCATGTAACTATTTATATTCTAAACGTAATTTATTTAATAAGCGATCGTAAAATTACCTCGATAAAAATATTTTATGTTACCTAAAATTATGAATGTAAAAACATAGTGTAAAACATACATAAATGTGATTTTCTGGTCTTATAACCTATATTTTTGGTTTTATACCAAATTTTGCATATTAGATCAATATGCATGTAACTATTTATATTCTAAACGTAATTTATTTAGTGTTTATCATAAAATTACCTCGGGTTTTATGACCGCTTACTAAATAAATTACGCTTAGAATATAAATAGTTACATGCATATTGATCCAATATGTAAAATTTGGTATAGAAAACAAAAATATATGTTATAAGACCAGAAAAATCTCATTTTATGTATACTTTACACTATGTTTTCACATTCGTAATTTTACGTTACACAAAATATTTTTTCGGCGAGTACATACTTTCTGACGTTCTCTTTTTATGTATGGAATAAGACAAAATTTACTAAACGTAAAAATACAGTGCATTGATGTAAAAATAGAGAGGGCGTGAAGAATAACTATTCCTCACCCAGTGTGACAAATAATACGGTCCGGTCGGCTTGGTGATCGGCGCTGCTCGGCGTGCATCCAAGATTTTCCGGGCCGATGTTCTATGTGCCTAAATCTGCATCTTCATTCATGCTTGTAATGAATAACCATTCCATCATACGGGTGGTATCCAAGGAGCCAACGCTGAGGCCATTAGTCGAGGACGTGCCCTCGAACCTGCAGTTTGCATCCCTGGTGCAGAATGAATGGAGTAGCGAGGAGTCCCCGCTCTCGTCGTCGCAGATCCGTGCACAATCTGCGGAGTACTAACCTCTAGGCAGGTATGTATCTTTTACATGCAGTTTGCCACTCGCACGTCTAAACTCCTACTATGGAATGATGATCAGAAATTGCAACTAGGGTCTGAGTTCGAAAATGACATGCTGTCCATGTTCTTGGGCATCTTGCAGGCTGAGAAAAAATATTGGCAAGCATTATCGTTATGATCCTCTCCATCGATCATCATTGTCGAAGGAAAACGTATTACACATGGTATTTTCAAGCTAAGTGTGCCGGCAACTGATGCTGGACCTCGTGATGCATATAGTTTGCATATTACTCTTCATCCAGTTCTTCCATCCAATTTTCCTTATTTTTCAGTTCGCTCATTTCTTCTTCTAGCATATTCCTAAGAGTATTTTTCAGTTGAAGGATACATGTTCTAATTACCAAACCAATGTGCAGGCGATGCCCATTTGATTAGTTATATCCATGTAGGCTATGTTTGACAGCATAGTATTGTTTTTTTTTTTCGAAACGGAGGCAAAAATATTTGCCTCATCGATTAATTAAGAAGAAGAGAATTGCTCAGTTAATTTACGGAAAACCGGGCGAAAACCGATACAGACTCCCAAATGCGGACTACTCGCAAAGTAGGAAACACCAAAAGAATTTTAAAACTACAGTATTTTCACCTATAGGTACAAGTACCACGGTAATAATATACCATGGTATTTGGGAGTATTAGGAATAATGTAAACCTGTTTCACTAGAGCTTATATGTAAAGTAAATTAGCAGCTGGCCGTTTGTTAATAGTCATAGACATGCGTGTACCCCGTTCGCAAGCCAGCCCCAGCCGCATGCACAAACTTGAATGGCTATATTCATTAAACGGCCATACACAAAGCTAGCTTATACAGTAAGAGGAGTTGAACTAGGTTGAACTGCTGCTTCACATGGCCTGGAACGCTAGGCCGTCTTCTGCATCGTCGTCGCGGGCACCACGGGAATGTCTTGGCCTTCTTTTGTGTCACCATCGAGAGGTAGCAGGAAATGTGCGTCGAGAGGCACATGAATACGCATATAGATGGTTTTTCAGCATGGTAGTCTAAAAAACTGTGGTATTCTCAAAATACATAGAAAATGCTTTGCTATCAAACAGGGCTACAGATGCAAATTTCCTTGAAGATAGTATATTTTATAATTGTATTGCCAGCATGCTTCCATAGTTTTATCACCACAAAATAGTTCTAGCTGCTCATGTAATTTTCAGTGGCGTGTATGGGTGGTTGTAGTACAGTTTTCTTGATCTGCATGCATTTTCAGCATTATAGTGTTGATATACTATCTCAATAAAATAGTGAATGCGTATAATATATGCGAGCTACATTCAGTTAGTTTTGGTACTAATCCCTTGATCCTTTGTTACATGTCAGGAGTTAGGGTACAGACGCCTGAATTAATTGAGGAGCATTGTGAAACAATTGCAATTCGGGTAGCATAAACTTGGTGCGTTATCGCCTTTTTTGAATTATTTATACGCTTACACCTACTTTCTTGTACTCAAATATCAATTTGAACTCTGGAATCATTTTTTCCGGATGTGTAAGTCCTTTTGTGTATATCTCTTGTGTTATTAACCTAAATTATAACTTTGGATGCTAAATATTGTATACGCACAGAGGGATTCAACGGTTAACAACTCTTTGTGGCCCGGATTACTTTGTACTGATTCAGGGGATATCTTGTGTCGCAGGATCTGCTATTAAAGAGGATTTTAATTTGGCTTTCCAGCCAGTGTGACTGGGTAATATGAATTGGTAACCTTCTGCTGGCTGAACAATACTGTTTTCGTCTTTACATGTGTTTCTTGTTGAGTTACATGTGTTTCTTGCTGAAGCTCTTCATTTCCAAGCTAATGGCAGTATGTTCACCAACTTTGAAAATAGTTCACGAATTTGAAAAAAAGTTCATCAACTTTAAAAAAAGATCATGAATTTTGAAAAAGGGTTCATCGATTTTGAAAAAATATTTCAAAAGAGTGAAAAAAAAGTTCATTGAATTTGAAATAAAGTTCATCGATTTTAAAAAAAGTTCATTAAATTCGAAAAAAGTTCATCAAATATGAAAAAAAAATCATCAATTTTGAAAAAAATCATCGGATTTGAAGAAAAGTTCATCGAAATTAAAAAAAGTTCATCAAATTTTTTAAAAAAATTTCACTAGATTTGAAAACAGTACATTGAATTCGATAAAAAATTCATCGATTTTGAAGAAGAATTTCACAAATTTGGTAAAAGTTCGTTGAACCTAGGAAGAAGATGGCCTATATTCGGGGAAATCCCTATTCGCCGCATTATGCGGCAAAGTGTCGACCTGCCGCACACCCATCTATTGTTCACGGGCCGGCCCATGACGGAAGCTTCCTATAGAGAAAATCCCAAAAAAACAAAGAGAGCGAGGAATCAAACCTCAGACCTCCCACTCGTGGAGGTGGGTTACCAGCCACTCGAGCTTAACAACACAGTGTCATACCGTGCAAGAGGGCGTCTACTATCTTCTTTTTGTGTTTTTTCGTTTTCGTTTTTCTGTTTCTCTCTTTCTTTTATTTTTTGTTTTAAAAAAAACGCAATTTAAAAAAAGTTCAGTATATTCAATACTTTGTTTGATTTTTAAAAAATGTTCAAAATTTTGTTCAGGATTCAAAAGAAACTTCATTCTTTTCAAAAAATGTACAAAATTTTGTTTGTGTTTTCAAAATTTAATCAGAGTTTCAAATTTTGTTCGTGATTTTCAAAAAATATTTGCGTTTTCAAATTTTTTCAATTTTCCAATTTTTTGGTATTTCACATTTGTTCCCATTTTTCAAAAATTGTTCGTGTTTTTCAAAAATTTGTTCGAATTTTCAAAAAAACTTCACTGATTCAATAAATGCTCAGGTTTTCAACTTTTTGTTCAGAAATTTTCACAAAAACGTTCCTGTTTTCAAAATTGTTCACATATTCAAAAAATTAGTTTGGAGTTTCAAAATTTGTTCGCGTTGTTTGACAAATGTTCAAACTTTGAAACATTACTTACCTTAAAATTGTTCATAATTTCCAAGATTCGTTCGAATAAAATCAAAAAGTGTTGAGTTCTGGCACTGTTGTTATTCTTAGATATTAGCGCTGCAAATCGGACAGTTGGAATCATTAGCTCGCATGGCAATTTACAGGACCTTCTTACCAGAGAGGTCTGGAGTTTGATTCCTCTTGAGCGCGCTTCTTTTTTTCCTGTTTTTTCCCTGTTGCGCTACAGTACCAATGGTGTCTGCTATGGGCCGGCCCAATCGGGTCGTCCCTTGTGCGAAGGGGCGCCCTTTTGCCGCAAAGTGCGGCAAACAGGAGCTCCCTATATTCGGCGCTTAAGGTGCCGAATAGGATTTGGAGGGAGAAGCACCCCAGCCGAACACTCTCGTACAACTCTTATAGGCCTTTTTTGTTGTGACTAAATAAGGCCCAGGTTGGCCCAGTTTTTACTGTGACTAAAAACAACCCAGTTTTGGCTGTGACTAATAAAGCCCATGTTTGCCATGCTAAAAAAAGATTACAAACGTCCAAAACTAATCTGAAAGATGAATTTTTTGTGACCGATGGAGTGACAAACAAAGCTACTACTAGAAAATGCCAATGGTTCAAACCAAAAAATACCATCGTCTTTATAAGCAAATTTTGGCATGGCCAAAAAACATATGTTTTAAAAAAAACACTAAAGAAAAAGTTCATGGAAAATTTGCATGTATACATGCTGGCAAGAAAAATGTGGATTCAAAATTTTTGTATGATATTTTTATTATATACATGAAAAGAAAAAATATGTGGATTAAAATTTTCCATCATGTGGTAAAACAAAAAGGCAAAAATTGCCATCAGTTGTTTAGTAGTAATTGCCATGTTTTTGTAAAGTAAATGTAAAAAAGCCTATAGAAGCAAAATAAATAAATCCATGGATGAAATGTATTTTTGGGATGGCAGAATAAAAAGTAAAGTTGCCATGCTCCATAAAACTAAATTTGCCATTAGCAACTTAAGTAAATTTGCCATGCATGTTAAATTAAAATTGCCATGCAAATAAAGAAAAAATTGCTATGGCAATAAAAAAGCTAAATTGCCATGCAATTAAAAGGTTAAATTGCCATGCAATTAAAAGGTTAAATTGCCATGCGAAAATGCAAATTCAAATTGTCATCGTAGTTTTATCAAAATTCACATGAAAAAGATGAATATTAAAAAAATGCAATCAATGTAAAATTCCTATGGCGGATAAAATGTAAATTTCCATGGTCCATAAAGTAAATTTGCCATGGCAAGAATGAGAAGTGATTTTTCCATGTATGTTGAACTGAAATTGCCGTCTATACTGAAGAGAATTCCCATGGACGTGAAGTGAAATTTGTCATGGCAAATAGAATGTAAAAATTGCCTTATCAATATGCCAATAAAAGTTAGAAATTTGCCATGGCGATAAAATGTAAAAATTGCCATGGCAAATATAGGGTGAAAAGATGCCATGGCAATAAACTTGAAAAATTGCCATGACGATATGGGTAAATTTTCCATGTGAATTAAGTTAATTTTTGCCGTGGCAACATACAAAACTCAATTTGCCATGCCAAAATAACAAAAAAAAATGCCATGCTAGAAAGTAAAAAAAAACTCAATTTTGCAATGCTAAATGAAATGGTCCATACCATGGCAAAAATAACATGGGTTTGTGTATGAAAAACAAGCAAAAATTGTCATGATCAACTATTAGAAATGGCCATGGTTAAAAATGAAATGAAGTTGCCATGATCCATGAACTAAATTTGGCATATGGCCCCGTCAAAGGTAATTTTGCTGTTAACAAAATAGCCATGTCAAAAATACTTTTATGGCACAGTGTGAAATTAAGAAATCATTTGCACATGCCAAATTCAAGAAAAGCAAACCTCTAAACTGAGTTGGATCAAAAACTAAAATTTCCATGGTTAAAAAAATCTGCTATGTTCACAAAAGATTTTTCCTGATCTGAAACTAAATTTAACATGGTCCACAAACTAAATTTACCATGATCTAAAAACTAGATTTGATTGTCCATAAACTAAGATTTGCCATGATCCATGAACTAAATTTGCCGTTAACAATTAGCAATGGCAGTATAACCTTTTTTGGCACTGTTCGAATCTGGACAAAAATGTTTTCATTTGCACATGGCAAAATTAAGAAAGCAACAACTTAAATTACCGTGGTGCAAAAAGAGTGACATTTTCCATGGTAAAAATGTTTATTTTGCCTTGTTTGAAAACTATTCCATGATCTAGAAGTGATTTTGCCATGGTCCATACACTAACTTTGCCATGATCTTAAAACTAAATTTACCATGATTTTACAAAGAAACGTGAAGGTTTGCATGGCAACAGGTTTTAACTATTTGCCATGGCAACGGGTTTAACAAAAATTGCCGTGGCGAAAAATGAAATGATGCAAGATATGCCATGGCAAAAAAAATAACGTGGGTTCGCGTATGAAAATTAAACTTGCCATGATCCATTAACAGAATTTTCCGTGGTTTTAGAAATGAAATGAAGTTGCCATGATCCATTAACAGAATTTGCCATGAGGGGTGAATTAAACTTGCCGTTGTCGATAAAGCAAAATTGCCGTGCTCCATTAAAAAAATGTAAGGAATCATACGCTAAATTTTCCAACCTAAATTGGACGTGTCATGGCAAAACTTAATGTACACAAATCACCACTAAATGTGTCATGGCAAAAAGCATAATGAAGTTGTTGTGGCTATTATATAGATGTAGTACTAAAACATAAGTGTTAGACTCGAATCTGCCATCATCTGCACCTAAATTAATACTACAGGGATCATGCACTTATTCAACCACACGCTCATATAACACGAGGGATATTCAGTTATATACCTTCTACAACAAAAAGTGTATTATTCAGGCTTTTGTAAGATCTTCACAAAAAAGCACCATTGCAGAACAAAATATGCATCCAAAATTATGATTTGCCTTCGATGTCTGAGCAACTACACAATGTAATTCAACCCCTGCACATACTGAAATGATTGTAGAGAGTTCATCAGAAAACGAACCCCCTGCATATACTGCAATGGGCTACAGGGAGGAATCAACAGCCCCTGCATATACTGAAATGTTGCAACCCCTCCCCATCAACAAAAGAACACATGGCACAAACATATTAATACCAAACAAAAGAGAATGATGATGCTTAACTATCAACATCACAGGAGAGCAAGAACAGCATCAGCATTTTTATTTGCACAGCCTCAAACCTTTTACAGAAGCTACGACCCGATGAGATGCTCACGGCGTTGTTGTCAGCCACTCGACAGGCAAACCAACTTCTTATCCTCGACTTGATAACTAGGACTATATGCACAGAAAGACATGGTTTACATCTTGGAGCGGCGTTATTCGGTTTAATATATAGCTCAAATATCAACCTATCACGAGACAAAAATGGCACATGTGGTTCCCCAATGAGAACCATAACAAGGCCCGGGACAACAAGAATGTCTTGTGTATATGTACTTATATGTATGTAATACCCTAACAATCTACGCCCTCAAGTCATGAACCGCTTCGCCTGCAAAGAAGACCGAAAGGAACCATCATTGCCAGGGCATACAAGAGGTAAGAAAACACTGGGGTACATCTATCATAGGAGACCTTGTGATCTTACCGTGCATCCTCTTGACGAAACGCTCAAACTCGGGGAGGTTGGGTCCCTCGAAGAGGGTGCTGCAGAGCCTCAGGTAGGTGAACCCGAACAGGTGCCGCCCATCCGGGTCGTTCCGCGGCTTGGCGTTCTCCAAGGTCTTGTTGAAGCCGTCCCTGTCGTAGCAAGGCAAGGCGTTCTCGCTGGCCACTTGTATCCCGGCATCCCACGCAGCATTCAGCACCTGAATAACAAACGATCTCATGTTCCAACAGACGCAACACTGAAATACTAACTACCATCAAGATGGCTGCTCTTAAGCAATGAACAGAAAAAATCAGTTGAATACATGATTTATGAAACCGAATGTTCAGATAAAACCCTACCAGCTAGTTGCTCAAGTATTGCTGTCAGAGAAACACTCGCTAACAAGAGAGTACACTAGCACTCTAAAATGCCGCTAAGAAATTGCGAGAGAGAATGATAAGCGTCTCTATAAATGTAGAAGGTCCCGTACCTGCCATACCAAGCCCTCTGGATCTGCCAAGGCCTCAGGGTACACCTCATGCTGATCCATGGTGCGCAGCTCAACGCAGGTGAAGTTCAAAGCCGCACCATGCTTTTTCAATACTTGGGCAATTGGAGCATAGCCATCACGGTTACATGGGTTGTAGAACCCAGCAGTCAGCTCAGCAGCATGGCTGGCAGTTTTGTACCACCAGTGTATGCCTGACACCTGTTCATGTCACAGGAGCAAATCTTGATGTCAGATCATCATTTAGTTCATTTCGTATCCAAAAAACAAGTTTATCTCAACACTAGGAAGGAAGATCAAAATGCCCTCGATACAGATGTCAAGAGGTACTGATGCTTTGTGAAGTAACTAACTGATGATTATGACTGACCTTGACAGCAATAGCCGAGCCTTCAAAGGCCAACCTGGCTAGCATCAGCACGCGGTCTGCATGATCCAGCAACACTTGCGCGTACCAGTTGAGGAAGAAACGGCCATAATAGCTATCATAATCTCCTCCGTCACAGAAAAATCCAGTGTTGTTTGGTTCAGAATTATAGTGGCCTGCGTTGTCTGGTGACTTGGCCCACATGGCGTGTCCTCGTGCTTCTGCGGCCCTCCTCAGATTTTTCTGCAAGTACCTGTCATAGCACTGAAGCAAAATACATCCTCAATGAACCTGGCTAGTATTATAAAATTTTTGATGAGATGGATATAGCATCTCTTGGCTCTTGGCGATGCCAAAGTAGATGCTGAACCCTGGAAAGAATGATAGCCTAAGATAAAAGGGAAGATGAAGCTTACCTGAAATTCTCCAATGCCAGGGTATTTCCAGCCATGGTTTGCTGCATAAGATGGATACCGTAACTCTCCACAAGCCCCTAGTCCAACCTCGATTTCTGAAATGATCCCATCCTCGAAATACTCGTCAAATTCTACTCGGAAGCTTCTCATGAAGTCAAAGTACACCTACAATGATTAATGGGAATGAAACGGGGAAACACATATAACCCTCGGATAAACTGAGATTCTTAAACACAGAAAGCCGACATTTACATGAGAGCAAACAGTTTCATGATATACCCACTATGAAACTAGAACACATGGAAAATATATGACAGGTGCAGCTTCTTTATTGAAGACCCTCTAAAGCAGACCACAGTAGTTCCCTCTTTAATGTAATTATGTATAAACAGGGTGTTGATGACAAATCTCATGTTCCCTGGATCTTCTGTATATGAAGTGTGCATGAATTCAGGAAGGTGGCATTGCGCATCTAGAGAACTAGTGAATTCACTACAAGTAACAGATTCACCTAAAGCATAATTTAGATGGCATTAGTTGGAAAACATAATACAGCTTTTGCAGGGATCAAGAAGTTGGGTCATGGAAGTCAGATTAAAAAACAGAGTGCAGCAGTTTGGTAGAGATTCAAGACAACGAGATGGGTAAGCCTGCATTCAAAGTCACCCATGGTTTGTACAATTCCAACTTATCATCCATCGGGATACAGTGAAATGATCGTACCTCCACGGCGGTTCGGCCTTGTAGAACCCTTTCTTTATCGATGCCCCACGAGAGGCACTCCGTATTACGCCTTCCTTCCCTGTCGGTGAAGTAGATGTCCGGGTTGCTCTTTCCGATCTCTATCACCCATTCCGGGAGAGGGATCGACACGTCGTCTCCGACGTTGCCTCCGCACTCATGGAACGACATGACCACCTAAGTATATCGATCGAGCAGAATAGCAAAATTCAGAAAAGGAAACTCAAATTCATGATGCATCCTTGCTGCATTGCAACACAGTAATAATTCGATTCAGAGATGGAGGTGTTGTGACCTGCAGCTTGAGCTTGAGGTCCCTGATGATGTGGAAGAGGCGCTTGTAGCCGGCCCAGTTGTACTCCTGCGGGCGGTGCGCCTCGACGTTGCCCCACCAGCAGTCGACCATGACGCCGTCGACGCCCGCCGCCTTGAGCACCCGCAGCTGCGCCACCAGCTCGTCGGCCTCCGCCACCTCGCCCTTCACGCTCACCACCCCGAGCTACAAATGACGGAGGCGGGGTCAGCAATGGCCAATGTCATCAAACACAATGCACACATGACGCCACGGAGCATGACGGGAGGGAGAACGGTGTTTGGATTACCGGGAGCATGACGTAGACGGGCACGTAGGGCGTGCCGGCGAAGTCCCGCTCGGGCGGTGGCCGCGGCGGGGCCACCACCGGGCGCGTCGCGAGGCCGGTCTGCTCGCCCCCGTCGCCGCCGTCCATGGCGGCGTCGGCGTCCTCGTCGTCGGGCACCGGCACGGCGAGCAGCGGCGACGCGGGGCCGCCCTCGGGCACGGCGCGCGACACCGCGAAGGGCGGGGAGGCGGCGGCGGTCCGGAGCGCGGGGGCGCACCCGGCGCGGCGCGAGATCGGGCGCGCGGCGAGCGGGGGCACGGCGATGCCTGGCGCGCAGGAGGAGGAGACCGGGAGCAGCGTCGTCTGGGTGGCGGCGGCGGCGGCGGAGGGGGAGGAGAGGGAGAGGGCCGGTGCGAGCATCGCGGGGCGCGGCGTCTGGAGGAGCAGAGTAAGAGCAGGAGGAGGAGCAGTTAGCGTCGGATCTATCTCGGAATGGGAGGGAGGAAGAAGACGGGGGAGGTGGCGGTGGAGCGCGCCCTCGGGAGGCGGGTGCGGGGGCGGGAGCGGGAGCAGCCGCCCGTGATCCCGCGCCGCCACGCTCCCTTTGCGGCCATGGACGGCCACCAAAAATCCCAGCTTTTTATTTAATCCCACGTATTTCACTTTCCGAACGCACAAAATACATCGGAATACGCCGTATTGTTCCACTCCACGGTCTGTATACGGCGGTTTATGACGTCATAAATGAGTGCCACTGCTCACTCACTCACTGTCACTGGGAGCTCACTCAGTGGGTGAGCTGAGGTGGCAATGGCATGGGTGGGTGGTGACCAGGCTATAGAAGCAGAGAAGAAAAATGGGAACTTGCCTGGGGGTGGGGGTGGGAGGGGAAGGTGGTGCCGTCGGGGAGGACGACCCAGCCGGCGTGGCGGGCGAGCGCGGCGACGACCTCGTTGACGTCGGCGCGGGAGCGGAGGCCGAAGCCGCCGTGCCGGCGCAGCCCCGCCAGGATCCGCCCCGTGACCGCCCGCCGCCGCCGCTCCCGCGCCTTGGTCCGCTCCTTCTCCTCCCGCCCCCGGCCCCTCCGCCGCTCCGGATGCCGCTGCTCGTCGCCGGCCGCCGCGCCGGCGACCAAGAAGTCGTCCTCCTCTTCGTCAGAATCTTCATCCTCCCCCTCCTCCTTGACGGCCCCGCCCATCGGATCCAGCCGCAGCATCGATCGGGCCGACGCGCCGCCGTGGCGTGTGGGGAGCGGGCGGGCAGGGCACGCGTGCACGCTAGGGTTGGCGCGTGCGAGGCGTGCGGCGGGGTTATGGCTGGCACGGTGGCACGGCGCGGCGACACGTGTGGGCGACGGACGGCCGGGATGGCGCGGAGGCACGCGCGCGCAACGGCCCGGCACGTGGGGCGCATGTGGGCGGCCGGCCGGCCGTCGCCATGGTCACCCACCCTGGTGCCACCCATGCGACCGTGCTTGCTTCTCTTCCCCAAGAGGCAACAAGCTCCATCACAATTCTTGAGTTTGGACTACACGTTTGCGATTGCAAAAGTAGGACATACAAATACTACATCTCTCGCAGAGAGTTTTCTAGCCACAGATAAGATGAAACTCGGCAGGGGGAGTGGTACAGGAAGAAGATGATAAGCAACTACCCCCGACTTCATCAATTTTACTCCTTCAGCTAGTCCACGCGATCCTAAGCGCAGTTCCCCTCTCCGACGATCCAAAAGTAGAAAGCACCGAAGAAGTAGAACACACTGGACCTCGAAATTTAAGATTTTCCACTGCCTGGTCATTGCCCCCACCCGATCCAAAACACAATGCATACTTACTTCGCCATCTTCTTCCCTGAAAGACAAAATCATTACGCAAAATCCATAAGCTCCATAAGGTAGCAGAAGTGTCAGTGTTAAGAACTTCACAATGCTTCTTTTTTCTTCCAGAAGGAAGATCAAATGTAAAAGATACAGGAGGAGGGATATTGGAAGATTCAGCAATCACATCCCAAATTTCTCTAGCAACAATGCAATCAGAGAGCAAGTGTTGCACCGATTCCAGTTCATTGCATACTAGTACCACATCAATCTCTTATGTTGAATCTCACCAATTTATATACGACCACAAGTCGTCTAAAATATCAACAAGAAGCCTAAGAAACCGACTGGAACCGCATTAAGCAGAGGATGTGCCTTGATTGGGAAGGAGGGATTGTGTCGGCTGAACGTGCGACTGAGGACATGCCTGATTTTTTGGCTCCTTTGCATAAGTATAATTAATAAAGAGACCAGAAAAGGAGGGGTTTGTGGATTTAATAAAGAGACCAGAAAAGTTGGTATCAAAGCCTCGACCGACCCTAGGAGCCCCCTTGATTGATCGTGTAGTTTGGCCGATGTCGAGTCTAGAAGAAAACTGTTTTTGGAGTCTAGTTATATCGGAGAGTAGGAATTCTTTTTACTCCTTAGCCTCTTCGTCGCTCTGGTGAGGAATCTTGACGTAGGTGTTTTGAACTACTTTCTTTAGGATCATGCAGTTGGTTTTTCGGTCGTTGGTTCTCAGCTCTTTTCATCCGGTGCATTTCTCGTCAAGTTGACTCGAGCCTCTTCATCTTTGCCAAGTTCAATCCTCAGTTGTTTTCTTTTTTCCCACCCGCCCACCTCTTTTTCATCTCGGAGCCGGAGTCCGTAATCAAGTATCCATCCTACTCGTGTGAAGCCTTTGTTTTCTTTTAACCGGTGTTTTCTCTTCAAGATATTCGTCGGTTCCCCCTTCCAAGTGTCTTTGTTTTTCCCGCCCTCCCACCCTCTTCTTAACGGAGCTTGAGTCTCTTTCGAGCATCAATGTCATGAAGGAAATATGCCCTAGAGGCAATAATAAAGTTATTATTTATTTCCTTATATCATGATAAATGTTTATTATTCATGCTAGAATTGTATTAACCGGAAACATAATACATGTGTGAATATATAGACAAACAGAGTGTCACTAGTATGCCTCTACTTGACTAGCTTGTTAATCAAAGATGGTTATGTTTCCTAACCATGGACAAAGAGTTGTTATTTGATTAACGGATCACATCATTAGTTAAATGATCCGATTGACATGACCCATTCCGTTAGCTTAGCACCCGATCGCTTAGTATGTTGCTATTGCTTCCTTCATGACTTATACATGTTCCTATGACTATGAGATTATGCAACTCCTGCTTACGGAGGAACACTTTGTGTGCTACCAAACGTCACAACGAATCGGGTGATTATAAAGGTGCTCTCAGTGTGTCTCCAAAGGTACTTGTTGAGTTGGCGATTTTGAGATTAGGATTTGTCACTCCAATGTCGGAGAGGTATCTCTGGCCCTCTCGGTAATGCACATCACTTAAGCCTTGCAAGCATTGCAACTAATGAGTTAGTTGTGAGATGATGTATTACTTGAACGAGTAAAGAGACTTGCCGTAACGAGATTGAACTAGGTATTGGATACCGACGATCGAATCTCGGCAAGTAACATACCGATGACAAAGGAACAACGATGTTGTTATGCGGTCCGACCGATAAAGATCTTCGAGAATATGTAGGAACCAATATGGGCATCCAGGTCCCGCTATTGGTTATTGACCGAGACGTGTCTCGGTCATGTCTACATTGTTCTCGAACCGTAGGGTCCGTGACGCTTAAGGTTTCGATGATGCTTATATTATGAGTTTATGAGTTTTGATGTACCAAGGAGTTCGGAGTCCCGGATGAGATCGGGCCATGACGAGGAGTCTCAAATGGTCGAGACGTAAAGATCGATATATTGGACAACTATATTCGAGTTCGGAAAGGTTCCGAGTGATTCGGTATTTTTCGAGTACGGAGAGTTATGGGAATTCGTATTGGGCCTCATTGGGCCATACGGGAAAAAAGAGAGAGGGCCTAAAGGGTGGCCGCACCTCCCTTTGGCTAGTCCGAATTGGACTAGGAGGGGCGCCTTCCTTCCTTCTCCTTCTCTCTTCCCTTTCCTTCTCTCCTACTCCTACTATATGGAAGGGTTCCTAGTTGGACTAGGAAAGGGGAATCCTACTCCGGTGGGAGTAGGACTCCCTAGGGCGCGCCATAGAGAGGGCCGCCCTCCCCGTCCTCCACTCCTTTATATATGGGGTAGGGGCACCCCATAGACACACAAGTTGATCATTGATCGTTCCTTAGCCGCAGCGGTGCCCCTCCACGATATTACACCTCGATCGATTGTAGCGGTGTTTAGGCGAAGCCCGCGACAGAGAACATCAAGATCGCCACCACGCCGTCAGGTCGACGGAACTCCCCTCGAGCCTCTCATGGATTGGAGATCGAGGGTGCGCCATCGAGCTGACGCGTGTCAAGAACTCGGAGGTGCCGGAGTAACGGTGCTTGGATCGGTTGGACCGGAGGACGACGACTACTTCCTCTATGTTGCGCCAACGCTTCCGCTTCGTCTCACGAGGGTATGTAGACAACACTCTCCCTCTCGCTGCTATGCATCACCATGATCTTGCGTGTGCGTAGTAAATTTTTGAAATTACTATGTTCCCCAACAAAGTGGCATCCGAGCCTAGGTTTTATGGTTTGATGTTATATGCACGAGTAGAACACAAGTGAGTTGTGGGCGATATAAGTCATACCGCTTACCAAAGATGTCATACTTTGGTTCGGGCGGTATTGTTGGATGAAGCGCCCGGACCGACATTACGCCAGACGCTTACGCGAGACTGGTTTTACCGCCGTGCTTTGCACACAGTGACTAGCGGTGTCGGTTCTCCAACTTTAGTTGAACCGAGTGTGGCTACGCCCGTCCTTGCGAAGGTTAAAACAGCACCAACTTGACAAACTATCGTTGTGGTTTTGATGCGTAGGTAAGAACGATTCTTGCTCAGCCCGTAGCAGCCACGTAAAATTTGCAACAACAAAGTAGAGGACGTCTAACTTGTTTTTGCAGGGCATGTTGTGATGTGATATGGTCAAGACGTGATAAGATATAAGTTGTTGTATGAGATGATCATGTTTTGTTGTAGTCATCGGCAACTGGCAGAAGCCCTATGGATGTCTCTTTGTTGCATAAGATGCAAGCGCCAAATAATTGCTTTACTTTATCGCTATGCGATAGCAATAGTTGCAAGAGCAATTGTTGGCGAGACGACCATGTGACGACACATTGATATAGATCAAGATGATGGAGATCATGGTGTCATGCCGGTGACGATGGAAATCATGACGATGCTTTGGAGATGGAGATCAAAGGCACAAGATGATGATGGCCATATCATGTCACATATTTTGATTGCATATGATGTTTATCTGTTATACATCTTATTCTAGCTTTGATTGACGGTAGCTTTTTTAAGATGATCTCTCACTAATTATCAAGAAGTGTTCTCCCTGAGTATGCACCGTTGCCAAAGTTCGTCGTGCCCAGACACCACGTGATGATAGGGTGTGATAAGCTCACGTCCATCTACAACGGGTGCAAGCCAGTTTTGCACACGCGAATACTCAGTTAAACTTGACGAGCCTAGCATATGCAGATATGGCCTCGAACACGGAGACCGAAAGGTCGAGCGTGAATCATATAGTAGATATGATCAACATAAGATGTTCACCATTGAAAACTACTCCATCTCACGTGATGATCGGTTATGGTTTAGTTGATTTGGGTCACGTGATCACTTAGATGACTAGAGAGATGTCTGTCTAAGTGGGAGTTCTTAACTAATATGATTAATTGAACTTAAATTTATCATGAACTTAGTCCTGGTAGTATTTTGCAAATTATGTTGTAAGATCAATAGCTTGCGTTGTTGCTTTCATATGTTTATTTTGATATGTTCCTAAGAGAAAATTGTGTTGAAAAATGTTAGTAGCAATGATGCGGATTGGATCCACGATCCGAGGTTTATCCTCATTGTCGCATGTAAGAATTATGTCCTTAATGCACCGCTAGGTGACATACCTATTGCAGGAGCAGATGCAGACATTATGAACGTTTGGCTAGCTCAATACGATGACTACTTGATAGTTTTGTGCACCATGCTTTATGGCTTAGAATCGGGACTTCAAAGATGTTTTGAACATCATGGACTATATGAGATGTTCCAGGAATTGAAGTTAATATTTCAAGCAAATACCCGAGTTGAGAGATATGAAGTCTCCAACAATTTCTATAGCTAAAAGATGGAGGAGAATCGCTCAACTAGTGAGCATGTGCTCGATTGTGCGGGTACTACAATCGCTGAATCAAGTGGGAGTTAATCTTCCAGATAAGATAGTGATTGATGAATTTTCTAGTCACCATCACCAAGTTAGTAGAACTTCGTGATGAACTATAGTATACAAGGGATGATAAAAATGATTCCCGAGTTTTTCATGATGATGAAATCGATGAAGGTAGAAATCAAGAAAGAACATCAAGTGTTGATGGTTAACAAGACCACTAGTTTCAAGAAAAGGACAAAGGGATGGAAGGGAACTTCAAGAAGAACGGCAAGCAAGTTGTTGCTCAAGTGAAGAAGCCCAAGTCCGGACCTAAGCTCGAGACTAAGTGCTTCTACCGCAAAGGGACTGGTCATCGAAGCGTAACTACCCCAAGTATTTGGCGGATAAGAAGGATGGCAAAGTGAACAAAGGTATATTTGATATACATGTTATTGATGTGTACTTTACTAGTGTTTATAGCAACCCCTCGGTATTTGGTACTGGTTCGGTTGCTAAGAGTAGTAACTCAAACGGAGTTGCGTATAAAATGTAAACTAGTTAAGGGTGAAGTGACGATGTGTGTTGAAAGTAGTTTCAAGATTGATATGATCATCATCGCACACTCCCTATACTTTCGGGATTAGTGTTGAACCTAAATAAATGTTATTTGGCGCTTATGCTGAGCATGAATATGATTCGATCATGTTTATTGCGATACGGTTATTCATTTAAAAATATAGAATAAATTGTTATTCTGCTTACATGAATAAAACCTTATATGGTTACACACCCAATGAAAATGGTTCATTGGATCTCAATCGTAGTGATACACATATTCATAATATTGAAACCAAAAGATGCAAAGTTAATAATGATAGTGCAACTTATTTGTGGTAATCGCCGCTTAGGTCATAATGGTGTAAAGCGCATGAAGAAACTCCATGCCGATGGGATTTTGGAATCACTTGATTATGAATCACTTGATGCTTATGAGCCATACCTCATGGGCAAGATGACTAAGACTCCGTTCTCCGAATAAAGGAGCGAGCAACCGACTTATTGGAAATAATACATACCGATGTATGCGATCCAATGAGTGTTAAGGCTCGCATGGTATCGTTATTTTCGACCTTCACAGATGATTTGAGCAGATATGGGTATATCTACTTGATGAAACATAAGTCCGAAATAGTTGAAAGGTTCAAAGAATTTCAGAGTGAAATGGAAAATCATCGTGACAAGAAAATAAGGTTTCTACGATCCGACCGCGGAGACAAATATTTGAGTTACGAGTTTGGTCTTCAATTAAAACAATGTGGAATAGTTTCACAAATTCATGCCACCGAACACCACATCATAATGGTGTGTCCGAACGTCATAACCGTACTTTATTGGATGTAGTACAATCTATGATGTTTCTTACCGATTTACCAATATCGTTTTGGGATCATGCATTAGAGACAGCTGCATTCACGTTAAATAGGGCACCATCCAAATCCGTTGAGACGACACTATATGAACTGTGGTTTAGCAAGAAACCAAAGTTGTCATTTCTTAAAGTTTGGGGCTGCGATGCTTATGTGAAAAAGTTTCATCCTGATAAGCTCAAACCCAAATCGGAGAAGTGCATCTTCATAGAATACCCAAAGGAAATTGTTGGGTACACCTTCTATCACAGATCTGAAGGCAAAAGCATTCGTTGCTAATAAATAGATCCTTTCTAGAGAAGGAGTTTCTCTCGAAAGAAGTGAGTGGGAGGAAAGTAGAACTTGATGAGGTAATTGTACCTTCTCCCTTATTGAAAGTAGTTCATCACGTAAATCTGTTCTCGTGACTACTACACCAATTAGTGAGGAAGCTAATGATGATGATCATGTAACTTCGGATCAAGTTACTACCGAATCTCGTAGGTAAACCAGAGTACGGTCCGCACTGAGTGGTACGGTAATCCTGTTCGAAAGTCATGGTACTAGACCATGATAAACCTACGAACTATGAGGAAGCGATGATGAGCCCAGATTCGCAAAATGGCTTAAGGCCATGAAATCGAGATGGGATCCATGTATGAGAACAAAGTGTGGACTTTGGTGGAGTTGCTCGATGATCGGCAAGCCATATTGTATAAATGGATCTTCAAGAGGAAGACGGACGACGATAGTAGTGTTACTATCTACAAAGCTAAACTTGTCGAAAAAGGTTTTGACAAAGTTCAAGATGTTGAATACAATGAGATTTTCTCACTCAGATCGATGCTTAAAAGTCCGTCCGAATCATGTTATCAATTGACGATTTTATGAAATCGGCAAATGGATAAACAAAACTGCATTCCTTAATGGAGTTATTAAAGAAGAGTTGTATGTGATGCAACCAAGAGGTTTTGTCGATCCTAAAGGTGTTAACAAAATGTGCATCTATGGACTGGTGCAAGCATCTCGAGTTGGAATATACGCTTTGATAAGTTGATCAAAGATATAGTTTATACAGACTTGCAAAGTGAAGCCTCAGATTTACTAGAAAGTGAGTGGGAGCACTACAAGATTTCGATAAGTATATGTGAATGACATATTGTAGATCGGAAATAATGTAGAATTATTCGCAAAGCATAAAGGAGTGTTTGAAAGGAGTTTTTCAAAGAAAGACCTCGGTGAAGCTGCTTATATATTGAGCATCAAGATCTATAGAGATAGATCAAGACGCTTGATACGCTTTTTTCAATGAGTACATACCTTGACAAGATTTTGAAGTAGTTCAAAATGGAACAGTCAAAGAAAGAGTTCTTGCTGTGTTACAAGGTGTGAAATTGAGTAAGACTCAAAACCCGACCACGGCAGAAGATAGAAAGAGAATGAAAGTCATTCCCTATGCCTTGGCCATAGGTTCTATAAAGTATGCCATGTCTGTGTACCGATCTATTGTATACCCCCTGACCGAGTTTGGCAAGGAGTACAATAGTGATCTAGGAATAGATCATCGACAAGTGGTCAAAATTATCCTTCGTGGAATAAGGATATGTTTCTCGATTATGGAAGTGACAAAAGGTTCGCCGTAAAGGGTTACGCCGATGCAAGTTTTGACACCGATCCGATGACTCTAAGTCTCGATCTAGATACATATTGAAAGTGGGAGCAATTAGCTAGAGTAGCTTCATGCAGAGCATTGTAGACATAGAAAATTGCAAAATACATAACGGATCTGAATGTGAAAGACCCGTTGACTAAGATTCTCTCACAAGAAAAACATGATCACACCTTAGTACTCTTTGGGTGTTAATCACATAGCGATGTGAACTAGATTACTGAATCTAGTAAACCCTTTGGATGTTGGTCACATGGCGATGTGAACTATGGGTGTTAATCACATGATGATGTGAACTATCGATGTGAATCACATGGTGATGTGATCTAGATTATTGACTCTAGTGCAAGTGGGAGACTAAAGGAAATATGCCCTAGAGGCAATAATAAAGTTATTATTTATATCCTTATATCATGATAAATGTTTATTATTCATGCTAGAATTGTATTAACCGGAAACATAATACATGTGTGAATATATAGACAAACAGAGTGTCACTAGTATGCCTCTACTTGACTAGCTTGTTAATCAAAGATGGTTATGTTTCCTAACCATGGACAAAGAGTTGTTATTTGATTAACGGGATCACATCATTAGTTGAATGATCTGATTGACATGACCCATTCCGTTAGCTTAGCACCCGATTGTTTAGTATGTTGCTATTGCTTCCTTCATGACTTATACATGTTCCTATGACTATGAGATTATGCAACTCCTGCTTACGGAGGAACACTTTGTGTGCTACCAAACGTCACAACGAATCGGGTGATTATAAAGGTGCTCTACAGGTGTCTCCAAAGGTACTTGTTGAGTTGGCGATTTCGAGATTAGGATTTGTCACTCCGAATGTCGGAGAGGTATCTCTGGCCCTCTCGGTAATGCACATCACTTAAGCCTTGCAAGCATTGCAACTAATGAGTTAGTTGTGAGATGATGTATTATGGAACGAGTAAAGAGACTTGCCGGTAACGAGATTGAACTAGGTATTGATACCGACGATCGAATCTCGGGCAAGTAACATACCGATGACAAAGGAACAACGATGTTATTATGCGGTCTCGACCGATAAAGATCTTCGAGAATATGTAGGAACCAATATGGGCATCCAGGTCCCGCTATTGGTTATTGACCGAGACGTGTCTCGGTCATGTCTACATTGTTCTCGAACCGTAGGGTCCACACGCTTAAGGTTTCGGCGATGCTTATATTATGAGTTTATGAGTTTTGATGTACCAAAGGAGTTCGGAGTCCCGGATGAGATCGGGGACATGACGAGGAGTCTCGAAATGGTCGAGACGTAAAGATCGATATATTGACGACTATATTCGAGTTCGGAAAGGTTCCGAGTGATTCGGTATTTTTCGAGTACCGAGAGTTACGGAATTCGTATTGGGCCTCATTGGGCCATACGGAAAAGAGAGAGAGGGCCTAAAGGGTGGCCGACGCCTCCCCTTTGGCTAGTCCGAATTGGACTAGGAGGGGGCCTTCCTTCCTTCTCCTTCTCTCTTCCCTTTTCTTCTCTCCTACTCCTACTATATGGAAGGGTTCCTAGTTGGACTAGAAGGGGAATCCTACTCGGTGGGAGTAGGACTCCCTAGGCGCGCCATAGAGAGGGCCGCCCTCCCTCCTCCACTCCTTTATATACGGGGTAGGGGCACCCCATAGACACACAAGTTGATCATTGATCGTTCCTTAGCCGTGTGCAGGTGCCCCCTCCACGATATTACACCTCGATCATATTGTAGCGGTGCTTAGGCGAAGCCTCGCGACAGAGAACATCAAGATCGCCACCACGCCGTCAGGTTGACGGAACTCCCCTCGAGCCTCATCTGGATTGGAGATCGAGGGTGCGCCATCGAGCTGTACGCGTGTCAAGAACTCGGAGGTGCCGGAGTAACGGTGCTTGGATCGGTTGGACCGGAGGACGACGACTACTTCTTCTACGCTAAGGCCAACGCTTCCGCTTCGGTCTACGAGGGTACGTAGACAACACTCTCCCCTCTCGTTGCTATGCATCACCATGATCTTGCGTGTGCGTAGGAAATTTTTTGAAATTACTACGTTCCCCAACATGTCATTCGTGTGGAGCCTCTTCAGTCTTTCGACAATTGTTTCAACCGGTGAATTCTCTTGTGTTTGAAATTATTCATCTCTTTTCCGGTGGACTCAATTCAAGTTTTTAGGGTTGATCACATTCTTTTCCTTGGATCAAGTGTTCTCCTTGCTTGTTTGCCTCTCGCCATTCAATCATTCCGGAGTTTGAAAGACATCTCAGGAGATTCGTTTGTGTTCCAATTAATTCGAGGTTATCACCTCATTCAAATATTTCAATTGTTCCGGTGCATCATCTATCTTTTCAACAATCCGTTTTCAACGGTGTTTTTCTCTTAGTGGGCCCTAACCCACAGGTCTTTTCCCAGGATCTTACCTGACTCTTCTAATTTCCCGGAGTTATTCTCAAATTCTTTTCAAGTGTGATTTTAGAATGAATTTCATCAGTCACATGCCTTTTCAAGATCGATTTCAATTCTTTTCATCTTTGGTTCAACCCTTCCTCTTCGTTTTTCATTCTCCCGGGGTATCTCAGTAATTTTGGTGGTGTTTTCCGTCGTCATTTGAAGACCGAAGAAGAGTTTTCCTCTCAATCTTGCCCGTTCTCTCGAAGATTCCTGGTTCTAGTTCATGCTATCCTCTCGAATTATTCCATTTGTCAAATATTCTTTTCTTACCCATCCGGAGTATGTCAGGAGTTGTTTTTCCATTTCTTTTCACCGGAGGCCATCATTCCAGAAGAATTCTTCGTCCTCATATTCCAGCTATCGCTATCCAATTATCCCAGCGTATCTGTCAAGTATTCTTTAATCAGCTTGTTATCTCTTCGTTCTTTTGCCCCCACCCGATCCAAAACACAACGCGTACTTACTTCGCCATCTTCTCCCCTGAAAGACAAAATCATTACGCAAAAGCCATAAGCTCCATAAGGTAGCACAAGTGGCAATGTTAAGAGCTTCACAATGCTTCTTTTTCTTCCGGAAGGAAGATCAAATGTAAGAGATACAGGAGGAGGGATATTGTGTCGGCTGAACGTGCAACTGAGGACATGCTTGATTTATTGGTTGTTTTGCATAATTATAACTAATAAAGAGGCCAGAAAAGGAGGGGTTTGTGGATTTTAAAAAAGAGGGGGCTATGGGGGCTATTGCCCCACCCACCTCCCTCCGCGAGGAAACATTAATTTTTCAATAATTGTTTATACCTGGTACATACATCCTATAATTATGTTCGGAGAATACCAGCAGCATGATTAGTGTCCATTGAGTATGCACAGCGGGATGGCGCAGGCAAGAGAATGGGCGGCCAAAGGATGGAGTGTAGATGGCATCGCCGCGTCCTTCGCGGCATGCGTGAGGTAGGTAGGGTCTGGGGAGGGATTATAGGAACCTACTCTTACCCCTGCAAAGTGCAATGCAGAAAGGCTGGTTCGAACGCAGGACCTCTTGGCACAAGTGGGGAGGACTTCACCACTGCGCCGGGCCTACCCTCAAGTGGACTCCTGAGCGAAACATTCATTATGTGTGATTGATCGACCAAGTGGTCGCCATGTTGAGCCACCGGCCGGCGTTTTTGGCATGATAATGTTGTGCACATGGAAACCAAACCCTTTTAAGTTTTAACAGATAAGATGGGGGTTATAAACTTATGATCCAGATGCATTGCAAGTGAGCATCATCATCAATCACAGTGGTCAATTGTTTACTCTAGTTTGGCTTGCACGACCAACTCTTTTCAGCTTAGTTTACTACTAGTGGTTTGCTTATCCACAGGCAAGACAGATCCAATGAACCACTGGCTCTGATGTGAATTGAGTAATCTGTCTGCATCATCACCTTCGACAAAGTCATCGCCCTTTTTTTGACAAAAACACTCACTTCAGTCTGACTATAGCAATACAATGCATGAGCATAATTACTCACTGCATACTCAAAGTAGACAAGTGAATTTTTCAGTGAAACACTTGGGATGCATGAACCGAGTGGCGACATCATCACCATATTCATCCGCTCAACACATTTTTAAAAAGATTAGAGAGAGTATCATCCTTAAAAACATAATAAACAGGAATGGAAGGTCATGAACTAGGAACATCATTCAGCATGAAAAACTGCCGGTGAGCATGTATCGTGTTGTGTTGAGCCACCGCCGACATTTTTTCACATGATCATGTTGAGTGCGCACAGGGAGATCCAACCCATTAAGCAACAGAGACATCACCATCATCATCATCATCTTCACGATGATCCACCCATGACCATAGCAACAGCACACACATTTTCATCCAACGAAATGGTTCGGCTTAATCTGAAGATGGAGCTTATGTATGTATGGTCCGTAGGCAGAGCAAATGCATGCATCCACGCATGAGTGGATGAGATTATAAACTTGTACTGATCCACAATGCATTGCAAGTGAGCATCAACAGCATCATAGTGGCCAATTGTTTGGCGAAATCTGCACCACCAATCATCCAACTCTTCCTAGCTTACTTGACTGCTAGTGGTTTGCTTATCCTCTACCAGAAGAGACAGATCCAAAGAAGCACTCGCTGACTTGACTGGATGTGAATTGAGTAATCTGTCTGCGTCAACACTTTTCACAAAGTCATGGTGCTCAACAAAACATTCAATCCATGAGCATAAATACTCGCTGCATACTCAAAATAGAGAAGTTAATTGTTCAGCGAAACACTGGGGATGTAAATTGTCGCCATGTTCTTCATCCGCTCTACACAACTTTATTTTTTTTAACAAAATAATAAACAGGAATGGAAGGTCTTGACAAAATATCCTAGCAAGCAGGAACAGAACAGGCAACAAGTAAGCATATGTAGCTCTGTCTTCCCAGACTCCACTGCACGAAGACATGTATCCATCTGAGCTATAGTGCTATACACATCACATCAGGAACTACTGTAGTTTAGATACCCTGATGATGTAGCATCCACCACCTACACATCATGATTTATCCACAACATTAGAACTGCCAGTGGACAGAAGAAACAGAACCAGGAGCAGCATCACAGTGGCCAATTCTTCGGTGTGGAGTTTTCCACTGTAAATCACAGGAAAGAAAGGTCCAACCAATACATCACACAGCCATAATTCTCAAAGGTGTAATCAATACAAGGACCTTTGCTTTTCATCAGAGGAAACAATACATGTAACTGTTGCAAGTAGCAGGAACAAAACAGGCATGTCCATCTGAGCTACACATCCTTGACACTAACACTCAGCGGATCTTAAAGGATTTCGATCCACGGTGCATCATCATCACCACATCTGGAAGCACTGCAGTTCAGATGCCTTACAGTAACTAACATTCAGTGGCTCTAATACAGCTCTGGCTAATTCGTTCCTCAAAATCCAAAGCAACGGGAGACTTTTTCGTTCAATAAATTATGGGAAAACAACTGCTGTTTCAAACTAGGAACATGTATAGCAGGCAACAAGTACCATGTGCAATCAGGTGGTTGTTCAGGATTCTGATTCAAAATACACCACAGACATGAATAAAATTTCGCCGGATCGGCAAAAATTCTAAACAACAACGGAAGATCCTGATAAAATACCCTCACAAGTACAAACAGAACAGGGCAAGTACCAGTATACTGTATATCCTACTAAAGGATACAGGGACCTTTTCATTTCATCAGAGGAAACAACATATTGCTGTTGGAAGTAAGTAGTAGGAACAAAACAAGCAATGAAATAGGTGTTTTCTTCTGCAAACAGACATGTATCCATCTGAGCTATACACAGCACATCAGGAAGTACTGCAGTTTTGGTGCCTTGACATATCCAGGGTCCACTAAATTTCAGTGGGTCTTGTAGAATTCTTATCAGCAGCAGCACAAAAATTTATCCCAAGCAATTGGAAGACTTTTTTTTTTGTCTGATAAAAGCGAAAACAACTGCTGCTACAAGTAGGAATAGAGCAGGCAATAAGCAGTCAACATATATCTAGTTTTTCATTCACTGCAAATAAACATATGTTCCTTCTGAGCTATTACACCATCCACACCAGGAAGGTAATGCAGTTCAGATGCACTGACGTAAATATAGTATCCATTTTTTTTTCCAAGTATATATACAGTTTGTGTGAGTTCTAAAGATACATTCCATGTACATAACACAACCTAACACGGATTAGAAGGATAGATAATAAGCCCTTCCTTCCTCCCTGATCGCTATCGCAAATTATCCATCATACAAATGTGCAACAGGAGAAGGGCCAACCCAAATCAAATGTACATACATACCGGCGGCTCCCGAGTCTCCTCCTACAAGAATATATCGTCGACGCCCACGGCGGTCGACGGTGGCGCCTCGTCGTCCTCCTCCTCCATCTCCGGCTCGGGCTCCATGCCGAACTCAGGGGAGTCGATGTCGGCGAGGTTCTTGAGATCAACCACGGACAGCTCGTCGAGCCGCTTCACCACGAGGTCGGCGGCGCCGAGCTCGTAGACGGGGTGCTTGCTCGCGACGGCGACGCACTTCATGCGGGCATCGTGCGCGGCCTCCACGGCAGAGTTGGAG
Source organism: Aegilops speltoides (assembly GCA_021437245.1). Lineage (NCBI taxonomy): Eukaryota > Viridiplantae > Streptophyta > Magnoliopsida > Poales > Poaceae > Aegilops > Aegilops speltoides. Next base: position 1,830,171 of record CM038144.1, read on the forward strand.
TTGCCGAACACGACGCAGCGCTCGGGGATGAAGCCGAGCAGCTGCGCGGCGTAGAGGAACAGCTCCGGGTCTGGCTTGCCCCGGTACACGTCCTCCGCGGCCACGACGGCGTCAAAAAACCCCCGCGCGCCGACGGCCTCGATGGCCGCCTCGACGGCCTTGCGGGGCCGCGTGGAGGCGACGGCCAGGGGGATCTTGTAGTTGACCAGCGTGCTCATGAACTCCCTCGACCCGTCCCGCATCTGGCTGGCCGCGCCGCGTAGCCCGCCGTGGATCTCCTCCTTGCGGGCGGCCAGGCGCCGGAGCTCCGCGGGGTCCCGGGACCAGCAGAGCACCTCGGACACCGCGTGCTCCGCCTTCATCCCCTCGACCCGCCGCAGGACGAACGCGGGCGGCGGCGACTTGCCCTCCTCCTCGGCGAGGGTCAGCCACGCCTGCCGCTCCAGCCGCGTGTCGTCCTCCACCACCACGCCCTCCCACTCGAAGATGACGCCGACCCAGCCGCAGCCCATGCGCTCGAGCCGGAGCAGCGGGTTGTGCAGGCTGGGGTCGTCCGCCCTGTTCCGCGGCGGCCATGACGGCGTCGCCGCCGGGGGGGCGTCCTCGTCGGTCCCTAATCCGTTGTCGCCGTCCCCTGGGATCCCCCGGAACTCCTTGCGCGGGACGGCCTCCTTGGTGAACCCCACGGCCGCGAGCGCCCTGACGGGCCAGTCCGCGAGCCGCTGCCGCTCCGGCCTGGGCACTCGGGCGACGAGGCGGCGGCCCGCGAAAGGCGTGGCGAGGGGACGGCAGCTGACGACGTGGAGCAGCGTCCGCGCCCGGCGGGGCCGGTGGTGGTCGGAGGGGTGGCGCGCGATGAAGGAGGTGCTGGCGCTGACCGTGTCCACCATCATCATGGCTTCTGTTGCTGGATCCGCCCGCCTCGCCCACCTACCGGCCGATCAATCAATCAAGAAGAAGAAGAAGGACCAAGCGACGAGATCCCCGAGCTCCTCCGCCCGAAATTCCCCCGCTTTATTGCTGATTACACGCTGCAAGAACAAGAACGAGAAGGAGACCGGTCAGAAGCCAGAAACCCAACCCAATCCGCCGGAGGAAGAAGGTACAAAGGAGAATCCATGGCGAGAAGCGGACGAAACAGGGCAACGGAACCAACCGACAAAAAAAATCCTCCTAATCCTAACCAATCAACGAGAGGGCGGGCAACCAGAAGCTAAACAAAGAAAGAAAGAAAGAGACCGAATTGGATGATGGATTCGATTTGGGGATTCGTCCGCCAATCAATCTATCTATGGACGGACAGCCGCCCGCCCCCTGGATTCGATTCGGTTGGGGCGGTTCCTCTCCAGGGGGAGCGGAGCGGAGGGGGGAGGGGGGAGGATAAGGGGGGATGAGAGGCTGCACGCACCGTACCGTACCGTGGCGTCCCGGCGACGGAGGCGGCGAGGATTGGGGATGGACCTTAGCTTCTCCTCCGTCGGTTCCTTCTTCCTTCGTCTCTTCTTTTCCTCCACGCGATTGATTGATAGAGGAGGAAGGATTTTTCTATTGGCTCTGTTCCCGTCGTGGTGGTGGTGGAGGAGGAGGGCGAGACGAGTCCCCGCCCGATGCGCGACGCGTGGCGCGAACGTGAGGCGCCTGGCGGCCCAGGAATTACCAGGCGGCTTCCAAGCTCTTTTTTCTTCTTCTTTATTATTAGGCAGGTTACGTTTGATTTAGTACACGGATTATAAAGTGAATGTGGATGCTGCTTATTTTGAGGATGGGTCATGAGGTGTACAAAGTTGGGTCATCGATTTTGGAACGGAGGAAGTACTTCGGAACACATAGGGGGGAAGCGATGATGGCAGGTCGTGCATGCGTTCTCAAGAGTTTACTCAATAGCACGACAGCGGAGGCTGTGGCGTTGCAAAGGGGGCTTTCTATGGTACAAGATCTCGGATGCATCGGCGTTATTATGGAATCTGATTCTCTCGAGCTTATTCAATCATGCAATGGAATTGTCGAAGTGTGGACACCCTACACAACCATTTTGGCTGATTGCTTTCAAATGGCTCATTCTATAGGCGTGGTGAGTCTCATCCACGGTCCTAGCTAGGGGTGCAAGCCGGGTACACATAATTTAGCTAGATTCATACTTATGATTTGAATGTAGAAGTGAATTGAGATGGCCATCCACCCAGCTTTATTCTTCCTGACATTTTATTTGATGTAACTGTCATTTGAATTTTAATAAAGGGCACCCAAGGGCATCCTCCTCAAAAGACTTACGGCCTTTACGGTGGAGACTTCGGGATTGGATCGAATGGGAGGGAGGCCAGTGAAGATGAAGGGGCCAAGAGAATTAGTTTTGGGCAGGTTACGTTTGATTTAGTACATGGATTTTAAAATGAATGTCGATGCTGCTTATTTTGAGGATGGGTCGAGAGCTGCAGCATGCTATACATCGGAACTCAAAGGGGGAAGCGATGATGGCAGGTTGTTCATGGGTTCTCAAGAGTTTACTCAATAGCACGACAATGAGGTTGTGGCGTTGCAAATGGGGCTTTCTATGGTACAGGATCTCGGATGCATCGGCATTATTATGGAATCCGATTCTCTCGAGCTTATTCAGTATTGCAATGGAATTGTCGAAGTGTGGACACCCTACACAACCATTTTGGCTGATTGCTTTCAAATGGCTCATTCTATAGGCGTGGTGAGTCTCATCCACGGTCCTAGCTAGGGGTGCAAGCCGGGTACACATAATTTAGCTAGATTCATACTTATGATTTGAATGTAGAAGTGGATTGGGATGGCCATCCACCAAGCTTCATTCTTCCAGACATTTTATTTGATGTAACTGTCATTTCAATTTTGATAAAGGGCGCCCAAGGGCATCCTCCTCAAAAAACATACGGGCTTTACAGTGGAGACTGGGATTGGATCGAGTGGGCAGGAGGCCAGTGAAGATCAAGGGGCCAAGAGAATTTGTTTTAGGCTGGTTACGTTTGATTTAGTACACGGATTATAAAAATGAATGTCGATGCTGCTTATCCGGAGGATGGGTCAGGAATTGCAACTGCTACATACTTCGGAACTCAAAGGAGGAAGCGTTGATGGCAGGTCGTTCATGGGTTCTCAAGAGTTTACTCAATAGCACGACAAAGAGAGGCCGTGGCGTTGCAAAGGGCTTTCCTCTCAAAAAAGATCTCGGATGCATCGGTGTTATTATGGAATCCGATTCTCTCGAGCTTATTTAATCATGTAATGGGAATTATCAAAGTATGGACGCCTTACACAAACATTTTGGCTGATTGCTTTCGAATGGCTTATTCTATAGGTGCGGTGAGTCTCACCAACTGTCCTAGCTAGGGATGCAAACCGGGCGCGCATAATTTAGCTAGACTCGTACTTATGATTTGAATGTACAAGTGGATTGGGATGGCCATCCACCAAGCTTCATTATTCCAAACATTTTATTTGATGTAACTGTCATTTGAATTTTAATAAACGGCGCCCAAGGGCATCCTCCTCAAAAACTTACGGCCTTTACGGTGGAGACTTTAGGGTTGGATCGAATGGGTGGGACGCTAGTACTGAAGATCAAGGGGCCAAGAGAATTAGTTTTTGGCAGGTTACGTATGATTTAGTACACGGATTATAAAATGAATGTCGATGCTGCTTATTTTGAGGATGGGTCATGAGGTGCAGCTGCAATATACTCACTTCGGAACACATAGGGGGGAAGCGATGATGGCAGGTCGTTCATGGGTTCTCAAGAGTTTACTCAATAGCACGACATCGGTAGGCCGTGGCGTTGCAAAGGGGGTTTTCTATGGTACAAGATCCCGGATGCATCGGCGTTATTATGGAATCTGATTCTAGCGAGCTTATTCAATCATGCAATGGAATTATCAAAGTGTGGACACCCTATACAACCATTTTGGCTGATTGCTTTCGAATGGCTTATTCTATAGGTGCGGCGAGTCTCACCCACTGTCCTAGCTAGGGATGCAAACCGGGCGCGCATAATTTCAATGTTCTAGAGGCAATAATAAAAGGATTATTATATTTCAATGTTCATGATAATTGTCTTTTGTTCATGCTATAAATGTATTATCCGGAAATCGTAATACACGTGTGAACACTTAGACCCAATGAGTCCCTAGTGAGCCTCTAGTTGACTAGCTCGTTGTGATCAATAGATAGTCATGGTTTCCTGACTATGGACATTGGATGTCGTTGATAACGAGATCACATCATTAGGAGAATGATGTGATGGACAAGACCCAATCATAAGCACAAAGATAAAAGATCGATAGTTCGTTTGCTAGAAGCTTTGCCAATGTCAAGTATCTATTCCTTCGACCATGAGATCGTGTAACTCCGGTTACCGTAGGAGTGCCTTGGGTGTATCAAACGTCACAACGTAATCGGGTGACTATAAAGGTGCATTACGGTATCTCCGAAAGTATCATTGGGTTGACACGGATCGAGATAGGATTTGTCACTCCGCATGACGGAGAGGTATCTGGGCCCACTCGGTAATGCATCATCATAATGAGCTCAATGTGACCAAGGTGTTGGCCACGGATCATGCATTACTAAGACGAGTAAAGTGACTTGCCGTGAACGAGTGAACAAGGTATTGGGATACCGACGATCGAGTCTCGCAAGTAACGCATCGATTGACAAAGGAATTGCATAGGGTTTTGATCGAATCCTCGACATCGTGGTTCAACCGATGAAATCATCGAGGAGCATGTGGGAGCCAACATGGATATCCAGATCCGCTGTTGGTTATTGCCCGAGAGTCGTCTCGGTCATGTCTGCGTGTCTCCGAACCCGTAGGGTCTACACTTAAGGTTCGGTGACGCTAGGGTTAGTAGGAAGTCAAGTATGTGACCACCGAATGTTGTTCGAGTCCGGATGAGATCCCTGACGTCACGAGGAGTTCGGAAGGGTCTGGAGGTAAAGAATAATATATAGGAAGTGGTGTTTCGCCATCGGAAAGTTTGGGGTTTCGGTAAAAGCACGGACCACGGAAGGGTCCCGGGTCCACCGGTGGGGCCACCTATCCGGAGAGCCCCATGGGCTGAGAGGGAAGGAACCAGCCCACAAGGGGCTGGTGCGCCCCTAGGGTCCACCTCTGCGCCTAGGGTTGAAACCCTAGGGGGGAAGCCCCCGGCTTGGGGGTACTCCACCCCCTTGGCCGCCCCGGAGATTGGATCTCAGGGGCCGCCACTGGGGCCTATATAAAGGGGGGGGAGGAGGGGCTGCAAACACAACTCCCAAGGCGCAGCCCTCCTCTCCCCAACACATCTCCTCCTCCGTAGAGCTCCAAGCCTCGCTTGAGATCGCTTCTCCACCATCATCACGCCGTCGTCTTTGCCGGTGGAGCTGTCTTCCTCAACCTCTCCTTCCCCTTGCTGGATCAAGAAGGAGGAGACGCCGATCGTCCCGCACGTGTGTTGAACGCGGAGGTGCTGTCCGCTCAAAGACTTGGCATCGGTGATCTCAATCACGCTCGAGTACGACTCCATCATCACCTTGCAAGCTTCGCACGCGCGATCTACAAGTGGTATGTAGATGCAATCTCTCTCGTTACTCATTGCTTAGATGAACTCATAGATGGATCTTGGTGAAACCGTAGGAAAAATTTTAATTTTACGCAACGCTCCCCAACGGTGGCATCATGAGCTAGGTCTATGCGTAGTTCTCTAATGCACGAGTAGAACACAATTTGTTGTGGGCGTTGATCTTGTCATCTTACTTGCCTCTACTAGTCTTTTCTTGCTCAACGGTATTGTGGGATGAAGCGGCCGGACCAACCTTACACGCACGCTTACGTGAGACCGGTTCCACCGATCGACATGCACTAGTTGCATAAGGTGGCTGGCGGTGTCTGTCTCTCCCACTTTAGTTGGAGCGGATTCGATGAACAAGGCCCTTATGAAGGGTAAATAGAAGTTGACAAAATCACGTTGTGGTGATTCGTAGGTAAGAAAACGTTCTTGCTAGAACCCAATCGCAGCCACGTAAAAGATGCAACAACAACTAGAGAACGTCTAACTTGTTTTTGCAGCGATTGATCATGTGATGTGATATGGCCAGAAGTTGTGATGAATGATGAATTGTGATGTATGAAATCATGTTCTTGTAATAGGATTCACGACTTGCATGTCGATGAGTATGACAACCGCAGGAGCCATAGGAGTTGTCTTTATTTTTTGTATGACCTGCGTGTCATTGAAGAACGCCATGTAAACTACTTTACTTCATTACTAAACGCGTTAGTCATAGAAGTAGAAGTAGTCGTTGGCGTGACAACTTCATGAAGACACGATGATGGAGATCATGATGATGGAGATCATGGTGTCAAGCCGGTGACAAGATGATCATGGAGCCCCGAAGATGGAGATCAATGGAGCTTGATGATATTGGCCATATCATGTCACAACTATATAATTGCATGTGATGTTTATTATGTTTATGCATCTTGTTTACTTAGGACGACGGTAGTAAATAAGATGATCCTTACAAAATTTCAAGAAGTGTTCTCCCTAACGTGCACCGTTGCTACAGTTCGTCGTTTCTAAGCACCACGTGATGATCGGGTGTGATGGATCCTTATGTTCACATACAACGGGTGTAAGACAGGTTTACACAATGAAAACACTTAGGGTTAACTTGACGAGCCTAGCATGTGCGGACATGGCCTCGGAACACGAGACCGAAAGGTCGAACACGAGTCGTATGGAAGATACGATCAACATGAAGATGTTCACCGACGATGACTAGTCCGTCTCACGTGATGATCGGACACGGGCTAGTCGACTCGGATCGTGTAACACTTAGATGACTAGAGGATGTCTAATCTAAGTGGGAGTTCATAATTTTGATTAAGAACTTTATTATCATGAACTTAGTCTAAAACCTTTGCAAATATGTCTTGTAGATCAATGGCCAACGCTAATGTCAACATGAACTTCAACGCTTCCTAGAGAAAACCAAGTCGAAAGGCGATGGCAAGAACTATACGGATCGGGTCCGGAACCCGAGGATCATCCTCATAGCTGCCAGAAGCAATATGTCCTAGAAGGACCGCTAGGTGCCGCTCCTCCCTCGAAGAACCAAGACGTTATGAACGCTTGGCAAACTCGTCTTGATGATTACTCCCTCGTTCAAGGCGGCATGCTCTACACTTAGAACCGGGCTCCAAAAGCGTTTTGAGCATCACGGAGCATATGAGATGTTCAAGAGCTGAAACTAGTTTTCCAAGCTCATGCCCGGTCGAGAGATATGATGTCTCCGACAAGTTCTACAGATTGTAAGATGGAGGAGAACAGTTACGTCGGTGAACACATCCTCGAAGATGTCCAGGTTGCACGACGTATGACCCAATTGAACATTAACCTCCCGGATGAGGCGGTCATTGACAGAATCCTCGATCGCTCCCACCAAGCTACAAGAGCTTTGTGATGAACTACAACATGCGAGGGATGGTAAAGACCATTCTGAAGTGTTCTCGATTTGAAGTCAGCAGAGGCTGAAATCAAGAAAGAACATCAAGTGTTGATGGTCAATAAGACCACTAAGTTCAAGAAGGGCAAGGGTAAGAAGAACTTCAAGAAGGACGGCAAAGATGTTGCCGCGCCGTAAGCCCGTTGCGGGAAGAAGTCAAAGAATGGACACAAGCACGAGATCGAGTGCTTTTATTGCAAGGGAAGGGCATCGAAGCGGAACGCCCCAAATACTTAGCGGATAAGAAGGCGCAACACCAAAGGTATATTTGATATACATGTAATTGATGTGTACCTTACCAAGATCACTCGTAGTAACTCCCGGTATTTGATACCGTGCCGTTGCTCACATATGTAACTCACAGCAGAGCTGCGGAATAAACGGAGACCTGGCGAAGGGCGAGGAGGTGATCTTGGCGTCGGGAATGGTTCCAAGGTCGATGTGATCGCCGTCGACACGCTGCCTCTACATTTACCTACGGGATTAGTTTTAAACCTCAATAATTGTTATTTAGTGCCAAGTTTGAGCATGAACATTGTATCCGGATCTCGTTTGATACGAGATGGCTACTCATTTAAGTCCGAGAATAATGGTTGTTCGATTTATATGAGAGATATGTTTTATGGTCATGCTCCGATGGTCAATGGTTTATTCTTGATGAATCTCGAGCGTAATATTACACATGTTCATAGTGTGGATGCCAAAAGATGTAAAGTTGATAACGATAGTCCCACATACTTGTGGCATCGCCGCCTTGGTCACATTGGTGTCAAGCGCATGAAGAAGCTCCATGCCGATGGACTTTAGAGTCTCTTGATTATGAATCGCTTGACACATGCGAACCTTGCCTCTTAGGCAAATGACCAAGACTCCGTTCTCCGGAACAATGGAGCGAGCAACCAATTTGTTGGAAATCATACATACCGATGTGTGCGGTCCAATGAGCGTGGAGGCTCATGGAGGATATCGTTATGTTCTCACTCTCACTGATGACTTAAGTAGATATGGGTATGTCTACTTAATGAAACACAAGTCTGAGACCTTTGAAAAGTTCAAGGAATTTCAGAGTGAGGTGGAGAATCAATGTGACAGAAAGATAAAGTTCCTACGATCGATCGTGGAGGAGAATATTTAAGTCACGAATTTGGCACACACTTAAGAAAATGTGGAATCGTTTCACAACTCACGCTACCGAACACCTCAATAAACGGTGTGTCCGAACATCGTAATCGCACACTATTGGATATGGTGCGGTCTATGATGTCTCTTACCGATTTACCGCTATCATTTTGGGGATACGCCTAGAGACAGCTACATTCACTTTAAATAGGGCACCGCCTAAACCGCTGAGACGACACCGTATGAATTATGGTTTGGGAAGAAACCTAAGTCGTCGTTTCTAAAAGTTTGGGGATGCGATGCTTATGTCAAGAAACTTCAACCTGAAAAGCTTGAACCCAAATCGAAAAATGCGATTCATAGGATACCCTAAGGAAACTGTCGGGTATACCTTCTACTTAAGATCCGAAGGCAAGATCTTTGTTGCTAAGAACGGATGCTTTTCGAGAAAGAGTTTCTCTCGAAAGAAGTAAGTGGGAGGAAAGTAGAACTCGATGAAGTACTACCTCTCGAACAGGAAAGTGGTGCGGCGCAGAAACCGTTCTCGTGATGCCCACACCAACCAAGAGGAAAACGTTGATGATGATCAAGGTACTTGGATCAAGTTACTCTTGAACTTCGAAGGTCCACAAGGACGCGCTCCGCACGAGTGAGTGGTAGCAACCTGTCATGGAAATCATGTTGCTAGACAACAATGAACCTTCGAACTATGAAGAAGCAATGGCGGGCCGGATTCCAACAAATGGCTTGGAGCCATGAAACCGAGATAGAATCCATGTATGAAAACAAAGTATGGACTTTGACAGACTTGCCCGATGATCGGCGAGCGATAGAAAATAAATGGATTTTTAAGAAGAAGACGGACGCGGATGGTAATGTTACCATCTATAAAGCTCGACTTGTCGCTAAGGGTTATCGACAAGTTCAAGGGATTGACTACGACGAGACATTCTCTCCGTAGCGAAGCTTAAGTCCGTCCAATCATGTTAGCAATTGCCGATACTATGATTATGAGATATGGCGATGGACGCCAAAACGGCATTCCTTAACGGACATCTTAAGGAAGAGCTGTATATGATGCAGCGGAAGGTTTTGTCGATCCTCGTAACGCTAACAAAGTATGCAAGCTCCAATGATCCATTTATGGACTGGTGCAAGCATCTCGAGTTGGAACATTCGCTTTGATGAGATGATCAAAGCGTTTGGTTTATGCTTGAGACTTATGGAGAAGCTGCGTTTATAAGAAAGTGAGTGGGAGCTCAGAGCATTTCTCCTATTATATGTAGATGACATACTCTTGATGGGAAATGATACGAAACTCTGGACAACATTAAGGCCTACTTGAACAAGTGTTTTTCAATGAAGGACCTTGGAGAAGCTGCTTATATATTAGGCATCAAAATCTATAGAGATAGATCGAGGCGCCTCATAGGTCTTTCACAAAGCACATACCTTGATAAGATTTTGAAGAGGTTCAAAATGGATCAGTCCAAGAAGGGTTCTTGCCTATGTTACAAGGTGTGAGATTGAGCTCGGCACCACCGACCACGGCAAAAGATAAAGAAGAGATGAGTGTCATCCCTATGCTTCAGCCATAGGATCTATTATGTATGCCATGTTGTGTACTGGACCGATGTAAACCTTGCCGTTAGTTTGGTTGCAAGATACCAAAGCAATCCCGGCAAGGAACACCGGACAGCGGTCAAGAATATCTGAAGTACCTAAAAGGACAAAGGACATGTTTTCGCTTATGGAGGAGGCGAAGAGCTCGTCAGAAGGGTTACGCCGACGCTTAGCTTCGACTCAGATCCGATGACTCTAAGTCACAAACCGGATACGTGTATATGTTGAATGGTGGAGCAAGAAGATGGTAGTGCCGCAAGCGAGCGTCGTGGCGGGATCTACGTGTGAAGCGGAGTACATGGCAGCCTCGGAGGCAGCGATGAAGCGATTTGGGTGAAGGAGTTCATCACCGACCTAGGAGTCATACCCAACGCGTCGGGGCCGATCAAACTCTTCGTGACAACACTGGAGCTATTGCCCTAGCCAAGGAGCCTGTGTTTCACAAGAAGACCAGCACATCAAGCGTCGCTTCAACTCCATCCGTGAAAATGTTCAAGATGGAGACATAGAGATTTGCAAAGTACACACGGATCTCGAATGTCGCAGATCCGCTGACTAAACCTCTCGCGTGCAAAACATGATCAACACCGTAACTCTATGGGTGTTCGATTCATCACAATGTAACTAGATTGGTGACTCTAGTGCAAGTGGGAGATCTGTTGGAAATATGCCCTAGAGGCAATAATAAAAGGATTATTATATTTCAATGTTCATGATAATTGTCTTTTGTTCATGCTATAAATGTATTATCCGAAATCGTAATACACGTGTGAACACTTAGACCCAATGAGTCCCTAGTGAGCCTCTAGTTGACTAGCTCACAGATCAATAGATAGTCATGGTTTCGACTATGGACATTGGATGTCGTTGATAACGAGATCACATCATTAGGAGAATGATGTGATGGACAAGACCCAATCATAAGCACAAGCATAAAAGATCGTATAGTTCGTTTGCTAGAAGCTTTGCCAATGTCAAGTATCTATTCCTTCGACCATGAGATCGTGTAACTCCGGTTACCGAGGAGTGCCTTTGGTGTATCAAACGTCACAACGAATCGGGTGACTATAAAGGTGCATTACGGTATCTCCGAAAGTATCTGTTGGGTTGACACGGATCGAGCGGGATTTGTCACTCCGTATGACGGAGAGGTATCTCTGGGCCCACTCGGTAATGCATCATCATAATGAGCTCAATGTGACCAAGGTGTTGGCCACGGATCATGCATTACTGATGAGTAAAGTGACTTGCGAGAACGAGACTGAACAAGGTATTGGGATACCGACGATCGAGTCTCGCAAGTAACGTACCGATTGACAAAGGGAATTGCATACAGGGTTTTTGATCGAATCCTCGACATCGTGGTTCAACCGATGAAATCATCGAGGAGCATGTGGGAGCCAACATGGATATCCAGATCCCGCTGTTGGTTATTGCCCGAGAGTCGCCTCGGTCATGTCTGCGTGTCTCCCAACCCGTAGGGTCTACACACTTAAGGTTCGGTGACGCTAGGGTTAGTAGGAAGTCAAGTATGTGACCACCGAATGTTGTTCGAGTCCGGATGAGATCCGGACGTCACGAGGAGTTCGGAAGGGTCCGGAGGTAAAGAATAATATATAGGAAGTGGTGTTTCGCCATCGGGAAAGTTTGGGGTTTCGGTAGAAAGCACCGGACCAGGAAGGGTCCCGGGTCCACCGGTGGGGCCACCTATCCGGAGGGCCCCATGGGCTGAGAGGGAAGGAACCAGCCCACAGGGGCTGGTGCGCCCCTAGGGTCCACCCTGCGCCTAGGGTTGAAACCCTAGGGGGGCGCCCACCGGCTTGGGGGTACTCCACCCCTTGGCCGCCGCCCCCGGAGATTGGATCTCGGGCCGCCACTGGGGCCTATATAAAGGGGGGGAGGGAGGGGGGCTGCAAAACACAACTCCCAAGGCGCAGCCCCTCCTCTCCCCAACACATCTCCTCCTCCGTAGAGCTCGTGACAAGCCTCGCTTGAGATCTCGCTTCTCCACCATCATCACGCCGTCGTCTTTGCGGTGGAGCTGTCTTCCTCAACCTCTCCTTCCCCTTGCTGGATCAAGAAGGAGGAGACGCCGATCGTCTCTGCACGTGTGTTGAACGCGGAGGTGCTGTCCGCTCAAAGACTTGGCATCGGTGATCTAAATCACGCTCGAGTACGACTCCATCATCACCTTGCAAGCTTCGCGACGCGCGATCTACAAGTGGTATGTAGATGCAATCTCTCTCGTTACTCATTGCTTAGATGAACTCATAGATGGATCTTGGTGAAACCGTAGGAAAAATTTTAATTTTCTGCAACGTTCCCCAACATGGTACAAGATCCCGGATGCATCGGCGTTATTATGGAATCTGATTCTAGCGAGCTTATTCAATCATGCAATGGAATTATCAAAGTGTGGACACCCTATACAACCATTTTGGCTGATTGCTTTCGAATGGCTTATTCTATAGGTGTGAGTCTCACCCACCGCCCTAGCTAGGGATGCAAACCGGGCGCGCATAATTTAGCTAGACTCGTACTTATGATTTGAATGTACAAGTGGATTGGGATGGCCATCCACCAAGCTTCATTATTCCAGACATTTTATTTGATGTAACTGTCATTTGAATTTTAATAAACGGCCCAAGGGCATCCTCCTCAAAAACTTACGGCCTTTACGGTGGAGACTTCGGGATTGGATCGAATGGGAGGGAGGCCAGTGAAGATGAAGGGGCCAAGAGAATTAGTTTTGGGCAGGTTACGTTTGATTTAGTACATGGATTTTAAAAACGAATGTCGATGCTGTTTATTTTGAGGATGGGTCGAGAGCTGCAGCAGCTGCTATACATCGGAACTCAAAGGGGGAAGCGATGATGGCAGGTTGTTCATGGGTTCTCAAGAGTTTACTCAATAGCACGACAGCGGAGGTTGTGGCGTTGCAAATGGGGCTTTCTATGGTACAGGATCTCGGATGCATCGGCATTATTATGAAATCCGATTCTCTCGAGCTTATTCAGTATTGCAATGGAATTGTCGAAGTGTGGACACCCTACACAACCATTTTGGCTGATTGCTTTCAAATGGCTCATTCTATAGGCGTGGTGAGTCTCATCCACGGTCCTAGCTAGGGTGCAAGCCGGTACACATAATTTAGCTAGATTCATACTTATGATTTGAATGTAGAAGTGGATTGGGATGGCCATCCACCAAGCTTCATTCTTCCAGACATTTTATTTGATGTAACTGTCATTTCAATTTTGATAAAGGGCGCCCAAGGGCATCCTCCTCAAAAAACATACGGGCTTTACAGTGGAGACTGGGATTGGATCGAGTGGGCAGGAGGCCAGTGAAGATCAAGGGGCCAAGAGAATTTGTTTTAGGCTGGTTACGTTTGATTTAGTACACAGATTATAAAAATGAATGTCGATGCTGCTTATCCGGAGGATGGGTCAGGAATTGCAACTGCTACATACTTCGGAACTCAAAGGAGGAAGCGTTGATGGCAGGTCGTTCATGGGTTCTCAAGAGTTTACTCAATAGCACGACAGCAGAGGCCGTGGCCTTGCAAAGGGGGCTTTCCTCTCAAAAAAAGAAGATCTCGGATGCATCGGTGTTATTATGGAATCCGATTCTCTCGAGCTTATTTAATCATGTAATGGGAATTATCAAAGTATGGACGCCTTACACAAACATTTTGGCTGATTGCTTTCGAATGGCTTATTCTATAGGTGCGGTGAGTCTCACCAACTGTCCTAGCTAGGGATGCAAACCGGGCGCGCATAATTTAGCTAGACTCGTACTTATGATTTGAATGTACAAGTGGATTGGGATGGCCATCCACCAAGCTTCATTATTCCAGACATTTTATTTGATGTAACTGTCATTTGAATTTTAATAAACGGCGCCCAAGGGCATCCTCCTCAAAAACTTACGGCCTTTACGGTGGAGACTTTAGGGTTGGATCGAATGGGTGGGACGCTAGTACTGAAGATCAAGGGGCCAAGAGAATTAGTTTTTGGCAGGTTACGTATGATTTAGTACACGGATTATAAAATGAATGTCGATGCTGCTTATTTTGAGGATGGGTCATGAGGTGCAGCTGCAATATACTCACTTCGGAACACATAGGGGGGAAGCGATGATGGCAGGTCGTTCATGGGTTCTCAAGAGTTTACTCAATAGCACGACATCGGTAGGCCGTGGCGTTGCAAAGGGGGTTTTCTATGGTACAAGATCCCGGATGCATCGGCGTTATTATGGAATCTGATTCTAGCGAGCTTATTCAATCATGCAATGGAATTATCAAAGTGTGGACACCCTATACAACCATTTTGGCTGATTGCTTTCGAATGGCTTATTCTATAGGTGCGGCGAGTCTCACCCACTGTCCTAGCTAGGGATGCAAACCGGGCGCGCATAATTTAGCTAGACTCGTACTTATGATTTGAATGTACAAGTGGATTGGGATGGCCATCCACCAAGCTTCATTATTCCAGACATTTTATTTGATGTAACTGTCATTTGAATTTTAATAAACGGCCCAAGGGCATCCTCCTCAAAAACTTACGGCCTTTACGGTGGAGACTTCGGGATTGGATCGAATGGGAGGGAGGGCCAGTGAAGATGAAGGGGCCAAGAGAATTAGTTTTGGGCAGGTTACGTTTGATTTAGTACATGGATTTTAAAATGAATGTCGATGCTGCTTATTTTGAGGATGGGTCGAGAGCTGCAGCAGCTGCTATACATCGGAACTCAAAGGGGGAAGCGATGATGGCAGGTTGTTCATGGGTTCTCAAGAGTTTACTCAATAGCACGACAGCGGAGGTTGTGGCGTTGCAAATGGGGCTTTCTATGGTACAGGATCTCGGATGCATCGGCATTATTATGAAATCCGATTCTCTCGAGCTTATTCAGTATTGCAATGGAATTGTCGAAGTGTGGACACCCTACACAACCATTTTGGCTGATTGCTTTCAAATGGCTCATTCTATAGGCGTGGTGAGTCTCATCCACGGTCCTAGCTAGGGGTGCAAGCCGGGTACACATAATTTAGCTAGATTCATACTTATGATTTGAATGTAGAAGTGGATTGGGATGGCCATCCACCAAGCTTCATTCTTCCAGACATTTTATTTGATGTAACTGTCATTTCAATTTTGATAAAGGGCCCAAGGGCATCCTCCTCAAAAACATCTGGGCTTTACAAAGGAGACGGGATTGGATCGAGTGGGCAGGAGGCCAGTGAAGATCAAGGGGCCAAGAGAATTTGTTTTAGGCTGGTTACGTTTGATTTAGTACACAGATTATAAAAATGAATGTCGATGCTGCTTATCCGGAGGATGGGTCAGGAATTGCAACTGCTACATACTTCGGAACTCAAAGGAGGAAGCGTTGATGGCAGGTCGTTCATGGGTTCTCAAGAGTTTACTCAATAGCACGACAGCAGAGGCCGTGGCCTTGCAAAGGGGGCTTTCCTCTCAAAAAAAGAAGATCTCGGATGCATCGGTGTTATTATGGAATCCGATTCTCTCGAGCTTATTTAATCATGTAATGGGAATTATCAAAGTATGGACGCCTTACACAAACATTTTTGCTGATTGCTTTCGAATGGCTTATTCTATAGGTGCGGTGGGTCTCACCAACTGTCCTAGCTAGGGATGCAAACCGGGCGCGCATAATTTAGCTAGACTCGTACTTATGATTTGAATGTACAAGTGGATTGGGATGGCCATCCACCAAGCTTCATTATTCCAGACATTTTATTTGATGTAACTGTCATTTGAATTTTAATAAACGGCGCCCAAGGGCATCCTCCTCAAAAACTTACGGCCTTTACGGTGGAGACTTTAGGGTTGGATCGAATGGGTGGGACGCTAGTACTGAAGATCAAGGGGCCAAGAGAATTAGTTTTTGGCAGGTTACGTATGATTTAGTACACGGATTATAAAATGAATGTCGATGCTGCTTATTTTTGTTGGGGAACGTAGTAATTTCAAAAATTTTCCTACGCACACGCAAGATCATGGTGATGTATAGCAACGAGAGGGGAGAGTGTTGTCTACATACCCTTGTAGACCCGGCGAAGCGATCACAACGTAGAGGAAGTAGTCGACGTTCTCCTCGCGATCCAACCGATCCGGCGCCGTTACATCCGACGCCCCGAGTTCTTGACACACGTACAGCTCGATGACGCCCTCGTACTCCGATCCAGCCGAGTGTCGAGGAGAGTTCCACAAGACGACGTGGCAGGACGATCTTGATGTTTCACGACAGAGGTTTCGCCTAAGCTTCATGACGGATAACCGAGGTGGAATATGGTGGAGGGGGGCACCGACACGGCTAAGGAACGATCTCACGATCAACTTGTGCGTTTCAAGGTGCCCCCTGCCCCGTGATATAAAGGAGCCAAGGGAAGGGGCGCCGGCCAGAGAGGGAGGCGCAGGAGGAGTCCTACTCCTTAGGGAGTAGGACTCCCCTCCAATCCTATTCCAATTAGGATTCCTGAGGGGAAAAGAGAGGAGGGGGCGGCCACCCTCCTAATCCTAATAGGACTAGGGGAAGGGGAGGCGCAGCCCATCTAGGGTAGCCCTTCTCTTTTCCACTAAGGCCCACTATGGCCCATTTACCTCCCGGGGTTCTGTAACCTCCGGTACTCGATAAATTCCGCTTTTGCGGAACCATTCCAACTCCAAACATAGGCTTCCAATATATCAATCTTTATGTCTCGACCATTCCGAGACTCCTCGTCATGTCCGTGATCACATCCGGGACTCGAACTCCTTCGTACATCAAAATACATAAACTCATAATAACATCGCCATCGAAACCTTAGCGTGCGGACCCTACGGTTCGAGAATAATGTAGACATGACCTAGAACTATTCACGGTCAATAACCAACAGCGGACCTGGATGCCCATATTGGTTCCTACATATTCTACGAAGATCTTTGTCGGTCAGACCGCATAACAACATCGTTGTTCCCTTTGTCATCGGTATGTTACTTGCCCGAGATTCGATCGTCGGTATCCAATACCTAGTTCAATCTCGTTACGGCAAGTCTCTTTACTCGTTCGTAATACATCATCTCACAACTAACTCATTAGTTGTAGTGCTTGCAAGGCTTAAGTGATGTGTATTACCGAGAGGGCCCAGAGATACCTCTCCGACAATCGGAGTGACAAAACCTAATCTCGAATACGCCAACCCAACATCCGCCTTTGGAGACACCAGTAGTACTCCTTTATAATCACCCGATTACGTTGTGACGCTTGGTAGCACCAAAGTGTTCCTCCGTAAACGGAGTTGCATAATCTCATAGTTACAGGAACATGTATAAGTCATGGATAAAAGCAAGAGTAATATACTAAACGATCGTGTGCTAAGTCGATGGAATGGGTCATGTCAATCGATCATTCTCGCTAATGATGTGACCTCATTAATCAAATAACAACTCCTTGTTCATGGTTAGGAAACATAACCATCTTTGATTAACAAGCTAGTCTAGTAGAGGCATACTAGTGACATGTTTGTTTGTCTATGCATTCACACATGTATCATGTTTCCGGTTAATACAATTCTAGCATGAATGATAAACATTTATCATGAAATAAGGAAATAAATAATAACTTTATTATTGCCTCTAGGGCATATTTCCTTGATCTCCCACTTGCACTAGAGTCAATAATCTAGATCACATCATCATGTGATTAACATCGATAGTTCACATCATCATGTGATTAACACCCATAGTTCACATCGCCATGTGACCAACACCCAAAGGGTTTACTAGATTCAATAATCTAGTTCACATCGCTATGTGATTAATACCCAAAGAGTACTAAGGTGTGATCATGTTTTGCTTGTGAAAGAGTCTTAGTCAACGGGTCTTTCACATTCAGATCCGTTATGTATTTTGCAATTTTTCTATGTCTACAATGCTCTGCACGAAGCTACTCTAGCTAATTGCTCCCACTTTCAATATGTATCTAGATCGAGACTTAGAGTCATCCGGATCGGTGTCAAAACTTGCATCGACGTAACCCTTTACGTATTTAACCTTTTGTCACTTCCATAATCGAGAAACATATCCTTATTCCACTAAGGATAATTTTTGACCATTGTCGATGATCTACTCCTAGATCACTATTGTACCCTTGTCAAACTCGGTCAGGGTATACAATAGATCGGTACACAGCATGGCATACTTTATAGAACCTATGGCCAAGGCATAGGAATGACTTTCATTCTCTTTCTATCTTCTGCCGTGGTCGGGTTTTGAGTCTTACTCAATTTCACACCTTGTAACACAGGCAAGAACTCTTTCTTTAACTGCTCCATTTTGAACTACTTCAAAATCTTGTCAAGGTATGTACTCATTGAAAAACTTATCAAGCGCCTTGATCTATCTCTATAGATCTTGATGCTCAATATGTAAGTAGCTTTACCGAGGTCTTTCTTTGAAAAACTCCTTTCAAACACTTCTTTATGCTTTGCAGAATAATTCTACATTATTTCCGATCTATAATATGTCATTCACATATACTTATCGAAATGTTTGTAGTGCTCCCACTCACTTTTTAGTAAATACAGCTTCACCGTAAGTCTCAGATAAAACTATATGCTTTGATCAACTCATCAAAGCGTATATTCCAACTCGAGATGCTTGCACCAGTCCATAGATGGATCATTTGGAGCTTGCACACTTTGTTAGCTCCCTTTGGATCGATAAAACCTTCTGGTTGCATCATATACAACTCTTCCTCCTAAAACCCATTCAGGAATGCAGTTTTTACATCCATTTGCCAAATTTCATAAATTGTGGCAATTGCTAACATGATTCGGACAGATTTAAGCATCGCTACAGTTGAGAAAATCTCATTGTAGTCAACACCTTGAACTTGTCAAAAACCTTTTTGCGACAAGTCGAGCTTTGTAGATAGTAACACTACTATCAGCGTCCGTCTTCTTCTTGAAGATCCACTTGTTTTCTATTGCTTGCCTACCCTCGGGCAAGTCAACCAAAGTCCATACTTTGTTTTCATACATGGATCCCATCTCAGATTTCATGGCCTCAAGCCATTTTGCGGAATCTGGGCTCACCATCGCTTCTTCATAGTTCGTAGGTTCATCATGATCTAGTAGCATGACTTCCGAACAGGATTACCGTACCACTCAGTGCGGATCGTACTCTGGTTGATCTACGAGGTTCAGAGTAACTTGATCTCAAGTTTCATGATCAACATCATCAACTTCCTCACTACTTGGTGCAGTGTCTCGTAAACCGGTTTCGCGACGAACTACTTTCAAGTAAGGGAGAAGGTACTATTACCTCATCAAGTTCCACTTTCCTCCCACTCACTTCTTTCGAGAGAAACTCCTTCTCTAGAAAGGATCCATTCTTAGCAACAAATGTCTTGCCTTCGGATCTGTGATAGAAGGTATACCCAACTGTTTCCTTTGGGTATCCTATGAAGACACATTTCTCCGATTTGGGTTCGAGCTTATCAGGTTGAAGCTTTTTCACATAAGCATCGCATCCCCAAACTTTAAGAAACGACAACTTTAGTTTCTTGCTAAACCACAGTTCATATAGTGTCGTCTCAACGGATTTAGATGGTGCCCTATTTAACGTGAATGCAGCTGTCTCTAATGCATGATCCCAAAACGATATTGGTAAATCGGTAAGAAACATCATGTACTATATCCAATAAAGTACGGTTATGACGTTCGGACATACCATTATGATGTGGTGTTCCAGGTGGCATGAATTTGTGAAACTATTCCACATTGTTTTAATTGAAGACCAAACTCAGAACTCAAATATTTGTCTCCATGATCGATCGTAGAAATCTTATTTTCTTGTCACGATGATTTTTCCACTTCACTCTGAAATTCTTTGAACCTTTCAACTATTTCAGACTTATGTTTCATCAAGTAGATATACCCATATCTCGCTCAAATCATCTGTGAAGGTCGAAAATAACGATACCCACCATGAGCCTTAACACTCATTGGATCGCATACATCGGTATGTATTATTTCCAATAAGTCGGTTGCTTTCGCTCCATCGTTCCGGAGAACGGAGTCTTAGTCATCTTGCCCATGAGGCATGGTTCGCAAGCATCAAGTGATTCATAATCAAGTGATTTCAAAATCCCATCAGCATGGAGTTTCTTCATGCGCTTTACACCAATATGATCTAAACGGTAGTGCCACAAATAAGTTGCACTATCATTATTAACTTTGCATCTTTTGGTTTCAATATTATGAATATGTGTATCACTACGATCGAGATCCAATGAACCATTTTCATTGGGTGTGTAACCATATAAGGTTTTATTCATGTAAATGAACAACAGTTTATTCTCTTACTTAAATGAATAACCGTATTGCAATAAACACGATCAAATCATATTCATGCTCAACGCAAACACCAAATAACATTTATTTAGGTTCAACACTAATCCCGAAAGTATAGGGAGTGTGCAATGATGATCATATCAATCTTGAAACTACTTTCAACACACATCATCACTTCACCCTTAACTAGTTTCATTTTATTCGCAACTCCTGCTTCGAGTTACTACTCTTAGCAACTGAACCAGTACCAAATACCGAGGGGTTGCTATAAACACTAGTAAAGCACACATCAAACACCTGTATATCAAATATACCCTTTTCACTTTGCCATCCTTCTTATCCACCAAATATTTAGGGCAGTTTCGCTTCAAAGGACCATTTCCTTTGTAATTGTAAGCACTTTCGGTTTAGGCTTTGGTTCAGCTTTGGGCTTCTTCGTGGGAGTGACAACTTGCTTGTCAATCTACTTGAAGTTCCCTTTCTTTCCTTTGCCCTTTTCTTGAAACTAATGATCTTGTCAACCATCAACACTTGATGCTCTTTCTTGATTTCTACCTTCGTCGATTTCAACATCACGAAGAGCTCGGGAATTATTTTCGTCATCCCTTGCATACTATAGTTCATCACGAAGTTCTACTAACTTGGTGATGGTGACTAGAGAATTTCGTCAATCACTATCTTATCGGAAGATTAACTCCCACTTGATTCAAGCGATTGTAGTACCCGGACAACTGAGCACATGCTCACTAGTTGAGCGATTCTCCTCCATCTTTTAGCTATAGAACTTGTTGGAGACTTCATATCTCTCAACTCGGGTATTTGCTTGAAATATTAACTTCAACTCTGGAACATCTCATATGGTCCATGATGTTCAAAACATCTTTGAAGTCCCGATTCTAAGCCATAAAGCATGGTGCACAAAACTATCAAGTAGTCATCATATTGAGCTAGCCAAACGCTCATAACGTTTGCATACGCTCTGCAATAGGTCTGTCACCTAGCGGTGCATTAAGGACATAATTCTTACGTGCAAAGCAATGAGGATAAACCTCCGATCACGGATCGAATCCGCATCATTGCTACTAACATTTTCAACACAATTTTCTAGGAACATATCAAAACAAACATATGAAAGCAACAACGCGAGCTATTGATCTACAACATAATTTGCAAAATACTACGGGACTAAGTTCATGATAAATTTAAGTTCAATTAATCATATTACTTAAGAACTCCCACTTAGACAGACATCCTCTAGTCATCTAAGTGATCACGTGATCCAAATCAACTAAACCATAACCGATCATCACGTGAAATGGAGTAGTTTTCAATGGTGAACATCTTATGTTGATCATATCTACTATATGATTCACGCCGACCTTTCGGTCTCCGTGTTCCGAGGCCATATCTCGCATATGCTAGGCTCGTCAAGTATAACCCGAGTATTCTCGTGTGCAAAACTGGCTTGCACCCGTTGTAGATGGACGAGAGCTTATCACACCCGATCATCACGTGGTGTCCGGGCACGACGAACTTTGGCAACGGTGCATACTCGGGAGAACACTTCTTGATAATTTAGTGAGAGATCATCTTATAATGCTACCGTCAACCAAAGCAAGATAAGATGCATAAAAGGATAAACATCACATGCAAATCAATATAAGTGATATGATATGGTCATCATCATCTTGTGCTTCATGATCTCCATCTTGCAGCACCACCATGATCACCATCGCCACCGCGCGACACCTTGATCTCCATCGTAGCATCGTTGTCGCCTCGCCAAACTTATGCTTCTACGACTATCGCTACCGCTTAGTGATAAAGTAAAGCATTACAGAAGCGATTGCATTGCATACAATAAAGCGACAACCATATGGCTCCAGCCGATTGCCGATAACCGGTTACAAAACATGATCATCTCATACAATAAAATATAGCATCACGTCTTGACCATATCACATCACAACATGCCCTGCAAAAACAAGTTAGACGTCCTCTACTTTGTTGTTGCAAATTTTACGTGGCTGCTACGGGCTTAAGCAAGAACCAGTCTCACCTACGCATCAAAACCACAACGATACTTCGTCAAATAGACTCGTTTAACCTTCTCAAGGACCGGGCGTATACACTCGGTTCAACTAAAGTGAGAGAGCAGCACCCACAGTCACCTTTAAGCAACGAGTGCTCGCAGCGGTGAAACCAGTCTCGCGTAAGCGTCACGCGTAATGTCGGTCAGGCGCTTCATCTCACAATACCGCTGAACCAAAGTATGACATCTTTGGTAGGCAGTATGACTTGTATCGCCCACAACTCACTTGTGTTCTACTCGTGCAAAACATCAAACCATATAAAAACCTGGCTCGGATGCCACCGTTGGGGAACGAGTAATTTCAAAATTTTCCTACGCACACGCAAGATCATGGTGATGTATAGCAACGAGAGGGAGAGTGTTGTCTACATACCCTTGTAGACCCGGCGAAGCGATCACAACGTAGAGGAAGTAGTCGACGCGTTCTCCTCGCGATCCAACCGATCCCGCGCGTTACTCGACGCCCGAGTTCTTGACACACGACAGCTCGATGGCGTCCCTCGACTCGATCCAGCCGAGTGTCGAGGGAGAGTTCGTCAAGACGACGGCGTGGTGACGATCTTGATGTTTCACGGCACAGGCTTCGCCTAAGCTTCATGACGGTATAACCGAGGTGGAATATGGTGGAGGGGGCACGCGACACGGCTAAGGAACGATCTCACGATCAACTTGTGCGTTCAAGGTGCCCCCGCCTGTATATAAAGGAGCCAAGGGAGGGGGCGCCGGCCAGAGAGGGAGGCGCAGGAGGAGTCCTACTCCTTCCGGGAGTAGGACTCCCTCCAATCCTATTCCAATTAGGATTCCCTGAGGGGAAAAGAGGAGGAGGGGCCGCCACCTCTCCTAATCCTAATAGGACTAGGGAAGGGGAGGCGCAGCCCATCTAGGGTAGCCCTTCTCTTTTCCACTAAGGCCCACTATGGCCCATTTACCTCCCGGGGTTCTGTAACCTCCGGTACTCGATAAATTCCGCTTTTGCCGGAACCATTCGAACTCCAAACATAGGCTTCCAATATATCAATCTTTATGTCTCGACCATTCCGAGACTCCTCGTCATGTCCGTGATCACATCCGGGACTCGAACTCCTTGGTACATCAAAATACATAAACTCATAATAAGCATCATCGAAACCTTAAGCGTGCGGACCCTACGGTTCGAGAATAATGTAGACATGACCTAGAACTATTCACGGTCAATAACCAACAGCGGGACCTGGATGCCCATATTGGTTCCTACATATTCTACTGAAGATCTTTGTCGGTCGGACCGCATAACAACATCGTTGTTCCCTTTGTCATCGGTATGTTACTTGCCCGAGATTCGATCGTCGTATATCAATACCTAGTTCAATCTCGTTACCGCAAGTCTCTTTACTCGTTCCGTAATACATCATCTCACAACTAACTCATTAGTTGTAGTGCTTGCAAGGCTTAAGTGATGTGTATTACCGAGAGGGCCCAGAGATACCTCTCCACAATCGGAGTGACAAAACCTAATCTCGAATACGCCAACCCAACATCTGCCTTTGGAGACACTGTAGTACTCCTTTATAATCACCCGATACGTTGTGACGTTTGGTAGCACCCAAAGTGTTCCTCCGTAAACGGAGTTGCATAATCTCATAGTTACAGGAACATGTATAAGTCATGGATAAAAGCGGTAGCAATATACTAAACGATCGTGTGCTAAGTCGATGGAATGGGTCATGTCAATCGATCATTCGCTAATGATGTGACCTCATTAATCAAATAACAACTCCTTGTTCATGGTTAGGAAACATAACCATCTTTGATTAACAAGCTAGTCTAGTAGAGGCATACTAGTGACATGTTTGTTTGTCTATGCATTCACACATGTATCATGTTTCCGGTTAATACAATTCTAGCATGAATGATAAACATTTATCATGAAATAAGGAAATAAATAATAACTTTATTATTGCCTCTAGGGCATATTTCCTTCAATTTTGAGGATGGGTCATGAGGTGCAGCTGCAATATACTCACTTCGGAACACATAGGGGGGAAGCGATGATGGCAGGTCATTCATGGGTTCTCAAGAGTTTACTCAATAGCACGACATCGGTAGGCCGTGGCGTTGCAAAGGGGGTTTTCTATGGTACAAGATCCCGGATGCATCGGCGTTATTATGGAATCTGATTCTAGCGAGCTTATTCAATCATGCAATGGAATTATCAAAGTGTGGACACCCTATACAGCCATTTTGGCTGATTGCTTTCGAATGGCTTATTCTATAGGTGCGGCGAGTCTCACCCACTGTCCTAGCTAGGGATGCAAACCGGGCGCGCATAATTTAGCTAGACTCGTACTTATGATTTGAATGTACAAGTGGATTGGGATGGCCATCCACCAAGCTTCATTATTCCAGACATTTTATTTGATGTAACTGTCATTTGAATTTTAATAAACGGCGCCCAAGGGCATCCTCCTCAAAAACTTACGGCCTTTACGGTGGAGACTTTAGGGTTGGATCGAATGGGTGGGACGCTAGTACTGAAGATCAAGGGGCCAAGAGAATTAGTTTTTGGCAGGTTACGTATGATTTAGTACACGGATTATAAAATGAATGTCGATGCTGCTTATTTTGAGGATGGGTCATGAGGTGCAGCTGCAATATACTCACTTCGGAACACATAGGGGGGAAGCGATGATGGCAGGTCGTTCATGGGTTCTCAAGAGTTTACTCAATAGCACGACATCGGTAGGCCGTGGCGTTGCAAAGGGGGTTTTCTATGGTACAAGATCCCGGATGCATCGGCGTTATTATGGAATCTGATTCTAGCGAGCTTATTCAATCATGCAATGGAATTATCAAAGTGTGGACACCCTATACAGCCATTTTGGCTGATTGCTTTCGAATGGCTTATTCTATAGGTGCGGCGAGTCTCACCCACTGTCCTAGCTAGGGATGCAAACCGGGCGCGCATAATTTAGCTAGACTCGTACTTATGATTTGAATGTACAAGTGGATTGGGATGGCCATCCACCAAGCTTCATTATTCCAGACATTTTATTTGATGTAACTGTCATTTGAATTTTAATAAACGGCGCCCAAGGGCATCCTCCTCAAAAACTTACGGCCTTTACGATGGAGACTTTAGGGTTGGATCGAATGGGTGGGACGCTAGTACTGAAGATCAAGGGGCCAAGAGAATTAGTTTTAGCCAGGTTACGTATGATTTAGTACACGGATTATAAAATGAATGTCAATGTTGCTTATTTTGAGGATGGGTCATGAGGTGCAGCTGCTATATACTTTGGAACACATAGGGGGGAAGCGATGATGGCAGGTCGTTCATGGGTTCTCAAGAGTTTACTCAATAGCACGACAACGGAGGCTGTGGCATTGCAAAGGGGGCTTTCTATGGTACACGATCTCGGTTGCATCAGCGTTATTATGGAATCTGATTCTCTCGAGCTTATTCAATCATGCAATGGAATTATCAAAGTGTGGACACCCTATACAACCATTTTGGCTGATTGCTTTCGAATGGCTTATTCTATAGGTGCGGTGAGTCTCACCCACTGTCCTAGCTAGGGATGCAAACCGGGCGCGCATAATTTAGCTAGACTCGTACTTATGATTTGAATGTACAAGTGGATTGGGATGGCCATCCACCAAGCTTCATTATTCCAGACATTTTATTTGATGTAACTGTCATTTGAATTTTAATAAACGGCGCCCAAGGGCATCCTCCTCAAAAACTTACGGCCTTTACGGTGGAGACTTTAGGGTTGGATCGAATGGATGGGACACTAGTACTGAAGATCAAGGGGCCAAGAGAATTAGTTTTAGGCAGGTTACGTATGATTTAGTACACGGATTATAAAATGAATGTCGATGCTGCTTATTTTGAGGATGGGTCATGAGGTGCAGCTGCTATATACTTCGGAACACATAGGGGGGAAGCGATGATGGCAGGTCGTTCATGGGTTCTCAAGAGTTTACTCAATAGCACGACAACGGAGACTGTGGCCTTGCAAAGGGGGCTTTCTATGGTACACGATCTCGGGCATCGGCGTTATTATGGAATCTGATTCTCTCGAGCTTATTCAATCATGCAATGGAATTATCGAAGTGTGTACACGTCCCTACACAACCATTTTGGCTGATTGCTTTCAAATGGCTTATTCTTTAGGTGCAGTGAATCTCATCCACTGTCCTAAGGGTGCAAACCGGGCGCGCATAATTTAGCTAGATTCGTACTTATGATTTGAATGTAGAAGTGGATTGGGATGGACATCCACCAAGCTTTATTCTTCCAAACATTTTATTTGATGTAACTGTCATTTCAATTTTGATAAAGGGCGTCCAAGGGCATCCTCCTCAAAAAACTTATGGGCTTTACGGTGGAGACTGGGATTGGATCGAGTGGGCAGGAGGCCAGTGAAAATGAAGGGGCCAAGAGAATTAGTTTTGGGCAGGTTACGTTTGATTTAGTACATGGATTTTAAAATCAATGTTGATGCTGCTTATTTTGAGGATGGGTCAGGAACTGCAGTTGCTATATACTTTGGAACTCAAAGGGGAAAGCGATGATGGCAGGTCGTTCATGGGTTCTCAAGAGTTTACTCAATAGGACAACAGTGGAGGCTGTGGCGTTGCAAGGGGGGCTTTCTATGGTACAAGATCTTGGATGCATCAGCGTTATTATGAAATCTGATTCTCTCAAGTTTATTCAATCATGAATGGAACTATCGAAATCTGGACACCCTACACAGCCATTTTGGCTTATTGCTTTCAAATGGCTTATGCTATAGGTGCAGTGAATCTCATCCACTGTCCTAGCCAGGGGTGCAAACTGGGCGCGCATAATTTAGCTAGATTCCTACTTATGATTTGAATGTAGAAGTGGATTGGGATGGTCACCCACCAAGCTTCATTCTTCCAGACATTTTATTTGATGTAACTGCCATTTGAATTTTAATAAAGGGCTCCCAATGGCATCCTCCTCAAAAACTTACGGCCTTTTATGGTGGACACTTTGGGATTGGATCGAATGGCTGGGAGGCTAGTGAAGATGAAGGGGCCAAGAGAAGTTTATGCATGTTATGTTTGATTTACTACACGGGTTATAAAATCAATGTTGATGCTGCTTATTTTGAGGATGGGTCAGGAGCTGCAGCTGCTATATACTTCGGAACTCAAAGGGGGAAGCGATGATGGCATGTCGTTCATGGGTTCTCAAGAGTTAACTCAATAGCATGACAACGGAGGCTGTGGTGTTGCAAAGGGGCTTTCTATGGTACAAGATCCCGGATGCATCGGCGTTATTATGGAATCTGAGTCTCTCGAGCTTATGCAATCATGCAATGGAACTATGGAAGTCTGGACACCCTACACAACCATTTTGGCTGATTGCTTTCAAATGGCTTATTCTATATGTGCAGTGAATCTCATCCACTGTCCTAGCTAGGGTGCAAATTGGGCGTGCATAATTTGGCTAGATTCCTTATGATTTGAATGTAGAAGTGGATTGGGATGGCCATCCACCAAGCTTCATTCTTCCAGACATTTTATTTGATGTAACTACCACTTGAATTTTAATAAAGGGCGCCCAAGGGCATCCTCCTGAAAATACTTACGGCCTTTTTACGGTGGAGACTTTGGGATTGGATCGAATGGGTGGGAGGCCAGTGAAGATGAAGGGGCCAAGAGAAGTTTTAGGCATGTTACATTTGATTTAGTACACGGATTATAAAATCAATGTTGATGCTGCTTATTTTGAGGATGGGTCGGGAGCTGCAGCTGCTATATACTTCGGAACTCAAAGGGGAAGCGAGATGGCGTCGTTCATGGGTTCTCAGGAGTTTACTCAATAGGACGTCGTGGAGGCTGTGGCATTGCAAATGGGGCTTTCTATGGTACAAGATCTTGGATGCATCGGCGTTATTATGGAATCTGATTCTCTCGAGCTTATTCAATCATGCAATGGAACTATCAAAGTCTGGACACCCTAGCCATTTTGGCTGATTGCTTTCCATTTTGGCATTATTGCTTTCAAATGGCTTATGCTATAGGTGCAGTGAATCTCATCCATTGTCCTAGCCAGGGGTGCAAACTGGGCGCGCATAATTTAGCTAGATTCCTACTTATGATTTGAATGTAGAAGTGGATTGGGATGGTCACCCACCAAGCTTCATTCTTCCAGACATTTTATTTGATGTAACTGCCATTTGAATTTTAATAAAGGGCTCCCAATGGCATCCTCCTCAAAAACTTACGGCCTTTTATGGTGGACACTTTGGGATTGGATCGAATGGCTGGGAGGCTAGTGAAGATGAAGGGGCCAAGAGAAGTTTATGCATGTTATGTTTGATTTACTACACGGGTTATAAAATCAATGTTGATGCTGCTTATTTTGAGGATGGGTCAGGAGCTGCAGCTGCTATATACTTCGGAACTCAAAGGGGGAAGCGATGATGGCATGTCGTTCATGGGTTCTCAAGAGTTAACTCAATAGCATGACAACGGAGGCTGTGGTGTTGCAAAGGGGGCTTTCTATGGTACAAGATCCCGGATGCATCGGCGTTATTATGGAATCTGAGTCTCTCGAGCTTATGCAATCATGCAATGGAACTATGGAAGTCTGGACACCCTACACAACCATTTTGGCTGATTGCTTTCAAATGGCTTATTCTATATGTGCAGTGAATCTCATCCACTGTCCTAGCTAGGGTGCAAATTGGGCGTGCATAATTTGGCTAGATTCCTTATGATTTGAATGTAGAAGTGGATTGGGATGGCCATCCACCAAGCTTCATTCTTCCAGACATTTTATTTGATGTAACTACCACTTGAATTTTAATAAAGGGCGCCAAGGGCATCCTCCACGAAAATACTTACGGCCTTTTTACGGTGGAGACTTTGGGATTGGATCGAATGGGTGGGAGGCCAGTGAAGATGAAGGGGCCAAGAGAAGTTTTAGGCATGTTACATTTGATTTAGTACACGGATTATAAAATCAATGTTGATGCTGCTTATTTTGAGGATGGGTCGGGAGCTGCAGCTGCTATATACTTCGGAACTCAAAGGGGGAAGCGAGTCGTTCATGGGTTCTCAGGAGTTTACTCAATAGGACGTCAGCGAAGGCTGTGGCATTGCAAATGGGGCTTTCTATGGTACAAGATCTCGGATGCATCGGCGTTATTATGGAATCTGATTCTCTCGAGCTTATTCAATCATGCAATGGAACTATCAAAGTCTGGACACCCTACATAGCCATTTTGGCTGATTGCTTTCAAATGGCTTATTCTATAGGTGCAGTCAATCTCATCTACTGTCCTAGCTACGGGCGCAAACCGGGCGCGCATAATTTAGCTAGATTCGTACTTATGATTTGACTGTAGAATTGGATTGGGATGGCCATGTTGGAAATTTGTCGCAATAATAAAATGGTTATTATTATATTTTCTTGTTCATGATAATTGTCTATTGTTCATGCTATAATTGTATTAACCGGAACCCATAATACATGTGTGAATACATAGACCACAACATGTCCCTAGTGGGGCTCTAGTTGACTAGCTCGTTGATCAGTAGATGGTTATGGTTTCCTGACCATGGACATTGGATGTCATTGATAACGAGATCACATCATTAGGAGAATGATGTGATGGACAAGACCAAATCCTAAGCATAGCACAAGATCGTGTAGTTCGTTTGCTAGAGCTTTTCTAATGTTAAGTATCTTTCCTTAGACCATGAGATTGTGCAACTCCCGGATGCCGTAGGAATGCTTTGGGTGTATCAAACGTGACGATGTAACTGGGTGACCATAAAGTTGCACTACAGGTATCTCCGAAAGTGCCTGTTGTGTTGGCACGAATCAAGACTAGGATTTGTCAATCCGTATGACGGAGAGGTATCTCTGGGCCCACTCGGTAATGCATCATCATAATGAGCTCAATCTGACTAAGGAGTTAGCCACGGGATCATGCGTTATGGAACGAGTAAAGAGACTTGCTGGTAACGAGATTGAACGAGGTATGGGGATTCTGATGATCGAATCTCGTGCAAGTAACATACCGATGGACAAAGGGAATTGTATACGGGATTGTTTGAATCCCCGACATCGTGGTGTTGGGGAACGTAGTAATTTCAAAAAATTTCCTACGCACATGCAAGATCATGGTGATGATATAGCAACGAGAGGGGAGAGTGTTCGTCCACGTACCCTCGTAGACCGTAAGCGGAAGCGTTAGCACAACGCGGTTGATGTAGTCGTATGTCTTCACGATCCGACCGATCCAAGCACCGAACGTACGGAGCCTCCGAGTTCAGCACACGTTCAGCTCGATGACGTCCCTCGAACTCCGATCCAGCCGAGTGTCGAGGGAGAGTTCCGTCAGCACGACGGCGTGGTGACGATCTTGATGTTCTACCGGCGCAGGGATTTGCCTAAGCTTCGCGATGATATGACCGAGGTGGAATATGGTGGAGGGGGGCACCGCACACGGCTAAGGAACGATCAGTAGATCAACTTGTGTCTATGGGGTGCCCCCTGCCCCCGTATATAAAGGAGGGAAGGGGGAGGCCGGCCGGCCCTCTTGGGCGCGCCAAGGGAGGAGGAATCCTCCTCCTAGTAGGAGTAGGATTCCTCCTTTCCTACTCCTACTAGGAGGAGGAAGGAAGGAGGAGAGGGGGGAAAGGAAATGGGGGCGCCCCCCCTCCTAGTCCAATTCGGACTAGAGGGAGAGGGGGCGCGTGGCCCACCCTGGCCGCCCCTCTCTCGTCCCACCTAGGCCCATGTGGCCCATTAACTCTCCCGAGGGGTTCCGGTAACCCCCCCCGGCACTCCGGTTTTCTCCGAAAACTCCCGGAACCTTTCCGGTGTCCGAATATAGTCGTCCAATATATCAATCTTTATGTCTCTACCATTTCGAGACTCCTCGTCATGTCCGTGATCACATCCGGGACTCCGAACAAACTTCGGTACATCAAAACTTACAAACTCATAATAAAACTGTCATCGAAACGTTAAGCGTGCGGACCCTACGGGTTCGAGAACTATGTAGACATGACCTAAAACCATTCTCGGTCAATAACCAATAGCGGGACCTGGATGCCCATATTGGTTCCTACATATTCTACGAATATCTTTATCGGTCAAACCGCATAACAACATACTTTGTTCCCTTTGTCATCGGTATGTTACTTGCCCGAGATTTGATCGTCGGTATCCAATACCTAGTTCAATCTCGTTATCGCAAGTCTCTTTACTCGCTTCAATCGTCATCTCATAACTAACTCATTAGTTACATGCTTGCAAGGCTTAGGTGATGAGTATTACCGAGAGGGCCGAGAGATACCTCTCCGACAATCAAAGTGACAAATCCTAATCTCGAATTATGCCAACCCAACATGTACCTTGGAAACACCAGAGAGCACCTTTATAATCACCCGATTACGTTGTGACGTTTGGTAGCACACAAAGGGTTCTTCCGGTAGCAGGAGTTGCATAATCTCATAATTCTGAGAACTTTGTATATGTCATGAAGAAAGCAATAGCAAGTATACTAAGCGATCAAGTGCTAGGCTACAGAATGGGTCATGTCAATCACATCATTCTCCTAATGATGTGATCCCACTAATCAAATGACAACACATGTCTATGGTGGGAAACATGACCATCTTTGATTAATGAGCTAGTCAAGTAGAGGCATACTAGTGACTATAGTTTTGTCTATGTATTCACACATGTATCATGTTTCCGGTTAATACAATTCTAGCATGAATAATAAACATTTATCATGATATGAGGAAATAAATAATAACTTTATTATTGCCTCTAGGGCATATTTCCTTGAGTCTCCCACTTGCACTAGAGTCAATAATCTAGATTACATAGTAATGATTCTAACACCCATGGAGTCTTGGTGCTGATCATGTTTTGCTCGTGAGAGAGGCTTAGTCAGCAGGGTGCGCAATATTCAGATCCGTATGTATCTTGCAAATCTCTATGTCTCCCACTTGGACTTGGTCCCGAATGGAATTGAAGCGTCTTTTGATGTGCTTGGCCTTCTTGTGAAATCTGGATTCCTTTGCCAAAGCAATTGCACCAGTATTGTCACAGAAGATTGTTGGGGAACGTAGTAATTTCAAAATTTTCCTACGCACACGCAAGATCATGGTGATGTATAGCAACGAGAGGGGAGAGTGTTGTCTACGTACCCTCGTAGACCGAAGCGGAAGCGATCAGCGTAGAGGAAGTAGTCGACGTTCTCCTCGCGATCCGACCGATCCGGCGCCGTTACTCCGGCGCCCCGAGTTCTTGACACACGTACAGCTCGATGGCGTCCCTCGAGCTCCGATCCAGCCGAGTGTCGAGGGAGAGTTCCACAAGACTGACGGCGTGGTGGACGATCTTGATGTTCTACGGCAGCAGAGCTTCGCCTAAGCTTGCGACGATATGACCGAGGTGGAATATGGTGGAGGGGGCACCGACACGGCTAAGGAACGATCCGTAGATCAAACTTGTGTGTTCTAGGGTGCCCCCTGCCCCTTTATATAAAGGAGCAAGGGGGTGCGGCCGGCCTAGGAGGAGGCGCGGAGGAGTCCTACTCCTTGGGAGTAGGACTCCCCCTTCCTAGTTGGAGTAGGATTGGGGAGGGGAAGAAGGAGGAGGGCGCCCCCTCCTGTCCTATTCGGACTAGGGGGGGGGCGTGACCTACCTGGCCGGCCCTCCTCTTCTCCCTCGAGGCCCACTAAGGCCCAATAGCCTCCGGGAGGTTCCAGTAACCCCGGTTTTCAATAAAATCCGATTTCACGGAACCATTCGAACTCAAAATATAGGCTTCCAATATATCAATCTTTATGTCTCGACCATTTGAGACTCCTCGTCATGTCCGTGATCACATCCGGACTCGAACTTCTTGGTACATCAAAATACATAAACTCATAATATAAGCATCATCGAAACCTTAAGCGTGCGGACCCTACGGTTCGAGAACAATGTAGACATGACCGAGACGTCTCCGGTCAATAACCAACAGCGGGACCTGGATGCCCATATTGGTTCCTACATATTCTCGAAGATCTTTATCGGTCGGACCGCATAACAACATCGTTGTTCCTTTGTCATCGGTATGTTACTTGCCCGAGATTCGATCGTCGGTATCAATACCTAGTTCAATCTCGTTACGCAAGTCTCTTTACTCGTTCCGTAATACATCATCTCACAGCTAACTCATTAGTTGTAATGCTTGCAAGGCTTCGATGATGTGTATTACCGAGAGGACCAGAGATACCTCTCCGAGCAATCGGAGTGACAAAACCTAATCTCGAAATCGCCAACCCAACATCGCCTTTGGAGACACCTGTAGTACTCCTTTATAATCACCCGATTACGTTGTGACGTTTGGTAGCACCAAAGTGTTCCTCCGTAAGCGGAGTTGCATAATCTCATAGTTACAGGAACATGTATAAGTCATGGATAAAAGCAGTAGCAACATACTAAGCGATCGTGTGCTAAGCTAATGGAAATGGGTCATGTCAATCAGATCATTCTACTAATGATGTGACCTTGTTAATCAAATAACAACTCTTTGTTCATGGTTAGGAAACATAACCATCTTTGATTAACAAGCTAGTCTAGTAGAGGCATACTAGTGACATATTGTTTGTCTATGCATTCACACATGTATCATGTTTCCGGTTAATACAATTCTAGCATGAATGATAAACATTTATCATGAAATAAGGAAATAAATAATAACTTTATTATTGCCTCTAGGGCATATTTCCTTGATCTCCCACTTGCACTAGAGTCAATAATCTAGATTACATAGTAATGATTCTAACACCCATGGAGTCTTGGTGTTGATCATGTTTTGCTCGTGGAAGAGGCTTAGTCGGCGGTCCGCTACATTCAGATCCGTATGTATCTTGCAAATCTCTATGTCTCCCACCGGACTAAGTCCGGATGGAATTGAAGCGTCTCTTGATGTGCTTGGTCCTCTTGTGAAATCTGGATTCTTCGCTAAGGCAATTGCTCGATATTGTCACGAAGATTTTCATTGGACCCGATGCACTAGGTATGACACCTAGATCGGATATGAACTCCTTCATCCAGACTCCTTCATTAGCTGCTTCGAAGCTGCTATGTACTCCGCTTCACATGTAGATCCCGCCACGATGCTTTGTTTAGAACGCACCAACCGATGCTCCTCCGTTTAGTGTAAATCGTATCCGGTCTGCGATTTAGAATCGTCCGGATCGGTGTCAAAGCTTGCATCAATGTAACCGTTCACGATGAGCTCTTTGTCACCTCCATATCGAGAAACATATCCTTAGTCCTTTTCGTATTTCGGGATGTTCTTGACCGCTGTCGATGATCCACTCTGGATTACTTTGTTACCTCCTGCTAGGCTTATAGCAAGGCACACATCAGTCGGTACACAGCATTGCATACATGATAGAGCCTATGGCTGAAGCATAGGAACATCTTTCATTTCTCTCTATCTTCTGCAGTGGTCGGGCATTGAGTCTTACTCAACTTCACACCTTGTAACACGTGCAAGAACCCTTTCTTTGCTTGATCCATTTTGAACTTCTTCAAAATTTTGTCAAGGTATGTGCTTTGTGAAAGTCCAATTAAGCGTCTTGATCTATCTCTATAGATTTTGATGCCCAATATGTAAGCAGCTTCACCGAGGTCTTTCATTGAAAAACTCTTATTCAAGTATCCTTTATGCTATCCAAATTCTATATCATTTCGATCAGCAATATGTCATCTACATATAATATCGAAATGCTCTGAGCTCCCACTCACTTTCTTGTAAATCTGAGGCTTCTCCAAAAGTGCAGTATGAACCCAAATGCTTTGATCACACTATCAAAGCGTTTATTCCAACTCGAGATGCTTGCACCAGTCCATAAATGGATCATTTGGAGCTTGCATACTTTGTTAGCTCCTTTGGATCGATAAAACCTTCGGTTGCATCATATACAACTCTTCTTCGTAAATCCATTCAGAATGCGGTCTTTACATCCATTTGCCAAATTTCATAATCATAAAATGCGGCAATTGCTAACATGATTCGGACGGACTTAAGCATCGCCACGGGTGAGAAGGTCTCATCGTAGTCAACCCCTTGAACTTGTCGAAAACCCTTTGCGACAAGTCGAGCTTTGTAGACGATAACATTACCGTCGGCGTCGGTCTTCTTCTTGAAGATCCACTTGTTTTCTATTGCTTGCCTACCCTCGGGCAAGTCAACCAAAGTCCATACTTTGTTTTCATACATGGATCCCATCTCAGATTTCATGGCCTCAAGCCATTTTGCGGAATCTGGGCTCACCATCGCTTCTTCATAGTTCGAGGTTCATCATGATCTAGTTGCATGATTTCGAACAGGATTACCGTACCACTCAGTGCGGATCTTACTCTGGTTGATCTACGAGGTTACAGAGCAACTTGATCGAAGTTTCATGATCAACATCATCAACTTCCTCACTACTTGGTGTAGATGTCTCGAAACCGGTTTCTGCGACAAACTACTTTCAAGTAAGGGAGAAGGTACAATTACCTCATCAAGTTCTACTTTCCTCCCACTCACTTCTTTCGAGAGAAACTCCTTCTCTAGAAAGGATCCATTCTTAACAACGAATGTCTTGCCTTCGGATCTGTGATAGAAGGTGTACCCAACTGTCTCCTTTGGGTATCCTATGAAGACACATTTCTTCGATTTGGGTTCGAGCTTATCGGGTTGAAGCTTTTTCACATAAGCATCGCATCCCCAAACTTTAAGAAACGACAACTTTGGTTTCTTGCTAAACCATAGTTCATAAGGTGTCGTCTCAACGGATTTTGACGGTGTTCTATTCGGTGTGAATGCGGCCGTCTCTAGAGCATAACCCCAAAGCGATAGCGGTAAATCTGAAGAGACATCATAGATCGCACCATATCTAGTAAAGTGCGATTCGACGTTCGGACACACCATTACGTTGTGGTGTTCCGGTGGCGTGAGTTGCTAAACTATTCGCATTGTTTCAAATGTAGACCAAACTCGTAACTCAAATATTCACCTCCACGATCAGATCGTAGAAATTTAATTTTCTTGTTACGATGATTTTCAACTTCACTCTGAAATTCTTTGAACTTTTCAAATGTTTCAGACTTATGTTTCATTAAGTAGATATACCCATATCTGCTTAAGTCATCTGTGAAGGTGAGAAAATAACGATATCCGCCACGAGCCTCAACATTCATCGGACCACATACATACGTATGTATGATTTCCAACAAATCTATTGCTCTCTCCATAGTCTAGGAGAACGGGTTTTAGTCATCTTGCCCATGAGGCACGGTTCATAAGTGCCAAGTGATTCATAATCAAGTGACTCCAAAAGTCCATCAGTATGGAGTTTCTTCATGCGCTTTACACCGATATGACCTAAACGGCAGTGCCACAAATAAGTTGCACTATCATTATCAACTCTGCATCTTTTGGTTTCAACATTATGAATATGTGTATCACTACTATCGAGATTCATCAAAAATAGACCACTCTTCAAGGGTGCATGACCATAAAAGATATTACTCATATAAATAGAACAACCATTATTCTCTGATTTAAATGAATAACCGTCTCGCATCAAACAAGATCCAGATATAATGTTCATGCTCAACGCAGGCACCAAATAACAATTAGTTAGGTCTAAAACTAATCTCGAAGGTAGATGTAGAGGTAGCGTGCCGACCGCGATCACATCGACTTTGGAACCATTTCCCACGCGCATTGTCACCTCGTCCTTTGCGGTGTTAAGCAATCCGTAGTCCTGCTTTGAGTTGCAAATATTAGCAACAGAACCAATTATCAAATACCAGTGCTATCTGCGAGCTCTAGTAAGGTACACATCAATAACATGTATATCACATATACCTTTGTTCACCTTGCCATCCTTCTTATCCGCCAAATACTTGGGGCAGTTCCGCTTCAAATGACCGATCGCTTGCAGTAGAAGCACTCGAGGCCAGGCTTAGGTCCAGACTTGGGTTTCTTCTCTGGCAGACAACTTGCTTGCTGTTCTTCTTGAAGTTCCTTCTTCTTCCCTTTGCCTTTCTTCTTGAAACTAGTGGTCTTATTGACCATCAACACTTGATGCTCCTTCTTGATTTCTACCTCCGCAGCCTTTAGCATTGCGAAGAGCTCGGTATAGTCTTTACTAACCCTTGCATATTATAGTTCATCATGAAGCCTTTGTAGCTTGGTGGCGGTGATTGAAGAATTCATCAATGACACAATCATCCGGAAGATTAACTCCCAATTGTGTCAAGTGATTGTAGTACCCGGACATTACGAGTATGTGCTCACTAATGTAACTATTCTCCTCCATCTTGCAGCTATAGAACTTATTGGAGACTTCATATCTCTCAATCCGGGCATTCTTTGGAATATTAACTTCAACTCTGGAACATCTCATATGCTCCATGACGTTCAAAACGTCGTTGAAGTCCGGTTCTAAGCCGTAAAGAATGGCTGCTCGAACTATAGAGTAGTCATCAGCTTTGCTCGCCAGACGTTCATAACATCGGTGTTGCTCTGCAGAAGCAGTCGGCACCTAGCGGTGCATCGGGGCGTAACTCTTTCATGCAGCAATGAGGATAATCCTCGAGTTACGGACCCGATCCGTGTAGTTGCTACCATCATCTTTCAACTTTGCTTTCTCAAGGAACGCATTAAAATTCAACGGAACAACAAAGACGAGCCATCTATCTACAATCAAACATAAACAAGCAAGATACTATCGGTACTAAGTTCATGATAAATTTAAGTTCAATTAATCATATTACTTAAGAACTCCCACTTAGCAGACATCTCTCTAGTCATCTAAGTGATCACGTGATCCAAATCAACTAAACCATAACCGATCATCACGTGAAATGGAGTAGTTTTCAATGGTGAACATCTTATGTTGATCATATCTACTATATGATTCACGCTCGACCTTTCGGTCTCCGTGTTCGAGGCCATATCTCGCATATGCTAGGCTCGTCAAGTATAACCGAGTATTCTGCGTGTGCAAAACTGGCTTGCACCCGTTGTAGATGGACGAGAGCTTATCACACCCGATCATCACGTGGTGTGCAGGCACGACGAACTTTGGCAAGCGGTGCATACTCGGGAGAACACTTCTTGATAATTTAGTGAGAGATCATCTTATAATGCTACCGTCAATCAAAGCAAGATAAGATGCATAAAAGATAAACATCACATGCAAATCAATATAAGTGATATGATATGGTCATCATCATCTTGTGCTTCATGATCTCCATCTCTGCAGCACCACCATGATCACCATTGTCACCGGCGCGACACCTTGATCTCCATCGTAGCATCGTTGTCGTCTCGCCAATCTTATGCTTCTACGACTATCGCTACCGCTTAGTGATAAAGTAAAGCATTACGAAGCGATTGCATTTCATACAATAAAGCGACAACCATATGGCTCTGCCGATTGCGATAACCGGTTACAAAACATGATCATCTCATACAATAAAATATAGCATCACGTCTTGACCATGTCACATCACAACATGCCCTGCAAAAACAAGTTAGGCGTCCTCTACTTTGTTGTTGCAAATTTTACGTGGCTGCTACGGGCTTAAGCAAGAACCAATCTCACCTACGCATCAAAACCACAGCGATATTTCGTCAAATAGACTCCGTTTTAACCTTCTCAAGGACGGGCGTAGTCACACTCGGTTCAACTAAAGTGAGAGAGCAGACACCCTCCGGTCACCTTTAAGCAGCGAGTGCTCGTGGCGGTGAAACCAGTCTCGCGTAAGCGTCTGGCGTAATGTCGGTGCAGGCCGCTTCATCTCACAATACCGCTGAACCAAAGTATGACATCTTTGGTAGGTAGTATGACTTGTATCGCCCACAACTCACTTGTGTTCTACTCGTGCAAAACATCAAACCATAAAAACCTAGGCTCGGATGCCTTTGTTGGGGAACGTAGTAATTTCAAAATTTTCCTACGCACACGCAAGATCATGGTGATGTATAGCAACGAGAGGGAGAGTGTTGTCTCGTACCCTCGTAGACCAAGGCGAAGCGATCACAGCGTAGAGGAAGTAGTCGACGTTCTCCTCGCGATCCGACCGATCCGGCGCCGTTACTCGGCGCCCCGAGTTCTTGACACACGACAGCTCGATGACATCCCTCGAACTCCGATCCAGCCGAGTGTCGAGGAGAGTTCCGTCGACGACGGCGTGGTGGCGATCTTGATGTTCTATCGCGCAGAGCCGCCTAAGCAGCGACGATATGACCGAGGTGGAATATGGTGGAGGGGGCACCGACACGGCTAAGGAGCGATCCGTAGATCAAACTTGTGTGTTCTAGGGTGCCCCCCGCCTGTATATAAAGGAGCAAGGGGGTGCGGCCGGCCTAGGAGGAGGCTTGGGAGGAGTCCTACTCCCACCGAGTAGGACTCCCCCTTCCTAGTTGGAGTAGGATTGGGGAGGGGAAGAAGGAAGGGCGCCCCCTCCTTGTCCTATTCGGACTAGGGGAGGGCGCGCCTGCCCCCTGGCCGCCCCTCCTCTTCTCCCTCGAGGCCCACTAAGGCCCAATAGCCTCCGGGAGGTTCAGTAACCCCGGTTTTCAGTAAAATCCCAATTTCACCGGAACCATTCCGAACTCAAATATAGGCTTCCAATATATCAATCTTTATGTCTCGACCATTTGAGACTCCTCGTCATGTCCGTGATCACATCCGGGACTCGAACTTCTTCGGTACATCAAAATACATAAACTCATAATATAAGCATCATCGAAACCTTAAGCGTGCGGACCCTACGGTTCGAGAACAATGTAGACATGACCGAGACACGTCTCGGTCAATAACCAACAGCGGGACCTGGATGCCCATATTGGTTCCTACATATTCTCTGAAGATCTTTATCGGTCGGACCGCATAACAACATCGTTGTTCCTTTGTCATCGGTATGTTACTTGCCCGAGATTCGATCGTCGGTATCAATACCTAGTTCAATCTCGTTACGCAAGTCTCTTTACTCGTTCCGTAATACATCATCTCACAGCTAACTCATTAGTTGTAATGCTTGCAAGGCTTGAGTGATGTGTATTACCGAGAGGGCCCAGAGATACCTCTCCGACAATCGGAGTGACAAAACCTAATCTCGAAATCGCCAACCCAACATACGCCTTTGGAGACACTGTAGTACTCCTTTATAATCACCCGATTCGTTGTGACGTTTGGTAGCACCAAAGTGTTCCTCCGTAAGCGGAGTTGCATAATCTCATAGTTACAGGAACATGTAAAGTCATGGATAAAAGCAGTAGCAACATACTAAACGATCGTGTGCTAAGCTAATGGAAATGGGTCATGTCAATCAGATCATTCTACTAATGATGTGACCTTGTTAATCAAATAACAACTCTTTGTTCATGGTTAGGAAACATAACCATCTTTGATTAACAAGCTAGTCTAGTAGAGGCATACTAGTGACATATTGTTTGTCTATGCATTCACACATGTATCATGTTTCCGGTTAATACAATTCTAGCATGAATGATAAACATTTATCATGAAATAAGGAAATAAATAATAACTTTATTATTGCCTCTAGGGCATATTTCCTTCAAAGATCTTCATTGGTCCCGATGCACTAGGTATGACACCTAGATCAGAAATGAACTCCTTCATCCAGACTCCTTCATTTGCTGCTTCAGAAGCAGCTATGTACTCCGCTTCACATGTAGATCCTGCCACGACGCTTTGTTTAGAACTGCACCAACTTACAGCTCCACCGTTTAATATAAACACGTATCCGGTTTGTGATTTAGAATTGGCCGGATCAGTGTCAAAGCTTGCATCGACGTAACCATTTACGACTAGCTCTTTGTCACCTCCATATACAAGAAACATATCCTTAGTCCTTTTCGGTATTTCGGGATGTTCTTGACGCTGTCGATGATCCATTCTGGATTACTTTGGTACCTTCCTGCCAAGCTTATTGCTAAGCAAGCGTCAGTGCGGTACACGACATTGCATACATGATAGAGCCTATGGCTGAAGCATAGGAACATTTTCATTTCTCTCTATCTTCCTGTTTGTGGTCGGGCATTGAGTTTGACTCAACTTCACACCTTGTAGCATGTGCAAGAATCCTTTCTTTGCGATCCATTTTGAACTTTTTCAAAATTTTGTCAAGGTATGTGCTTTGTGAAAGTCCTATTAAGCGTCTTGATCTATCTCTATAGATCTTGATGCCCAATATGTAAGCAGCTTCACGAGGTCTTTCATTGAAAAACTTTTATTCAAGTATCCTTTATGCTATCCAGAAATTCTATATCATTTCCAATTAATAATATGTCATCAACATATAAAACTAGAAATGCTCTGAGCTCCCACTCACTTTCTTGTAAATACAAAGCTTCTCCAAAAGTCTGTATAAAACCATATCTTTGATCACATTATCAAAGCGTTTATTCCAACTCCGAGATGCTTGCACCAGTCCATAAATGGAACGCTGGAGCTTGCACACTTTGTCAGCACCTTTTGGATCAACAAAACCTTCCGGCTGCATCATATACAACTCTTCTTCTAGAAATCCATTCAAGAATGCAGTCTTGACATCTATTTGCCAAATTTCATAATCATGAAATGCAGCAATAGCCAACATGATTCGGACAGACTTAAGCATCGCTACGGGTGAGAAAGTCTCATCGTAGTCAACCCCTTGAACTTGTCGAAAACCTTTCGCAACAAGTCGAGCTTTATAGACAGTAACATTACCATCAGCGTCAGTCTTCTTCTTAAAGATCCATTTATTCTCAATGGCTTGCCGATCGTCGGGCAAGTCAACCAAAGTCCATACTTTGTTTTCATACATGGATCCCATCTCAGATTTCATGGCCTCCAGCCATTTTGCGGAATCTGGGCTCATCATTGCTTCCTCATAGTTCATAGGTTCATCATGGTCAAGTAACATGACTTCCAGAATAGGATTACCGTACCACTCTGGTGCGGATCTTACTCTGGTAGACCTACGAGGTTCAGCAGAAACTTGATCTGAAGTTTCATGATCAATATCATTAGCTTCCTCACTAATTGGTGTAGTTGTCACGGGAACCAGTTCTCGTGATGAACTACCTTCAATAAGGGAGTAGATCTGATTATCTCATCAAGTTCTACTTTCCTCCCACTCACTTCTTTCGAGAGAAATTCCTTCTCTAGAAAGGATCCATTCTTAGCAACGAATGTCTTGCCTTCGGATCTGTGATAGAAGGTGTACCCAACAGTCTCTTTTGGGTATCGTATGAAGACACATTTCTCCGATTTGGGTTCGAGCTTATCTGGTTGAAGTTTCTTCACATAATCATCGCAGCCCCAAACTTTAAGAAACGATAACTTTGGTTTCTTGCCAAACCATAGTTCATAAGGCGTCGTCTCAACGGATTTTGATGGTGCCCTGTTTAACGTGAATGGAGCCGTCTCTAAAGCATAACCCCAAAACGATAGCGGTAAATCGGTAAGAGACATCATAGATCGCACCATATCGAGTAAAGTACGATTACGACGTTCGGACACACCATTTCGTTGTGGTGTTCCAGGTGGCGTGAGTTGCGAAACTATTCCGCATTGTTTCAAATGTAAACCAAACTCGTAACTCAAATATTCTCCTCCACGATCAGATCGTAGGAACTTTATTTTCTTGTTACGATGATTTTCTACTTCACTCTGAAATTCTTTGAACTTTTCAAATGTTTCAGACTTGTGCTTCATTAAGTAGATATACCCATATCTGCTCAAATCATCTGTGAAGGTGAGAAAATAACGATATCCGCCACGAGCCTCAACATTCATCGGGCCACATACATACAGTATGTATGATTTTCAACAAATCTGTTGCTCTCTCCATAGTTCGGAGAAGCGGTGTTTTAGTCATCTTGCCCATGAGGCACGGTTCGCAAGTACCAAGTGATTCATAATCAAGTGATTCCAGAAGTCCATCAGTATGGAGTTTCTTCATGCGTTTTACACCGATATGACCCAAACGGCAGTGCCACAAATAAGTTGCACTATCATTATCAACTCTGCATCTTTTGGCTTCAACATTATGAATATGTGTATCACTACTATCGAGATTCAATAAAAATAGACCACTCTTCAAGGGCGCATGACCATAAAAGATATTACTCATATAAATAGAACAACCATTATTCTCTGATTTAAATGAATAACCGTCTCGCATCAAACAAGATCCAGATATAATGTTCATGCTCAACGCAGGCACCAAATAACAATTATTCAGGTCTAAAACTAATCCCGATGGTAGATGTAGAGGTAGCGTGCCGACCGCGATCACATTGACTTTGGAACCGTTTCCCACGCGCATCGTCACCTCGTCCTTGGCCAGTGCTCGCTTATTCCGTAGTCCCTGTTTCGAGTTGCAAATATTAGCAACAGAACCAGTATCAAATACCCAGGTGCTACTATGAGCTCTAGTTAGGTACACATCAATAACATGTATATCACATATACCTTTGTTCACTTTGCCATCCTTCTTGTCCGCCAAATACTTGGGGCAGTTCCGCTTCCAGTGACCAGTCTGCTTGCAGTAGAAGCACTTAGTTTCAGGCTTAGGTCCAGACTTGGGTTTCTTCTCTTGAGCAGCAATTTGCTTGCCGTTCTTTTTGAAGTTCCCCTTCTTCTTCCCTTTGCCCTTCTTCTTGAAACTAGTGGTCTTGTTGACCATCAACACTTGATGCTCCTTCTTGATTTCTACCTCCGCGGCTTTCAGCATCGCGAAGAGCTCGGGAATAGTCTTGTTCATCCCTTGCATATTATAGTTCATCACAAAGCTCTTGTAGCTTGGTGGCGATGATTGAAGAATTACATCAATGACACTATCATCGGGAAGATTAACTCCGGTTGAATCAAGTGATTGTTATACCAGACATTACGAGTATATGTTCACTTGTGAACTATTCTCCTCCATCTTGCAGCTATAGAACTTATTGGAGACTTCATATCTCTCAATCCGGGCATTTGCTTGAAATATTAACTTCAACTCTGGAACATCTCATATGCTCCATGACGTTCAAAACGTCGTTGAAGACCCGGTTCTAAGCCGTAAAGCATGGCACATCGAACTATAGAGTAGTCATCGCTTTGCTCGCCAGACGTTCTTAACGCGTCGGTTGCATCGATAGCGAACTGGCACCCAGCGGTG
The DNA here is from genome assembly GCA_021437245.1 of Aegilops speltoides. Taxonomy (NCBI): domain Eukaryota; kingdom Viridiplantae; phylum Streptophyta; class Magnoliopsida; order Poales; family Poaceae; genus Aegilops; species Aegilops speltoides. The sequence continues at coordinate 1,875,093 of CM038144.1, forward strand.
CTTCCGGGACGTAACTCTTACGTGCAGCAATGAGGATAATCCTCGAGTTACGGACCCGATCCGTGTAATTGCTACCATCATCTTTCAACCCGCTTTCTCAAGGAGCGCATTAAAATTCAACGGAACAACAACACGAGCCATCTATCTACAAACAAACATAGACAAACAAGATACTATCAGGTACTAAGTTCATGATAAATTTAAGTTCAATTAATCATATTACTTAAGAACTCCCACTTAGACAGACATCTCTCTAGTCATCTAAGTGATCACGTGATCCAAATCAACTAAACCATAACCGATCATCACGTGAGATGGAGTAGTTTTCAATGGTGAACATCATTATGTTGATCATATCTACTATATGATTCACGCTCGACCTTTCGGTCTCCGTGTTCCAAGGCCATATCTGCATATGCTAGGCTCGTCAAGTTTAACCTGAGTATTCTGCGTGTGCAAAACTGGCTTGCACCCGTTGTAGATGGTCGTAGAGCTTATCACACCCGATCATCACGTGGTGTCTCGGCACGACGAACTTTGGCAACGGTGCATACTCAGGGAGAACACTTCTTGATAATTTTAGTGAGAGATCATCTTAAAATGCTACCGCCAATCAAAGCAAGATAAGATGCATAAAGGATAAACATCACATGCAATCAATATAAGTGATATGATATGGCCATCATCATCTTGTGCTTGTGATCTCCATCTTTGAAGCACCGTCGTGATCACCATCGTCACCGGCGCGACACCTTGATCTCCATCGTAGCATCGTTGTCGTTACGCCATCTATTGCTTCTACGACTATTGCTACCGCTTAGTGATAAAGTAAAGCAATTACAGGGCATTTGCATTTCATACAATAGAGCGACAACCATATGGCTCCTGCCAATTGCCGATAACTTCGGTTACAAAACATGATCATCTCATACAATAAAATATAGCATCACATCTTGACCATATCACATCACAACATGCCTGCAAAAACAAGTTAGACGTCCTCTACTTTGTTGTTGCAAAATTTTACGTGGCTGCTACGGGCTTAGCAAGAACCGTTCTTACCTACGCATCAAAACCACAACGATAGTTTGTCAAATAGACTCTGTTTTAACCTTCACAAGGACCGGGCGTAGCCACACTCGGTTCAACTAAAGTGAGAGAGACAGACACCCGCCGGCCACCTTTAAGCACGAGTGCTCGTAACGGTGAAACAAGTCTCGCGTAAGCGTCTGGCGTAATGTCGGTCCGGCTGCTTCATCTCACAATACCGCTGAACCAAAGTATGACATCTTTGGTAGGCGTATGACTTATATCGTCCACAACTCACTTGTGTTCTACTCGTGCATATAACATCAACGCATAAAACCTAGGCTCGGATGCCTTTGTTGGGGAACGAGTAATTTCAAAAATTTCTACGCACATGCAAGATCATGGTGATGATATAGCAACGAGAGGGAGAGTGTTAGATCCCACCCTCGTGAGATCAGTAAGCGAAGCGTTAAGCACAACGGTTGATGTAGTCGACGTCTTCACGATCCGACCGATCCAAGCACCGAGCGTCACGGAGCCTCCGAGTTCAGCACACGTTCAGCTCGATGGCGTCCCTCGAACTCCGATCCAGCCGAGTGTCGAGGAGAGTTCTCACAAGACGACGGCGTGGTGACGATCTTGATGTTCTACCGGCGCAGGGCTTCGCCTAAGCTTCGCGACGATATGACCGAGGTGGAATATGGTGGAGGCGGGCACTGCACACGGCTAAGGAACGATCCGTAGATCAACTTGTGTCTATGGAGTGCCCCCTGCCCCCGTATATAAAGGAGGGAGGGGGGAGGCCGGCCGGCCCTCTTGGGCGCGCCAAGGGAGGAGGAATCCTCCTCCTAGTAGGAGTAGGATTCCTCCTTTCCTACTCCTACTAGGAGGGGGAAGGAAGGAGGAGAGGGGGGAAAGGAAAGGGGGGCGCCGCCCCCCTCCTAGTCCAATTCGGACTAGAGGGAGAGGGGGCGCGCGGCCCACCCTGGCCGCCCCTCTCATTTCCCACCTAGGCCCATGTGGCCCATTAACTCTCCCGGGGGGTTCCGGTAACCCCCTCGGCACTCCGGTTTTCTCTGAAAACTCCCGGAACCTTTCCGGTGTCCGAATATAGTCGTCCAATATATCAATCTTTATGTCTCTACCATTTCGAGACTCCTCGTCATGTCCGTGATCACATCCGGGACTCCGAACAAACTTCGGTACATCAAAACTTATAAACTCATAATAAAACTGTCATCGAAACGTTAAGCGTGCGGACCCTACGGGTTCGAGAACTATGTAGACATGACCTAAAACCATTCTCGGTCAATAATCAATAGCGGGACCGGGATGCCCATATTGGTTCCTACATATTCTACGAAGATCTTTATCGGTCAAATCGCATAACAACATACTTTGTTCCCTTTGTCATCGGTATGTTACTTGCCCGAGATTTGATCGTCGGTATCCAATACCTAGTTCAATCTCGTTACTACGGCAAGTCTCTTTACTCGATTACGTAATATGTCATCTCATAACTAACTCATTAGTTACATGCTTACAAGGCTTAGGTGATGAGTATTACCGAGAGGGCCCAGAGATACCTCTCCGACAATCAAGTGACAAATCCTAATCTCGAATTATGCTAACCCAACATGTACCTTGGAAACACCAGAGAGCACCTTTATAATCACCCAGTTACGTTGTGACGTTTGGTAGCACACAAAGTGTTCTTCCGGTAAACGGGAGTTGCACAATCTCATAGTTACAGGAACTTTGTATATGTCATGAAGAAAGCAATAGCAGTATACTAAACGATCAAGTGCTAGGCTAACAGAATGGGTCATGTCAATCACATCATTCTCCTAATGATGTGATCCCACTAATCAAATGACAACACATGTCTATGGTCAGGAAACATGACCATCTTTGATTAATGAGCTAGTAGAGGCATACTAGTGACTATAGTTTTGTCTATGTATTCACACATGTATCATGTTTCCGGTTAATACAATTCTAGCATGAATAATAAACATTTATCATGATACGAGGAAATAAATAATAACTTTATTATTGCCTCTAGGGCATATTTCCTTCACGTGGTTCATCCAATGAGATCATCGTGGAACATGTGGGAGCCAATATGGGTATCCAGATCCCGCTATTGGTTATTGGCCGGAGAGATGTCTCGGTCATATCTGCATGGTTCCCGAACCCGTAGGGTCTACACACATAAGGTTCGGTGACGCTAGAGTTGTAATGGGAAATTGTATGTGGTTACCGAAAGTTGTTCGGAGTACCGAATGAGATCGCGGACGTCACAAGGAGTTCTAGAACGGTCCGCAGGTGAAGATTTATATATGGGGAGTCCAACAGTCGCCGAAAAGGTTTCGGGGGTTATCGGTATTGTACCGGGACCACCGAAAGGTGTCCGTGTTGGAAATATGCCCTAGAGGCAATAATAAAAGTATTATTATATTTCATTGTTCATGATAATTGTCTTTTATTCATGCTATAACTGTATTATCCGAAAATCGTAACACACGTGTGAATACATAGACCACAATATGTCCCTAGTGAGCCTCTAGTTGACTAGCTCGTTGTGATCAACAGATAGTCATGGTTTCCTGGCTATGGACATTGGATGTCGTTGATAACGGGATCACATCATTAGGAGAATGATGTGATGGACAAGACCCAATCCTAAGCATAGCACAAAGATCGTGTAGTTCATTTGCTAGAGCTTTTCAAATGTCAAGTATCTCTTCCTTTGACCATGAGATCGTGTAACTCCGGATACCGTAGGAGTGCTTTGGGTGTATCAAACGTCACAACGAATCGGGTGACTATAAAGGTGCACTACTGGTATCTCCGAAAGTGTCATTGGGTTGACACGGATCGAGCTGGGATTTGTCACTCCGTATGACGGAGAGGTATCTCTGGGCCCACTCGATAATGCATCATCATAATGAGCTCAAAGTGACCAAGTGGTTGATCACGGGATCATGCATTCTGTGCGAGTAAAGTGACTTGCGTAACGAGACCGAACAAGGTATTGGGATACCGACGATCGAGTCTCGGGCAAATAACGCATCGATTGACAAAGGAATTGTATACGGGTTTTGATCGAATCCTCGACATCGTGGTTCAACCGATGAAATCATCGAGGAGCATGTAGGAGCCAACACGGGTATCCAGATCCCGCTGTTGGTTATTGCCCGAGAGTCGTCTCGGTCATGTCTGCGTGTCTCGAACCCGTAGGGTCTACACTTAAGGTTCGGTGGCGCTAGGGTTGTATGAATATGAGTATGCAGCATACCGAATGTTGTTCGGAGTCCCGGATGAGATCCCGGGCGTCACGAGGAGTTTCGGAATGGTCTGGAGGTAAAGAATAATATATAGGAAGTGGTATTTTGGCCATCGAGAAAGTTTCGGGGTTTCCCTGTAATGTACCGGGACCACCGGAAGGGTCCCCGGAGTCCATCGGGTGGGGCCACCCATCCCGGAGGGCCCCATGGGCTGAAGTGGGAGGGGAGCCAGCCCATAGTGGGCTGGTGCACCCCCTAGGCCCACCCCCTGCGCCTAGGGTTGAAACCCTAGGGTGGGGGGGGGCGCACCACATGCCTTGGGGGGCACTCCTCCCCCCCTGGCCGCCGCCCCTTGGGATATTCAATCTCCCAGGGCCGGCGCCCCCCCTGGGGGCCTATATAAAGGAGGGCAGGGGGGAGGGCAGCCGTACCCTTGTGCTTGGCGCCTCCCTCCCCCTGCAACACCTCGTCCTCCTCCCGTAGTCGCTTGGCGAAGCCCTGCTGGAGTTCTGCTGCATCCACCACCATGCCGTCGTGCTGCTGGATCATCATCAACCTCTCCTTCCCCTTGCTGGATCAAGAAGGAGGAGACGTCTCATGTCCCGTACGTGTGTTGAACGCGGAGGTGCTGTCCGTTCAGCACTTGGACATCGATGATCTGAATCACGTCAAGTATGACTCCATCATCACCATCCCCTTCAAAGCTTCCGCATGCGATCTACAAGTGGTATGTAGATGCAAACTCACTCCCTTGACTTGTTGCTTAGATGAACTCATAGATGGATCTTGGTGAAACCGTAGGAAATTTTTTAATTTTCTGCAACGTTCCCCAACAGTGGTATCAGAGCTAGGTCTATGCGTAGTTCTTTAATGCACGAGTAGAACATAATTTTGTTGTGGGCGTGGATCTTGTCAACTTGCTTACCACTACTAGTCTTTTCTTGCTTCAGCGGTATTGTGGGATGAAGCGGCCCGGACCAACCTTACACGTACGCTTACGTGAGACCGGTTCCACCGACTGACATGCACTAGTTGCATAAGGTGGCTGGCGGGTGTCTGTCTCTCCCACTTTAGTTGAAGCGGATTCGATGAAAAGGGTCCTTATGAAGGGTAAATAGAAGTTGACAAAATCACGTTGTGGTTATTCGTAGGTAAGAAAACGTTCTTGCTAGAACCCAATTGCAGCCACGTAAAAGATGCAACAACAATTAGAGGACGTCTAACTTGTTTTGGCAGCGATTGTTCATGTGATGTGATATTGCCAGAAGTTGTGATGAATGATGATTGATATATTGTGATGTATGAGATCATGTTCTTGTAATAGGATTCACGACTTGCATGTCGATGAGTATGACAACCGGCAGGAGCCATATGAGTTGTCTTTATTTTTTTGTATGACCTGCGTGTCATTGAAGAACGCCATGTAAATTACTTTACTTTATTGCTAAGCGCGTTAGCAATAGAAGTAGAAGTAGTCGTTGGCGTGACAACTTCATGAAGACACGATGATGGAGATCATGATGATGGAGATCATGGTGTCATGCCGGTGACAAGATGATCATGGAGCCCCGAAGATGGAGATCAATGGAGCTATATGATATTGGCCATATCATGTCACTACTATATAATTGCATGTGATGTTTATTATGTTTATGCATCTTGTTTACTTAGAACGACGGTAGTAAATAAGATGATCCTTACAACAATTTCAAGAAGTGTTCTCCCTAAGCGTGCACCGTTACTACAGTTAAATCGTTCAAGCACCACGTGATGATCGGGTGTGATAGATCCTTACGTTCACATACAACGGGTGTAAGACAGTTTTACACAGCAAAACACTTAGGGTTAACTTGACGAGCCTAGCATGTACAGACATGGCCTCGGAACACGGAGACCGAAAGGTCGAACACGAGTCGCATGGAAGATACGATCAACATGAATATGTTCACCGACGATGACTAGTCCGTCTCACGTGATGATCGGACACGGCCTAGTCGACTCGGATCGTGTAACACTTAGATGACTAGAGGGATGTCTAATCTGAGTGGGAGTTCATAATTTGATTAGATAAACTTAATTATCATGAACTTAGTCTAAAACCTTTGCAAATATGTCTTGTAGATCAAATGGCCAACGCTCATGTCAACATGAACTTCAACGCGTTCCTAGAGAAAATCAAGCTGAAAGATGATGGCAGCAACTATACTGATTGGGTCCGGAACCCGAGATCATCCTCATAGCTGCCGAGGAAGCAATATGTCCTAGAAGGACCGCTAGGTGGCGCTCCCGCCCGAGAGAACCAAGGCGTTATGAGCGCTTGGCAATCTCGTCTTGATGATTACTCCCTCGTTCAGAGGCGGCATGCTTTACGACTTAGAACCGGGGCTCCAAAAGCGTTTTGAGCATCACGGAGCATATGAGATGTTCAAGAGCTGAAACTAGTTTTCCAAGCTCATGCCCGGTCGAGAGATATGATGTCTCCGAAAGTTCTATAGTTGTAAGATGGAGGAAAACAGTTCTGTCGGTGAGCACATACTCAAGATGTCAGGTTGCACAATCGTATGACCCAGTGAACATTAACCTCCGGATGAGGCGGTCATTGACAGAATCCTCGATCGCTCCCACCAAGCTACAAGAGCTTTGTGATGAACTACAACATGCAGGGGATGGTGAAGACCATTCTGAAGTGTTCTCAATCTTTGAAGTCGCAGAGGCTGAAATCAAGAAAGAACATCAAGGGTTGATGGTCAATAAGACCACTAAGTTCAAGAAGGGCAAGGGCAAGAAGAACTTCAAGAAGGGCGGCAAGGATGTTGCCGCGCCCGTAAGCCGCCACGGGAAGAAGTCAAAGAATGGACCCAAGCACGAGACCGAGTGCTTTTATTGCAAGGGAAGGGTCTTTGAAAGCGGAACTGTCCCAAATACTTAGCGGATAAGAAGGCCGGCAACACCAAAGGTATATTTGATATACATGTAATTGATGTGTACCTTACCATTACTCGTAGTAACTCACAGGTATTTGATACCGTGTCGTTGCTCATATTTGTAACTCCTGGCAGAGCTGCGGAATAAACGGAGGCTGGCGAAGGACGAGGTGACGATCTGGCGTCGGGAATGGTTCGAGTCGATGTGATCGCCGTCGCACGCTGCCTCTACATTTACCTACGAGGTTAGTTTTGAACCTTAATAATTGTTATTTAGTGCCAAGTTTGAGCATGAACATTGTATCGGGATCTCGTTTAATATGAGATGGCTACTCATTTAAATCCGAGAATAATGGTTGTTCTATTTATATGAGAGATATGTTTTATGGTCATGCTCGATGGTCAATGGTTTATTCTTAATGAATCTCGGCGTAATGTTACACATATTCATAGTGTGGATGCCAAAAGATGTAAAGTTGATAACGATAGTCCCACATACTTGTGGTACTTTGCCGCCTTGGTCACATTGGTGTCAAGCGCATGAAGAAGCTCCATCTTGATGGACTTTTAGAGTCTCTTGATTATGAATCGTTTGACACATGCGAACCATGCCTAATGGGCAAAATGACCAAGACTCCGTTCTCGGAACAATGGGCGAGCAACCAACTTGTTGGAAATCATACATACCGATGTGTGCGGTCCAATGAGCGTTGAGGCTCGCGGAGGATATCGTTATGTTCTCACTCTCACTGATGACTTGAGTAGATATGGGTATGTCTACTTAATGAAACACAAGTCCGAGACCTTCGAAAAGTTCAAGGAATTTCAGAATGAGGTAGAGAATCAACGTGACCGAAAGATAAAGTTCCTACGATCCGATCGTGGAGGAGAATACTTAAGTCACGAATTTGGTACACACTTAAGGAAATGTGGAATCATTTCACAACTCACGCCGCTTGGAACACCTCAGCGTAACGGTGTGTCCGAACGTCGTAATCGCACTCTATTGGATATGGTGCTGTCTATGATGTCTCTTACCGATTTACCGCTATCATTTTGGGGATACGCTCTAGAGACAGCTACATTCACTTTAAATAGGGCACCGTCTAAATCCGTTGAGACGACACCGTATGAATTATGGTTTGGGAAGAAACCTAAGCCGTCGTTTCTAAAAGTTTGGGGATGCGATGCTTATGTCAAGAAACTTCAACCTGAAAATCTCGAACCCAAGTCGGAAAAATGCGTCTTCATAGGATACCCTAAGGAAACTATCGGGTATACCTTCTACTTAAGATCCGAGGGCAAGACATTTGTTGCCAAGAACGGATGCTTTCTGGAAAAAGAGTTTCTCACGAAAGAAGTAAGTGGGAGGAAAGTAGAACTCGATGAAGTACTACCTCTCGAGCGGGAAAGTGGTGCAGCTCGGGAAAATGTTCTGTGATGCCCACACCTGTGAAGAGGAAAACAATGATGATGATCAAGGTACTTCGGATCAAGTTGCTCTTGAACCGTGAGGTCCACAAGGACACGTTCCGCACTGAGTGGTACGGCAACCCTGTCACGGAAATCATGTTGTTAGACAACGGTGAACCTTGAACTATGAAGAAGCGATGGCGGGCCCAGATTCCAACAAATGGCTTGAAGCCATGAAACCGAGATAGAATCCATGTATGAAAACAAAGAATGGACTTTGACAGACTTGCCCGATGATCGCGAGCGATAGAAAACAAATGGATTTTTAAGAAGAAGACGGACGCGGATGGTAATGTTACCATTTATAAGGCTCGACTTGTCGCTAAGGGTTATCGACAAGTTCAAGGGATTGACTCTGACGAGACATTCTCTCCGTAGTGAAGTGAAGTCCGTCCGAATCATGTTAGCAATTGCCGCATACTATGATTATGAGATATGGCGATGGACGTCAAAACGGCATTCCTTAACGGACATCTTAAGGAAGAGCTGTATATGATGCAGCCGAAGGTTTTGTCGATCCTAAGAACGCTAACAAAGTATGCAAGCTCCAGCGATCCATTTATGGACTGGTGCAAGCGTCTCGGAGTTGGAACATTCGCTTTGATGAGATGATCAAAGCGTTTGGGTTATATGAGACTTATGGAGAAGCTGCGTTTACAAGAAAGTGAGTGGGAGCTCTGAGCATTTCTCATATTATATGTAGATGACATACTCTTGATGGGAAATGATATAGAACTTCGGACAGCATTAAGGCCTACTTGAATAAGTGTTTTTCAATGAAGGACCTTGGAGAAGCTGCTTATATATTAGGCATCAAGATCTATAGAGATAGATCGAGACGCCTCATAGGTCTTTCACAAAGCACATACCTTGATAAGATTTTGAAAAGGTTCAAAATGGATCAGTCCAAGAAGGGGTTCTTGCCTATGTTACAAGGTGTGAGATTGAGCCCGGTTCAGTCCCCGACCACGACAAAAGATAAAGAAGAGATGAGTGTCATCCCCTATGCTTCAGCCATAGGAACTATTATGTATGCCATCTTTGTGTACCAGGCTGATGTAAACCTTGCCGGAAGTTTGGTAGCAAGATACCAAAGTAATCCCGCAAGGAACACCTGACAGCGGTCAAGAATATCTGAAGTACGAAAAGGACAAAGGACATGTTTCTCGTTTATGGAGGAGACGAAGAGCTCGTCGTAAAGGGTTACATCAACGTTAGCTTCGACTCAGATCTGGATGACTCCAAGTCACAAACCGGATACGTGTATATGTTGAATTGTGGAGCGAAGTAGCGGTGCATTGCAAGCGAGCGTCGTGGCGGGATCTACGTGTGAAGCGAAGTACATGGCAGCCTCGGAGGCAGTGCATGAAGCGATTTGGGTGAAGGAGTTCATCACCGACCTAGGAGTCATACCCAATGCGTCGGGGCTGGTCAAACTCTTCTGGGACAGCACTGGAGCTATTGCCCTTGCCAAGGAGCCCAGGTTTCACAAGAAGACTAGGCACATCAAGCGTCGTTTCAACTCCATCCGTGAAAGTGTTCAAGATGGAGACATAGATATTTGCAAAGTACATACGGACCTGAATGTTGCAGATCCGATGACTAAACCTCTCTCGCGAGCAAAACATGATCAACACCAGAACTCTATGGGTGTTCGATTCATCACAATGTAACTAGATTGGTGACTCTAGTGCAAGTGGGAGACTGTTGGAAATATGCCCTAGAGGCAATAATAAAAGTATTATTATATTTCATTGTTCATGATAATTGTCTTTTATTCATGCTATAACTGTATTATCCGAAAATCGTAATACACGTGTGAATACATAGACCACAATATGTCCCTAGTGAGCCTCTAGTTGACTAGCTCGTTGTGATCAACAGATAGTCATGGTTTCCTGGCTATGGACATTGGATGTCGTTGATAACGGGATCACATCAGTAGGAGAATGATGTGATGGACAAGACCCAATCCTAAGCATAGCACAAAGATCGTGTAGTTCGTTTGCTAGAGCTTTTCAAATGTCAAGTATCTCTTCCTTCGACCATGAGATCGTGTAACTTCCGGATACCGTAGGAGTTCTTTGGGTGTATCAAACGTGACAACGTAACTGGGTGACTATAAAGGTGCACTACAGGTATCTCCGAAAGTGTCATTGGGTTGACACGGATCGAGGCGGGATTTGTCACTCCGTATGACGGAGAGGTATCTCTGGGCCCACTCGGTAATGCATCATCATAATGAGCTCAAAGTGACCAAGTGGTTGATCACGGGATCATGCATTACGGATGCGAGTAAAGTGACTTGCGTAATGAGACTGAACAAGGTATTGGGATACCGACGATCGAGTCTCGGGCAAGTAACATCTTGATTGACAAAGGAATTGTATACGGGTTTTGATCGAATCCTCGACATCGTGGTTCAACCGATGAAATCATCGAGGAGCATGTGGAGCCAACATGGGTATCCAGATCCGCTGTTGGTTATTGCCCGAGAGTCGTCTCGGTCATGTCTGCGTGTCTCCCGAACCCGTAGGGTCTACACACTTAAGGTTCGGTGATGCTAGGGTTGTATGAATATGAGTATGCAGCATACCGAATGTTGTTCAGAGTCCCGGATGAGATCCCGGACGTCACGAGGAGTTTCGGAATGGTCCGGAGGTAAAGAATAATATATAGGAAGTGGTATTTCGGCCATCGGGAAAGTTTCGGGGTTTCCCGGTAATGTACCGGGACCACCGGAAGGGTCCCGGGGGTCCACCGGGTGGAGCCACCCATCCCGGAGGGCCCCATGGGCTGAAGTGGGAGGGGAGCCAGCCCATAGTGGGCTGGATCGCCCCCTAGGCCCACCCCCTGCGCCTAGGGTTGAAACCCTAGGGTGGGGGGGGGGGGCGCACCACATGCCTTGGGGGGCACTCCTCCCCCCTTGGCCGCCGCCCCTTGGGAGATTCAATCTCCCAGGGCCGGCGCCCCCCCTGGGGGCCTATATAAAGGAGGAATGGGGGAGGGCAGCCGTACCCTTGTGCTTGGCGCCTCCCTCCCCCTGCAACACCTCGTCCTCCTCCCGTAGTCGCTTGGCGAAGCCCTGCTGGAGTTCTGCTGCATCCACCACCACGCCGTCGTGCTGCTGGATCATCATCAACCTCTCCTTCCCCTTGTTGGATCAAGAAGGAGGAGATGTCTCCCGTCCCGTACGTGTGTTGAACGGGGAGGTGCTGTCCGTTCAGCACTTGGACATCGGTGATCTGAATCACGTCGAGTACGACTCCATCATCACCATCCCCTTCAAAGCTTCCGCACGCGATCTACAAGTGGTATGTAGATGCAAACTCACTCCCTTTACTCGTTGCTTAGATGAACTCATAGATGGATCTTGGTGAAACCGTAGGAAAGATTTTAATTTTCTGCAACGTTCCCCAACAGTCCGGGGGTCCATCGGGTGGGGGCACCTATCCCGGGGGACCAAGTGGGCTGAATATGGGTGGGAACCAGCCCCCTAGTGGGCTGGTGTGCCCCCCAAGGGCCCAAGGCGCCTAGGGTTGGAAACCCTAGGGGGTGGGGGCTCCTCCCACCAACTTGGGACAGACAGTGATGTGATATAAACCCATAGCAGCCACGTAAAACATGCAAAAACAATTAGAGGACGTCTAACTTGTCTTTGCAGGGTACGCTATGTGATGTGATATGGCCAAAAGGATGTGATGATTTATATATGTGATGTATGAGATTGATCATGTTCTTGTAATAGGAATCACGACTTGCATGTCGATGAGTATGACAACCGGCACGAGCCATAGGAGTTGTCTTAATTTTTTATATGACCCGCGAGTCAATATAAGCGCATGTAATTACTTTACTTTATTGCTAACCATTAGCCATAGAAGTAGAAGCAATAGTTGGCGAGACAACTTCATGAAGACACGATGATGGAGATCATGGTGTCATGACATTTACGATGGTGATCATGCCGCGCCTCGAAGATGGAGATCAAAGGCGCAATATGATATTGGCCATATCATGTCACTTTATGATTTGCATGTGATGTTTGTCATGTTTACATCTTATTTGCTTAGAACGATGGCAACATAAATAAGATGATCCCTCACTAAAAAATTTCAAGAAATGTGTTCCCCCTAACTATGCACCGTTGCAAAAGTTCGTTGTTTCGAAGCACCACGTGACAATCCGGTGTGATAGATTCTAACGTTCGCATACAACGGGTGTAAGCCAGATATACACATGCAAAACACTTAGGTTGATTTGACGAGCCTAGCATGTACATACATGGCCTCGAAACACGAGAGACCGAAAGGTCGAACATGAGTAGTATGATAGATGCGATCAACATGGAGATGTTCACCGGTGATGACTAGTCCGTCTCACGTGATGATCGAACACGGCCTAGTCGATTCGGATCATGTATCACTTATATGACTTGAGGGATGACTATTTGAGTGTGAATTCATTAAATAATTTGATTAGATGAACTTAATTATCATGAACTTAGTCTAAAATTGTCATTACAATCTATCCTGTAGATCCAATGGCACGCTCTAATGTTGCCCTCAACTTCAACGCGTTCCTAGAGAAAACCAAGATGAAAGACGATGGAAGCAACTATACGGACTGGGTCCGTAACTTGGGGATCATCCTCGTAGCTGCCAAGAAAGCATATTTCCTTGAAGCACCGCTAGGTGACGCACCCATTTTCCAAGCAACTCAAGACGTTATGAACGCCTAGCAGTCACATAGTGATGATTACTCCCTGGTTCAGTGCGGCATGCTTTACAGCTTAGAATCGGGGCTCCAAAAGCGTTTTGAACAACACAGAGCATATGAGATGTTCCAAGAGCTGAAAATGGTTTTTCAAGCTCATGCCCGGGTCGAGAGATATGAAGTCTCCGGCAAGTTCTACAGTTGTAAGATGGAGGAAAATAGTTCTGTCAGCGAGCATATACTCAAATGTCTGGGTTGCACAATTGCTTGTCTCAGCTGGGAGTTAATCTTCCAGATGACTCGGTCATTGACAGAATCCTCTAGTCGCTTCCACCTAGCTACAAGACCTTTGTGATGAACTACAATGTGCAAGGGTGGAGAAGTCCATTCCTGAGTTATATTCGATGTTGAAATCAGCGGAGGTGGAGATAAAAAAGGAACATCAAGTGTTGATGGTGAATAAGACCACTAGTTTCAAGAAAGGCAAGGGAAAGAAGAACTTCAAGAAGGACGGCAAGGGAGTTGATGCGCCCGGTAAGCCAGTTGCCGAGAAGAAGCCAAAGAATGGACTCAAGCCTGAGACTGAGTGCTTTTATTGTAAGGGAAATAGTCACTGCAAGTGGAACTGCCACAAGTACTTAGCAGACAAGAAGGCCGGCAATGCCAACGGTATATATGATATACATGTTATTGATATGCACCTTACCAATGCTCGTAGTAGCTCCTAGGTATTTGATACCGGTATGATTGCTCACATTTGTAACTCAAAACAGGAGCTGCGCAATAAGCGGAGACTGACGAAGGACGAGGTGACGATGTGCGTCGGGAATGGTTCCAAGGTTGATGTGATCGCCATCGGCACGCTATCTGTACATCTACTTTCAGGATTAGTTTTAAACCTCAATAATTGTTATCTAGTACCACCTTTGAGCATGAACATTGTATCTGGATCTTGTTTGATGCGATATGGCTACTCATTTAAATCCGAGAATAATGGTTGTTCTATTTATATGAGAGATATGTTTTTATGGTCATGCCCCACTGGTCAATGGTTTATTTTTATTGAATCTTGAACGTGATGTTACACATACTCATAATGTGCCAAAATATGTAAGGTTGATAATGATAGTTCTACATACTTGTGGCACTACTGCCTTGGTCACATTGGTGTCAAACGCATGAAGAAACTCCATGTAGATGGACTTTTGGAGTCCCTTGATTATGAATCATTTGACACGTGCGAACCATGCCTCATGGGCAAAATGACCAAGACTTTGTTCTTCGGAACAATGGAGTGAGCAACCAACTTGTTGGAAATAATACATACTGATGTATGCGGTCCAATGAGCGTTGAGGCTCACGGTGGCTATCGTTATGTTCTCACCCTCACTGATGACTTAGGTAGATATGTGTATGTCTACTTAATGAAACACAAGTCAGAGACCTTTGAAAAGTTTAAGGAATTTCAGAGCGAGGTAGAGAATCAATGTGACAGGAAAATAAAGTTCTTACGATCAGATCGTGGAGGAGAATACTTGAGTCACGAGTTTGGCACGCACTTAAGGAAATGTGGAATTGTTTCACAACTCACACCGCCTGGAACACCTCAGCGAAATGGTGTGTCCGAACGTCGTAATTGCACTCTATTGGATATGGTGCGATCTATGATGTCTCTTACCGATATACTACTATCAATTTTGGGTTATGCTTTAGAGACTTCCGCATTCACTTTAAATAGGGCACCGTCTAAATCCGTTGAGACGACACCGTATGAATTATGGTTTGGGAAGAAACCTAAGCTGTTGTTTCTAAAAGTTTGGGAATGCGATGCTTATGTCAAGAAACTTCAACCTGAAAAGCTCGAACCCAAATCGGAAAACTGCCTCTTCATAGGATACCCTAAGGAAAGTATTGGGTATACCTTCTACCTCAGATCCAAGGGCAAGATCTTTGTTGCCAAGAATGGATCCTTTCTGGAGAAAAAGTTTCTCTCAAAAGAAGTAAGTGGGAGGAAATTAGAACTTGATGAGGTAACCCCTCTTGAACCGAAAAGTAGCGCAACTCAGGAAGATGTTTCTATGGTGCTTGCACCGACTAGAGAGGAAGTTAATGATGATGATCATGAAACTTTGGATCAAGTTACTTTGGATCATCGGCCTCCTCCACTTTGGGATCTTCATTCTCTTCGCTCTCTTCTCCTTGATCATACTTCGCACCATCATTCTAGATTGTCGAGACCGAGTATGTGTGGTTCATCCTATTGCAGCATGAAAGTTGCAATACCATGCTCCTCCACACTAGAATCAACAACGACAAGCATGTTAACTACCTTTGATCTGGTTTCGGATGTGCATAGTTCTGCATTTTCCCTAGAGGTGACCCTAGATTATTGAATCCACGGGAAGAATTGCTAATAGAAAGGTGATTCTGACAAGCACTCATTGTCGCTGGAAGTTTCAGTTTCATGGAACAAAACAGACTACTTAATATTTATAGGTTGGTTCTCTATTCTGAAGGTTATGCCAATGTTTTGGTTTAGATAATCAAGTCTGATTCGATCTCTTTCATGCATTGCCCGTAGGTAATACATGGTCTTCTCTTCCTTATTATAGCCAGAACAATGACCGCCATTGCAGCTAGTGCAATAAAAACATCGGCTCCCCTAACTCTCTTTTTTCTTGAAGATCCACAAGTTTGACCCAATCTTCAATAGGTTTATTTGGTGGTGTGAGTATGTGCATGCGTGCGCGCGCGTGTGTGTAGTTGTAATCGGTGTTTAAAAAAGACACTAGCATAAAACAATCGGAAGTGCATGCATTCCAATGTGTAGGAGACAAAGGATTCCTGTCCAATTAATAGAACTTTTGGATTAAATTTGGCCACTAGAATTATCCTTAATAATAATGTCATTAGGAAGAAGTGTCAAAATTGTAATTTTCATTGTCATTGGAATTAACATCAAGAGTAAAAATGGCAGTCTTACTGGAAATGCCATTAATATTAACATCAATATATTATCAATTTTTCTGAATAATGACATTTAGATGGTAAATGACATCAAAATTCTCCAAATATTATTTTTCATACGAAAACTATCAAATATTAATATTGGCATAAAAATGAGAATTACATGTCGGTCATACTCTCATCAGCATTATTTGGCGCAACCCAACCCCCCAATTTAAACGTAAGGCTACTTTATTGCCAAATAGCCAACCAAAACCTTAGTTTCACATCTGCGCAACATACCAAGCACGTGGAGCGGTGCTGAAATGGCCACTAAAAATCACCAAAATATATGGCACCGTTCAATGGAAAAGAAATATCTTTCAAATGGGAAGCCCCAAAACTTTAGGGAGCATCGTTTTAAAAGTATTCTCAAAGGTCAATACTGTTTGACAACATTAAAATGATCACTGAAAAATGTCAGAAACAGTGACACCAAAAGTAATAGCACATAAATCAAAATTCTCATTTACTTTAATATTATTATTCACATAATTTTTGGCCACTTATATGGCTTAAAAGTTTATAAAACATGACGATAAATCCTTTTAAGGCAGAGAAAAGTGTTTAAATTTCAGGAAAGCCCCAAAAGGACTCATTTTTAAAACTCTTTTTTGGTCTAGGATGGTTATGGGCCGAAGAACAATGGCAAGCCGGACAAAGCCTAACCCATTTCTCTCTTCGTGGGGAGCTCCAATATGATGCTAACTGCGGCAAACAGTCGGCCTAATGCACAGGAGCGCCTCCGACTGGGCCATCCCATGTAAAGGAGAAAAATCCCACAAAAAAGTAGCGCGACTACTAGGATCGAACTCGCGACATCGCAATAGCTAACACGTGCAGCTAGCCACTACACCTCATAGCGGATGGTCACAGAGAATTGCGTGAATCGTTTTTAACCACCAATTTCTTGAATGAGCTTTCGGAGCGTAGATCGCTAAGCCCAGGGCCTTGGCTAGTTATGGGAGACTTTAACCTTATCCTATACGTGGCAGACAAAAGTAACTACAGGAGAATGATGGGGAAGTTCAAGCGGTTCGTTGATGATAACGCGCTCAAGGAGCTCTTTTTTCATGGACGCAAGTACATGTGGAGCAACGAAAGGGAAACGCCCATGCTCACAAAGATAGACTGCACCTTTGTTTCCGTCGATTGGGAGCTTGAACATATGGATTGCTTGCTGCAAGCGCTATCTACTGAGTACTCCGATCACTGCTCGCTTCACCTTGCGCTCCATGAGCACATGCATGTCAGGAGGAGATTTCGTTTTGAGAAATTTTGGGTCAAGATGGACGCTTTTTTTGGATGTTGTCAAGGAGGCTTTGGTCTGCGACCCGGATATCACCGATCCTTTCATGCGACTTGACATCATGCTCCGCAACACAGCCTAAGCACTTGCAACATGGGGACAAAAGGGGATAGGAAACATAAAACTGCAAATTGCAATTGCCAACATAGTCATCTTGCGGTTTGACTGTGCTCAGGAGAGTCGAGCGCTAACGGAGGAGGAGAGATGGCTTAGAAGGATGCTTAAGCAGCTTGTACTGGGGTTGGCATCCCTAGAGAGGACCATTGCGAGACAGAGATCGAGAATCACTTGGCTGAAAGAAGGAGACGCAAACACGCAGCTATTCCACTTGGTTGTAAACGGGAGACGCATGAAAAACTACATACCCTCCTTGATCATGGATGGGCACGTCATCACAGATCAGAAAGGAAAGGAGGAAGCTTTCTACAAGGCATACAAAGAGTTGCTCGACAAGGACAGTGCCCAAGACTTCACACTTGATCTGGAGGACCTAGGTGTCACGCGTATTGATCTTTCGGAGCAAGATTGCGTGTTCTCTGAAGAAGAAATTTGGGAGGCAATCAAGGATTTACCTTTGGACAAGGCGCCTGGGCCAGACGGGTTCATTGGCCTATTCTTCCAAAAGGCTTGGGGGGATAATCAAGGAGGATATAGTTGCGGCGGTCCATAAACTTTTCCTTGGTAACGGGAGGGGGTTTGGAAGGCTTAACCAAGCTTTGATCACACTTATACCTAAGTCCCCGAAAGCGTGTGCTGTGTTTGATTTCAGACCTATATGTCTTGTGCACAGTATGCCCAAGATAGCATCCAAACTGCTGACAGCCAGGCGAAGGCCACGCATGGGAGAGCTTGTTCAGACAAACCAGTCCGCTTTCATCAAGGGTAGATGCTTACACGATAATTTCCCTTGGTTTGGCAAATGGCGCGTTCGATGCATAGGAGGAAAGCCAAGGGAGTGTTGCTCAAGCATGACATCTCTAAAGCCTTCGACTCTCTGGTGTGGCCGTTCTTGTTTGAGATGTTAAGGGCTAAAGGCTTCTCAGAGCATTGGATCTCTTGAATTGCGATTTTTCTTACTACTGCCATCTCGAGAGTTTTGGTGAATGGCTGCGCGGCGACAAATTCATGCATGCCAAAGGGCTCAGGCAAGGGGACTCGATATCCCCCCTTGATGTTTGTTATTGCCATGGACGTACTAATGGCTATCATCAGCAAGGCGCACGAGGCCAGAGTGTTGAGTACCATCAATGGATGTAGCCCTATGCAGCGCTTGTCCCTGTACGCGGATGATGTGGTGCTCTTCATAAAGCCAACTTGGCCAGATCTCATGTTCGTTAAGGAAATTCTCACCATATTCGGAGTGGCATCAGGGCTCAAAGTAAACTATGCCAAATCAGCGGCGATCATGATGAGGGCTGAGAGTGAGGATGAGGAGCTTGTCAAGTCTGCACTGCCATGGAAGATCGACACCTTTCCGTGCAAATATCTAGGGCTCCAGCTAAGCATAAAATAGCTAAAAAGATCCAGTGGCAGCCCATTGTTGATACAACACTACACATTTTGCCAGGATGGCAAAGGGGCCTGGTGACGAGGCCTGGGAGGCTCATACTTGTTAACCAAGTTATGAGGGCGTGTGCTACACATCACCTCATGATCGCGGAGGCACCAAAATGGGCTCTAGAAAGAGTGGACAAAGGTTGTATGGCTTTTTTCTGGGCCGGGACTGAGGCGGTGAATTGGGGCAAATGTGTTGTTTCATGGACTAAGGTGTGCGGGCCAAAGCACATGGGAGGGCTTGGAGTCATTTACCTGTCTAAACACGGCATCGCACTAAGATTGAGATGGGAATGGCTCCGACGCACGGATGAGTCTAGGCCTTGGGAAGGTCTCAATTTGACCGCGGACAAAAAAGTGGACCAAGCCTTTGGGAGCCTAGTCAAATGGGAAGTTGGCTCGGGAGGCAAGACCTTGTTTTGGAAAGCCCGATGGATACATGGTGCAACAATCAAAGAGATTGCCCCATTGGTGGTGGCAAAGGTGCGAACACAAGTAGCAAACAGGAGACTCGTGCGGGATGCGATGCACATGCATACATGGATGGACGACCTTGTAGGAGACCTATGTACGGAGGGTCTCACTCAGTTCATCGGGCTTTGGGAGATCCTCATGGAGGTCCAGCTGGATGATCAGATTGAGGACCGTCCCATCTGGGCTTGGATTGCATCGGGCGTATATACTGCATCCTCGGCGTACAAGATGTTGTGTGAGGGAGGAACTAGATTCCATTCCTTCGGGGCCATACGGAAGTGTTGGGCACCTCTTGCGTGCAAGATTTTCATGTGGCTCGCTGTGCAATATCGACTGTGGACATCAGACAGGAGAACCAGGCACGGTTTACAGGACCAAATCTCAAAATGTTACATGTGTGACCAAGAGGAGGACACGTTTGATCATATATTGCTGCAATGCGTTTTCTCACGACAAGTGTGGTTCCGTTGCATCGTCAGGATGGGTTTGACGACAGACCTATGCCCAACTAACAACTCAAGGCTGGTGCAGTGGTGGACGGAAGGTAGAAAACAGATAGATAAGCAATCCCGGAAAGGTGTTGACACTTTCGTGATGCTAATATGTTGGACGTTATGGAAACAAAGGAACGCGAGGGTTTTCGGCACCGGGATAATCAAGAACGAAGGGGATACGGGTGGACATGATCTTTGATGATCTCAGGACCTGGCAAGAGCAGGAGCGTTTGGAGGACAACTAGATATAGAGTAGTCGAGTAGACCTAGGGAGTGGTGTGGAGGGTTGGTTAGGGTTGACTTGTGACACCTAACTAGCACATGTGTAATCTCTTGTACTCCCTCCGTTTTTATTTACTCTGCATATTAGAGTTGAATGAAGTCAAACTTCGTAAAGTTTGACCAAGTTTATAGAAAACAGTATAAACATTTATCATAATAAATATATATGATGTGAAAGTACATTTAATAATAAATCTAATGTTGTTGATTAGTTATTGTATATCTTAATATTTTTGTCTGTAAACTTGGTCAAAGTTTATAAAGCTTGACTTTGACCAAAACTAATATGCGAACTAAATAAAAACGGAGGAAGTACATATTTTCTCCCTTCTATAAAGCTAAGGTACGCCATTGGCGTACCCTCGGAAAAAGTTTTTAACCGTCACGCAATATTCACTCTACAGTCCAATTTGCTGCAGTGTACAGAATATTAAAAAGTTTTGAACAGATTTTAGAAACCACGAACAAAATTTTGGAAAATGTGAACAAAATTTGAAATTCTATAATAGTTTTCGAATTACTGGAACAAAATGTAGAAATTCCTCCTATTTTGAAAATTTGTGGACACTGTCTATAAAATAGAACATTTTTATAATTTTGGATTTTTTGAAAATTTTCGAACAAATTTTCCAAACATGAGAAATATTTTTTGAAAATGCAAACTTTTTTATCAACCCCATACATATTTTGAAATGTATAAACACTTTTTGAAACATGAACATTTTTAAATTGTGAACAAAATTTGAAAACAAAAATAATTTTTGAAATTCGTGAACAATTTTTCAAAAATAGAAATTGTTTTATGAAAGAGTGAACAAAATTTGAAAATCAGAACATTTATTGAAGTCCCTGAACATTTTTTGAAACACGATTTTTTTAAACCGTGAACAAATTTTGAGAATGAGAACAATTTTTGAAACAAGGATTTAAAAAAAATTGTGAACAAATTTTGGAAGGAAGAGCATTTTTTGAAATTGCTGAATATTTTTTGAAAGGGCCAACTTATTTAAAATTGTTGACATAATTTTGAATACGATATTTTTATGAAATCCGAAGCAAATATTTGAAAATATCAAACAAAATAAACAGGAAAAACAAAAAAAACAAACAAAGAGCAAAAGAAATAGAGAAAAGTAAAAACGAGAAAGGAAAAGAAACAACAACAGAAACATAAAAAAATAGAAACAGTGATAAAAAGAGAGAAGGAAAAACAGAAAAACCCAGTCCAGGAACCTTCTAGAAGGTTCCCTAAACCGATAAAAACCTCTGGGAACCATCTGGAAGATTCGCAAAAACCGAAACCTGTACCTGCTACAGATGGGCCGGCCAATCGCTCGCTCGGTCGCTTCGTCTGTGCGATTGCTCGACAGTTTGATGCATTGTGCGTGAAATAGAAATTTCCCTCTTCGGGTGCCCTATGTGTCGCATATAGTGAGATGTAGGGAACCCTCGCATGAAGACTACAACCTCATTTGTTTTCACGTTTCAAGTTCTATTTATTTTTACTTTTGTTTGTACTTCCAAATATTTTAACTATATAAATTACAAAAACTATTTGCATAAAACATTTGAAAAATATTAACCAAGCATTTGAAAAGATGGGAAATGTGTATATTGAGAATTTTTTATTACCTATATGAAAAAATTTATACCTAAAAATACAATGAGTATGATGTTTTTACCATGTATTTAAAAAATGTAATCAAGCATTTGAGAAAATTTTGACCAAGTATATAAAAATGCTAATCACGCATTTCAAAATTTTAAATTTGTACCAAAAATGTTGACCATGTATTAAGTAATGTGAATCCTGTAATTAAAATGGTAATCAAACATTTCGAAAAATAGAAACAATTGTTGACCATATATTAAAAATGTTAATCTTGTATTTAAATTTTTTAATCAAGCATTTGAAAAATGTTAAAAATGTTTATATAAAAATGTTGATCATGTATTCAGAAAATGATAAACTTGTATTTGAAAAATGTAAACATGTTTTAGAAAATGTATTAGATATCTACCAAAAAGTGTTCAATGTTTGTATGGAAGAAATAGGCATAAAAATATAGGATTTCAAAACAATGTCAATCATGTATTTCAAAAATATTAAACTCGTATATAAAAATATCTCTGATGTATACCAAAAATGTTAAATATGTACTATAAGCCAACAAAAACGAAATAAAATGAAAGGAAGCAAAAAAAAATCAGAAAAAACCTAAGAAACCCGAGAAGGAAAGAAAAAAAACAGAAGAACAGAAAAAAAATAAAAAACTTAGTGAAAACCGAAAAAGACAAAGAAAACCGGCACTAATGACATTTAGCTCTGAATAGAGAGTTATAGTTCAAAAGTGTCCACCAGTAGATTGGCCCGGCAAAGCTGACCCCATTGCTCTTAAATCTCGGGCCCATCCCTTGAAATATCGTGGCTTATAATGAATACAAAGGAAATTTATGTATATGTGTTTCTTGTGTTTGATCTGCAAATCAATATAAAAAACAGTTGCATCGTCTAATTGCCGAATAACCAAACTGGTCAAACTTATGCAACCCAACTGATCAAAGACTAGTGTCGGAACAGACGAAGCGGCAATAAAGAGAAGAAAAGAACTTTACAGGCCAAAAGAAGAGCTGGAACTGTACAGGGTTATTCTGATTTGGTCAGAATGGTTGATGATGCCGGAACCACCACGGGCGGAATCATGGAGTAAGATGGACAATGCACTTATACTTCAACATTTCTGTGGTTCAATAATTAGTTAGCTCTTTGAAATTTGGGTTAACTGACACTAATAGAATTTAGCGCTCTATAGAGACTTATAGTTCAAAACTGTCCACTAGTAGAGTGGGCCGGCAAAGGTGGGCCCATTGCTCTTAAATCTTGTCCCCATGCCAAGAAATATCATGTCTTATTATGAAGACAAAGGAAAAAATTGTGTATACATTTTTCCTTACAGTTAAACTAACTGCCATGCAATCTTGAAAATAACAGTTGCATCGTTTAATGGCTTAACAATCCAACTGATCAAAATGTATGCATGGACATGTTGACTTCAAGAATCATCTAAATAATACTTAGATGCACATATTTGTTTTGCACTAGATAAGCCTGTTACAACAAATTCAAGTACTTGGCGGCCACCGCGTATAAGGCTCAATTCGTTCGTTTGACTCTCTCACCCATGGACCGCCTGGTTTGAAAGGCTCCCCCAAGGTTAAATTCTTTGCTTGGTTAGCTCTACAAGACCGTATCGGACCGCCGATTGGTTCGAGAGGTGTAGATGGGCAAACTGTGACCTTTTTTTCAAGTGTCGGTACACGCTTAGGCTATAGAGATCTATCATCGAGAAGCTTGGGCTACCTCACGTCAATACCTCAGAGTGGCATCTTGATGAATCCGTCAACGAGTGATGGGACAAATGAATCGATAACCAAAACCCAAATTGGCATGTCATGACCTCTCTCACCATGCTCATCTCATTGACCGTTTGGAACGAGCAGAATGCTAGAGTGTTTCATGAAAAGTTTACTCTACCGCCTGTTCTCCTTAGATCCATTCTTGAAGAAGCAAAGTTATGTGTTACTACTGGCGCAAAGAAACTTGGGACTGTAATTTTGTGTGAGTAATTGCCATGCCGTTTGTGTGGGTGTTATATAAAACTCAAAACTTATTTTCTTCTTATTTAATAGATGAGGCAAATCTTATGCTTCCGTTTCAAAACAAAAATAAATTCAAGTACATTTCTCGTGAATGGGTTGGCCCTAAAAAATCATCCTATTTTTTAAAATTTGTTGAACACTTAAAATAGCTTATTCGTGACTGTTAAGTACTCTTGAACTACGGTGGTCACAACAAGATGAAGCTACGGCCGGCTTTCACAACATCCCAAATCACGTACATAAGCTCCGACGCCTTGGGTGGGCGTGTAGTGGGGCGTAAGACGAGGGCAGCGTAGGGGATGGACTGGTCCAACATTCGTGTAAGCAGCTGACGTGATATGTGTTAGCCAATAAACCGTGCGTGTGTGCGTGCACTGGATGTGCCAGGTGCGGTTCTGGCCGCGTGCTGGCCGTGGTGTGTGTGCGCGTGTCTGTTCACGTGTGATGCATGGGATGCATGTGTGTATGGGGCTGTTAGAGACCAGGTCCAGGGTGAGCGTGGCGATCGGGAAGGCTCGGCGCGTCGCGTGCGTTGCGGGTGCGCGCAGAGGACGCGGCCAGAGCGAGCTGGGTCGTGGGCGCGAGCAGGCAAGGGCGTGGAGAACGTGTCCATCGTGTGCGTGGGTATAAAACCCGTGTGTTGGTCATTGTAACAGTGGGGAGTCGAGTTCGAGCTCGTCGGAAATACGCAGGAGCCGTCCGTGCGGCAAAGTGTTCGAGCGCCTGGAAATCTTGTGTGTTGCCTCCCTCTGGTTTCTTTCTTGTCTCCGGTGATCGTCGTGCTCTGGTGGTTCCGTTTCTGCAACAACATTTGGTATCAGAGCCTCGCGGCTCGGGGCTGTGGCGCAGCGAGTCCGCGGTGAGCACGGAGGCGGCCGCGGCTGTGGCTCACTGTGACACATTCGTGCGGTGGATGCAGAGGCGCGGCGACGACACACAGCGGCGCGGCGGTATGGAGGTGCGGCGCTGCGGGTGAGGCCGCAGCGGTGCGTGGCGAATGAGGCGCGGCGGCGAAGCCGGTGCGACGGTGCGTGTTATGGGTGCGCCGGACGCGTCGGGACCGCGGAATGGACCACATTGAGGCGCTGGACCTGGTTCGCGCAGATCGCGTCGACGTCGGTGGCGCGAGGGCGCGGGCCTTGAGGGGCGTGGGGAGTCGGCGAAGGCACGGCGGTCGCTGGCGACACGCATGGTGGCGCAGAGGTCGCGGCGGCTCGGCGTGACAGCCGTGAGGCGCTTGTGCGGAGATCTGTGGAGGATCGACCGCGTCGGGCGCTGGACTCGGGCCGTGGCGACTACGTGCGTCGCGTGCGTGTACACAAGCTTGGGAGCCGGGGCGTGCGGTGCTTTGCGCGTTGAGGCTATGGCGGCGCCATGGCGCCGACATCGGCGACGAACAGACTCTTCAGAGGTCACGGTTTAAGGGGAAAATGTTAGCCAATAAACCGTGCGTGTGTGCGTCTGCTGGATGTGCCAGTGTGGTTACGGCGCGTCTTTGCCCGTGGTGTTTGTGCGTGTGTGTGTTCTCGTGTGATGCATGGGATGCGTGTGTGTATGGGGCTGTTAGAGACCAGGTCCAGGTGGCGTGGCGATCGGGAAGGCTCGGCGCGTCGCGTGCGTTCTTGGGTGTGCTGAGAGGGCGCGCGCGGCGAGCGAGCTGGGTCGTGCGCGAAAGCGGCGGGGCGTGGAGAACGTGTCCATCGTGTGCGTGGGTATAAAACCCGTGTGTGGTCATTGTAACAGTGGGGAGTCGAGTTCGAGCTCGCCGGAAATACACAGGAGCCGTCCGTGCGGCAAGGTGTTCGAGCGCCTGTAAATCTTGTGTGTTGCCTCCCTCTGGTTTCTTTCTTGTTTCCGGTGATCTTCGTGCTCCGGTGGTTCCGTTTCTGCAACAACATTTGGTATCAAAGCCTCACGGCTCAGGGCTATGGCGCGGCGAGTCTGCGGTGAGCACGGAGGAGGCCGCGGCTGTGGCTCACTGTGACGCCTCCGTGCGGTGGATGCAGAGGTGCGGCGACGACACACAGCGGCGCGGCGCTGTGGGTGAGGCCGCAGCGGTGCGTGGAGAATGAGGCGCGGCGGCGAGCCGGGTGTGACCGGTGCGTGTTATGGGTGCGCACCGGACGCGTCGGGACCACGGGAGTGGACCGCATTGAGGCGCTGGACCTGGTTGCGCAGATCGCGTACGTGCGCTGCGAGGGCGTGGGCCGGGAGCGCGGGGACGTGGGGAGTGCGCGCGAAGGGCACGACGGTCGCGGAGACAAGGAGGTCGCGAAGGACCTGCATGGTGGCGCAGAGGTCGCGGCGGCTCGGCGTGACAGCCGTGGAGGCGCTTGTGCCGGAGATGCAGCGGAGGACTGACCGCGTCGGGGCGCTGGACTCGGGCCGTGGCGACTACGTGTGTGCGTGTTGTGTACACGAGCTTGGGAGCGCGGGACGTGCGGTGCTGCGCGTTGGAGGCTTTAGCGGCGGCTATGGCGCCGACGTCGACGACGAGCGGACTCTTCTGTAGGTCACGGTTTAAGGAGGAAAATGTTAGCCAATAAACCGTGCGTGTGTGCGTGCCCTGGAGGTGCCAGGTGCGGTTCTGGCCGCGTGCTGGCCGTGGTGTGTGTGCATGTGTGTGTTCACGTGTGATGCATGGGATGTGTGTGTGTATGGGGCTGTTAGAGACCAGGTCCAGGATGAGCGTGGCGATCGGGAAGGCTCGGCGCGTCGCATGCGTTCTTGGTGCGGTGCGCGGAGGGCGCGCCGAGCGAGCTGGGTCGTGGGCGCGGCGGTGAGGCGTGGAGAACGTGTCCATCGTGTGCGTGGGTATAAAACCCGTGTGTTGGTCATTGTAACAGCGGGGAGTCGAGTTCGAGCTCGCTGGAAATACACAGGAGCCGTCCATGCGGCAAGGTGTTCGAGCGCCTGGAAATCTGGTTCCGTTTCTGCAACAACAATATGCATACACATCTAGTGGCGGATCCACCATTGGGACGAGCTGGGGCGGCCGCCCCGGGTCCCCGCTTGCGGAGCAGCGACCCCCGCCTACCTATCGTCCAGTGGCCGGCTGTTTTCATGGCGGCGGCGAGCAGTTTTCATGGAGGTGGCGTGTTTTCTGTTTCCACGAAGCAGTACGTGAGGAAGGCATTCCGTTTCTTCTATTTCCGCAAACGGGCGCATACCCCCGCGCGCGTTCTATTAGAAAACTGCAGCAAAAACCTTATTTCCAATGTGAGGGCTCGAACTCGCGATCTCTTTGTTGAAAGAGCTGCGCACTAACCAACAAACCACCGTATAGACTGTGTCCTTTTACTTATTTTCGTTCTTTTATTTACATAGGCCGCGAGAGCCCACCAAACCAGCTTTCACTGCTCGTTGATTTCTGGGCGTTTTTTTTCTGGTTCGTTTTTTCTTTTTCTTTTCTCATTTTCCTTTTTCATTTTCTTTTTAAAATTCGTGAAATTTTTAAAATTGAATGAACTTTTATCAAATCGATGAACTTTTTTTAAAATTTGATGAAAATTTTAAAATTCCATGAACGTTTTAAGATGTGAACAATTATTGAGAACATGAACAAAAATTTATATACGACTAGAGATTTTCAAATATACACTGAACATTTTTTTGATATACGATGAACAATTTTTAACTACATAGCGAACATTTTTGTGATATACATTGAAATAATTTAAAACATTTTATACATTTTTTTATATAAGATGAACAAATTTTATACATTGACCATTTTTGTAATATAATCTGAACAATTTTTAACTACAAATTGAACAATTTTTTGATATGCGCTGAAAAACCATTTAAATACCCATTGAACATTTATTGATGTACACTGAACAATTTAAAATGTTGAACAAAATTTGAAAAATTGAATAGATTTGAAAACTATGAACACGTTTTGTAATCTTGAACAAAAAACAAAAAAATTAATAATTCGCAAATCTAATAAATAGCGATGATGGATTGGTCTTAAATAGTTCGCGTTCCTTGTAGTCACTGGTGCTCACAGGTTGTAGTGGTTAGCAAAACGGTTCTCGTGTTGTATCCGTAGGGCGTGAGTTCAAGTGGCTGTATCGATCGTTTTGTGTGTTCTTTTTGCGAGACCTTTTTTCCTTCTACTGCGCACGGTGGGCCGGCCCATGGGGTGCGGAGTGTGAGCGCCAGCTGCCTGGACCGGCGCTTAAGGCGCCGGTTAGGAGCTCCCCGTGAGGAAAGGGCTGCGCGAGGGAGAGAAAGGCGTTTGGGCTGGGCTGCATCGTTTGGGCTAGTCTGTAGCATTTAAGGCCCAAGTGATCGGACGCATGCTGCCGGAAACCAAACATCGATCCAGCTCAGCAGTATTGAATGGATTGGTCTCCCACTGTCAAAATCAGTGATAAGCAGACTATGGCACATTTTTATACTTTCCGGAAACGTAGAGGCCATCTTATGGAAATATACAATAAATTTCTTTTGCAGGTAGAAAATATACGATAGTTATCACACTTGAGCCAATACATTCATAATTTTGTAGGTCTCGCTTGAGATTGTGGAAATGTATTGTCACATCAAGTGAAGAATCCATATTAATTGTTTGAAAGACCTTTTTATGTTTTTGGTAGTTGAATGACATGAATTTTGATTAAGTAGACTTATATTTCCAACAATGTTCGCCCCGGCTAACTTCAATGATCTACCTAAATTAAACTTGATCTTGGAAGAACTTATGTTGAACCAGGATGTTGTAACTTATGCCAAAATAAGAAGAAAGACAACACCTTGCGGAATCAAAGGAAGAAGATTGTTAAGCGAATAAGAACAACATTTTTAATAAAATAATTGAAAAAATGTTTTTTTCTTCTGAATTGCACTCTTA
Organism: Aegilops speltoides; assembly: GCA_021437245.1. Taxonomy (NCBI): domain Eukaryota; kingdom Viridiplantae; phylum Streptophyta; class Magnoliopsida; order Poales; family Poaceae; genus Aegilops; species Aegilops speltoides. Next base: position 1,904,162 of record CM038144.1, read on the forward strand.
CATCTGCAAACAATAGTGCAGCATTGTGGCAACGAGACCCAACGGAGAAAGGATGAAGTACACGACCCAGAGTATGCATCGATGCATAATATTTGGATGCCTCATATATACCAGAGGCTTTACAAATGTCTTACGTGGTCAGGAACCCCTTTTTACAAATATATGACACATTTCATGCACATGAGGAGTATAATAACTTCCAAGCGAAGTGTCAAACATAACCAAACATATAACTTCATGTTCTGCTATAAAGCATCCATGATGGATGCGTTATTCATATGAAATTTATAAACAAAGAGTCTACTTTTATATTTCTCGCTTCTTCAGGATCATCATGAGCCCATTTTTCATCTGTAGTGTACAAGACAGCTTGGGCTGGATGCTCTGCCCTTCCACCACCTCCATGTCAAAGTTCCAAACCACTGCCGCGACAACGGTTTTCATCTGCACAACAGCGATGTCCTTTCTAGGGCACATCCTTGGGCCTGAGTTGAAGGACAAGAACTTGTGAGACGGTACATACATCAACTTGTTACCATCTTCTGAGAGCCACCTATGTGGGTTATAGTCGCGACAGTCTTTACCCCACACGCCCTCCAT